>OU744320.1:50640496-51840496 GCA_916610145.1 Eristalis arbustorum | reverse complement strand
CCTATAGAAAGTCACTGCGCAGGATGCTTAGGCATCGACTACCCGGAACGATTTCATTGCAAAGGTTAATTTGCCAAGGCATCGCGCTTAGAGACGTACTTACACAGGGTGAAAAGATGATTTTTTCTAAATCAAGCACTAGGTCTTTATTTGTCTATGCTCTCTCTGCCCAACACATGGTACAATGATTAGTTGACATTCTACTTCCCTTCCATCGAATGTGATAAAAAAAATAATAATTCCACCTCAGACTACTCGACTTCAACCAATAAGTCTAAGCAATTAATACCCTTCTTTTGATATTGAATTATATTTGAGCAGAGGTCACATGCTCAAAAAATGAAAGATAATCACGTTCAAATAGAGCCATTACGCTCTTGCGTTTTTTTTAAAGCATCTTTGTTTTTTTTTTCTTACTACATATTAAAGCTCTCTTATTGTTAAATTATAAAATAAATATAAAATATATATATATATAAATATATAAAATAAATATATAAAACATATAAAAAAAATTCCACGAAAATTGGATATTTCCTTAAATTTTCCTTAAAATCGAATGTCTTCAACCCATTCAACGCACTAACGGCAAATTCTATTCTAGCTATAGAATGTGAACTTAAATTACACAATACTGAAAGCTGCAGTTCTTAATCCATTCATACAACACATCTTCAAAGTGGCAAATAGTTCAACTCGAGTTTTTGTTCAAAAGTCCCATGTGTTGTGCACTTGTTACACATTGACATGCATCACGTGTCAGAGAGCTCTCTCTAATTGAAAATAAGTCGTTATTCTCAGCGTCCTTCTCAGCATTTCTATTGCCACCCTTGTGCTGCAGAAACAGCCCTAAGTGTTGTTTTCTTGTTAGTACAAATGGAAACAATTAAACAATTTCCCATTGCTCAGGACGCAGTGCACAGCGGCTCCTGCCAATCGCTGTCTTCGTTTTCGTAGTCGTCATCATCACCATCGCCGTCGTTGTCGCCCATTGCCGAGGGGTAGCGCGGCCCTTATTACACCACCAACACTGCGCTGCTCCCTTCGAACGACTTTAATTTTTCAATGTTTAATGGATGATAATGCCAACATAGGGTCGCAGAGCAATTTGAATTTGTATCTAAGTGTATTGCTTTACTGTTGATTTTCAAATGAACCGAAAAACCACTGTGTGCCTCTGAAGCCTGACAAGCAAATTCCGATTTTTCAACTTTCCACACTTGTTCGTGAAGAGCTGGGAAAGTGTTCTCCAAATTGATCTAATCTACGCTGCATGGGCGTCAAGACAATGGCACAACCCTTGAGGCTCAAGTACCTGTGTGTATTTGAATTGAAATCGGTTGCGCCGCTGCTTGGCTGATGGCCGAAGGGTTGCTGGTCTGATGCCCCCATGAGTAATGACACGTGACAGACGACAGGGATGGGCGTGTGTCAGAAATCGTGTCTCTGATTAGGCAATACCGGATATATGTGCGTATAAGTGCGTGAAGCTAATAAAATTATTAACCAAAAACTAGACCTGATCAAATTATCGACTCGTGTGGCATAAATTGCTTGAGTGGTTTCTAGAGGAAAAAAAAGGGCAACATACATACATAGACAAGTAGACAAGCATGCAAGCAATAACAAGTAAATCACCTGTAATGGTCTTTGTGGAGGGCCGCTCATACTATGGTGGTACATGACATCATGCTTTATCTGTGAGGGCATTTGCGAGTGGGCATGTGTACTCTGGTGTTTTCCTATATCGACAGCTGCTAATGCCTCCGCTCTGCTAAGAATTCCATCGTTCAGTCCGGCAAATATGTCACCCTAGAGAATAGGAAATAAATTTTAATCAAACCATCAAATGAAAAACGTATAAGATATTGTTATATTTTATTTTCTCCTTTTTTTCGTTAAAATATTTGCTGGTGGTCATTCAATTGAGAGAGGTCATCAAGAGCCTATATTTCTTGATCAACCGTATCATTTTTAACATTCACAAAGAAAGATAGATGTTGGGCTTGTTGCTCATCTTTACACAACTGTCGGAAAAGATGAGAACATTTTTTGGTTTAAATATGTTTCTCCCCAACCGTATTTTCAATTAGGATTATTTCATTTCTAGCTAATGTGGGTTGGTCAACTGCAACTGCCTATCAAAGTAATGCCTAGGTAAGTGAAGTTAAACTGACTACGGATATTGCTGCAGTTAGACTGGCTGCAAGCTGACCATTCTGCACAAGTGTGGCTGAATTTCGTTGATGCAACTGTATGGCATGTGGCACCGTCTTGTTGAAACTACATATTAGCCATGTTAATATCATCTAATTTCGGCAGAAAGAACTGTGGATAACACATGTCGCGATATCTAACATCAGTAATAAACACTGCTTAAACAACCTCAAAGAGTCAGGAGAATTATTCCTCCAACCAAACAGTGACACGTTGTGAAAACATTTTTGCTATTTTTTTACAAATCCTAATCCGGGCTGTCAAATTAATTTTCTCTTCAGTGATGACAAAAATGTCAAATCTTGCGCTAATTTTGGATAGTTTATAACATATTCTCTTCTATCTCATCCCCTTCGGCAATGATCTAAATGCTCCATCATCAGCCAGATATTTTCATTGCTGCATTATATGTGTATCCTTTCACGACTTGAAACGAAGTAAGGGGAGATAGTGGCCGCTACTCCGCGAAATCACTCAAACCTTTGATGGTAACAAATTGTGATTTCCGATGTCTAAATTCTCACACTATACTGCAGCATCTTTAACATGATTTAAAAGAACACTTAGCATAAGAAGGTTGCGGTGGCTTACGACCTGGCAGGTCCATTGCGTTGCCATTCAGATGACACAGACTTATCCACTATCCACTGGTGAGTGGTGGGGAATCACCTGGAGGTAAAAATGAACAACATTAATTCTGCTTAGAACACAATTTACAACGAGAGCCCAGCAGTTTATATCACCAAGACATAAGACCCGAACAGGCCCAGCGGATACCATCAAGCTCCGCAAAAGTTGTTTGTCTAATATTTAATCTGCTCAAAGAAACGAGCTGCTTACAGCTATTTGGATTTAGTCTAGAACAGATCCTCAACCCTTAAGACTTTGGAATCTGATCACTGAATCACAGAATAAAACTGGGAAGATCCATGCCTGTTACAAAGTTAGTTTTTTTTACGAGAGAGAGTAGTAGGTACTACGTAGCTTCAATTTAATTCAATTTATTTGAACAAAAACTAAGCAATTGGTCTTACATGCGAAAAACTGAGGCTAATAATGTTTACAATGTTGTTTATTATAACTATTGAATTTGCTTATTTGATGCTGTAAAGATCTTTTACATCTTGATGTAATCTCGGGATAGGGTGGTGGCTTATTTAGCCGCGATGGTGACTACTAAATATCACTAATTTGGTAGAAGTTATACAGTTCGTAGCTATGAAACATCCGCTCACTTAGCAGATTTAATTCTATAAGTGTCGAATTTCTCAGGTGCCTGATAACCATGTTTGGATGTCGTGCAGATGCCTCTGGATCAGTGTCACCAAGTATTGTTGTAGCTGGCTTCTTCGTAAAGTCTCCTGGTGCACTATTACTGATCCTTCTTTGAAAGAGTCTTATATTAATACTGGCGTTGTTTCTACTCAACACTGAGCCGACCAATCTTATGACTCGTAACGTTTTGTTCTAGACGTGAGGGCAGCATATATATGTACGCTCATTTCTTTCGTTACCGCCAGATTCACATTAGATTCTTCTGAATCAATGTGAGGAGACGCCTCATTAATAACTCGCTCTCTTCCACCAATCGTGCCCATTTCAAATAGTTATGGTGACACTTATGTGCAGCGATTGTTATGTGGCAGTCCGTATAGTTTGGGATATAAAACCTAATGTCAACTTCGTCCTGCCGTCAGTGCATCTGTTTCCATTCCATTACCAGATTTATAACTCACATACCAACTGAAATGTATAAATACTTCAACTACGTAGGTTTACGAAATACTCTCACACACAACATAATTGTTTAAGTAGGCTAGGCTCAGGTTCGTTTATCCGTATTAAATCAACGTTCATCCTTCTTTAAATATAAACACAAAAATAAGACTCACGAAAGTTTAAAAACAATTTACTCGCCATATCTTCTTGTCAATTAAAAAAACAACACGTTCATTAAAAAAACATCATCTTTGTCATTTGCCCTTACATGCACGCACATATTTCCCTACAAGCCGTATATCCAGATATCGAATCGGAAAGAAGAGCGGAAGGAAGTGCACTTGATAAGTGTAAAATCTTATGACTGTCGTCGTTCATCCATCAAGCTAGAAATACGGTATCCCCTTTAGCAAGGAAGACCTTGAAATATTTATGAGATGTCTGGCCAATTTTTAATGAGGCCAACTTTCTCCTCTCTCTCTCTCTCTTGTAATTTTTTCCCCTGTTATTTCTCCTTAGTCACCTAATCGCCCCACAGTGGGCATATGTTAGTGAGAAAGAAATGTACTCGTCATGACTTGTATACGATATATATTTTTTTTCAATATTTTGATTCTATGAGGTACTTTTATCCATGCGCAGGAATGAGACAAAAATTGACTAAAAGTTAGCAACTTCTACCGCCAGTTCCACGTCAATTACCCGTGTGTGCGTTGAATGAAGCTTGTCTTCGCACTTGTCCCAAAAAAAAAACGTATATGAGGAGATGGACGAGTTCACTTCAACAAGAAAGCAATATTTGTTGTCCTTGTTGTCAACAGTTTGTCTCCGAAAGGTAGAAACGACATAAGGCACACGTTACCTTGGTTTGTGACTCGATAACTTCGATTGAGAAAATGTTACCCCACATTCAGCTGCGGACAACGTTTATTTTTTTTTTTATATCTATATAGACACATGCAAGTATAATGAAATGTCACTGTGGCACCGCAAATTATGCTTTAGTCAAGAAGAATGTCGAAATACACATAAATGACGTACATGACGTATACGTACATACATGTAATTTTCTTTTAAACATTGACAGCATGCATTGGCTTGGCTACTTGTGCTAATACCTTTGCTACTTGAGATACCGTGCCGTGACCGGAAGTAATTTGTGGCTAAATAAACATTAATATCCTGCGATTGAAACAAGTGCAACCCTACTTCAGTTCATGGCACAGCTCATGCTATAGACATTTCTTTTGTGGGTCAGAGTTAAGGAACAATAGTTTGATTGGGGTGGATAACCATATGTGGCCACTTGCTGGTGTGGAGTGGAACAAAGAAGGACGACTCAGCACAAGGATACCTAATGAATGCGACCACACATAGTACATATTTGTAAAATTCGATAAAGCGACATTATAATTGCTTAAGACCATATCACGAATTAAACGAGTCTATTATTATGGAGTGTGCTCGGTTCGGTCGCGATGTGCTGTCTCAGAGTTTCCATTCAAAACACATACGTATGAATGTACTCGCCCACGGAAAAGGGGACAACATATGTCACACATGCTTTCCACATTATCGAGTGTTGCCGCGATCAATCTAAGCATATTTGCATTGGTGTCATTAAAGATATTTGAAATTCTTAATGTATTTTTGTTCTATTAACTTAAGTGGTAAATGAAAGCGTTGACAATTTGGAAATTAAGGTAATTTTTTTTTTTTTTGATTAATTGCTGAAGCAACACATACTTTGAGTTTTTAAAAGTAAAAATTTCACAGTTGTCCTCATTATTGGAAATGAAAAAAATGCTTTTATGTCAAGTTTGTAGTGGCTTTGTTACTGAGGAAGACATAAATAATTATACGGATGACACTACATTCTGAGCATCTACGACAACTTGTGCTGTTGGTGTAATTTGCTCTCGCTGTGTCTCGAAATAACTTGAGCCTTAAAAACGAAAGCACAGCCTTCGACTTGGCGGCCACTTAATCTAACATCCTGCTAATATGTACCTATCGCTGATTTAAAACTTTTATTTTTATAAATTTTTTACCTTCCTGTGAAATTATATTTTTGGAACATCGTATAATATCACGTGATGTTGGGGCTCAATGAATATGTTTGGATGATATGCGCATTCATGAACTGTAATACAAATTTGCAGGCTACAAGACGCATGATAAAGGTAAAGGCAATTCAAACATGATAGTAAATTGTGAGTTGGACGCGTTGGTGAAATACTCCGAAAAAGTACAATTGGTGATAATAGACACTTATCAAAAGACATATGAGGACAAAAACGGATATTTACCTACATATGTACCACTAAAGCCATCCTCCATGGGAGCCATCTTTGACATCCGCCGCAAAAATGTCAATTGCCATTTATTTTCGTATCTTGTGCTGTGGTGGTTTTCAGCAAAATAAAAGAATTGATGTCGAAGTTTATGATAAATTAGGAAAATAGAATGTGCCGCTCGTGTAGTGATAAGGGGCAAAAATGAAACAAACTAAAACGGTTAAGGAAAGCGAAACACGATTAATCATTTCCCGTATTTTACAAACTATTGATTTTTTTCCTGTGCATTTTTAAATTTGTTCGGTACATGTGTTCTATATCTGTTTATTTATGTACATAATACAAAATTGAACGAGAACCTAACTGGCCACCAGAGGATAACATGCGATCCTCAAACAGAATGCAAACGTCTTCCGTATATCCTTAGGCTCATTAAAAAATCGTGGTAATGCTTTTAAGAATTAAAAAAATACCGGTAATAAGCTTCGTAATGAAGTTGTATCCAAGATTAGGACTGCCAAACGAGATTTCTACTGCAATAAAATTGGCAATTGCATCTGGTAAAGAGGTGTGGCAACAAATTCGGCATCTTGGCCTAGCAAAACAGAAGCCGAAAACTACCAAACTGAACTTTTTAGCATGAAGTAGTGGGAAAACTTTTACTCATAGCTCGCTTTCCTTAGACCACGAAAGGTAGTCGGAAACCCGTGCTTTGAATTTTTTAGACTGCGTGAGGAAAATGTTGTACATTACTGTCCATCAAATCTAACGCCATGGCTTGATGAAGTGCACCCGAAATTCGTTAAATTGCTGCTTCCATTAAAAACCTCAGTTTTTTCGACACAATAAAAAAATGCTAAATTCATTCCTGTTACGAAGAAAAGTCATGGTGTTGCCGCGGAGTACAGACCAATTTCAATTCCGCCATTCTTCTCGAAAATATTTGAGAAAACTCTCATTTCACAATAAAAAAATATATTTCGCGCAATAATTCTAATCGCGGAGTACCGCAAGAATCCATCCTTCCATCAAGCACTGCTCAATCCATACGCTTGCCGATGATACACAGATCCACTTGACCAGTCCCCTAAATGGCATAAACGAAGCTGCCATGCTGGTGAGCATGGCAGCTTCGATTTTGCAATTAAAAATTAATGTCGGTTGAATGCCCACAAGTCAAAAGCAATTGTCATATGCAGAAGAAGTTTGGATTATTCACAATATCATACAAACAAAAGAGCCGATATAAAAAGCTTTGCTTTCTCCAGTTCAAAAGACTGTGTTTGCTAATACAAACAAGATACGCATTCCTAACTTCTGAACCTCATTTCTCGCGTGTGGAACTCCCTCCCCACTAACATAAGGAAAACTAGGAGCGCTAATAGTCTTAAATCCTCCCTATTAAAAAATCCTTCTATCGAAACTACAACACATAACTCGTACATTTTTAACAATTTATAATTGCGTACATTCTTGACACTCTAGAATTGTTATTATAAGCTACACGTACTTTGCCGAATGAATGATGAGTGGATATGAAATACTATTCACACGCTTGTTAAAACTGAATATAAATTCAAGGCTTACATAATTCAAAAGATTATTGTAATCATATCATTGTAAGCAATACTCTTTAGTAATAAATACAAAAAAAAATAAGGTAATAGATTCACGAGAAAGACCAACGATAAAAGAGACCGAGTGATGGGACGAAATGCCAACTAATGCCATCGAAAAAATCGCAAAAATTACAAGAAAGCTGAAAAACAATATAACACAGTCAGATGACTTATTTGTTCAGTTTTATTGTGGCTAATTTCTAATAAGGTATAAGCGTGCTCAACATGTTGTATGTTGTTCATACTTTACCAAATCCTATAATCTTGTAACAAATCTATGGGAAATCTGCCTGGGCTAGAATGAACTCCTTGCAGCTCAAAGTGAAACGAATATCAAAAAGCTCGCGCAGCACTTCTTAATGCTGCTTAATGAGCCTGAAAATGAGAGGGTGATAGCGAGTCAGAAAATCCCAATCGACGGTGTAGTCTGATTTGAAGAATAAATAAAGCCACAGACTGAAATGATTTATGATCAGGCCTCTTGAATGGGACCTAATTCGGCATGAAAAAGATCAACTGCGGAAATAAAAGAATGGAGTATCAGCTCTGCCCGATGTCGACTGTAAGAGTATAATTTGAACGTTTAATCGGCACGTGCAGATTCCGGCACGACAAATCGGCTATAGATCAAATTTTCACACAAACAAATCAGCGAAATCGATACACATCATCTTTTTATTCGTCGCTATACCATTAAAAGCCGTTTGAAAATTTCCTTGGATTACGGCAACGTTATGCGCTGTCGTTCAGAAGATGAAGTCGTGGCCAGCCATAAACAAGGAAGGCACTATCTTCCACAAGTCTCTATCTCTATCTCTACATATAAGCTTTGTAAACAATTGTACCATTCATGCCACAATAAAAATGTAAAAATAAGATGCAGACGATATATATCTTTGCCACAGACCTGAAGCAAAACGTAACAATTTTCGCCCTCTGCACTACATCGAGCGATCCTGGTTTGAGAAAGAGAGGTCTGCAAATCCCAGCCTCCTGCCTCAAGAAGGTGAGGAGACCGGCATAAAGATCAAAACAGAAGAAAGACATTCCAAGCTGTGTTAACTGAAAGCAGCATGTCCTGAATCGTCTTTGATTGTCCAGGCGGTGGCCGGTGGTGTGGTTGCTGAGAAGCTAGGTACTGGGCCTCTACGGGTTGTGGCGTCACACATATTATTATTCCATTATTATACTAGAGCATCCGCGTACTTTTACAGTCGCTGCGACAAGATTAGAGATCAGTGTAAAATGAAATTTGTATGCCTTCGAAAATTATAGTAATACAAACAAAATATTGATGTGATATTTGGAATTCATCTACCAGAGGAAAAAAAACTGCTCAAATCCTATTTGAGATCTGAAGTAGAACATCCTTGGTTTGTCAAAGAAATTTGGTTCGTATGAACGCGTATGAACGCATGCATTTCCTGAGTCTAAAGGGAGAGGAGGAACGTGTGATAGCAAATACGAATCAGCTTAGTTGCGGTCCATGTCCATGCAGTCAGTATTTGGCTACTTTAGGAGAGTATATGCCGGCCAACGTGAGGTCACCCAATATGTTGCACTCCAGAAAAGCAAATGAGATATTAGCTTGTTAAGTGTTCGTCGTCCTCGACTATCGAGTGACTAAAAATATGATTGAATAGAATGACCCCATCTTAGTTAACAGCTGCCGACAAAACTATAAATCTCTCATCACGCCTAAAAGTATTGGAATTGAATTAATGTAGGTACCTATTATATGAATTGTATTTAATTTTATTTAACTCAATTTAATTTATTCATCAGAATTATCAGAATATCGCTCCATGTCAGCATTTTGTATGTTATAATAAATGCACATTTTCAACATATCGCAAATGCATACGTAAGTTAGTAGAAAAAACACAAATGTTAAAAAGAATCAACGTTGCCCTAAGGAAGAATAATATTGTATAATGCTTACAAAGTGAACAAATGCTTGTAGTAAAATGAGTTGTAAAGCGGATTGAAGTTGAGACTCGTTCCTCAAATTGTTTTGTCATTTATTCCAATCCAAATTAGAGACACACTACGCAAAAGAGAGGCAGATCATACCTTCGATGCGGCTCGTAAGTCAAAAGGCACTTCAACCAATTGAGAATGCGCAGCTGAAGACAGCTGGCTACAACTTGAAACGTCTGGAGATGCCTGCTGGTTGAAGTACAGATTCACTCCAGATTGTAGCGCCATCTAACGAATGATAAAGATAACAGTGATAATAACAATAATATTGCAGTAATTTTTTTTTTGAATGTGTTTATGTAGGTATGTATATCTCAGCAAAAGAAAAAAACAATATTTGTAATCAAAAGCGAATCCCTAAGTATCTCAAAGATATTGTTTAAATTAACCAATTGAACAATTGAAAATTCATCAGATAACAATAGGCAATGAAGAGAGTCTCCAAAAAAAGGTTGGACATGTATGTGTATGTGTTGGCGTATAGTAGAAAAAACTTACATTTTGTCGCGAAGACCATGAGTTACATAATAGGGAAGCATCTTCTAATAGTCGTGTCTGAAAAGGCAAATGTTAAAGTGGCTTCTTATCATAGAGTTAAACAGTGGGAATACGTAAGAAAAAATGTAAATAAAGAGCAGTACAATATAGAGATCGAGCAATAAAGAAATCAACATCTCGGATCAATGTTTCGTAATATCATCCAGCAACTCACAATGCAAGTTCCTAGTATTCAACAAACATCAACATGTTAGCCCACTGTGCAGCAACATTTTATAGGAATTTCGCAAATAACGCAACAGTAGCAACCAACGTGACAAGAGAGCCAAGCTCATTTTCAGATCTTCGTCGGATTTTTTTTTTAAAGTTGGTATTGACATTTTTATTGCAATATTTTCCGAACTGACTATAAATTATCCAACTAATTGAGAATATATAATATTCGATTCGATATGTTTTCGATATTTTGCGTTTTCTATTTTCAAAAGTTATGCCATTAATTCCTAGAAAGTTATATTATCGCTAATATGGTAGAGGCTTGACTATCATCAGACAATGGTACGAGCTATTCACTGACCCTAGTACAATGAAATCTTACGTCAGATCCAAGCTTCTGACATCTAGAAAAACAAACAATCAAAGCTCTGGCATGATGACCTATATGTAGGAAAAAACAAATCCCTCAAGCTCAGTTCCTAGCTATTTAGGTTTTGTACAAACTTATACAAGTTTTTCTGAAACAGAAGAACTTTAATATGTGGCTGAGGCTAAATTGCAATCGTCCTTCTTCTTCATTTTTGCTTTTTCATTAAAACGGCATGTTTTCGTGCTCTTTTTCATTGACTAATCGACAATCCAATTCAACATACATATTATTGGATCTGATTCTGAAGCGGTTTACAAATTTACACCTACATATGTAGACACTTCATCTGAAACCTGCATGTTCGTCTAAAGGGATCTCGGTGGGAACCCGCCATGCCACTCGACTCTAACTCCGCCACTTGTCACCAAGCTAGTTTTCGGACATAAGCCAAGCACGTCATAGCAATCGGTCGTGTGGGACTACGTAGAACCTAGAAGTTACTAACTGAATTGATTCGAACCTACGAACCAAAAGTAATTTCTTAAACCTCATTTGCAGGAGACAACTTTTTGGCATGCGCGTGTTTAAGGCTTAATTGTTCGGGGTCAAGACACACCATTGGCCGAAGCAGCAGGTCCATGTGCCCATTAGTCTTTAATATTTGCGGATTGTAGTCTGTGGTAAATATTGGGCAGAAAAGAGCATTCCATATATGTGTATCGCAGCTCAAAGACGAGTGTCTAAATTTCACTTTGCGTCTAAAAGCGGGCTTAAGGGTAAGCTGATTCTCATTCCTGGCGAGACGTGTATTGTGGGTGAAATCAAGGAGAGGAGAAATGTAGCTGGCTATCTCAGTTAAGCATCGTTTGTTAAACTAGCGATAAAATACGGACAAAGAAGACACGGTACGTCGATGTTCGATCAAATCTATGAACGCGCGATATTGTCGTCTCCTATAAGTGTAATCGCCCGATTTTGGGTTCTATCTAGTAGGTGCATCGAGGTCTTGGGGCACCAGACCAAATATGAGCGCTGTACTTAAGCTTAGGGCGTTTGTACGTCTTGTAGATTGAAGCCATATCAGAATGGGTGAAATATTTCTTGCATAGGTCAAGGAAACGTAAAATATATTTCATTTCGCAGCATTTATAACGACCTCGCATATGTGACTGTTCCAACTAAGTATTGTGTTGTTACAGAATAAGTCGGAACAGGTGCTATGGTTGAAGTAGGTCCCCATTCTCACATCGCTCTAAAAAAAAAACACGTGTATTTTATGACTTTGAATTACTACCGTTTTTTCATTTATCTAGGGATGGAATACTTTGTTGACGTCTTGAACTACATCGTCTGCACTTTGAGCGACTTCGATGTCTTGTACATAGAATAAAGAAGAAATGTCGTTGAAAATATTGACAAATTAATTTTATTTGGGTATTTTCATAAACATTGCAATTTATTATGTTTTTTTTTTTTCATTAAAAGTACATATACAGCTTTACAGTATATCTCCCACAATCAGTGCTGTCAATATTTGAATGTCATATTTACAAAAATGTAGAAGAAATGATTCCTTTAACGAAATCGAGACTTGTCGAGTTGGAGACTCCTAAATCGTCGTCATTTAATTAAAACATTAAATATCATTTAGTTAAAAAAGCTTCAGTCTTGTTTTACTTGTACTACTTTGTACTTAAAACTGATCATATCTCTCGTTTTCTCAGAAAGAGGACACACACTTTCACCTCCACACAGGTCAAAATAACTCTGGTCTCTACGAAAGATTTTGATTTAATCGGAAGTAAATCTGGGCATATAATGGAAATGTGTTGATATTTTTTTCCGACTAATTGCTCAGCAATGCCAAACTAAATGCGTTAATTTAATATTGATTCATAGCACAGCATTATTATTTAGAGCAACTATTGGCTGTCTGCACACGTAGAAATTGTTGGCCATGGAACCATGTACCACATAAGAAGCCGTCTTCTGCAGTTCCTAAAATACTAATAATGAGAAGCCGCTTTGCTTGAATCTTACAAATATTTTTTACAGAATAATAATGTATGAAAAATAAGAACTGTCTAATAATAGGAATTGACCAAACATGAGATTCCGACGGCAAATCGTACAAGGCAGTACCTATTTCCCACAAAAAAAAAACTGTGGTGAGCTGAAGTGAAGTGAAGGATGCGCAGAAATATTTTAGTACAGAAAACTTTAAAGAATAATACCATACACATAAAGAGCGTGTACCCGGTATACCGGTATGTGCAGATGTTGTGCCTACTACCATAAGGACATTAAAAAAATAGGTAGTTAACACTTCTCGAGGATCTAGTTGATCCCTGACATATTTGTGTAAGACAATAGACTATTTTAAGCTTAACATTTTTAACATCGCACAAATCTCCCAACGGATGTAATTGGAATGATATAGACACAATTCGTGTACGATCTGCTTTCAGTCATTCAGGATATATTACCCAAAATACAAAATTTATTGGTTCGAGTAGAGTTAAATGTGAATGAATAAGCTTGCCCATTTCACGTAGTTTTATTCTCCACATTACGAATTACCATTAATCTCACATATGTGTGTCCACATCGAAACTTATGTTTGAGAAAGTTAACAAGAATAATAAAGTAGATTGACCTATGCGGAGTATCGACATGATACACGTTCCACGGCAGGATACGTACACACATATACGTTACAACACGAGAAAAAGAAAACAATTCAACAACAAAACTTCATCCTTCTTAACAGCGTTATCTTAAAACGTGCGGTTGACGACATGCACATACTGTAGTCTTTTAAGAGAGCAATTAATTGTATTTTGGTTTCCCAATCATTCCAACAGCGAAATAAATCCAAAACCATCTCATACACACATCTATAAATGAATAATAACAATAAATTGTCCAAATTTCGTAATAAAAGCTTCCCAACCTCCTCCGTGTTGGCTACCTTTGGAGGCTGTCCTTTCTATCTCCATAATGGGGGAACGTGGATGTCGTTGTGCAAATTTATAGACAGGTTCACCCACGATCGATTTGGTTAACCTAAAGTGGTATTTGTGTTAATTGGGCTGTTGTTCAATTATGGCGACCAATTGAATTACATGTCCAGTAAAACCTCACACGAAACATACATTTGTGTTACATAGAAAATCGTATCGCACTTAGTGTTGTGCGAATTTGTTTCGTGATTAGGTACATATTTTGGCCATTATCAAATCGAATTTTAAAAAACGAAAATAAAATCGATTTAAAAATGAGCTAGAATATCGTAAAACACATTTTTTGTCTTACAAAAGTATCTACTTGTCATTATTCCCACTAATGTATGTGCATATGTATGAATGAATGTAGCAAAAGTACTTGATGCAAATGGAAGTCTTATGGCAAGAGCTTTTTCCAAATTTACAGAACGTTGAACTTTCCATGGGGAAATCGATATATATTCTCAGCTGTGATTGGCTGATCAAACTTATCTATGTGAAGGAGGAGAGCTTTACGCACAGCAAGACAGTATACAAATGTCATGAATCGAAGGAGATACAAGACATGCAAGATAGATAGAGACAGTACGTCAATCTCAAAAAGTAATAAGGAGTTCGCAAAATGGTGGGTTGAATTCGCTAATTTAAATTAGTTGAGCTCTTAATGCTTTTTAAATACGAGTACATACACTACAATGTATCCGATACATATTTGGAGGAAAGTTTGTACATATTTTAAGATGATGGTAATATATTAAAAGGTACATATGTACACGAATTCAATAAAAATGTACCCTTTCTTTGTTCCAAAATATGCGAGGAGAACTGAAAAGGAGGGTTTGTATCTTACAAAATATGATTCACTTATTATTTGATAATAAAAGAACTCACTTTTAGTCGTGAATTCTATTGATTGGTAATGAGTTAACTTGGTAGTAAAAATTCCCCCTTAATTATTATAATAAATTTTCGGGATTTCACGTCCAAGAAACGATAAATGTGTACGTTTGGTTTTTTGCTCATACACTTCATATAAGGAAGAAATCAAGGAGTATTGGGACAATTTGTATTCCACTATAAATATATGTACATACATTTACTATCACAGAATTAAAATTAAAAAGAGATTATATTGTAAAAGGTTTCGAAATCTTAGATGGGTAACTGGGAAGAAGAAAGTAAATATTTTACAATCTACTTTTCTTATTCTCTGTATATGGTGATTTGCGAACAATGATCTGCCTAAGTACCAGCGATTGCAGTATTATAAAAGATATGTTAAATTATTTTTATGAAATAATGAATTCTGTAAATTAATCCTTTGCATCGGTAACGTGATTCAATATTTCTATTAAGCATTTTGTAATTTTTTACCACCTTCTGCCATAACCTTTTTACATTTAGATAATATTGTGATCTTCCTTTACAGACTCGCATGGGAATTTCTAGTGTTTTGTAGGACGAGTTAAACATAAATAGTACTTACTTAATATGTACAAATGTTACCTTTGATCCTAAGTTAAAAAAAAACAAGGCAATCCAAAGAACATACAACAATCGCCGCAGAGTTCTTTCAAGAGGAGTATGCAGTATTCTCTAAGACAAAACTAACAAACGAATAGGAAGAAACTTATGAACACGGAGCGTCCAGATTCGCAATCAGCACTATTCATGCGTCTGAAACTACGTGCTTTACTGAAAGTCAAAACAATTGCTGTTTCAATCGAAGGGACGTTTAAGAGGAAGAGCTTGCAGTTAGAGAACCACAATAAGTGGTACAATAATTGACATAGGACATTTTTAGTGAATACTGCCAATTGATAGCAGCCGTGTTTTTTTTTAAGATTAAAAAAAACACGATTCGCAGTTACTTTAACATTAGTTTATGTGAGTGTTAGGGCTTATACTATACGAATTTTATTAAACAAAATAAAATAAGCATCAGTGCAAAAAATATATTTGAATTAATGTTTAGAACCTGTTTGTATTACAATTAAATCATAATAAATATTTTTCAAGCAATCGTTTTTCTGATTGATATCTTTGAAGGATAAAATAAATTTTTATTGAATGCATTTGGCTTTTCTTAAGGCGAAATATTTGATATTCAATTTTATTGCATGTAAATAAAAACAAGTTTTTAGAGTAGTCCCTTGATGCATTTGTAATGAATAAGCATCTAACTAAGTATGACGACGAACATGTTGTAGTTTTTCATCAGACAAATATGATACTGATGTTATCCTTGTTATTTTAATCTTTCTTCATTTTTTATTAGAAATATTTACAATGGATCGCTTTTTTTTTATGTATTAAATAGGAAGCCAAAAAACATAAGAAAGGTAGTCATGCTTCACAAATCTTTTCTTTGTCGGTCCTTCTGTAAAAAAAAACTGGACGCTAATCTAAAATACCGAGCTGATTATTGGTGCCTTCGAAAGAAAAATTCTACACCGGATACATGGTCCCGCCTGTGAGGAAGATCGAGCGTTTCGGGATGTGCGAGATGTTGCATTGCAACATCGTAAGTTCTGGTGGCTTGGGAGCGAAAGAACTCCAGCGGCGAACCCTTTAGACCCTGGGTAGAAAGGGTAGTGGGTACCCCCATATGGGGCGCAGTCGGTCTTTGTCTTGCGGTGGTGGGATTGAATTCTGGCAACCGCTACCTATGGCCGACTTGCATATCATAGGGTAGTCTTAAGTTAGTATGTAAGTTGTAAATATGAAAATCATAAAAAATAAAAAAAAAAAAATTTTGGTATATGCATATGTACATTCGAGTGTACTTATGGGTATACCATTGTATATAGT
Organism: Eristalis arbustorum; assembly: GCA_916610145.1. Taxonomy (NCBI): domain Eukaryota; kingdom Metazoa; phylum Arthropoda; class Insecta; order Diptera; family Syrphidae; genus Eristalis; species Eristalis arbustorum. The sequence continues at coordinate 51,823,764 of OU744320.1, read as the reverse complement.
TTAAGTACATACATATATATATGCACGTATAGTACTATATATGCATGTATATATGTATGTCTGTTTAGTTTAAGATAGTTTTAAGTTATTTTAAGTTAGTATGTAAGCTAGAATATATGTTTTAAAAAAAAGAAGTTCTGTTATTAAGTTATTTGTTTACAATTTTTCTTAATATTAAGCTTTACAGAAACAATGAATAAGTTCCATTTATTAATGTTAGATTAGGTCGAAAGACATAGAATAAGATTAATTAAGTTAGAAATAGTAAAATTGTACGTCCAACTAGTTTTAAGCATTTTTTTTGTCTAGTACCTAAGTTTATTATGAATTATTAATAAAAATGTAGTAAAATGAAAAAATGAAAATGAGGAAGATCGAGCGCATATACACGAACGCTCTAGCAATTAGAGTTCGTATCGAATCTGAGCCAAATCAAAGTCATCGCGATCGCAAGTCCGCTTCTTATTAAAACTGTCAACAATGTGCCCTTAGGGTCGGAATGAGAAAATAATTAGAATAACTAAAGAAACGGCAAGGTACGTCAATCGATAGCTTAAATGTGTATGCCCTTCTTCCTCTTGATCAGGCAGCGCTTTTTACCCAAATTGCACAAACATATGAACACGAATATTTTTCAGAATTTTAATATTGTATATATGTCAATTACGAACACAAAAGATAGCATGTGATTATTCTTGGAGGTCGTTGTCACCCATCAAGTTCACGTCAACACTTCCACTTGCATTAGAGATCCATTAATTAAAGTAAGTCTAATTTTCCAATTATGTATTCCCGCATATTTTGCATTCCTTGACCGTTACTAGCACTATCCGTGCGTGTTTATTAAAACTACAAACATCGTTAGTGTTGAAAGCAGTTTTAAACAAACATTGCACATATTTGCTATTCACCTATGCAAGTTGAAATATAACATCTCACGTTCGACCGTGGTCTATATTGACATAATGCAACGTGATGGAAGGCTTTTACTCAATAAAACTCCTTCTTCCTAAAATACATTACGTCAATAAGTTTAACATACACATGAATACATATCTATACACATACATATTTGTCAGAAGAGAACCTCAAACTCATTTGTAATTTAAGGTCATAATTAATAAGTCAACGTTGGAACTTAGACAACAGCGACTGACTAACGCACTGTCTACAGTCAGTGTTTGTTGTCGTTGTTCAATGCAAACACCGCTAAATGTGCAGTTTGCATGATTGATAATGATTTTCTAATTCTATTGACAATCGAATAATAATAGTTGATGTCTGGTTAACCCTTGTTAAAATCATATAATTTCGAAGTTTTGTAGAGTTTATACGTAGGACACGATAGCAAGAACTAACATCAATTTAGCCGATTTAACTGCTGGTGAATAGCGAATATTTTCACAAATGAGACAGCACTGTATTTACTGGTCGACAGATAGATTAGATTCTTGCTTCAATAACTGTATGCTTAGTTGTTGTTGTCACTTTACAAGAATATAGTTCTTCATCGTCCTTGTTTCTGTTGAATATTTAAGTGCTTAATTATTCTTACAAAGGCAAATACTGTACGAATTTTCCGCGTAAATACCGTCGAATTTGTTTCTTTTACATTTTCTGGCATAAGCAACGGACATAGAGCCGACGTCACACCTTCTAATTTTAGTAAGGTCTTTACACAATTGTCCACGGAGCTATTCTGTCAAATTATGCACACTCGTCATAGAGATATTTTTTCTGAGATCGATATACTCCTGCTGTCACTACAGTGCTCGCTTTACTCAGTGCACGTCGGTCCGATTCTTATCTTATCCCCTTATTCGAGGACATTGTTCAAAATCTATTGAGTCCAAATCTAAGTCCAGGGTTCTCGATAATGCCCGAATTCAGTTTTGAGACCATACGAGTTTAATATCTCAGTGCTTCAGCGTTTAAAGATGTGTTTTCCATCACCTTTTCACTATCGACTTATTGTCTGTCAGTTGTACATTTCCTGTGACACATTTCAGTATGGACACACGAATATTAGAAACATACATTATTTGGTTTTAGTTTTAGTAATACTCATAAAATGAAGCTATTCGGACTAAACAGAACATAATTCCACCGATTTGTCCTTACGTTACTTTAATTAGAAGTTCGATGTATGTCAGAGATTTAGACGCCAGTTAGCCACATAGCACCTAACCTCAAGAATTGAAAAAGTCAGCAAAACGAGCAGAAAACTGGAGAACAGGTGGAACAGACAGTATTTGCTATAATTTGCTTATACACCAGACATCCAGTTTAAGGAAAGATACAAATAATGCTCAGGCAATTCGTATAGACGAAAACGATTTTCTTTACACATCTTCGAGGAAATGGAAGAGAGAGAAACAGCAAAATAAATTAAAAATTGATTATTACCTAATGCACGCGTACATCATTTTAGTAGTAATTTTGATTCAGTAATTTTGAAACTACACGAAGCGACATATTCTGTGTACAATTTGTTATTTAAAGCAGGCTTACTCGTATATGGATAGAACAAAATCTCCCATGCTGTAGCTAAACCTTGCAGTGGAATATAAAGTTTGACCTTATTCTCAGAAACATTAAATTTTCCAACCAAATCCCTCTCAAAATGTTTTATATTCTCCATGCAAGTGGAGAATGAAAAATGTCCACGTCTGTCACAAACACATTTGTACCTAATTGTCTGACAAAGTACGTGTATGCGTGTAATATACGTTTGAAATAATAGAATACAACATGTTATTAGGAAATTTCCAACCAATTATTATCGAAAACTAATAAGAATTAAAATGTGTACGTACAGGAGAGAAATACACACTTGGTGCATAGCGAGCGAACCTAGTCCACCTGCGACTTAAAAGCTCGTCTATACGCATGCACACATACACGACCCGTCTGTTGTACAAAAATACATACATAATTGTGAGAAAATAAACAGTTGTGGATACATTAATTGATCTGATTTTTTTTGTTCATTTTCAACGGCACCACAAACGACTTTAAATGCTACAAAAATCACCATCAGGGTGATACTCTCTGTAGTGGCATTATATTTGAACGAATTCAACGATACACTGGCTCATCCTATTCACTTCTTGTGCTCTTTTTAGCCTGCGTACATTCAGTAAGGATAACCAGATATATGTATGTTGGGACGAGTTGTTTGTACATATGCACATGTATAAATTTTGTATTGGGTTACGTTACAGCCATGCACACGCAAAGAGTTGAAGGAATAAAGGGGTGAGGGCCATTTGATGGTGAGTGACAGCTTTGGACGGCGACTAGGAAAGACAAAAAAACAACAAAAAAGAAACGAATTGGACTTCCGAAATGTAATCCGTGAAGGGACAACATGAAAAGTGGATTTTAAAACAGTACACAAAGTACTAGGAGTCCCGAGTCCTTAAAGTCAAAGAGCTTAAAATGGACTCTGCACGAGCTATTGTAATGGGTTAATGTTGCTTCAAAACATATAAGTGGATTACAGGAACTTCTTGGAAAAGTTTTACCTCCAAATGCGTGCATGTCGTGAATTTGTTCCTTCTTTCAAAGCACTTTTTTGATGCACAATTGGAATGGATTTTACTTGAGCATGTCCCCAGTATGTAAGTACATATGAAGATGTAAACAGAGCTTATGGAGGCAACGTTTTCAAATAGCCTTTTTTTTTTCATAAAAATGTATGGCTATGATGAATTAAATTAAACATATTATACAAGCTGGTGAAAACTTAATCATCCAATTTTGATTTTCAAAAACAGAAATGCCAATTATTTGAGGCATACATAGTTTTTCTGTTAAGTGGAAAAGATGCTGCCGCAAGTGTTTACACACATTTGTGCCGGTTATATGTAATTAGCTGTGGAACATGCATATAAAATATCGTGCACGTAATGACTCTTCTTACATCAGACGCAGATTTTCATTGCCAAACGAAAAGTTTACTCATTGAAGTAATCGCTTAAGTGGAAATGAAAGAATGATGCCCATTTGATGATTTTCGACACTAAATCGCCTTTGTTGTTGATTGACGGCGACTGACGGTCAGTAGGTATTAACTGATGCATTATCTGCACTTTGCACGGGAACACGTGTAAATTTTATCTAAACTATATTGTAGGGTATGTCTGGTGATGTCAAGTTTCGTGGCCCGTCGTCTGGTTATCAGAAAGTCGATTTGATGGCAAAATTCATATACGTATACGTTATTTCCTTATTTTGTTGTGGTAATGTTAATTTAAGGGGGGCAGGGTCTATGCTCACAGGGTAAAGTTGCTGATCGCTCTCAACTTGGCGGGATGCCAGCAACGATCCTTGTCGATATATAGATCAAGTTGACATGCAGCCTCCAAGCGGCGCCCCCTGGATAGCTCTCACAACACCCGTTGTGAGGTGAACCAATACATGCAGCGTTTCCCCAGCGAATGTGCGGAGGGCTAACAACCCACCCACGAAAAAAAAATATCTGTTACGGAAGAGCAAGCAGCCTCGGAAGAACGGACGGAATCCCAACGACGACACCGCGCGCAAAAGGACTACGATTTGCGAGTGTGCTCCTGGAATGTAAGAACACTCTACACTCCAGGGGCCGCACAAAAGCAAGAAAATATCCTCACACAGTGTAAAGCGGATATTACTGCGCTCCAGGAAATACGCTGGATAGGACAAGGGATTATGAAAAAGAAAGAGAGCGACATATATTACAGCTGTCACAAAAGGTTGCACATATTTGGATGCGGATTCGTCGTGGGAAAACGGCTAAGGTCGAAGGTCATAAACTTCAAACCGATAAGCGATCGCCTGGCTGTGATCCGCATCCAAGGCAGATTCTACAACATCAGCCTCATATGTGCACACGCTCCTACAGACGAAGCTGAAGACTCTGTGAAAGAGGATTTCTACGACCTCTTGGACGGTGCATACGGAGCCCGTCCGGAGTACAATGTCAAAATCTTACTCGGAGACTTCAATGCTAAAATCGGTAAGGAAAACATCTTTGGCAGAGTGATCGGAAAGCGCAGCCTCCACGACACGACAACAGATAACGGCTTCCGACTCACAGACTTTGCGACAGCACGTAATATGGCACATGGTTCCCTCGCAAAAAATCCACACAGCAACCTGGCGATCCCTGGATGGTCGAACCGCCAACCAAATCGACCATGTGGTCATTGACGGAAGACACGCGTCAAATATCCTGGATGTGCGAACATTCAGGGGGGCAAGCGTCGACTCTGACCACTTTCTTGTTGCAGCAAGATTTAGAGCTCGACTGTCCAATGTCAGAAAGCTGCACCAGCCGACAAAGATAACTTTCGACATTGGACGCCTAAGCACACCGGAGATTGCCAGAGCCTATGAAGAGCAATTAAGTGAGAGACTCTCTGGTATGCCTACGTCAAGTGCTAACGAGATGTGGTTGCATTGCCGCTCGGCCATCAAAGAGGTAGCGGAAACTACCTTAGGCTACCTACCACCCCCGACAAGAAACCAGTGGTATGATGGCGAGTGTGAGCAGAAAAAACGTGCAACCGACTAGGCATACCAAAACGCGCTGCAACGGAAAACAAGAGCAGCGCAAGAGGAGTACCGGGCTAGAAGACGGGAGGAGGAAAAGCTTTAACGCCTGAAGAAAAGGTCTCTCGCAACCTCCCAGCTCAAGGATATCGAAGAGTCTAGGGACAAGCAAAAAATACGTGCCTTTTACAAAAAGCCAAAAGCCTCGCCACAGGCTTTAGGAAAGGCACCCAGACTCTTCGAAATTGCGAGGTTAACCTAGTTACGGACCCACAGGGAATAGTGGATGATGTTTAAGCAGCACTTCCAACAGCTGCTTAGCGAGCTTGACCAGGAGAGAGTGATAGGGAACCAGGAAATCCCAACTGTCGACGAAGTAGTCCTCCAACTTAGCTTTCAAGAAGTCGTTACAGCCATTAATAGGCTGAAGAACAACAAAGCCGCAGGGCTTAACATCGGAGCTTTTCAAAGCTGGGGCAATGTAATGGTAGGGAGCATGCACCAAATCATTTGCCGAATTTGGGAAGATAAAAGCATGCCCGACGACTGGAATGTCAGCTCCAAATGCCCCATCCACAAAAAAGGCGATCCTAACCCCTGCAAGAACTACAGAGGTATATCCCTGCTCAATGTCGCCTACAAGATCCTATCCAGCGTAGTGTGTGAACGTCTAAAGCCGTTTTGCACCGCACTAATCGGCACGTACCAGTGCGGCTTCCGGCCCGGCAAATCGACTATAGACCAAATCTTCACACTAAGGCAGATCCTGGAGAAGACCAGCGAGTTTCAAATCGATACTCACCATCTGTTCATCGATTTTAAAGCCGCATACGACAGCATTCATCGCAAGGAGCTATTCGAAGCGATGGCCGAATTCGGGATCCCGAGAAAACTGTTCCGGTTGTGTCGCACCACGCTAACACATACGCGATGCACTGTGCCTTTCGGTTCAAAAACCTCTGAACCGTTCGAAACCTGCACCGGATTTCGGTAAGGAAATGTGCTGTCGTGTGATTTCTTCAATTTGGTACTGGAGAAGATAGTGCGGCGGGCAAAAGTCAACACGGAAGGCACTATCTTCAGCAAGTCAGTCCAGCTGTTGGGATACGATGATGACATCGACATTATCACGCGGTCCCAATGTGCCATTGTAGAAGCTTGCACTGCAATTGAGGAACAGGCGAAACGAGCTGATCTTAAGGTCAACGAGGACAAAACAAAATATATGCTGTCGAGCAAACAACGATCCGCCGCACACCACCTAGGCCAAAACGTTACAATCGACAGCTACAATTTCGAGGTAGTAAAGGAGTTTGTCTACCTCGGGGCAAATGTAAACTCCACGAATGACATCGTAGTGGAGATCCGACGTAGAATCGCCCTTGGCAACCGATGCTACTTCGGTCTGTCAAAACAACTGGGCTCGAAACTCCTGACTCGAAGGACCAAAGTCATGCTCTACAAAACCCTTATCCTGCCAGTCCTACTTTATGGAGCCGAAAGCTGGACATTAAGTAAAGCTGCAGAGCTGATTCTTGGTGCCTTCGAAAGAAAAATTCTACGTCGGATATATGGTCCCGTCTGCGAGGAAGGCGAATGGAGGAACTCTACGAGCTGTACAAGGATGTGGATGTAGTCCGGCAGGCAAAAATCCGTCGACTAGTGGTGCAGACAGCAGTGGTGCATTTCCATTTGAATTACAATAACATGAATCATATGTTAGAATTAATTAAGAAAACTAAAACTAACTTAAAGAATATGTACTTTTAAATTGAGCAGCTAGTATTCGCCGAAAACATAACATATTAGATTCGTCCTTCCAATTTTTATATCTGCACTATTTTTTTTGTGTGTCACAAGAGTTTTCCGCTGGAGTTGTGTAAACTTGTGTGTTGTATCTTATCATGGAAATGCATGATACATTGTTCTACATGTCAAAACTTTGACTCATATATGTGACTTTGACATATGACTAGGCTAATGTCCCTCTGCAGTCCGGGTGCAATTCAAGGTTGACAAACTGTGCTTCACATGATCAAATGCTAGTGACAGAAGTATTTATTTGATCTTATACTTATTATTCGCAGAGCTTAGATTTACGGAGCCAATTTAATGAAAAATTTATACATAAATTTCAAGCAGTTACCATCAATTTAAAATACAAAGTATTTCTATCATGGACTAAATCAGTGCAGACGCTTCACCTACAATTCATTATATAATTACGTACAAAAATTCGAACCCTAAATCCAATTAATTTTTTGTACAAGGGACCAGATTTGACGCGAATAACAGAGTCCCAGTGGCAATCAAATATTCAACTCAAGACCATTTAAGGGACATATGTGCTTGATGTACATTAACATACACCTTACAACCGATCCCCCGCCATCGACTCTAACTCATCAGGTTTCCCAAGCGCAACCAAGCGAGTATTTGGACTTGGTCTAACCACTTCGTGCTGGGTACGCCTTCCTGATGGTCGCATTCGCATTTAAGGCACACGTCGGAAGACCGTCGAGTAAGTCCCACAACAGCACAAAAAGGTCTGATCGCGGCAGCTTTCATTCGCGAATCTTATTCTCTTGGTCGTTACCCTAATTCCATGACCATAGGTGAAAGTTGTAACAAATACTGAGTTGAAGGCCGCTCACTTGGCTTTGACACCAAGTTAGGCATTGTTGATGGTAGATCTTCCAAGCTACTTCAATATTTATGCAGGTTTACCCATCCTACAGGAAAACTGAGCATTATTCCTCACACCACTCGTGAAACAGACCCTGAGATACTTGAACTGCTCCATCTGCTTCAATCGGCCCCCACTTACATGTAGAGTGCATAGAACAGGTTCTGGAAATTACTATAACCTCTGATTTGTGCACGAGGTCAACTTCCCAGCATCTGCACATACGGTCATAAACCTATGGAGCGCACGTTGGAGTTACGTCTGGGAGGATGCTAGGATAACCAAATCTTCTGCAAAGAGCAGATGGCTTACCCTTAACTCTCCCAATGTGTAACATACCTCACGTTGGCTGCGTTACAAAATCTAATCCACAAAGATAGTGAAATGGAGAGGTGGCAGTAATATTTTAAACGACCACAATTGTTTTTTCTTTTTTTTATTAAAAGTGGATGTTTCATGCACAATGATCGGAACTGATTCCTAGACGAAGAAGAATATACGAAATCAAGTATGTATCTGCTTCCATTTCCATGGATTCACAACAATCTGGACACTGAAAGTACCCTGAACAGTTGCAGAATATCTACGTAGAGGGGTTGTTTGACAGACTCAACAGTTCCAACTGCACCAATTTTAATGGCAAAATTTGATCGATAAGTGATCAGACCAATTATCCAACTAAAGGGTATATTCTTCTATTCACGTGAGAACATTAGCGAGTGGCAGCCAATGAACCTGGGTTAAGTCTGTAATTAAGTTATAATTATTGCATTTATGTATATTTTATATCGAAAATTGATTGTTAATCGAGGAATAGTGTATAGGAAGCTATGTTCAACAAATGTTGCAAGGTTTTTAGTTACTTTTTCATGAAAAAATGTATATTCTAAAATTGCTTTTATGTATTTTATATATATACATTTTGAGTTTTGGCAGCAAATAAACTGAATCTGTTTAACATTCGCGATAACTTAGTCTTTATACCGCTGGTTCAGTTTTCATCTCTTTCAAACATGTCACGTTTGAAATTAGGAATTAGGAGTCACCGGCTATTAAGGGATATTCACGTTTGCCGCGAAGTAGATTATTATTATTTTTTTATTATTATTATTATTTTAATATCCTATGTAGAAATCTTATCAAGTGAGTTGGAAAATAGTCCACGAAGCGCTCGCTGTCTAGCTCTAGTGAGCGCCGGGCAGTTACAAGGGAAATGAGGTAAGTTCAGTGTTATTTTGTGGGATACCTAGATTTGCCCAATCCTATTTTTGTGCTGCCCTTGATTTGCGTTGCAATATCTTTTGGCATGTCTCATCGGTTGCACGATTCTTTTTCTTGCGTTCTTTGATGGCGGTGTTGATAGATAGCCTCAATTGGTGAGGTCTGTGACTCGAAAGAGGTGGGGCCGTGAAAATTGCTTTGTTGTACAGATCACGAAACAAACCCACAACGCCACAGGCCATAACGTATGTCTTTATTAGCTCCGGCAATCTCCTATGTACTCAGTCGTCCAATGTCTGTCTTGGCTGGTTTACCTTTCTGACATTGGACTGTTGAGATCGGAATAATGGTAGCCGAAAAGTATATGAGTCGGAAGCGGTTATTTCTTTGCGCTCTGTCTTGCGAACACTCTGCAAAAGATCCGCATAATCTCCGTAGCTGATGATATTCCTCTTTGATCGGGTCGTTAGCATCGTCGGTAGAGGGTGTACATATATGTAGGCCGGTGTTTATAAGTATTGCAGCACACCGCACCCTCAAAGTCATTATCTTTCTTCATACCGTGTCGTAGTTGTGTGTCCCTCAGTTAACAAGATCTTCAACAACCATGGTAGGCTAAAAACCTACCTCTGCACTACCTCCAAACTGAGCGAGTAGATACGCACACGCTTTCTGCATACATTGTTTCACCTCACAGTGAGTGTTGTGGTGGACTTCATAAGGGCCAGCCTGTATTACACTTTTCATCGCTGATATCCCACCAATAGTCAACAACTTTGCGAACTGTGATATCAGAAAGAAAATAGAAGGAGAATCACGCGAGCACAAATTGACTTAAATTAAACACAAAAGTGCAAGTCTGTAAGCCAGCTTATAAGGTAAGAGTAATGTATAAATATATAATAATAAAAATAAAAGTAAGATAACAATGCTTCGAGAGTAATTTAAGTTTTTTTTATATTTTGTTTTTGAAATTGACGGAACAAATTAGAGAGTGGTGAGAACAACACAAGTTGAAGAGACCTTAAGACAAACATTACAAAACTTCAAACTTAAAGTAATTAAATATTTTAAAATGTTCGTGTATACTTTTAAAAATTCTAACCACGTTCAATATTCAAAACTAAACTAAACATACATAGCTTAGGTTCGACCGCATTAAAAGAGACTTTAACCAAATAATAACGACGAAACACATCTGAAGACCACAATAGTCATTCTATTCTATTCTTTTTTGCAATAAAATAAGCCCTAAATTGCGTTCAACCAAAGGCATATACACATATACGCACACAGAATATATCCATTAAAGGAAACGTAGGATCATGAAAACCTCAAACGATCCACCAGAAAATAAAAAGAAAAATTATCCTTTTTATTGCCCAATAATAAAAGGAAAAGTCTCCATCTAGTTTTATGTATCATTCCTTATTCTTATCCTTCAGTGCCACGCTTTCATCATTTTGTATGCGACTCTTGTCTTCCACCTTTATGCGACCAACATTTTGCATATGTACCGACGTTGAGTGTCGCAAAGAAAGGCATAAAACCTTCTTGGATACATTACTATGGGTGGATACAACTTGTCAACATTCGTACACACATTCACAAGCAGGTACCCACATGCAGAGTCTCTTCTTCGTCCATTTATGTTTGTATATTCCTAACTTGCATGTGTATCTATCTACGAATGTGAATACCTGGGATCCATGCAGAGTCTGTGCTGAAAACAACGTTTCCCACTCAGCGTCTGTTTATTTTTATTCCAACTGAATTGAGCATGTCCTGGCATTGATAAAATAAATTTTAAACAATTGAGCACACACACCCGTGTGTGCTTTCATTTGTGTATCCCTCTCTATATACACTATCTGCATGTGAAATATAGATCCCTGACAGGGTTATATAGCAAAACCTATTCTCTAGCTAACAGGTGAATTGTAAAGTGCAGCAAAACAAAACTTGTTACCCCGTCCATGCATACAGCCAAATAAACGCAAAAAAATACTCTCTTGTATTCCCATTGCATGGCAGGATACGTTTCTTTTTTCGTTTCATAAGGACGACAGAAAAAAGTCTCACTTGTCGAAAGGGTTAAAAATAGTTTCTTTGAACAGAATAAAATGAAAAAAAAAAGAAAATGCAAACACAATAAAAGACACAAAAAACAATGATTTTTCTTTCTGCAACGGATGACATGCTTCGTTTGTACATTTAAGTCCTTGTTTTGATGTAACATGTAATGCATGGAATAGACTGAAATATTTCCTACTCTCCTCCCAAAAAACGGACTGTTAATTCGCCACTAGTTGTAGAGGTAAAAATTACAATATTCCAAAGAAGATAAAATTCAACAACGTGTCCCCGTCGTTTTTTTCTATTTCCTAAAAGCAAATGTAAAAAAAGTATATACTTTTTGTGAGGGTTGTAACGCTGCATCCCCCTTCAAATGGGCTTAAGCAGAGAATGTGGGATTATTCCCGAGAGAGATGGCTGTTTCCATCGCCCTGTTCTTTCGCTAAGCCGACGGCACATCAGAGGCATACAACCTGCCATTGCAGGTACAGAGCTGGTGAATTGAAAAGATAAAATTATGTACATGTAATCAAGAGAACGTGCATGTGGAGGAGAATTTGTTTCATACAAAATGTTGATCTCAGTTGTTTTCACAAATTTTCTTTACTCGTTTTTTACTTAACAATTAAAGTGGCAACGATTATGTCAATTTTATTGTGACCCTAAAAGTTGAGTTATTTCAAATTTATAACCACGTACATATTTAACAGAAACATTGTATGTGGACTAACCAATGATAAATTGTTTGAATTGAACTTTTTAGTGAGAGCGGTGTTATAATTTGATGTGTAGAAGTTATTAATGATGAATGTCATCCATTTTGACAGCATATCTTGAAACATGATGTAAGAAATACAATGGACAGTTCTATTGAGGCCTGCGTGAGGTCACCGCGGGCGTTTTTTGTCAACAGAAACTTAAAGGCGAAAACTGATAAACATTTTTCACATACGTACATAAGAAAACTGATTCGCTTTCAACAATTGCCTACTCGTTTCTGCAATTTTTTCCCGAACGTTTTACCATTTTAGTATTGGTGTTATACCAATTATAAATGATGTAAATCCTTTTATTGTATATCAATTTTGATTTCAATCCCCGTTTTTCTCATTCTTAATTTTTTGATATGCGATATTAAATTGTGATGTTAGCTTAAGCGATACATCTGCCCCAAACAGAAGCCCAAAAACACATTATAATCTTGACGTCTTGACAAGATGCCCTGAAAACCTTATTTTCCCTCCGCCATAATCTTCAATGATCTATATCGAAGGCGCCGTTGCGATATGTTCCGATTTTTACATTTTAAGTGGGATAGATGTAACCCCGTGGTGGCCCGTGGCGTTGTGGGTATGTGCGTCGACTCCAACCTCAACGTCGTAGGTTCGATTCCTGCTCTGTGCGACGAAAACAATTTTCACGACCCTACCTCTTTCGAGTCACTGACAATGTTCAAAGAGTATTTCCTGTCTAGAAAAAGCTTCTCAAACAAAGCCGTTCGGATTCGGCATTAAACTGTAGGTCCCTTCCACTCGTCAGAGAACAATAGCACGCACAACACGAGTGGTTGCTGAGAAGCTAGGCCCTGGCCCCAACGGGCTGTAGCGCCACGCATATTATTATTATTATTAAGTGGGACAGATGTAACTCATTCGTATCAGTCGAATGAAGCCGTCAAGCGCCGTAGTACCGTAAGCCCGAGTGAAATATTTTTTTTAAATTTTGTTTATATTGATTCCATTATTAAAAATTGTCTTTCAGGACATTTGGCTTGTCAATCGCGGGCGCTTATTTCGATATAAAAGGCTAAGGTTACTTGCTTTTGGCACAACATTCTCGTAAAATACTTAGCAACGTCTGCCAAAGATCGAACGCCCGAATGCGCCGTTGCGATACAGCCTTAAGTACTCACATTTATTCATTCCAGCATTCTGATTCCAATCCCACTCAATAAACTAGCCAGATACATATGAAGAGACACCTCTACGCATAGCAGGACATAGTCTCACGAAGAATGAGAATGCGGCAACATGATGAATTCAGTAATTCAATGAGTAACCACAACCTGCGCTAAAACTGAGGATGCCGAAGTTGACGATATTAAGACAGAAATCTAAATTGTGAAATTTGTAGCTTTGTACTTGATCTATTGATATTTGGCATCATCTTCACCAACCTCAAAACCATACACAGGAGAAAAGAAGAGAATATAAGATGCCCGCAAAATCGCATCAAAAGTGCCCTAAAGAGCTTGATGGCATGTGCACGTCATAAACGTTTACCTCATGAATTATAATAAAAATAAAAAGCTAACATCGTTCTTTGAGGCACACAGGCAATGCTAACTAAAAAACTTGCATGAACATACTTATTCGCGGCACAGCAATAGCAGACAGTACTTGTACAATGAACGAACATGTATTTCATCATTTCCAACAAGGGTTTGAAGTTATTAACTCTTCATTGTTTTAGCATGGAACTTTTATTGCGATAAACTTAAGTAGCTGAAAATCGATCGTAAGCAACATCATATTATGTCCTGAAATAATTGTGCTAAGAAAACAAGCGATTTTGTGGAAGAAAAAAGATATCGCACCAAGACGTACCCTTAGACTTTCATCTTATATGGTATTTTGCACACAAAACAAACAATTTGGACCCTCAAAGAACGAACGCCAATGTAAAAACCCAGATGCGTGAAAAAACGTCAGTGGAAATATAACATAGTAGTGTTGGGAGATATCCAATAAGAACCGTAAAGTTTTGCTGCAAAGTTATTATTCTAGATGTATTTACATTTTAACATCAGTCGTTCCAATATCATCCATTCGGACTCCCGCTATCGTGAATTTCAACAAAAGTAAATTTTAAACCACAAACTATCTCACCGACTCAGTAGTGTTTAATAGATAATTTATTTAATCCGCATTTTCGTTATCATAAGACTTCAGAGAGATAATTTCGTTGAACTTGAACAATCACTTAAAATATGTGCTCACCCGTTGCATTAAATATGTACACGCGAACGTACTGCTATCCAACGCAATAATTATGGCCACACATTTAAAGTGTAAACATTATTTAATTTTTGTGAATAAAAAGGATGAAATTTAAACCGAAACGTTTACTTAGGAACCATATCAATTGTGACACGCATTCTTCATCTTGTGGTTATAATTGAGGAAACAAATGTTCACTAAGCACAACATATGTTTCTTTTATCAATTTCAAATTGGCCACTTACGCGCACCATACATAAGGTAGGTATTAAAGAACTGCCGAAAAAAGACAACACTAGGTAGAAGTAATTGTAATTAGTCAATCAATTTAAATCTAAACAGATTCCACATTCCCATGATGTCCATCAGAAACTTTTTGCACTCATTCATAATAATCGTTTCTCTTTCGAAGAGGAAACAATGATTTGTTTTATGCCACAGAAACGGATGTCTGCAGCATGGATGTGGCTCATTTATTTTCTTAATTTCGACAATTAGCTTAAGAAATGACCAGATCTAATTTATCATTTGCACCCTTGTTCCGCCTGCTTACGCAAATTAAATGAGATTAATTGCAACTCTGCGATTTTTTAAACGCTGTCATCAGTTTTCTGCCAAGCTGAAAATAAATTTAAATATCTAGGGAATGATTGCGTTGGATCAGTTGAATAATAAAAATTACAAGCCCTCTGTTAGGTTTTGAATTAAAATTCATCATGTACGTAGATATAATCAAATTGTTTGCCGCCTTAAGGTATAATTCAGAATTATTACTAAGTAAGGAGCTATGGTTCGAGTGTCATCAGGTATCATTGTGATAGCATTCGAGCGATCACATCCTCATCAATTCACTGACAAGGTTCGGATTTCAATTTTCGAAAATGAATGTAAATAGACAGAAATCAAAAGAACGATAAATGTATGATAAACTGTGAGATTTCAATGAAAGCATAAAGGAGTGTATAGGATTGAATACATTAATAAACTTAAATAAGAATACCTTCGAGTCACTTATTTTTACTTATTTCCGGTAAGGATAACAGACACTAACTTCAAAGCTTTTAAATAATCTACTGATACCTAGACTTTTAGAAGTCACAATCTTATTTTGTTATAATTTTATGATACCAAAATATTGAATTTCAAATATGGCAATAACGTGAGACAAAATAACAAATAGTGTGATCGGGGTGGAGTGGTAGGTAGTCCTCGAATCTTAGGCACTTGAACCTATATTATCTATATTTAATGCGCGGAATGACAAAATTAATTTTCACTGAAAATGTTGCAAATACTATCTAGAAAGATTCAAGCTTATACAAGCAAAATCAATTTGGTTGCTCTTACAATTAGATTAATCGATTATGACAGCCATCACTCATAAAAATAGAGTAATAATTAAATAACTGGTCGAAAACTCGAATTATCTGCTATTGACGGCAATCACAAGCATTCGTTTATAACATCGTACATTAGAGACATTTATAACACATCTGTTTGAAGTGAATAAACTGAGAACAAATTTTCAAACTAATGCATCTAAAAAAAATTAAATATACGCGTTGATTCTTGGGTGAGCTGTTAAATTCAATAAGTTTTTTTCAATGTGAAGAATTTCCAGTTTCATTTACACAGTAATTTTTTATAAGGAAAATATATATTAGATAGATTTAAATATCTGATTGTTTTTTTTTTTTTTTTGCTTGAAAATTGAAGCTTATAATTCGCCACGCCACAATACAAACGACTGCATCTGCTCTGAAAGAAAACACTCCTCACCATCTTTGTGACAATACCAGCCTCTGTCGACTCATAATAGATAGAAAGATTGTACGTCCAACTAGTTTTAACCATTTTTGTCTAGTATGTAAGCGAATTATGAATATATAACTAAAAATGATAATGAAAAAAAAAATGACCCAAGTGCAGCTGTCTCCGGTTCCTGAACCCGCTAATCTAACTTAACCTAAATGTGATCTAGAGGTATACATTTTAATATCCACTGCTGGTATTTGCCAAAGACATACCAATGTACTGCAAGCGTTCCAACCTGAATCAATGTAACAGTGATGATTTCGATGCTCATAACATGGTAAAGTTTATATTTAATCCAAATACGCTCAAACTACGATAAACATGCAAATCGTCGTAAAACACTGCCACAAGTAGGTTATATTCATTGTTACAACAGGTTAAATTAGAGTCCTAGAACGAATAATTTTGTGAATAAAGAAACTGGTATGCGTTTGAATGATGAAATCTTTCAGGAAATAAGACAAACCGTAGTACTTTTGTATTTTTGTCCTTGAAAAGATGAGTCAAAACTAAAAACAACCTTATAAAGTCCCTGTGGTAACACTGGTTACATTGCCAAACTCATGAAATAGTCGGTAAAGTGATTGCTATCACAAAAATGAACGCATCTAAGTAAACCTGGTCGTAAATAAAAAATAATTATGATGCCATAATAATGCTAAAACCACAATTTTCAAGCTTAACTTTATATTTTTAGCACCTTCTCTAGTAAAATTAGTTCTTTGTAAGAATCTTTTCATCTTAATTATGCTCTGTCCATCGACTATTAACCGAATGTCAAATCCCGATTAACACAAATGTTCCAAAGCTCACTGAACTCAAGTGGCATGTACGGCTTGTCAAATTATAGTTGTGAATAAAACTGTAGAGCCTTTCCTCCTAAGAGAACAACAGTGCGCACTTCAGAATCTGCCACTGTTGAAATTACACCCAACAAATAACATTAAAGTATTCTTAAAGTCAATTTTTGTAAAATGATCATGATCATCAAGAAATGAGTAGAATAAAGTAACTAAAAAGACTATTAAGTACGCACATAGCTAACGCCGTCTGCATACCTAGTAACTTACTTAAGTTTAATAAACAAAACTAAGAATCAAACAAATGAAATCAACGGCAAAACAAATATATAATGTTTTGCGCAGGGTAGTCCTTCCTTCATTCCCTCCCGAAAAGTACCAAGAACATATATTATCTTGTATTCATTTAAAGAATCTATTTTCTAGTATATTTTTTGTGTTAAAGAATGACACCAAAACAATGTCTAAGAGACAACATTTCATCCAAACACAATAGAAGTTATACAGATGTGTCAAGACTATCGCAATTTAAAAAAAAACGACACATTATGTAACCCTTACTTTAATGTTACACTCAAATGCGTGACAAGTACTGCTATCATATACCAAAACAAAATTCCACAGATGCATTATTAATGAATGATCATGAATTAAATAACTAAAGAAGCGAGAGCGTAAAAACTATTCAAATATGCATGCATTGCTCATGACTGTCAAACCACTTTTGAAAGCCAATGGAAACTACCACGTTACATTGATTTTTCCCTCTGACTATCAAGGACATCTATGAGCACATTTTTGTATACTTATTTACATACATTCTGATAATGGCATGCGTTTTTTTTTTCGAGTTTCTTCTTTAAATGTGTAAAAACAAAAACTATTCATACGGGAGTATTTAAATGGAATATTCACTTTGTCTCCCTCAGGCGATAAGGATTAATTGCGATCAAGGAAGTCAAGCATACAAATAAACGAAATGTTTTTTGGTATTGAAAACGAAATTACAAAACGGTGTCAAGAAACTGCAAAATATTGAATTCCCTTGCTTGCGGTCAGAGTTAATGGTTAATTGTGACAAAAGGTTACACAAAACATGGGGAAAAGTTAAAGAAAAAATATATAAATCAAATCGGTTTTCCGTTTTATAATAAAAAATACTCCTTAATGTGCGTCATTTCTGAATATAAATTCGGTCGATCCGCTTACTTTCCCCGACGGCCAAGGCACAAAATTGTGCAAAACAATTTTTAGAAAACAAATGCGTGAAATGTGAAGATAATCGCATTGTCTGCCACATATAAGTTGGAATCAAGGCCAGCAGAAATAATAATCAAATATAATTATTCATTAATAAATCAAATAGATTAAACAACGGAAATAATTTGAAAAATTCGTTGTTCGACAATATTTCTTATAGAATTTACCAACTAAGGTTTGGTATCAAATGTTACTTTCCAAGAAAATCGTAGGGTAAATTTGCACATCCTTACTAGTTTTTTGTCTTTTTTGAAATATCACATTCGATTTCTTAAACAGAATGTAACAAAATGCACTGTATTTGCGAAGAATACATTTCAATGAGATTTTATTGGGAATATTTTACAATATCAGTTGATATACCACATTGTAAACTGAAAAATGAATTTGGGTGTAATACAATTCAACAAAAAGGAAGCATAGAAAGAGCAGGGATTTAGAGAATCGGCTTATGATAAATATAGTTTCCAAGTCGCCATTGCGACTTTGATATGGAGATATCGTTGTCTTTCCAGTTTTCCAGTCCAGTTTATCATTTACCCAGGCGACATAGCATTTAAGCTGATCCGTATGTATCATGTGCTTTACCAAGTAATATTATGTATAATAACCATATCCTCCTAACTTCTTCAGGACTCAATGGGATACAATTGAAAACTCCTTACTAAATTCAATGAAACGTAGCTCGGGAATACTTCAAGGCATTCGTATGGCGATTTTATTACATTTAATTTTCATTAACAATCCGTCTTTAACAAAACAATTTAAGTGTTGCTATATGATGATCGTATGAATGTATAAAAACTAGTAAACATATTTTTTTTACTGCCATTAGTGCCATGAAAAACGTATTTGCATACTACAACACATTTTGTTTTTCCTAGACAGGCATGGGCGGAAGGATAAATAGCACCCTGAATTCGAAATATAACATTATATTAACGTAATGTATAAAATAGGAATAGGACCTTATGGACAATGACTCCATAAGTACTTCTCAGTTTATATTAAATTTTAACTTAATATCGCATTTCAGGCACATTCGTGAATGAGAGTTTTGTGCTATTGTAAGTTCTGCATCGTGAATTTTCTTTAATATTTCGTAGGAAAACATTTAATTGAGGAGATTGCGCTCATTCGGTGGGGTAAAATGTCCCCCAGTTTGTGGCAGTGAGCTTAGAAGGAATACCAGACTTCCTGTATTGTTTGTACATTTTCAATTATGAAGTTGTTCGACATCAGCCCACAGTTTGACAATTGGTCATTGAGGTCAAGACTATGGACAAACTTTCAAGATACGGACATATTCATGTACCCATGTTGACCATTCTATCAAATATCGTATTAATAGGCCCAACGTCACGCCAAGAAGGTCATGATATTTCCGCCATCGTATTTAATCGTATTCAAAGCAGCTGTAATTTAGAAGTTTGACTAATCCATTAGCCGGACATTTTAATTTAGAATCCCAAACAAACGGTTTGGCAATCTCCATATTGTTATTTGTCAGGAAATTAACTTGTTTAGGAGTTTTCGTTGGAGCTCCGCCATAACTGGTCTGGCTATATGTGCAGTTGCTCCATCTTGCTCAAACCAAATACGTCTTCGGTGCAGTTCTGGTTAACAAAATACGCCTTTAACATCTCTAAATAACAACCTTTGTAGTGAGATTCATGCGACACCCTGTATTGAAAGCCAATACAGAAAACACCAGCAAGCATATTTCAATTCTCCGTCGAAATGTTACAAAATTTAATAATAAAATATGGATGGCGCTGCATCCCGTAGAGGGTCCAGGACCTAGCTACACTTTCTACAACCAATCCAGTTGTGAACGGGACCAACAGTTGTATTGCTTCTCATAACGGACAAGTTCCAGAAGAATATTTTAGACAGTAATACTCTTTGAATGGAGAGAGGTGGGTCGTGAAAATTGTTTATGTCAAACTGGGTATCGTTCAAGTTCATAGCAGTTAATGTATCGACCCGCAACGCCACTGCCGCTCTTTCACAAAATTCACAAAACGATACCGCAGTTTCAAAGTACATCAGTAAGCATCTTGAGCTTACCTGACAATCTTCCTAATTACTTCAGTGCTTTTATAAACATTGTACAACTTGAAGTGGACGACATTAGGAACTTTGATAACCGACGGTAATTTCCAATTAGTTGATATGTTTTTCTTTGTAGACATATACGTAATCTTATTATTTATTATTTCAATTTTATTACAAAACAAAAATATATGAAAGAAAGAAGACAAAATATTAAAGTACACATACCGACGGATTGGTCATACATCTCCGCATTTGGTCTGGTCCCCGATAAGACGGACTGTAGCGGCCCGGAAAACAACCCGGTGTCCCCATTTTCATTTTATCGGGTGTCGAATACATCGACATCGTCATACAGCCGCCAACGAAATCTTCTTCCAATTTTAACGCCCTAGAGGCGTCAAAGGACGTAGGCGAATAAATTTTGAAACACTATAGTAAAATTATATCAACACAAAACAAATGCCCGCAACACGAAGCGGGGCGCTGAACTGACCGTTGTTGAAAATTTAAAACTCAAAACTCTCTCGGATTCTTTTTTCTCTTTTTTTTAATTATTTTGTAATTCCTCAATTAATGCTTTTTTTAATTTGTTTTAAACCTCTTCTCGCTGATCAAATGCGAAACAATGAAACCACAACAGGAGAGATTAGTTCACTTTATTTTTTGTATAATAATTTTCTTTCAATTTAACAACCACTTTCGAAAGAGAAATCAATTCTGGGTTAACACATTTTCATTTCTTGTAATTTGTTGTAATTTTAAAATTATCACTTGGAATCCATGTAATTATTTCAGTTGATATCCATCATTGTTATCGAAGCGTAGACCATTATCCAAATGTGAGAACTAGAAACGCTTTGAATACTGAATTATGTTCCGAGGTATCGAATATCGAGGGACTTTTGTTTGTTTTTTAACTTCCCACAGCACTACTAATATTTACAATTATTCTAACAATAACGATTGCACAATGTATATGCGTTCAAATCCTCTCGTTTAAATTCTAAACCCCATATGAACTTTAACAGATTTTACAACTAGACACGAAGAAAGGATAACGAATTCTTTAACACGTCTGAGGCAAAGGTATTCTTTCTCTCGATTGTCAAAATTTTCGAGGAAAGGGTGGTGCTATCATGTGTCCCACCCAAAAAGTTCAGTTCGTTTTACCCTCAGCCATAAGCATGACGCATGAATGGGGTGGATTAGGGCGTTCACGTTTCTACACCCCACGATTGTGTGTGTGCCGAATTGTTCTCTGATTGGCTAATCAAAACTGATGATACATAGAATATTGTTGTTCCTGCTCAGTGTTATAGGTCACAGGACTAAAAGTTTCATATTTCCTTTCTTTCTTTTTTTTTGCTCTTGCTGTATGTTAATCTTAGAGTGAATTAGAACGCGCTTCAGGTCTCTCCCGAAATTTTAGAAGGCTTATTGTGGCAGGAGAAACTATGAGTATGATCCTAGAAAAGTTTATCGATGAAATTGAGAGTTATTTTTGTTGTGCATGTACACATAAGGGATGAGGTTTGGAGCATGCGTGGTAAAAGACGCAAAAAATAAAAGGCAACTTCCTAAACAAAAATCAAACCAATACACGTGCAAAAACGTAAGCTTTCGAAATGGTTTTTCACTGCTGCTTCGTTATTTTCAACTCTTTTCCACACAGTTAGGTGCTAGTCAGCAAAGTCAGGATAGGCCGCGAATATTATCGATAGCAATTGAAACAATCGTCTGTGGCGACTGAAAATACATTATATTAACAAAGTACAAAACACTAATGCAAAAGTTTCAATGGTAACCGTTCAATATATTTTAACGTTGTTGTTTTTTTCTCATCAGAGATTGAAAGCTTTTAAATCGGTTGTATCCACATGCAAAGCAAAATGGTGACACCTTTCGAATGAACACAACACTGTCGAACTTGAAATAAAAATAAATGCGGTCCAGAGTTCAGTTGCTAAAAAAAGTTTTTGTTTTAATTTCTTTTCGCACACTTCATTTAATCAATTTGATCTGTCGTGCATTCATGTAAACTCAAAACGTGACAGTATTTTTTTTTACACCCGACGTAACTCTTTATTTACTTTGGCAAGATTTATTTTGTGGTACTCATGATAAACCGCCAGCAATCTGTATCACCTTACTCGGTCTGCAAAATAAGCATTAATTTATACTCCACTGTTGAATGCCACGTTGAATCGAAATCGTTATTTCCCAAGCTAAACTTTAAATGTATCTACATTAGGGTTACCAATCAATTCATTGTGCAATCCCATGTAAAATCTATTATTTTCGGCTACAACTTACCTGCCAATGATGCATATGCTGCTATCAACTTTTGCAAGAAATTTGGTATATTCTCTGGCTATTCCTAAAACCAATGTTGTTGCCATTTTCAGTGCAGGTTGCCCATTTCAACCTAAGCCCTTGGATGTTGCTTCGTTTTATAATACATAAACATTTATTTTGTCTACGAAAAATTGTACCTTAACAAAAGCTACTACATACGTCCTGGATCTCTTGGTTTATTTTGTATCTATCATAAAGCATATTGCATGTTACATTTGCGCAATATAATGAGCATCAAATACGTTGTGCCACAATATAGTCTGAAGAGTTGTCAAAAAAGCTTAAAAATAATTGTGTATCCAAAAACAGCTTAAAAACTATCAATATATACGGGTTATATAACGGCTACCCATATTATTGTTATTAAGTGTAAAAACGGAAATTTCAGTTTCCCATGAACACATTGGAAAAGAAATGGATTACTTGAAACCCGTTGTACACACCATGGAATCAATTTATGTAGGAATAACACTTTGGAAGTGGACAGAGAACTGAAGTTAGAAGAAAAAACAATGGTTCTCAACTCGAGAGGTTGCAGAAATGGGCATCATGTGTAGAATCTTGTAACTCTTGTAACCTAACTCGCCTAGTTTAAAATAGTTACTGTTCCACAATTACAATTACCAGTATGAACGTTTTTTTTTGAAAATAAAACACTAATTATTAATGGGAAAGTAAAAACATTTTATTCAAGGTATTGGCCATTGTTTTCTACACATTTTGACCACCTTTCTGGCAATTTGTGAATAATAATAATAATAATAATAATAATACAATATGGGTGGCACTACAGCCCATAGAGGGCCAGGGTCTAGCTTCTCAGCAACCACTCGTGTTGTGCGTGCTATTGTTCTCTCACGAGTGGAAGGGACCTACAGTTTTATGCCGACTCCGAACGGCCAAGTTTGAGAAGCTTTTTCTAGACAGAAAAAAATCTTTGAATTTTTGAATACCACGCCAATAAAATTGTTCGTCTTTTAAAGCAAACCAATCAGACACCCAATTTTCGACATCCATCGATGAAAACAAATGGTAGTCGGAAGGAGCCAAGTCTGGTGAATACGGCGGGTGGGGTAGCTGCTCCCAGCCAAGTGTTTTAAATGTATCCTGAACCGTGCAAAACCGATTGTCTTACGTGTTTTTGAAGCAAAATTTCACAAGTGTTTTTTCGGTTTTCCATCTCTCTTTCATTCAATTCATGTGGCACCCATTTTCCACACTTTTGGATCTTTCCCATAGCTTTTAAGCGGTCAGAAATTGTTTGTTGTACAACATTTAACATTGCTGCCATTTGCTTTTGACTCAAAGTGTCATCTCTATCCAATATCGTTTGAAATTCGGCGTCTTCAAACTTTTTTGGTGGTCTTATACGTTCTTCATTTCTCACATCAAAATCATTATTTCTGAACCGTTAAAACCATCTTTTGCATGTTGCTTCTGATAGAGCATGATCACCATATGCCTCGACAAGCATTCGATGCGACTCTGCAGCACTTTTCTTCAAATGAAAACAAAAAATTAATGCTTTCCGCAAATCATCACTTTCTGGTATGAAATTCGACATTTTTAACATGATGAAAAAATATGATTTTGTCTGTTCAATGACTTGATGTATACTAAATATTTTTCACAGATGTCATAGCAAACAAACAAAATAAATAAGGGCTCAACACACAATGTTCCATATCGAGACATTTGTATCTTGACGCTCACTTTATACCGGTATACCATGGTAATTACCCATGTTTTAGTTTTAGTCCAGAATTAAAATTTCGTATCATACAAAGCATGGATTCTGAATTTCGCCTAATACATAATGTATCCTTCATATAGAGCATTACATTAAAAAGAGTAGCACAAAAAATCAATACATGTTTTACGTGCAAGATACATTAGATGTCTAAGATAGAACGGATGACGCACGGAATTACGGATTTGCTTAGTGACCAAATTATGACCATCGTTTCACACTATGCTACATGTGTCACTAATTTCATTAGTGACAGTCCAATATGCGCCTTTTTACCATATATTATTTTACAGTGAAGATTTATTACATTTCTAGAGCTTGCTGATATCTCTGTCCCTACACAGACTTCTCTCTCAAAATACCCATTCTATTCCCCGACAGAAACGAGTGGCTGCAAGAACCTTAATCAATCACCACGAAAAGCACTGTTCACCGATGGATCGAAAATGGACAATTGCATTGGGCCGGATTCTACTCACATTCAGACTCCTTTGTATCTGTAGCGCCTTCCAAGCAGATATCCTGCCAATAACCGACAACCCACAATCGGATATCACCATCCTTATAGACAGCCAGGCTGCAGTGAAGTCAAAAGTGATATCAAAGGTTGTTATGAAATGCCGCGAATCACTAAAGTCCATCAGACACCATAAAGTCAAACTCTGCTATGCTCAACGCCACCGCGAAGGTATTGAAAGAGCGGACGAATTTACCAAATAAGGATGTGAAATGGACATCAGCGACGAGGGTATGTTACTGCAACCACCGATCATATATGACACATCAATAAACTAATTTAATTGTCAGGCGACAAGATCATTATCGTCAAGCTTCTGCCGTTAGACCAAAACTTTTTGATTGTTCACAGGACAATGTCCAACCGGAACTCTAAAATGGAACCATTAATCCAGCGATCTCTGTCAGAAAAAAAACTATTCCAATTATTGATGACAGACGTTAACATGTCGCTAAAGTTCATAACTGTAATGATGGACTGTTGTAGGAGTATAAGTATTTACATTGAAAGACAAATCAACCAACCCATATTACGAAATCGATAATGTGAAAACCACCAAACGCATTATTATATGAGCTTTCTCCCATTATATGATTTTTTTTTGTCAAGAAAAACATTTGTTCATGTTTTTCGTCTTGCGAATAAGTTTGTGAGGCCCAGTGGCTTAAAATCACTTTACTCAAGATCCTTCTCCATATTTTCAATTTTAACATAACACTTGTATGGAATTCTGGTACGAACTTCGTGCCTCTATTGTTAGCCAGTGAGTATTGGACGATCTCCACAAGAAGAAAAAAGGAGGAGCAACATGACAGCGCCTGGCCTTGTGTGAAGCCTTCTTTTTAAGGCAGGTTCCGGTGCGTTTTATTGTGACATTGATTAACTATGTCGTTCTCTGTCTACATTCTGTAATACCTCCCTAGTTTTACAGCAATACCAACGTTAGATATTGCCGTGTGTACAACGCACCTTAGATTTGCTATGTAACGAGTGAATATCTATACTTCTTTGGTATTTGGATCTGCCGATATGTAAAGATGCAGGGACAAAAATTGACAACTAGTGGTAGAATTGCAGTCGATGCTGAGAATTTGGAAAAATCATTTCAGTAGACTGTTAAACGGCGATGACGACACAAATTCCGCTCTCAAGCAGAATGTTTCACTCAATTTGTACAATGATGAACACGAATTCCCTCCCCGACTTAGACGTTAAGATGGCGATATCTAAACTGAAGTCGAACAAAGCTGCTGGAGCGGACTGGAAAGCAGCTGGAGATGATTTGGTTGGGTGCATGCACCAGCTCATCTGTAAAATATGGTCGGAGGAAACCATGCCCGACGAGTGAAATCTCAGCTTTGTTTGTTCAGTTCACAAGAAAAGAGATCCCTTCGACTGCGCCAACTATCGAGGGATCAGCCTCCTCAACATAGCGTACAAGATATTCTCTGCCGTTCTGTGTGAACGCCTAAAACACTTTGTCAACAACCTCATAGGTCTTTATCAGTGCGGCTTCAGGCCAGGAAAGTCCACCATCGACCGAATATTCACACTTCGGCAGATCCTGGAAAAGACTCAAGAGATGCAGATCGACACCCACCAGCTATTTGTCGATTTCAAGGCCGCATATGACAGCGTGCATAGAGACGAGCTATACAGCGCCAAGTCTAGTTTTGCCATTCCTCGGACGGGGCGTCATATTGGGCAGCAGAAACTTTGAGGTAGTCAAGGACTTCGTCTCTCTAGGCTCTGGCGTAAATAGGGACAACAACACCATTACCGAGATCAAGCGCAGAATTACTCTTGCCAATCACTGCTTCTTTGGGCTCAAGAGGCAATTGAGCAGAGTCATCTCTCGAAACACCAAATTGACTGTATAAAACTTGTATAAAACTCTGACGCTATTGAAAGCGCATGAAGAAGCTCTTGGTTATTTTGAGAGAAAAGTTCTGCATACGATCTTTGGTCCTGTTTGCGTTGATGGCGTTTGGAGGAGAAGGCTCAACCACAAACTGTACGGGCTGTACAGCGGTATGCACCTAGTTAAGCGTCTTCGGATCCAACGCTTAAGACGGCTAGGTCATGTAGAGCGGATGGGCACCACAGCTCCGGCCCGAAGAGTCTTCGACACCAAACCATTAGAACAGCCCAACAGAGGACGTCCTCGCACTAGATGGCGCACACAAGTGGAAAAGGACCTCAACCAACTTTGTGTGGGCAGCTGGAGGCAGCTGGCGAAAGACTGGCGAGGCATGTTGGTTGAGGCCCAGGTCCACCCCGGACTGTAGCGCCAATCAAAGAAGAAGTTATGTAAAGATCGGATCTATACTGGGCCTAAGCACACACTCAAAAGGACATGTCACATTGTACACGGCTACAGAAGTTTGTAGAAAACAGCACAGAATATTATAATTAAATTGTAAATATCAATCCATTAATTTGTCTTTTCTTACATTGTGCATATTTCAGTGCACTCTATTCATAGCTGTTCATAATATTCAAAATATGAATGTATACCACAATTCAAGAGACGAGCAGTACTATTCAAAATTCGATCACCTGATAACGACCTTCACAACTACTCTCAGTGCAGTCAAAACAACCATTTCTCATTTTCGCACATAAAATTGTTTAATACAGTCTCTTTCCTGGTGCCCAGTCTCTCATGACAAACCTCTTGCATGTTCCATCTTCAACCAGCCGGATGTACCCTAAACCTGGCAAACGTAGATCAACCTCCCGCATGACAAGGAGAACAAGACTGGCCTTGTATAACGTCTACCCTACTGTGTCAGTGCCCCTTTTGGAGCCAATTCTGAGTGGTGGCAGTATGCGAACGTCTGGTGGACGACCTGTCCCACTCGGAAGTTGGTCGGGCTTAGTCGGATGAAGATACGCACAACCCGATGAAAGCCTCTTAAGTCAGGGGTGACAGTGCGTACGGAAATTAACGGGGAACAGACGAACTCATCTACTATACGACTATGAATGTCTGATCGCTCACAGAAAGGATCTTGAGCAAGTGAAGGAAGCTGCCAAGTATCGTTTAGATATTGCAGAGCCGGGAGTACCTCTTCTGACAAGGCGAAAACCAGAAGTGGTGGGAGGAACTGCAGATCAGTGAGATGCAGCCAAATTTTGCACTACACATAATGGAAAGTTTTGAACGACTGCCAACTTTTCCATCGCAAATAAAGGAAGAATGACGACTGTTTTCAAAAGCTGTCATTATTTCTGTGCGGGGTGGAAGGAGTTTGGCAAGAAGATGCAAGGCGACCGTCGACTCAACTGTATGTCCTATGAAACTGTCTAAAAGTTATCGACTAAAGTCCCACTCCTGCTTCATACTATCTAATTAGTTGTGACCCCACTCTCTTTTTGATCATGTCTGTAGTTCCAGTGATGATCCAATTTATGAAAGATAGTTTAATTCATATTTACAGCTGTTTGGCGCACTTTCTTCTCCGGTACCAGATTTAATAAATCACAGAACAGTGCACTTATTTGCGAGAAAACGGATGTTGAGATAGCGATGATGATATGAAGTTTAAATTAGATCAAACATCTTTATATGGCTTTTCTTATTTTCATTTTCAACGCTAACCAGATAATGGTAGGTTGATATGCACACATACATGAGTGCATTTACGAACACATGGTTGTGGATCACTTAGACCAACATGTTGGTTACGGTGTGTCTCTAGTAGTTAATTCTTTCTTTGTGTGGAGCTACAGTCTGGGGTGGACCGCGGCCTCGACCAACATGAGTCTCCAACTAGCGCGATTTATGGCTAGCTGTCTCCAGGTTCGCACTCCAAGTTGGTTGAGGTCCTTCTCCACTTGGGTGCGCCACCTTGAACGCGGGCGTCCTTTGTTGCGTTGCCCGATAGGTTCGGATTCGAGGATTCTTCGGGCCGGAGCTGTGGTGTCCATACGCTCTACATGACCTAGCCACCGTAGGTGTTGGATCCGTAGACGGCTAACAAGACTCATGTCGCTGTGGAGCCCGTACAGTTCGTGATTGAATCTTCTCCTCCAGAACCCGTCAACACAAACAGGACCAAAGATCGTGCGTAGAACTTTTCTCTCAAAGAGACCATGGACTTCTTCATCCGCTTTCGAGATTATCCATGCTTCCGCGCCGTATAGCAGGACTGGGATGATCAGGGTCTTATATAGAGTCAACTTGGTTCTTCGAGAGAGGGCTCTATTACTCAATTGCCTCTTGAGCCCGAAGAAACAGCGGTTGGCAAGAGTTATCCTACGCTTGATCTCGATACTGATGTTATTTGTACAATTTACTTCGGAGCCGAGGTAAGTGAAGTCCTTGACTACCTCGAAGTTATAGCTGCCCATTGTGACGCGGGTGTCGATCTACATCCCTTTGGTTTTTTCGGGGATCTACCGTAATGTGAAGATCTGATCGATGGTGGACTTCCCAGGCCTGAAAAGGCACTGATAGGGACCTATCAGGTTGTTGACGAATGGTTTCAATGGGTCTCCTTTCTTGTGGATCGGGCAAACGATACTAAGATTCCACTCGTCGGGCATGCTTTTCTCCGACCATAACCTACAGATGAGCACCTGGCATGCGCCCAATCAGATCATCTCCAGCTGCTTTAAACAGTGCCGCGGACAATCCATCCGCTCCAGCAGCTTTGTTCGACTTCAGTCTCGTTATCGCTACCTTGACTTCGTCTAGATCGGGGGGACGGAATTCTCTTCTATCGCCGTCCATTGCGTGGAGTGAAACATTCTACCTGACAGCGGTATTGGTGTCCTCTTCGCCGTTAAACAGTCTGCAAAAGTGATCCTTCCAGTCGACCCTCTTCGTTCCGACAGGTTTCTGTCCGATGTTTGTACCCTTTGGATAGTTGTTTCACCCGCTGGTAAAACGTTCGGACATTATTTCTTCTCATGCTCCTTCTTTTTCTTTTTGAGAAGCCGGTGCTCTTCCCTTCTTTTGAGTTCGTAGAGCTCACGTACTGCTCTCGTCCTTCTATCCAGCGTCGCCTTATATGCTGCTAGCTTCGCTGAATGCGCCTGCTGACAGTCATTGTCAAACTATGAGTTTTCTCTAGGTGGCGTTTTAAAACCCAACACATCAGAGGCAGCTGATGGCGTTTTGACAACGGTTCCACTGTTCGTCGATTGATTCGCCTGGCACGGTTGAAATCTCTGAGAGCTTTAGGGAGACTCGATCGGAAAAGTTCCCAGCGGTCGATTGCGATTGTAGCTTTCCGACGTGAAACTGTTTTGGTCTTGCTGTACTCCGTTGTACAATCGCTATACGAGTTCGGACCTTGGCTACAACAAAGTAATGATCCGAGTCTATGTTAGCACCTCGAAACGTTCGAACATCGAGGACACTGGAGGAGTGTCTCACGTCGATCGCAATGTAACCAACCTGGTTGACAGTTGATTGATCGGAAAACCGCCAGGTCTCTTTGTGAATGTTGTGGTGAGGGAACCGGATACGAAGTCCAACATCCTGAGTCCACTGTCGGAGTTCTTCATCCTCTTTTTGCCTGGCCCCTCCCATCGCACCTCCTAGATGGTGGTGATATCACCCTTTTAGGGTTCTAGAGCCTCCGCAAGTTCATCGGCTGCACTTGGTCTGTTACGTGACCTCACATTCCACGTGCAGAACCGAAAATCGTTGTCCATAGTCGTCAGCAGTAGGGTCATCCGTATCCGAGGCTTGTTGCCGTCTCTGAACTAATGTGTGTTTTACACCGTGGAGGAGTTAACCCCACGCGAAATTAAGCCCCCGGACAAGGGGTCGCTGCATACATTAGTTCACCCCTGAGCGGTTGCAGTAGAGGCAACCCCGAGGGCGCCGAGAGGAGGCTGTATGTCAACTTGACCTGTGCATTCACAGAGATCGTTGCTGGCATCTCTTCAAGTTGACAGCACTCAACAACTTCCAAGTTGTCTTGATGTCCGATCCATTTTCATTTGCGTTTCCCGATCTGTATCGCTATTGTTTGGTACAACACATGGGTTGAATATTCTGACCATCGTGTTGCTGGAAATCTGGCACTTCTCCATATGGGTTGTAGCTGTCCGACTGCTGCTCTTGATTTTCGAAGTCTATTATCGTATGCTTCTGAGGAGCAGGCAAATATCGTCAGAAAGTCAAAATTCTCGAGTTATCGTGTGAGACTCTAAGTTATTTCAAGTCTCTGCACGCAGACTTCTCTCATAATTTCATCTAGGACAATTTTGAACAGTTGAGAAGAAAGCTGATATCCTTCCTGTATTCGTACTGAAAGAGGCCCTAATGCTTCCGTTAGGTGAACAGCAGGTATAGAGGTGTACGCCATTCTATTGCTTGCTCAACTATTATGCGTGGACTGGTGGATTAGTCTGCGCAGCTTCTACAATATGTAGACGGCAACCAGTCTGTTTCTTCTCGTTTTGAGTTTCGCATAATTGTTGCAAATATCTTGTATATGGAGGTAAGTAGAGTTATTCTTCTTTAGTTGCTTCATTCTTTCAAGTCATCCATCTTTGGTATCTTCACGATAATACCTCACATCCAGTCTTTCTGTTTCCCATTCTGATGTGAGGGTATAGAAGGTTCATCTGATGTTCTGCTGTCAGCGCGCAGCAGTTCGGTGGGGATACCATTCTCCCCAGCTGCGATGTTACCTTTCATTCTCATTACAGCCTCCTTTACCTATCTAATTGACGCTGGGTGGTTCACAGCATATTCTTAAGTTTGTGCGGCTATTGATTTCGTCTTTATGCCGTGTTTTGTTACCTATGGAACCAAAGCAATGTTAGAAATATTTGATTAGTTTTACTGAACGTGTACTAATAAGCATCAAGTCCCAATTCAAAACAGTTTATTTGTTAAATTAAAATAAACACTCAAAGCCATGTGCACACATGTACATGCCTTAACACACACTTTTTTGAGAAAACAATTTAGGAATTTGAACAAAACAGTCAGAATTTATTGGCGACAGATATGCATTGAAATGCTAAACAGAAGCACCCTTAAGTGCGAGGTACACGAAAAAAAAAATACAAAACAAAGAAAATAAAAGAAAGCACATTCTGCTAAGCGAATAAACTTCCAGCAATTGAAGAATAAATTTTTGGATAATGTTTTATTCATCTTAATGACTGAGAAGCCATTGCATCTTACAATTCTGTTGCAAATATGAGAATGCCTTCCCACCGACATTGGCGTTCCCCTGTGTAATATTTGCCAAATCGCATGTAAACTAAAATGAAAATCCTTGGGACGGGGAAACAAAAGTAATGTTCGAGTAGATACGAGTTTGTGAAGATATCTGCATTTGTACCGTGGTGACCCGTGGCGTTGTGGGTATGTGCGTCGACCCCAACCTCGTTGTCGTAGGTTCGATTCCAGCTCTGAGCGACAAAAATAATTTTCACGACCCCACCTCTTTCGAGTCACTGACAATGCTCAAAGAGTATTTCCTGTCTAGAAAAAGCTTCTCAAACAAAGCCGTTCGGATTCGGCATTAAACTGTAGGTCCCTTCCACTCGTTAGAGAACAATAGCACGCACAACACGAGTGGTTGCTGAGAAGCTAGGCCCTGGCCCCCTACGGGCTGTAGCGCCACCCATATATATATATATTATATATTATTATTATATATATTATATATTATATATATTATATTATATATATATTATATATATATATTATATATTTATATATTATATATATATATATTATTATATCTGCATTTGTACCTTTTCCAAATTGTTTTCTCTCATTTTTTTTTTTTTTTGGAGTTCATTCGCTCCGAAGCATTCAGTGGTAGCAGAAGCAAATAAATGTGTCTATTTCCACGATAATTACCACTTATGGAATTGTTCTGTTTGTCGGTTTTGTGGAATCTTCGACGAAAACAAACCCAAACTTTTCTTATTAGCAACTCTCAACATTTACAAATTACTGTGGATAGAGTGATTTGTTCATTCCACAAGCTATGTCCTAACTAATTATCACGTAACCAAGCTGACAAATGACTGCTATTCGTATTGTTCGTGGGGAGGGTGACTTAGGTCAATTTTTTCGTGTTATCGTAAATGTGCTGGGCAATCCTCATTAAGAGTTTGTTACCCACTTATTTGTATTCTCTTTATAAAGAAAGTAAATTGAATGGCTTGAATGGCCTTTGGAGGCTTTTAAGAAATTCAGGAATAACGCTGATACATTTTTAAGTCATCATACAAAACTCATATAAACATATGACACGAGATTTCTACTTGCACGGCTTGAGGAAATGGGTATACAGCGCATTATTAAATCGTTTATTAAATATATAACGCATTGATAATTTAAGCTCGTCATGCATTTGCGTCTTGATGGGAAGGTAATAAACGATATTGGCATGCGCCAGCTGGAAGTCCTTCTTTAATTTTCACGCGATGATTAAGTAGTTGGCTTATAACTTCATGCACGGTTATTGGCCTAATTTAGAAAAACCGTGTATTGCGGAATACTGCACAGTTAGATCTCCCTTTCTCAAGCTACTCGTGAGACCTATGATGTGCAATACCAACCACTGTGGTAACATTGTCAGTTAAAATTTAAATTTTAGGAGATAAACAGATTCATTCGCATATTATTCCTGTCGGTGAACGGACACCCGAATAAATTTGTCAGAAGCTCTTTTGCAACCAGGCTCAATGTGAGGTAAAAAGCGAAGTAATAAATAGATGCGATGCGTCGTTAAAAGAAAAGTTAAATCCGATTTAAGACCAGCTTGTGACCCTAAATCGACCACTGTGTGACGCTGACTGCAGTATCTCTCCAATAGATTGGAAGAAGCTATATTCAGTGATCAATGAACATCTATCTCAGCCTGGTGCTTGAAAACGGAGAGAAAACAAGACAAAGTTCGTCTGATCTTTTGAAAACAGCCATAAGCAGACTGTTTGATGTGTGGATGGAGCTCGAAGTCGTAACGAGGGATCAAACCGCCAGTAAACCACATAGATTCCCACATAGATTTTAGTTTAATCTACTAATTTTCGGTGCATTTGTCTTCTTCCTAATGCAGGGGGTTAAGAACAATGAGGTTATACGGGCGGGGCATGAGACCATACAAGCCGCGTCCATGCTGTTGACCTATATTCAGTGGAATAAAGACAAGAAACAATGGTGTCTGGCTAATTGACATAGAGAAGACTTCTTACTCAAGGAGCTCAGGATCGACGACTATAAAAGTGCTATACGGTACATTGAACATCGATACTAGTGATGTTTTCATATGATCGAACCCCAATTTTTCAAAGATCGATATTTTGTCGAATCGGTGGTCCATGGCGTTGTGGATATGTACATCCACCCCAATGCACTTGAACCTCGACGTCTAGGTTCGCTCACACCTCTTTCGCCTCACTGACAATGTTCAAAGAGTATTTCCTGTCTAGAAAAAGCTTCTTAAACATGACCGTTCGGAATCAGCGTAAAAAAAGGCCCCTTCCATTCGTGCGAGAACATTATCACGCACAACACTAGTAGTTGCTGCGAAGCTAAGCCCTGGCCCTTCACGGCTGTAGCGCCACCCATATTATTATTATTACTATTACATTTACATTGGAGGGCATGGGCCTGT
Source organism: Eristalis arbustorum (assembly GCA_916610145.1). Lineage (NCBI taxonomy): Eukaryota > Metazoa > Arthropoda > Insecta > Diptera > Syrphidae > Eristalis > Eristalis arbustorum. The sequence goes on along the minus strand of OU744320.1, from coordinate 51,789,084 downwards.
GCATCCAGGGCAAAGTTGTTGATTGCTCTCAACTTGGCGAGATGCCAGCAACAATCCCTGCAAATGCACAGGTCAAGTTGACATACAGCCTCCCCGCGGCGCCCTCTGGATAACCTCTACTGCAGCCGCTTAGAGGTGAACCAATGTATGCAGCGACCTCTTGTCCGGGGGTTTAAACCAGGACCCGGTCCTCCAGGTTCGGGGGTTTCGCGTGGGGTTAACTTCCCCACCGTGTAAAACTCGCAATAGTTCAGAGACGGCAACAAGCCTCGGATACGGATGACCCTACTGCTGACGACCATGGACAACGAAATAAGGACAACGATTTTCGGTTCTGCACGTGGAATGTGAGGTCACTGAACAGACCACGTGCAGCCGATGAACTTGCGGAGGCCCTAGAAGCCTATAAGGCTGACATCACCGCCATCCAAGAGGTGCGATGGGATGGGCCGGGCAAAAAGAGGATGAAAAACTGCGACATATATTACGGCGATTGCTACAAAGAGCGAAGGCAGAGCTTGTTTGGATGCGCTTTTGTTGTTCGAAGCAGACTTAGACAAGAAGTCTTAAGCTTTAGATACATAAGCGAACGCCTCACAACAATCCGCATCAAGGCAACATTCGGCAACATCAGCCTAATTTGCGCCCACGCCCCAACGGAGGACAAAGACGATGATAGCAAGGATGACTTCTATGATCTCCTAGAAAGAACATACGATCAATGCCCCAGCTACGACACCAAGATCGTTCTAGGAGATTTTGATGCAAAGCTGGGCAAGGAAGAAAGCTTTGCTAGAGTCGTCGGTAAACACAGCCTACACGACAACACGTCCGACAATGGACTCAGGCTGTTGGACTTCGTGACGGGGCGAAACCTCACTGTAGCCAGCACGCGGTTCCCTCACCTCAACATTCACAAAGGGACCTGGCGGTCCCCTGATCAATCAACCGTCAACCTGATTGATCACATTGCGATCGACGTCAGACACTCCTCCTGTGTCCTCGATGTCCGAACGTTCCGAGGTGCCAACATCGACTCGGATCATTACCTTGGAGTAGAGCAAGACCAAAACAGTTTGACGTTGGAAAGCTACAATCGCAATCGACCGCTGGGAACTTCTCCGATCGAGTCTCCCTGAAGCTCTCAGAGAGTCCAACCCTGCCAGGCGAAGCAATCGACGAACAGTGGAACTGTTTAAAACGCCATTACAGAAGCTGCCTCTGATGTGCTGGGTTTTAAAATGCCACCTAGAAAAAACCCATGGTTTGACAACGAGTGTCGGCAGGCGCATTCAGCGAAGCTAGCAGCATATAAGGCGACGCTGGATAGAAGGACGAGAAAAGTACGTGAGCTCGACGAACTCAAAAGAAGGGAAGAGCACCGGCTTCTCAAAAAGAAAAAGAAGGAGCATGAGAAGCGCGCGATCGAGGAAATGGAGAGGTGGTACGGCAGAAATAATGTCCGAAAGTTATACCAGCGGGTGAAACAACTATCCAAAGGGTACAAACATCGGACAGAAGCCTGTCGGAACGAAGAGGGACAACTCGTAGTAGAGTCGCAGTCGATACAGAGAATCTGGAAGGATCACTTCTGCTGACTGTTAAACGGCGAAGAGGACACCAATACCGCTGTCAGGCAGAATGTTCCACTCCACGCAACGGACGACGATAGAAGAGAACTCCGTCCCCCCGATCTAGACGAAGTCAAGGTAGCGATATCGAGACTGAAGTCGAACAAAGCTGCTGGGGCGGACGGATTGTCCGCGGAACTGCTTAAAGCAGCTGGAGATGATCTGGTTGGGCGCATGCACCAGCTCATCTATAGGATATGGTCGGAGGAAAGCATGCCCGACGAGTGGAATCTTAGTATCGTTTGCCCGATCCACAAGAAAGGAGACCCCTTTGACTGCGCCAACTATCGGGGGATAGGTCTCCTTAACATCGCCTACAAAATCTTCTCTGCCGTTCTGTGTGAGCGCCTGAAACCATTCGTCAACAACCTGATAGGTCCTTATCAGTGCGGTTTCAGGCCTGGGAAGTCCACTATCGATCAAATTTTCACATTACGGCAGATCCTCGAAAAACCCCAAGAGATGCAGATCGACACCCACCACCTATTTGTCGACTTCAAGGCCGCATATGACAGTGTGCATAGAGACGAGCTATACAACGCCATGTCTAGTTTTGACATCCCTGCCAAACTCGTCAGATTGTGCAGGATGACGATGGAGAACTCAAGGTCGGTAACGAACTCACCGAGACCTTCAATGTCAAAAAAGGTTTTAGGCAAGGTGACGCGCTGTCATGTGACTTCTTTAACATCGTGTTGGAGAAGATCGTGCGAAACTCACACGCCAACACTAGAGGCACGATCTTCCAGAAGTCCGTTCAACTGCTAGCATACGCGGACGATATTGACGTGATTGGCCGAACTCAGCGAGCCGTCAATGAAGCGTTTGCTTGTATTGAGACGGAGGCGGCAAAAATGGGTTTAGCGGTGAATGAGGGCAAAACGAAGTATATGCTGTCATCCAGAAAGGACACACAACATCGACGACTCGGTCAGAACGTCACCATAGGCAGCTACAACTTCGAGGTAGTGAAGGACTTCGTCTACCTTGGCTCCCAAGTAAATAGTGCGAACAACATCAGTACTGAGATTAAACGCAGAATAACTCTTGCCAACCGCTGTTTCTTTGGGCTCAAGAGGCAATTGAGTAGTCGAGCCCTCTCTCTAAAGACCAAGCTCACCTTATATAAGACCTTGATCATCCCTGTCCTGCTGTATGGCGCGGAAGCTTGGACTATCTCAAGAGCGGATGAAGACGCACTTGATCTCTTCGAGAGAAAAGTTCTGCGTTCAATCTTTGGTGCTGTTTGCGTTGAAGGTTCTTGGAGAAGGAGATTCAACCACGAACTGTACGGGCTGTACAGCGACATGAGTCTAGTCAGGCGTCTACGGATTCAACGCCTAAGATGGCTAGGCCATGTAGAGCGCATAGACAACACTGCTCCAGCCCGAAGAGTCTTCGACTGCGAACCAGTGGGACAACGCAATAGAGGACGACCACGAACCCGATGGCGCACTCAAGTGGAGAAGGACCTCAACCAACTTGGAGTGCGAAATTGGAGGCAGTTGGCTAAAGAACGTGCCAGCTGGAGAGGATTGTTGACCGAGGCCCAGGTTCACCCCGGACTGTAGCGCCACAAGAAGAAGAAGAATTACATTTACATTACATTTTGATTAACTGGCAACAATCCGAAGCCCAGCGTCTGTGTTTAAATCTTTCTTTTATAGTTGGGCGATTTGCATTGATTTGGCAATGCTATGCCAATTGTAATATTTTAGCACCTTCGGCACTTCTATATTTTATGACAAAACTAAGACTGAGTTTTTTGAGGGCCCAGGTTGGATGTCTGTCTCAACCAACAGATGTGGATCCGAAAAGATCTATCTTGTTCCTTCCTAGCGACAGGTTATCTTCGAGAAGTTCTCGATCAGCATTCCTTCCAGATCGGAGTTGATGTCTGATAGGCAGACGTTGGATGATCCTTTGCGCATTTTCACAGATGGTGTCTATTCCCAAGATCTAAACATTGCTAACTCTTTGAAGCTCCCTGATCACTGTAGCGTTTTTTAGGGCAGAAACCATAGCGATTAAAGAGGCGTTGACGAGACGACCACGTGATATCAAAAAGGGATATCACCATCTATTCCGATAGTCAGGCCGTTATGAAATCCCTGGACAATGTCATGTTTTACTTAAAAACATCTCTTAATTCCAGCTGTCTTTTAACAATATGGCTAAACATTTTAACACTTCATGTGGGTGCCGGGACACCGTGACATAACAGGAAACTGCGAAGCCGATGATCTCGCCAGGTGTGGTACAACCTCATCTCTGTCAATAGCAGGGATACCACCTTCCATGCCTATCGCCACAGCAACACACAATTAAAACCACCAATGACAAACTAAAACAAAAGAAATCTTACCATCACTAAACCTAAAACGGTCACTCAGTCTACTAAGACTCAGCAAGCACTCATTAAGGACTCTCACAGGAGTCATAACCAGGCACTGTGCAATTGGCACGTATGCTCGCAGAATGAGTGCCTCTCTGCTCCTGCAGCGCTCTGGCTAGTCGTAGCTTCCTACACCTATGGGACCTACTACTTCAACAACCTCAATAAGCTAAACAGCACCAGCATAGGCCTGCTAAATCGCTTCACCACAAGCCACAACTGATCCCGATGTTAGGAGAAGTCAATCAGCGTGGTATCGCAATGGGACCACTCTGGCCTAAGTGTGACTGCCCTTAGCAGTCATCCACTATAACCTAACCTAACCTAACCCAAAAGCCCTCTTCACTATAGATGCACAATTTCTGCATCGCAATTTCGAAATTGCCCAAACTATTCACACAACAAATGAAACAACTTTGTCTAAACAAATATGTTTACATAAAATTTTAAATTTTCTATTCCATCCTTTGTTCAGGGTCCTTCCCACCACACTTCTTGAATTGCTATAATATCTCTTTTGCAGCTGGCTCTTGTTTGAGTAGAACTATAATTTAGTAATACTATAATTTAATTAAATCCAATCTCGAAAAAGAAGAAATTTCAGTTGAACTATGTGCGTTACCAATTAGAATTCGTTATTTTCCCAACCAGTAGCCAACGTATGGATTTGTATGTACATTTCAAAAATTGACTAGTGAAGTACGTCATGTTTAGGCCCATTCATATGAGCAGCGTATTGCGAACGCGAACTTTTAGAAACAACCCTTTACCCAACTATGCAAGAAATTTGCAACTGAATTATCGAGTTTTTTCATCCACAAATATCTTAACAAAAGTTAGTTTATGTATCCTAATTAATGCGAATCAATCATTCTTTTTGCGAACTGTCAAGCTGAGACCGCAATACACAAACGGGCAAACGTAATCCACAACCAACCAAATTCGCAATGAAGTGTCAGTTTGCGCCCGTGGTTCTCCGCGATTGAAAAAACTCCATATGAATGAGTTTTCAGAGTTTGCGAAGTTCGCAGTTCGTGGCGAACTCATATGAATGGGCCTGTTAAGAAATGAATTTAAATGATAGTTTTAACGTAAACATAATCCGAATTTATTCATTTTTGAATTTGAATTCGAATTAATTTTTTAAAACGAAACATTGTATAATTTACCCTATGTAGTGTTTCTATATAATTGTTTATAAGAGCGAATATGTTCATATAGATAAACATACTGTCCATTTGCTTCTACCATTGCGCCTCAAATACGCAGAGGAAAACTAGCGGATTGTACCAACTCTTATTAGCATAGTTGTAGCTGAGTGCAGTGTGTTGTTGAGAGCGATTTCTTTTGATAGCAACCGCCAAGTAGTGTACATCGCCGCTCATAATTACCACTTTAAATAAAATTATAACGTTTGATTTCGAGTTGTCTTTAATTTTCATTAAATTGGTCGAATACGAGTTTTCTTTTGATTTTAATCAATTTTGCATTATTAAACAGGGCCTTTAGTAAGCTTTAGTGCAAACGTCAGGGCTGTGTTCATCAATCCCCTGTCCTTATCATTCTGCGAAATATACTTTTGCTAATCCCATATGCAGCTATAGTATAAGCTAACTTTTTATCAGAAATCATATCAATACATGTATCGAGATGCTAAACTAAGCCTCTTGCCAAAGATCAACTTAACATCAATCGTATTCAGAAACCCCTATCAGCTGTCTGCGAAAATGTTGTAAAAAGCAGTATCAAAAATGACGAACATAAGAACAATCACTAAAGAAAGACATACATATTTGCACACACATTTATTTCTGGTTCTGACTTGCCAAACATGTGGAAAAACATGAAAAACTATTTGCATTTATTTTTCACCACATTTCGATCGAAATGACGTCATACAAAATTATACGTACTTTTATGTCATACCTATGTTATGACGACTTGTTTATTTTTCATTTCATCCACACCTCCATGTATGATGCTCTCTTTCATTCATTGCGTACACTTTCTTTCTTGGTAGATTTTGTTTATTATTTTCGTAGATAAAACCATTTCCCCTTTCGTTTGATTTTCATTAATCGGAAAACATTTTAACAAATCAGTAAGTGTATAAATGACAATCACTAAATTGATATTAAACATTGATTACACATTAGATATGGATATTATGGACATACAAGCTGTCGAATCCAAACTGTCCGACGTAACCGTGACACCAATTCCTCGGTCTCAAGTGCAAAACTTCTATAATTATCAGCAGCAAAGAGAGCACCAACGCGATCAAGCTCCACAGATTCAAATTTCAGCAATTCATCATGTGCCACAAATTCCGCCACCACAACCTGTCTCACCTGCAATAATAACCACACAGACCTCAGCAAATATTACGACTCCAATGACATCAGCAGCAAATATTCCATCCAATTTGACAAATTTACATGGTTTGACAAAATATGCTCAATTGCTTGCGGTCATTGAAGAAATGGGTCGTGATATACGACCAACATACACGGGCTCTCGAAGTTCAACGGAGCGTCTCAAACGTGGAATAGTTCACGCAAGGATATTAGTCCGTGAATGCCTAATGGAGACAGAACGCTCAGCGAGGCAATGAGTTTAATCACGTATTCTGCATCATATGTTTACTTTATACTGAAATGTTCATAAGTACGGTTCACAAACCATGTTCCCTCAATATATTTTTTTGCATTCAACAAAAATAGCATATGTTATGAAAAGCAAACAACATGTACCTTTGTTTCAAAACCTCTAAAGACGATATTTGTATACCAAAAAATAAAGAAGAAAAACAAAATAATAGCAAGATCACTGCAACATGAACAAGGAGCAAAATAAAAAAAAAAAAAAATTAGCTCAGGATTTTATAGTAAAACATAATGAACTCAAAATATTACAATATTTAGTCATAGAATGTAGAGTGTAATGATTATTATAGAATATTGTTTAATGAAGAAAAAAGAAATCTTAAAAACAAATGTTACTAGACCCATGCAAACCTATTTTGTGTCCTATGAAAAGGGGCAACCACAAAATGCGTAATATTTTATCAATAAAACTAAGATTTTTTTTAAAAAAAGTAATGTGAGTTTTCTGGTGCTTTTATTAATAGGAAAATGCGAAAAGTAGAAGCAGCCAATTACAGCGCTATGCAACCAACTTTACGATGGAGGCCGAATCAATCATCCACAAGTAACTAAAATCTAAGAAGGATCAAAGATTAAAACAATTTGAGTGGATGTTTGAAACATTTCTAATTTTATAGCATATAAATAAATAATGATAAATTCATATCCATACGTCTAATAAATTAATTCTGGTAAGCGATTATCATCTAAGTTGACCCAATCGGGGACTCTGCCGCATTTAGCATACGCCTCCTTAGTGAGCGAACGAGTTGCTACAAGATCCGTTGCACCGCAAATTGAGCCGCCCAGCCAAGCCGAAAAATTGGGTCTTCCTATAGTCTTGTGAAATTTCACACTTTTAAAGAACAATTTATCTTTATAAATATTATTATCCAGAAGCAAATTCAATTCGGTCTTCAGCCGTGCCATCAGACCCATGATTATTGCAGTACCCCCGATAATGAATATATTTTCACCTAATACCGTCCTAACATCCACAGGACACTCGAGAATTGAATCTAAGATCAAATAAGGTAAACTTGACCGTTCATTGTCTTCAAGGAACATTATTTCATAAGCGGTCTCACGAACGGTACCGGGTATATTTATGATTTCCTTTTCATTAATGGAATATTCCACACTGGGTGGGGCAGTTACTGGCTGACCTTCTCTGTATAATTTAGCTCGTTCTAATGTGGTCACAAAACATGTTCGAACCTTAATGTCTTCCAGTATTGATTCGCTTAGAAGACTTTCATTTACTCCACTTTCGACCAATTGTCGTTTTATTTCGTCGTGAATAGCTTTAGCTCCGAACGACTGGTCCTTGAAAGCCCGAAGAATTTGTACGCCGCTAAATACTGGAATGACTGTTGCTTCACTACATCCCATGTCGATGACAACTCCTGAGTGTATTGCCAAAGTGGACAAGGCAACTAGATGTGTAGGCACAAAAAGTATAGACGAAACTTCGAAGTGCTTAAACAACGCTTTGGCTAGAGTCTCCCGAATAATTGTTTCTCCAAACACATTCTCCACCACCAGAATTTTCCTGTCTTTTGGGCTAACCAGAACGTGCCTGCAAAATGGATTTACTTAGTCACTGATGTGTACAGCTGTGATGACACTTACTTGAAGAATATTGTCTGCAGAAAGTCTACAACTTGATCATAGAGCTCAGTATGCGAATTGTATTCAAAAAGTTTCTTGGTCTTTCTACTTGCTGGCGTTGAAATCTCTGAAGGTAATATAAATCTGGGATGAGCTTCGCCCGCAAAACCAACTCTGGAAGAAAGGAACACCAAAATGTAAGCAGATGACATCATTCAACTTACCTTCTTTGGATATATATGTGTATACATACTTTGTGTATGCACTTCCCACATCAAGTACAACCGGAGGCTTTTCCTGCATCACTGTATCGTAAATGCCCATTATTAAGCCTTTGTTTTTAATATATGCTGTTCAATAGAGGAATTGCCGAAAGACTCAGATAATCTACCAACGATTTCTATCCTGCAATCTAACTGACAGATTGGTTAACGCAAAAACATAAAATGACTTTGACAACCTCCATGGTTCCCACTTTCTTTTTATAAACTGTGTACTCAAATTTCACAAATTCAATTGTACGCGGAAAAATTATCCAATCACTTATGGAATTATTTTGCATCTGCAACATGGATCAGGATCAGATAATCATATATATATGCAAGAAGTGATATATGAAGGCATTCTGTGCGGTTATTACATTTGTTATTTGGCATTTTTTCAGAAACTGAGACAACAATTTTTCGTTCCGTTGTGATACGAATTGACATTTTGAACATTTATTAGGGCAAATAATCAGTGACTATCTCCAGTGAAGCCGGCATAACTTAAAATGGGAAGATTGTAAAGTTGGACCAGAAAAGTACTCGAACAGATCTATTTTCCGCTTTTCATTGGCTGAGCAAGGTTCTGACAAGTAAACCGTTAAATTTCGAGACCCGCTAATAAGACTGTTCGTTTTGTTTTTCGCGACATACCGTGATCATATGGGATAACAGATATCATCGTACACCATATGCGATTAACAGATGTAAACATTTAAATCACTGTACGACACTGTCTAATAAACTTGTACCCCATTTAAACCACAACAATAATTTTAACGAAATCTGTAACGATAGACAGCGATCTTACAACACCATACCAATCGTATATTGTGAACAGGTCACGCGAATTTTCCCGCCTGCTTTCTGACAGTTGCTGAAAATTATTAACATACACGATTTCATTTGCGTGCTTTAAAATATTATGCGTTAATTGTTTTATCTCTTTAAGAAAAAATATCGCTTGTTCTATGTGTTATATTCAAAATGTGTTAACCATTCCACAAAAGAAACAATCAATTACATGATAACGACTGCTCTCATAATGAATAGCATTGCAGTTTCGCTGGTTGTTCTCGTCAATATTTAAATGAAACAAAAACCATAAGTTCAAATTTTTAAAGAAGGCATTAAGAAAAATTGAGTAGTTACTATGTTTGTGCAAGACTTGAAGACCGAATTTTACAACTTACTTATAGGAAAAAGAATACTGATCATTGTTAACTATGACATTGACGCGATTTGTGCCAGTAAGATCTTGCAATCATTGTTCAGATATGATCATATGTTGTACTCTGTGGTCCCCATAATGGGGCTGGCTGGTTTGCAGCGGGCCTATACAGAAAATCGTGATGATGTCAAATATGTTTTATTAATCAATTGTGGAGGTTGTGTGGACATAGTGGATTTGTTACAGCCAGAAGAGGATGTTACCTTCTTTGTTTGTGACTCTCATAGGCCATTTGATGTTTGCAATATTTACAGTGATAAACAGGTTCGTTTCTTTGCCATTCGCAAAATGGTACCATGTGACATTGATGAACGAAATCAAAAAAGACGTGCTTTATGCACATCGAAACGTTTTTCTACTTTTTATTGTTTAAAAGAAATTAAATGTGCACGCGATGAAAATTTCTCTTTTCCATTTTCATGACATCTGCGTAATCGTGCTAATTTCATTTTTGTTTAGGTGTGCATACTCGCCGATACATCTGGTGAAGAAACGATACCAGCATTTGATGCCATATTTCGGGAGTCTGACGGAGAAGATAGCGATGACGATGCCGAGTCTGATAACGAAAACCAAACACGATTACAAAAACATGAAAGTAGAATTATTAAACAACGCGAGCGTCGAAATTGGGAAAATGAACGTGACCGGATCATGTTCGAGTACTCCCAGTATAGTTTCTATTCAAAGAGTTCAGCAATGACTATATTTGAATTGGCTTGGAAATTGTCAAAGGACTCAACAGATCTTCTATGGTGGGCCATTGTCGGCACAACAGAGCAATTAATTTTGGGAAAAATTGAAAGCTCAACGTATACACTGGAGATCGATAGTATACAAAGTCATGTTTCGAGATTGACAAATAAAGCTAGTGACCAAACCACACACAGCGCCTCGAAGATAACATTTGAAAATGATTTGCATTTAGCACTGTATCGACATTGGTCAGTGACGGAATCTATGAAGTGAGTAAATATTGTTATTTATATATGTCTATTCATATTTAAAATTGCATTACCACGCAGATTAGGTCTCTGAAAAACACTTACTGTAGGCTCAGCTACAAATTATAAAGGATTGATCTTGTCTTAGAGATGATCAAGTTCATTTGTAGTTTCGATTCGTGATGGGAATCATGGTGTGCCGCTGAATCGTGATGGCGAATAAATGAACTAGATTCGGATTGCATGACTACAATGATCAGAAGTCCACGGATCAATTTAATTTTTGTCGTCTTCAAAAGTGATTCCTAAGTCTCTTTGAATATCACATTTTCTAAGATTATTTCTCGAAATCCAAATAGGTCTGTTTAGTGTTGACGTTAATTTCTTCTAAGTGGATCTAAAAGATCTACAAAATCGTCGCATGTAACCGTGCATTCCGTGGGACAAAGCTGCCTTCCATCCGAAACGGTCCTGGGCACGCTGCTTACAGTCGTGAAGGCCAAGCTGTCTTACATCCGCGATGGTCTCTATACCGAAGGTTTGGTCTTCCTGTCCTTGTCAAAACACGGTCCTTCGAGTGAAGAGATCAAGATCTAGATCCGAATGATTTCGACAGACTGAAGTAATATCGGTTACCAAGGGCTGTTGTACGTCGGATCTCCACTGCGATTTTATTCGTGGAGTTTGCATTTGCCCCGACGAAGAAAACTCTTACTGCATCGGAATCGTAGCTGTCAATCTGATGATGTCCTCATGGACTTGATCGAAAATGCTTCTACTTCGGCAAGCTGCGAAAACTCGACCAACACAGTAAATGGACACTATGTTATAATAAGATGTTTTATTTTTAACACGAACTAATGTTTATGAGTTGCGTCGCTTTGCCTAGATATGTTTATGGAATTTTGGATGCAGTCTTTTATAAATAGAGACGATACTTACCGGGAGAATGCTATGCGTGAAATGCATAAAATCGTCTTATTTCTAATTGGGATTCCTATATGAGCTTTGAAGGATATAATTTCATATTGGTTTTAAAAGTTCACCTTCATGTCGTACTCTTACTATTTTCTTTAAACTCAAGCTGGCTTGCTCCTCATGTTTCGCAAGAATTAGGAAGATAAGGATAAGGGAAATACTGGGTGCTAACCAACCCTATCTAGACTACAAATCATACCTCTGCAATCCCAGTCCTAACGGTGTATATTTTTTTGATTTTCACCTTTGCATACGAAAGGTGAGGTTTCTATCCTCTATCCTCTTAGGAGAGTACTTAAGTCGGGTATATTCTAGCCCCTTCTCCAAAATTGATTTATTATAGACAAAGCTTTCCATTAATGAAATTTCTAGTGCCGACTCTCCACAACTTTATAGTTTTAAATGGTCTCCCACAAAGCACACGTTGTTTCGCAAATTGCATTTGAACTGTACTATCCACAGAGATTGCGATGATCTTGTTGCTTTACGACGCGCATCAAACACTAAACAAAAGAAATATTTGTTTTCTTAACTTAAAGTCTTCGATGTTTGAACCGTTTGTTGATTGTTTTTTTTTTTCATCGTTACAGATTTTCCATGTATCCTGCTTGTAAATTAAAACTCTGGACACTTCGAGGTGAAAAAAAACTTCATGAATTGCTTGTCGAAATGGGACTGCCTCTAACACATGCAAAACAAATGTTCAACTCAATGGATCTCACTTTGCGTCATGAATTTCATCAAATGGTCGAGAAACTTGCCGAGAAGTATGGCATTCCCGATATTGTGTACGGTTCTTTCACGCTAAACTATGGCTACCGAAATCGTTATTCAGCTGCGGATTATGTCTACGCAATGCTCGCAATCCTCGAATCTGTGAAGAATGATAAAACTCCAGAAGACTGTTTTTTGGAAGCTCTTGATAGCTTGTCAAGAAGCCATAAAGATATACTAACAGCCGGCATTGAAAACGCGAAACTTTTGCTTTCAGCGGTATTTCGGCAAGTACAAAGCAGTCTTGAGGCACATCAAGTGCATTCTGCTGGACCTTTCTTCTATTTCGTGATGAGCGAGGAACATAATTTCTTTTCGTATCCATATGGTCTCTCTATGCTGGCTAAGTTCATTTTAAATGGATACGTTTCGAGCTCCAGAAGTCGTCGTGCTCCTGAATTGCCACTAATCGCCAGTTGCCCAATTGACGCGGAGCGTGGATTGTGTCTCCTCGTTGGGGTGCCACCAGTTCGAGAAAATTCCCCAAAAAGTTTCTTTGGCAAGGCATTTGAACAAGCTGCCCAAAAGAGCAATTCGGTTATTAGACAAGATTTCTTCGATCCGTCGTTAATACAAATACGACAGAGTGATTTAACTCGGTTTTTGGATACATTAACGGTTTTGCTAAGTTAAATATCATAGATAAGTTTACAATTTTATTTTTAAGTAGTATTTATTTGACACAAATTAAAATTAGAAACTAAACATGGAATTTATTGGTTATTACCCTCCCATTCATCTCCTGCATAGACAATAATTCAAAGACGTAAAGATAACGTTCGACTGCGGTGAGGAGATGACCGTTTACCATTTAATTGTTAAAATAGACTTAAATTAGTTGTTAAATTAGTTCTTAGTTTAATCAGGACCCCCAAAATAAAATAAGCTGTGTATGCCTTCCAAAATTTGATAAAAACATGCTCTTTTTTCACAAAATCACATTTGAAAGACGATCAATATTCAGATGCATTCTCTCCGAGGAAACTATTCTGGCACAGCCCAAGCATTCGTCAATTGTGTAGAACACAGCGTATTGGCCGGGAGTAATTGCACGAAGCGGTGCTTTCAAATTCACAACAAGTCCGAATTGTTCATTTCTCTCTATGACACAGTCAACTAAAGGTTTTGTATGTTGAAAGCGAAATTTACACTCCAACCGTTCTGCGTCCTTTAGAGGGTCATGAGAGATCCAAGACGGTTCCTGTGTGTAAACAATACTCGAGAACAGCGCTGGGTGGTCTGTTCCAGCAGCGACAAGAATAGTGCTTGTTTTTACATCCTTGTATGCAATGAAATATGGCTTAAGGCATGAATGCAACCGACATCTCTGCCCTATGGTCCATTGATGAATGCCCTCGTGCTGTCCCACCACTTTTCCCGTGTCTATGTCGACAAAACTACCTGGATTTGGGCGTATATACTGAAAATTGAAACAACAATTTAGTTTGAAGAAAAGTTTAAAACAAGCTGAGATACTTTTAAAGAAACAGGTAAAATTACCAACATACCAAGAGTCTATACCTCTTTAATGAATTTTTGGAAATTACGAGTTCCAATAAAGCAAATCCCCGTGCTTTCTCTCTTTAATGCAATTTTATGTATTCCTATTCGTCGTGCTATAGATTTGACATCCGATTTCACGTACTCTCCCAAGGGGAACATAACCTTTCGCAGGGCCAACTGATTGATACCAGACAAAAAGAATGTCTGATCTTTAAATGTGTCCACTGGTTGAAGTAAGCGGACGTCTACAATAAAACAAAAAATCCTCTAAATCGTAACGTACTTAATACTTATAAAGCACTACATACTTTCATTATTTTTATAATTATCTAAATACGGCCCAAACGATGTTCTTGCATAGTGACCGGTAGCAATGGCGTCAAAATTAAGTTTCTTTGTTGCGTACTTATAAAAATGATCAAATTTTATATGTCTATTACACAGAATGTCTGGATTAGGTGTAAGACCGGTCTGGTAGTCTTCGAGAAAACTCCTTCAAATAGAAAAAAGCTATCAAATAGAAATATCGGTATACGTAAGGCTACCGAATCTTACGAGAATACATTATTCCAGTACTCCTTAACGAAATCCACCTCCACTAACTCGATTCCAATTTTGTTGCATACATACTTAGCATCAACTAGTTCCTGTTCTACAGTACACTGTGCTGTTTCATCAACCTCATCCCAATTTCGCATAAATACTCCCAAGACAGAATACCCTAGAGGGAACAATATAAATCATATATTTAGCCAATTTTTGAATATGATTGGGAAGGGAAGCACTAAAAAGTTGGACGAACGCACCTTTTTCTTTCAGTAAATGTGCAGTAACTGCACTATCAACTCCACCGGATATACCAACAATTATTTTTCGAAACATGTCACGCAATGCAAATAAATTAAACCAGCAGTTAAATAATCCCAATAAATATTTTGTAGAATTAAAAAAAAACTGAATGTTTAGGTTTTTTCACTTTAATGAAAACTCAACGTGAGTTGTGTTTGTAGCTTGCAATTCCATTTCAATTTAGTTGGGATATTTACAAGAGGCTACTTCTAACTATTAGCACGTCCCTTGGGTTAGCAATCCAAATAACTCTTATCAGTAAGACATCATGGTCCATCAGCTGTTCATGCATTTGATAGTTCTAAGATGGGCAAGGTAGTATGTCGCTCTTTGGTATTGACGGCAAGTACAGTAGGAACGGAAATTATATGATTTTTTTTTTCCTTACCAATAAAGGTTCGTGTTTGTCTTATAATATAAAACTGGCTTCAAATCACCAGGAATTATTCACTTACAAGAATGATGCATACAAGAAAACACTCTTAGAAAATCCGAGATGAGCTACATAAAATTTCAAGAAAACTTAGGAAACTTTGCTAACTTTACAAAAAACAACGAGGAATAATCATCTTTGAACTGATATGAATGAGTGAATCTTCCTTTTCGCAATTTGTATATAGAGAAAAGGACAAAATATGGCAAAAAAAAACAAATAGCAAAACGTTCAATTTCTTTATAAGAACCTCCCAAGGCAACGAATCGAATCGTTTCACAGTATAAAGCCAGTGTAGTGGCAGACAGCTTTGTGAAACAATTTTACACTTCCACACTTTCCTCAACAAATGGGAATCCCCTTCTCAAATTTAGACACGAACCAAATCATAATCTCTTCCCAGTAAAAAAGGGATTTTGCCTATTCTAAACCTCAATTGAACGTAATAACAACATTTCCCATTGATGATGTTATACTTTAATTATCGCATTGCAATTATAAAATATGACATATTTTTACTTATTAAAATTTGCTTATTTTATAGTCCGGCTCATCAGCTGATTTTTTCGTTTTCCGTTTTTGTATGATTGTCTAAAAGCAGAAAGAATTGTTATGTGTTTACATTGTAAATTAACTTGTACATACTTGAATTTTTTGCCACTCCCGGTCTAATTCCGCACGTTCATTTTTATCGGTTTTATTCTTTCTGGTTTTGCGCCCATCTTGCATCTTCACACCATATTGGAACGCTGCTTTTGGGAGCGCTTCTTTGGTGCTCATGTAATCGGAGTATTCTTCTTGCGTGTCGAAGTCCCAACGTCCAATTGGACCTTTCTTATTGCCCAAGTCCATTTTTGTGTAGTCAACTTCATCATCTGAATCGTCGATAGCGTCATTCATTTCCTCTAGACCTGGATAGCATTCAGCATATCCTTGAGGTTCATTTGAAAATTTAGACACAAATGCTTTGGATATCTTTTGTGGTATCAAAATATTTTTCGGAGGAGAAGCTTCAGGCTCTTGCTCTTCTTCTTGAAAATATTTGCTTCCCTCTTTAACGTTTCCAACATTCTTGTCTGCGTTTGAGTCTTTATCATATTTTAGCGGCGACCTGGATCCTTGCAAGCCTCTGCTACTGGCTTTCGGTTGAGGATTGTACTCACCGATGTCATCGTATATGTTATCATTGACAAAACTCTTCGAATTGTCATTGTTGTCGTTGAAGAGTGGTTTGTCTTTGTCACGTTTTCGATTTTTCTTATTTCGCCCTCCGGAACGCAAGTAGGATAAAATTTGTGACAGTTTGTTGATAACGATGTCGTTGGTTGTTAGAGTTTGGGTATCGTCAAGATTAACAGGGACGTCGTATTTTGATCTGACTAATGTAGTGGGGATATCACTCTCAGCATTATCATCATCCAAGTCGATTATATAGGCCATCCGGCCTGGCATAAAGTGCTCATGCCTGATTATTTCCTTCGATTTAGCAGCAAGAATGTGGTTGTATATATTTTTTGCCATAACAGTATTGAAGGTTGGTTCATTCGAAAATTCTTTTTCTTCCATTGTTACAGTGATTTCTTTTTCTTCAAAAACCTTCTCAAGTTCCTTCTCTTGTTCTTCTTCTTTATGTTGCAATTCCGAACGGACTTTCTGCAAGAGGGCGTAATCGAGACCTTTCACCAAATGAGTATGCTCCATATCACCACCCAAAAACTTTGATTCCTGTATTATCCTACGCCTTCTTTCTGCTGCATCAATGCCCGATTTAACATCTGGTGCAACCGCTCTATAAGCGTTATTTCCATGACCTGGTGTTTCAACGTTCTGATAATCAGGATTGGCTCCATCTCGCCGTTCTCTAGCTCGATCACGATACTTCTCTGATAGCTCTGCTAACTTGTTATCTTCTTGTTTCTTTAAAGCGGCATAGAAATGTTTCTTTTTTCTTCGAGCCTCAATTCTGTCCGAACTTAGTGGAGCAGAAGCTTTTTTTATTGGTTTCAAGCCAGCATCCCTAACAGAACCCGTTGCCAAATTTGACTGTGCATTCGGTCTAGGGGTGACGAGCAGCTTTCGAAAATCATCATTTGTTAATTTTTGGGATGGTGTTTCCGGTGGTAACGCCATGGTACCTAAAATAGTATGGGCATAGATTATTTTCTTTTATTAGTTACTAGGAAAAAAATTTAACAACGCGGCGGAGGCAATCCGTGTTCTATGTATGATAATTTGCTAGATGAGCACAACTGAAGGTGACTACCCAGAGAAGCCTTTTGATTTCGAGCCTAGTTCAAAAGAACTGTAGCACCACCCAGAAGACTATTAGGATACACGTTTTGTGAGAATGAATCCAAATTTTTTACGAAGGATAATCATTTCCATCATTGAACAATAAAAATCCTCATGCGAATGAACATACGTCTAATTTCTTGTACCTTAGGCAAATAATCGAAATGATTTATATACAAAACTAAAAAATGCGTGAAACTGAACAAAAAGTAAATTTAAATAAGCTCTAAACACACCCAATAAAGTAAATTATCGCACCTCTTAAATATTACTGCTTTTAAAGAAACGACTAAAATCTGTAAGTTGAAAGAATTTTATTGACAGGACAACAAACACAAACCTTTGATAACTGCTGTCATCTTGCAATCGGTTTGGAAAGTGTGTGTTCAGCGAGATTCTTATTGTATTGTTTGTTTTAACAATTTTAAATAAGCAATAATACATCCGCTCTGTTGAGTGGGTGCATAGAGATTTATATACTGAATAGAAACTCTCATAAGCTCAAAGATTAAAAAAACGTATCGAAATATAATAAATATAAGTAAACTGATTTTATTAGCCTGATCAATTCAAAGTAAATAAATGTATCTTATGTTAGAGAGTTCTTTTCCATTGTCACTGAATTGATAATATAAAATAAATACGATTATATTAACTTAAATGCATACCACACTGAAAGGATTCAAAACATAAATAATTGACTGGGTTCAATATTTGACATATGTAAAGGGACATTTGGTAAAATGACAGCATTTACTATTGGTTGTAACTTGGGTTTCGAACGTTGCCGAGCTAAGTGGGCTCCGAAACTTGGTAAAAACATGTTAGCATAGCACAGAACCATATCTATGATAGTATATTAGTGAATGCACTGGTAATTATAACACTTCAAATTTAAACTAGAAGAAGAATGTTTTCTTCCAACCAAATGAAATTACTACTAGTCTAATTAATATGACTAAATGCCTACAAAATATCTACGACTTCTTCTTTATGGCGCCAAAAGCTTGATGATAAACAGGTAGACAGTTCTTATCAGTCCGTTTTACGATTTTTTCCTGATCGTTGTTCAACCATGTCGATGTGGAACTTGAAAGGGCAGAGTAAATGCATTTCCAATACAGTAAGCTACCATTGTTGGATGGAACGGGCAACTACTTGTAGTCAGATACCTGGGTATCTGGGTTTTTCTATAACAGGCTGAACCTCATTCGAGAGCCAATTTCCTGGTGAAGTTTATTCGATTAGATACTGCGAGAGCGATGAACTCGGTTAATAAGTTGATCTCCAGGGCTTAGTACCCCAGCCCACAGTACAACGAAAGGGTAAGTCACAGTGGCTTCGTCCCTCTAGAAACATTTCTCCATTTTGACAAGCACGGCGGTACCGTTCCTCTTTCACATATCCAGGTCAACTGTGGATAGACGACTCAACCACGACCGTTCCGTTGCGCAACTAGCGGAGCGGGGCCTCCTCCGATTCAGTATAGCGGTCTCGATTCGGGAGGTGCGAGATGTTGCATTGCAACATCGAAAGTTTTGGTGGTTGGGGAGCGTGGGACCTTTTAGACCCGGGGTAGAACTGGTCTCCCCTATGGGGCGCAGTCGTTCTCTAGCGTTGAATTAGCTACCGCAACCTATGGCCGACTTCCATATCGTAGGGTAGTTTAAAGGTAGTATGTAAGCTGTAAATATGTGAATATAAAGACGCAAAAAAAAACAAAAAACCAAAAAAAAAAAACGTATGTTTATCTTATACTTATCTTATGTATATAGATTAGGTATATATATACATATATACAAGTACGGTAATATACATGCATGTATATATGTATATAAGTTTAAAATTGTCATACAAACCAGGGATCGAATCTACGACGTTGAAGTTTGGGTCGACATACCGCACATACCCACAACGCCACGATCCACAACAATTGTCAGTGGCATAGGTAACGTCTATTCTCTTAGTCTCACTGTTTTTATTCTCATGGCATCTATCAACGTTGACAAATAGACTTGGTTTTAGCATTGCTCAACTTGGGTTAGACATCTGAATGGAACTCCACCTTAGTTTCCTAAGTCTATGATCTCGTCTAGTCTCTCGCAAGTGCTGGTTTTGTTACAAGAGATTTGAACGACTTTCCTAGCAAAGTTCCTGCACAGTGCTCCGTATCAAGAATTGAAATCATCGAAGCGACTGTCATTAGACTCTGATAACTATGCCACTTATTGCTGTCTTGCATAACTTCAACACTAACAACACTGGGTTGTTTCTTCCAACAAAAATAATTTGCAATCTGCCAAAAAACAATTCTCTGCAGCTAGGCAGCCAAAGGAAAACGTGTTATGCCAAACAGCTGCAACAATAATGAAGTTTTGGAATTTATGAACGCAAACTCTAGCCAGCTGCAATCTATATAGCATTATGTACTCTGCCTTTATCTTCAAATTCTGGAGCAAGACACCCAAACAATATCAACTATAAGGGCTTTCGGAGATATATTTAAAATAAGTAACACTTTCTGTCATTATATCATTGTATCTTATGCCATTTAAGTGCAGTTAAATGAAATCTACCAGATTTACCGATTTGATTGAAGAAATGACAAATCGAAAAATCCACAAAAAATATGATAGCTGAGCATGTTATCGGTTAAGAACGCCTCATTACGTTGTCTTATACATTTATTTCATTTATTTTTACACACATATATATTAAATTATATTAACTTTTTGGCAAATGATTCTACAAATTTAAAATAACATTGGTAGATTGTTAACTCAACTAAGTAAACAGTCTCCACAAACTTTGAGAATGAATAAATAAAAAAAATCATTTAATATTAAACTCTTCATAATTTTAGTTTCAGCCTTTATGTTTTCTAAGTTTATAAATTTTACAACACAATACAAAATTTAAATATATACATAAGATTTCGACTCATCTATGTCTGCACAAGAGGATCGTCGTCTGAAAATCTATTATGATCATAATTATTAGACGTGTTCACATCATTTATGCCACCATCCTCTATTCGCGTAGCACCAGTCTTTGGATCATAATGTGAGTTGGCGAATCGTGTGAACGATGCTCGTTCACGTTTATTCCGTTTAGTAATATAAAACACCGATGCGATAAATATTATTGATACGATTATGCAGACTGGCAATAACCAAATGTACGATGAAGAGGATACCTGTTTATACCACTTGGATGAAGATATGAATTCAACGTTTTCAGTATCTCTTATTTCAGAAGCGTAACCGTCACTGGACATTGTTCGAATTCCAAATGTAAAGACCTTTCCAACTGCATCCTCAAGGCCCATATCCGATTTACTAACAGACACTGGGGGGGCATCGGCATCAATTATTTTCACAATAGGAGCCTCGTCGGGACTAGAATAATTTGACAAAATACCGTCATATATGACAACCTGATATTTAAACCTACAAATAAAATAAAGTGAAAAAAAACATGAATTATGTTAAATCAAAATGCATTCATCAATCTTACACGAGGTCCGGCGGGGGCACTATTTTCTTCCAATAAACCAAAACTGAATTGTTATTCTCCTGTAGCACTTGCAATTGCTTCGGGCTTTCCAGCTTCGTCGAATTAAAGGCTATCGAAGCGTATTGGGCTTCCTCCAAATTCCTTTTAACAGATATATTATAAACTGCACCATACGGTATATCGACAATGTAGTGAGACATGGTTCTCTCTCGCTTCGATTTAATCTCTATGTGATATGTTCTATTTTGGTTTTGTTCATAGATGCTAAGGAGGTATGGCGGATACGTCGTTATATAAGAGCAACTGTGATCCCAATTAATTATTAGGGTGCGCTTTTCTGTGGAACTCATTCTTGCATGTAGATTCCTTGGAGCTTTTTCATAGTCATCGGGTGTTTCTAAAATCATTGGTTTTTTAGGCAACGGTCCGGGACCATAAGGACCAACGATATTCACACCAACCAAATACGACAGACATGGCTTGATCCTAAAATAGTGCCTTGTATACTGAGTAATGGCTCGAGGCTCTGAAATGAGAAATTTTTCATAAATAAATGTTGATTTGGTAGAAAGTCTAAATCCATTTCACACTTACTTTCTAGATACTCTTGTAAAGAGGTTCCGTAGTAAATACCATAAGTTATATTCCCCGTCGATATGTTTACCTTGTCCCATTCCAAAGATGCTGTATGATCGATAAAATTGTTCATAACATGAATGTTCGTTAACTCCGGTAAAGGTTCTCCTTTTAGATAAACTCGAATTGATTTTGAATTGCCAATATCATCCCCGCCTAGGGCGGACACTTTAAATGTGTAAACTATTCCACGTGCCAATTTCTTAAACGTAATTCCTGTACTATTGGTTTTATTGCTTGGCAAATACGGATATTGATCGGGCAATATTGTCCACACCATGTAAGATTGATTGTTCGATTCCGACTCCCATTTCAGGCTAATGGTTGTGTTATCGTCGCTTATTGTATAGGAAAGATTTCTAATGTCTGTTCTGTAGCGGAGAGGATTGAGAACAAGCCCCAATAAGTTTGACGGCATGGATTCCCTTCGATTGTTCTTTGCAGTAACCCAGAATTGATAAGTTCCATTAAACCAATTTCTTATGTCGATAAGCGCGGTAAGATTCTCAACCTTGACGACAAGTTCTCGCCGTAGATTATCTTTAAATTTATAGTAAACATTATAACTTTCCAGCTCGCCGTTTATGTATTTCGGTTTATTCCAAGCCAGTTTTATGTGTGTTGAATTTAGTAGTAGTTTTCTAAAGTTGACCGGTTCAGAAGGTGCACCCTCTAGAGTTTTTACACTGCTATATAAATACGGTGGGTGAATGATATCTTTAGTTCGAACATATACCGTTATATTGTACTCCGTGTATGGCATTAAGTTGACAAACTCATGGTACGAATTTGTTATCCACGATGAGGCATTACGCCAACTTTTGACCTTAGTATCCGATATTGAAGGCAAGTACTCAATATTTGGTTCGTAGGGCAAAGGCCTTGACCATAATATTCTTATCGAGTTCTCTGTCACGTCTTCCGGCTGAATTTTGTACTTGGTAATCTGTAATGCACGTGTTACATTGTTGCAGTTCTCTTCATCGCTTCCATCAAAACAGTCTCGCCTTTTATCACATCTTTTGTAGAGTGGTTCACATGATTCATAGCAAAGGAAAAATCCATTCTCACAGGTTATGTTTTGAGTAATCAATGTTGTATTTAATGTATCACAACCCTTTTCGTCGCTCCCATCAGAGCAATCCACAATTTTATCACAATATTTCGAGATCGACAGACATTTCTTATCAGTTGTACATCTAAATTGATTGTCTTGACATATTTCAGCATGATGCTCGAGGCAATGTTCCTCGTCTTCACCTTCGCTGCAATCGTTAGATCCATCACAAACGTACATTTTGTTTATACAACTGCCAGAGTTGCACTCAAATTCATTAGACGCGCATTTGTTCTCCTGAAAGTCCTTTTGGTTTGGCGTTTCATAAGTAGTTATTACATCTTTGCCATAGATACACCCAAACTCATCACTGTTGTCTCCACAGTCATTAACGCCATCACACTTCCACCACATTGGAATACATTTACTGTCGTTCGTGCATTGGAACATCCAATTATGGCAAATTGTCGATGGGAAATTGGTCGACGACGTTGTGTTCTCAGACTGCGTACAGTTCTTTTCGTCTTCCCCTGAGTCACAGTCAACGTCTCCATCACAAACCCACGTTTTAATTATACACTTTCCATTGCCGCATTTGAATTGTCCCGCATCGCAAACCTTGTTCTGACAATCAAATTCATCCGATGTATCTGGGCAATCATAGTCTATGTCGCATCTCCACTGAAGCGGTATGCATTCGCCATTAGATTTACATTGAAATTCATCTGATTGACAGGCTGGCCTGTTCGGGGTGGTTTCATTGAACATATGCTTGCAATCAAGCTCGTCTGAGCCATCTGCGCAGTCTTTATCTCCATCACATACCCACTGCTTCATGATGCAGTGGCCGCTTTTACATCGAAACTCCCGCGATGAGCACTCGTGTATTGTGCAATTTTTCTCATCAGAACCGTCGGCACAGTCGTTTTCGAAATCGCAAACCTTATACTCGGATATGCACTTGCCATCAGAATCGCAAACGTGCATATTCGGCAAACACGTGATTCCAAAGTCATCCCCTTTGGGAGAACAGTTTTCCTCATCTGACATATCGCCACAGTCATTTTCACCATCGCAGGTGTATAGTTGAGGAATACATTGACCAGTTGTTTTGCAAGAGAAATACCCTTTGCCACATTTCTTCAAATTGGGTTCACAGGTAGAGTTGTTATTACCACTTGCGCAAATACACTCATTTGTTTTGTTTGACATTGTGTAGCCATCAGGACATAGACAGGCATATTTATCGTTAGGCAATCCAACGCAAATGTGCGTACAGTTGTGCTTAGCACACTGATTGGTCCCATGTTGCAGTGAATGTGCAAATACTTTAAGGTCCATTAAATGTGACAGATCCGTGGCAACTGTTTCGATCATAATGCCGTGGTCCTTATCTGCGGAGAAGATTGACCTCATTTTCCAGTCGTCCCAGAACATTTTATCTTTGAAAACCGCTATAGCAAACGGATGAGCTATCCTCGAGTCGTGGTGTAAAACCTTCGAGAAATGTTTTCCATCCAAATCTGAACTACCTATGTAATCGTCAGCAGCATCAACCCAGTAAATTCTCTGGGCGAAGTAGTCAATAGTCACTCCATTTGGCCAGATGACTGTCGGTTTCGTAAACAGTTGCTTCACATTTGTGCCGTCGAGATTACTTCGCGAAAGGGATGGACTACTACTTCCCCAATCGGTCCAAAATAAATATCCTTCCAATGGATGTACTACAATACCACGTGGTTTTATCAAAACCGGTGCTTCCAGAATTGTTGTGCGCTTTTGAAACAATGAATCATTGGATGTTTTGATAGCCTCTATTTTCGCACGAGTTCCGTCTACGAAAAACAACAGCTCTGAAACCCAATCATAGGACATGCCTTCAACGGAAGCTAAATTGTCGTCGGATATAATTTCCGGAGCGCTGACGCCATTCAGACATTGGCGAACGATTTTATCAGAGAATATGTCTGCAAAAAATACGCAGTTGTTCTTCATGTCGAAATCCAATGATATCACATTTTTCAAATCATTTATCGGTATTCTCTCAACAGTAAAGTTGTTCAAATTTACCCGAGATATGTACTCCCTTTGCGCAACTAGGAGGAAATAACTAGACTCTTCAAATGGACATGGCAGAGTCTGTGGTGAGTAACGGTTTGCGATTCCCCCAACACATTGATCGCCCTCAATCTTTTTATAGCCTCTCGTTCGATTGTACATTTTCCCCGGCGAACACGTTGCGGGGATTTCATACGGATTGATAACTTGTGTTATTTTCTTATCCAAAATGCAGGCATTGTTCGAAGTCTGCCTTATAAAACCATAGTCACATTCGAAATCTCGCTTTGAACAAGGACACACTGCAGTCGTATTGATTCTTTTGTAGTCCTTCCCATTTAAACAGTTCGTATGTGCGATTCTCTTTTGCAATAGTAATTGCTTTCCCAGTGTGCACCACATTTCACCGTCTGTGGTTGTCGATTTCGGAGTCCAAAATTTATAGTCGGCCTCAGTACAATTGCGTGCGAATGCCTTCTGGAAGTCAATTTTAACAATAATCCAACGATGTTCTGCCTTCTCTGATCCGAAAAGTGTGAATATTGTTGAATTTGAATTTGGTTCTGTCATTAGACCATAGACTTTAAGGTCCTTGCTGTGAAAATTATATGATTGCCAAGTTTCTCCTTCATCCGTCGAGTACAATATTTTTCGTGTTTCACCCTTAGATTTAAAATACCTCACAGCAACTAGAATTCCTCCATGGTCCCCGAAATTAAAGAAATGATAGCCTTTCAGAACTTGTTTCCATGTTAAGCCTGCGTCTTTCGATAAAAACACACCGGGATGGCCTTTCAGGGATCCCCCAACAACTCCAGAAGCCATTATAATACCGGGTGCAAGTTTTGAGCTCATAATGGAAATTGATCTAAAAAAAGGTACAAAACGTGTAATAGCGTAAACTTTAAGTGTGACGTACAAATAAAAATACCTGGTAACTGGATATAACTGACTAAATTTCTGGGACAAATGAAGAGTACAATCCTGAGTACACTCAATGGGCTTGCCCTCGTCATCGACAGTAGGTGCTGCTATTGGCTGCCAAGTGTGCCCATGATCAAATGTTATCACAGATACAAGGTGTTCCGGTCCAACGGATGGTTCCAAAGTTGTCGACTCTGATAATTTGTGTATTTTTGAGGCTATGTAAATACCCTCCATGCCTTCCACTTTGTATAAGTCTGAAAAGGGCTCGTCTGTCGTTTGTCTGAAACAGAAAAGGTTTAGACTTGTACAGAATTTCTGTGTACTAGGTGTATTTACATTATCCATCCAGATTTCCACAATACGTTAGGAATAAACGTGAAAATATTATCCAAGCTTTTAATGAAGGTTATAACTTTTTGCCCTTCATCGAACTCAGCAACGTATAGATGCGCCATTGTGTTACTATGAGCGGCTGAAATCATGAGCATTTTTCCCTCCACATCGGAAATATGAAAACCTTTAATGTCCAGTTCTGTTTGGAAGTATGCCTTCACGAAAGGAGCACGTCTGTAGGAAATTAAAAGATCAACCGTATTTCGCTCCTGAAAAAGGGATCACATTAGGGGAAATACAAAACTGGGCCTTCTAAGTAAAAACCTTTCGAGTGACAAACATGAAATCCTTCTTGATAAAGAACTCGTTGACATTTTCTATCAACACATCAATGTTCAGGCGATCGTTTGATGTTGTAAAATTTCCCGGATCCATGTAGATTATTGAAGAAGTACCTGAAAAAATATATATATAATTAACGAAAGATTAACAAAATTACTCATGCCTTACCTGAAAGTTCTTCTCTTTCTATGAACAATAGCAAAGGCGCACCAGCTCCACTAGACCACGAAAATGACTTTACACGTTCTTGCAACAGACGGAAGGTATTTCCACCATCTGTTGTTAAATATAACTTTCTTTCAACGTCCTTTTTGTCCAAAATTAGAAACACATTAGGATCTTTTTCGTAAAAGGAAATATCGGATGGTGTAAAATCTAGCATTGTTCTTCGGACTTTTTCGGTTTTGGGAGCGAAGTTAAAAATAGCTTTGTTTCTTGTGTCCGTAAATATTATCGTATCGTACTTTGGATCAGTGAGGAACTGATCCAAGTTTGCTGATACCAATGTTTGATTTACAGGTATTTTAAATAGGTTAGTTTTGTCTTTGAAATTATCCCCATAGTCAAACGAAATGAACACTTTTGGTGGATTTTGATCCACTTGTTTTGTATCATCATTCTGCTCAACGGGCGGATCTCGGGCAAGGCAAATCATTAAATCAGACCCATTTCTCAGCCAATGTACCATAAGCTGGGCGTGCATATCATTCAGTCCATTTACCTAAAATGTAATTATACTGTTTTATTTTTAAGCTATTTTTATAGGTGTACTTCAATTGAGGGTAAGACGTAAGAGTATCAGTGAAGCTATTCGAATTGATGTTTCTACTCCAATTAACTTGTCCATCCATTTGTGACGTTTGCCCTATAAATGGCATGCGTAAATTCACGATGGCATAGACTCAATTTGAAATCCATAAACAGCATGCTCAAGCTTCTTCTTAGCTCCAATTGGGACTCCAGCCCATCCCAGGCTTTTTTGTAAGAAAAAAAAACTAAAGACTAGTCATACATATGTATGTACGTTGTAGGCATGTAAGTTTCAGTGCTGCAAAGTTGACGTTAAACTTTGAATGTACCAATACATTGTGTATCCCCACAAAGGAAATAGATTAGCCTCTTATAAATAAATTATGACTGCAACTTCATATGATTCATATCTTATCACAATGAGTTCTGCCATCACTCATACTACTACTTTGTGGTTATGTTTTTCTTTGTCAACATGTGCTGTCGAAGATCTCATATTATAGTCGCGATGGACTCGGCTCAAGACTGGAGCATTGCGTTCATGCATATGTGTGGTCAAGCTGGAAATATATGCAGATGGTTTGCTTTCATGACCTAAGCCGCGTTGTTGTACAATTCGGATTGCTGCCTTCCTGTCGATTTGCATACAAAAAGTGATTTTTCCTTGGAAAGAAGGATATTGTAGTTTTGCCTACTATAACCTACTCTGCTCTGAAAATATGTGTGGAATAAGAAAGACTGCCATGCTTTGTTGGATGATGATGATGACCGCTTATAGCACTCACATTAGTAGTAAATGTCAGCAGATTAATCGACATCCTTTCTGTTTTCTTTGCAAGTACGAACAAGAAATTATACTGGATAGTGATTAAAAATAACGAAACTGTATTGTAGACATTTCTGGTACAATACGCTACAATCTAAAAGACGGAAGCGTCATATTTAGCAAACAAGGCAAAGCCGCCAGTAAACACGCGTTTATGACAAATATTACTACGTACCAAGTCTGGCTCTTGATTGGAATTGTGTGATTGGTGATCTTTCTGTTTTAGGTACCCGCTCTCATGCTTACTCAGAGCGATAAATCTAGGGGGCAAAATCTGATGTAGACGTAATTGACTTTATTTACTTGACATTGATTTCAGACCAGCCCGGAATAGAGTCGCGTACTAGTGTCGTTGTCGAAAAAACCTATACTTTCGAGAATCGAGACAAACAGTTTCATAATACAAATATGAATAATAATTGGTCAATAACCTCTGCACCTAATACAATGGACAGATTGAAAAATATCAGAGCATGTAACTTAAATCCCATTGATTATTGCTTGCTATGTATACAGATACTCAGATATATGATGAAATTAAATTAGTGTAGTTATACCTATTTGCTGTTATCATCAGTAATATGAAACCACTTGTGTTTGGAGAGTCATTTACATAGGCACATATGTATAAATTGTAAACGAAAATAACACTTTGTCAAATAGGAGGAATTAAAAAAAATATAAAGTTCGATAAAACAATCAAACTTAGACACATACTGTTTATATCTTATCTGATCCGTAAATAATCAGTATAAAAAAGTGTTGCAAATTAAATAGAAGTAAGGGGAACCAAACAAAGCTGAGAAGGTGGAGAAGACAAATGCGCAGCATGTCATTTGACCTATATACTAGTATAGCTCTTCTATATCTACCTATTTATATTCGTACAAAACGTAATACATACATACATGATTTGATGAAAACAGCAAAATAAGGAGACTTGAGCAATACAAATTTGCTTAGACTTGAAGAACTCATAAATTACATGTTTTACTCACTTTGACATATAGATTTTCCGAAGAATTAGTTTCAATGGAACGTTTTACTTTATGTTTATTTTGAAATGAAAACAAATTCACTTCCGTATTACTGGGATCATCGTATTTATTTACAAGAAAAGTATCCTCCACTTTTCCTGTATCTGTTTGCAGAAAAAAATAAGCAAATGCAAACACTCCAACTATTACGTTGATTAACTTCATTGTCTGATGTTATTGAATAACATATATTTAACTAAACATTCCCGGCGTATTTAATTATCGAGTTAAGACATAAAAACAATAGGGACTCCAGATACAATTGAATGTTTAGAACACAGATAATGGACTACAAGAACCAGTGATGATGACAAGCAAATCGATACAAATAAAGACTTCCAGTGATGTTGGAAATTAATTTTATATACACTGCCCTACCGACAAAATTCAGGTACAAGTGCCTGTTTACATCAGATGTGGAATTAAGGAGCCTTAAAATAGATAACGATTTTTCTGTACGCAGATTTGTTGAGTGATCGTACGACTCTCCTTGTTGAACGGACGTGCATACAATAACACATATTTGAATTTATCATGAATTTTAGTTATCGAATATATGCATAACGAAATTCAATAATCTTACCATAGTTAGCCGGACAAAGTCTAAGTCGGCCACAGTATCTCCAATAAGTGATATATGTAATGAACACAATATAATATGTAGAAAAAAGTGCAAATGTAAAGAAATAAAAACCTCATACAAAGCCGCACATAGGTTCAGTGGGTCTCACTAGGATTTATGTGCGAGTGGCTTTTCTTTGTTTCGTATCGGTGGGTAGAAACGCTTGCTTAGGATCCATGAGGAAAAAAAGGAGCGCGAATATGATTCCCCAAGGTGACAAGATTTGAAAACGACATTTTGTAGATCTCGCCGAAATAACCACGAAATATAATTACTACGAAGTATCGAAGTATCCCCCAGAAACGCATGCTGATGATCCCTGATTTTTTATACATATATTATTTTATTTATTTCATTATACCATTTGGCGCAGCATTCTTGAACTCTTACACAAATTTGTCAATCTCTACTGTCTATGTCAGCTGTTTTCATCAGTGCAAAATGTGAAGATGTTGACAGTTGTGTTTAACAAAACATTCACGATTGCGTTTATATCTATTACGTCATTATTAGTCATTTTGCTTGACGTGTTGGAGATTTTGTAAATCAGTCACTTTATTCGGAAGTATTTGAACGTGTCTGTCTCGAAACAAAAAGTTTTAATAAAATTGGTTAAAATTCTTAAGTAAATTTATCAAAATGTCAAGTGGCACACAGTTAAACACTCAAAATTTACAATTACCACCGTTGCGATCGCTCGATGATTTTGTATTAGGATCTGCTCGATTTCAACTTCCGAATATGAAGGATTTGGATAAATGGGGAAACCGTGTGGTTAAGAATCTGCTCTACTATCAAACCAATTATTTTCTTTTGTTTATCACGGTCTACACACTCATGGCGGTTTTGCACCCAGTAAAAATTATTTGCGGACTAGTTGTTCAGGCTGTTGTGATTGCCATAGCCATCCAATTTTTTGGGGATTCTCCAAAACGGCAGACCATTGCAAATAGCCAACAAAAGTGGTATTATTTGACCGTGGCTCTTGTTGGTGGGTATTTCTTGCTATACTGTCTAAACGCAGTTCTCTGGTCATTGTTTACTTTGCTCTTGCCTTTTTCAAGTAAGTACAAATTCGTCCTTTGGTTTTCCTGTTAGATAAAACGTACTTTTTTTTCTTCAGTAACGTTCGTGCATGCCTCGCTGAGGTTAAGGAATATTCGAAACAAGGTCGTCAATACCATGGAGAGCTTTGGCCCAGCTACTCCAATGGGGGTTTTCCTCAATACAATGAATATTACAGTCGAAAGTATTTTAAGCTAAAGCGGTCTAATTGAAACATTTGTCATAAAGTCTACATATATTTTATTAATTGTTCTGAAAGCAATAAATTGTATTTTATTAATCTACGCTTGCCCTAGTTGCAGCAATTTCATCGTTATCACGTGTTTGCTTTGGCAAGGTGGGTTTATGAACTGATGCACCGCTTGCAGAATTTCTATCACGGTAACGTTTAATCTCTTTTTGCCGGATGGTCTTATCCAAATCACGATTGCGAGGCTTTTTAATACCCAGCACATTTTGATTCCTTACATCACTTTTTAGTCGATTCGTTGGAGGACTCTTTGATCTGGATCGCGGTTGCATGTTTGTCTCATCTTCGTCAATAGGATTTGAATCATCGTCCTCGTCCATATTTTCCTCGTCTCCCAACGGAGAAACATCTTCTAATTGGCGTCGAAAGACTGCCGCACTTTTGGTCACATTAGACTTGGGATGGGATGGTGGCAACCAGGCAACATTGTTGTTAATGGTATTCCAGTAGTAAAAACATCCACAACCAGGATCGTAGACTTCTTTCCACCCTTTGGGCAAACTGTATTTCTTTAGAAGTCTTGCTTTGCGCTTGAGATATCCCCTATCGGGGTCTACAATGCCATTGCCCCATCGCGTCACACAGAATAGATTACACTTATGATAAATGTTGTACTTGTTGGGGCAACCCTTGCAACCGCCTAGATTCACATCGCCAATTCTCAATTTCATTCTCTCAATCCAAAAATTTTCTTCAGTTCTTCTAGCTGGTTCATACGAATCATACTGCGATGGATATTCAATTTCATCATAATCTTCAGCTATAATTTCTTCGCTTTCCAAAACTTCATCTTTACTTTCAAGCGGTGCTAAGAGAATTCACAATCAATTATTTCATAATGAAAATACTTAGTTTGCATGCTTACTTTCTAATGAATTCCCTGGTTTGACTAAGCCCCGAGATGCTAAACGCTTCAATAAAGCAGGCGGCAAAGACATTTTTAGAGCTTTACTTGACAAAAAAATTTGTAAACTTCAATCTTTGGGAACTATTTATAAAACATATTCACTGTTCTGAACGAATGCTAACAAATAAAACCATTGTCAAAATAATGACGCTGTCATATACAATTTGATGGATGGACTGTGTTCATAGATACGTAAATATTTTATTACTATGTGGCAATTATGTACATGCAAAAAATGTGTTCTAGGGCAATTATGGACATAATTGTGTTTGATTTTCGGGCGCCAATATTTGATAACTCCATTTTATAGATCTCGACGAAATAATCACAAAATATAATGACAATCAGAATGGACTAATCGCGTAGTTTAAAACATAGCGAGGTATAAATATTACGGTTTACGCTTAGCGAAGCGTCCCGGAAACCGTAGACATGCCGATTAAAACACGCCTAAATCAACATGATTGATTGTATTTTAACTCGCTCGGACACGTAATTTTATCACGTTTTACAATATGTGTTCAGACTTAATGAGTCGATCAAGCAAGCTGAAATTTCAAAATAGTTTGAGCACGCTTGTCAAACAAATCGTAACGACAAATTGCGGAGTTTGAATTGTATTTGATTTTCCTTAATATGCTCAATAATTTTTTTAATTATTTTTAAAAATATGTATATTTTGTATACATTTTAATTTAAACAATTTCAATGACACATTTATTTAGATTCGTGTTACTAAAATATGGAGACATACGTTCATATATGCGAGTTTTACGCATTCTCTCACAAAAAGTTCAACGATGTGAAACTTTGAAAATCGATAGTTATTGTGATACCACCTTAAAACCACATATACTTTCATAACAAGGGGGCGCTCCTGTCAATCAACCTGAAAAAAATGAAAACCACGTGCATTTCTTTACCCGCTCAACCAATAGCTCCTGATCTGTCTCTTTCGGTGCGGTATTTCGTTGGGACTGCATGTGGCCGTCTCTAAGAATAACTGAAAAGTACAATTTAATGTGTCTTAAATCATAAAAAAATTACAAAATGTTCGTTTTATACGAAACTCCCGCTGGCTATGCCATATTCAAGGCAAGTGATTATATTTTTTTTGAGTGGCATTTTTTGTTAATGTATGTATATCTAATACTTTCAGCTTTTGGATGAAAAGAAGATATCCGAAGTAGATAACTTATATTTAGAGTTTCAAACTCCCGAGAAGGCAAACAAAATGTAAGTTACAATATTTGTTTTCAAACAATATGTACATATGAGGTATAATATGAGTAGTTATATGACCATGTGTATAACACATTGTAAGAGAACCACGTTTATCATAATCCGAATATTCATCATATCGAAATCGTTCTATGGGAATATCTCCATATTAATATTCTCATTTTTAGGGTTTCGTATATAAAATGTAATACTTCACTCGTACTCGCATTAAGCTATGTGATGTGCGATTTCGAATTTACTAACATTATGTTATTAATCTTAAAATGTCGCACTGCTGTGTTATAAAATACATATGTACATAAGCCGATTTTAAATCAATCCTCCAATATTGCTTTTCAAACAAATCCTTTACTTTGTGTTTCATAATGTATACTAATCCCATTCCCAATTGCTGTGAGCATGTTCCAACAGCAAACCTTCAGTTTAACCTCACTATGATTGCCACATTTTGTCTGCATGATAAACTTTGTTTTATTCAGTAGTGAATAAATTGCTTAACATTAAATATTACATAGGTTTCTCATTTATACATGCTAATACCAAAATCAATATTAAATTGAATGAATTTATATTTTCAGTCTAAAATTGAAACATTTCGAGAAGTTTAATGACACCACAGAGGCTCTGGCTGCAGCAACAGCAGCCGTTGAGGGCAAAATTGCAAAACCCTTGAAGAAGACATTGAAAAAGCTTTTCAATGATGATGTTCAACAAACGCTAATGGTTGCCGATGCAAAACTGGGAAACGCTATTAAAGACAAATTTGCAGTTAAATGCGTTTACAATACTGGAGTACAAGAACTTATGCGATGCATCAGAACACAGTCTGATAGCTTGTTGAGCGGCTTGCCAAAAAAAGAAATGACTGCAATGGCTTTGGGTCTCGCTCATTCACTCTCCAGATACAAGTTGAAGTTCTCCCCGGATAAGATTGATACCATGATTGTTCAAGCGCAGTGCCTGCTAGACGATCTAGATAAAGAATTGAATAATTACATCATGCGAGCAAGAGAATGGTAAGAAGAAGTATTTCATGGCATGTTTTATCCTACCATTAAAGTACATTTTTCAAATAAGACATTTCAAATGATGACAATAAAATGGTTTCGCATATTTCTGAACTCTTAGGAGATTTGGTGAAAAAACCTTGGCTGTCTGATGAAAGTCTTATATACTTAATAATTTAGTTGCAATACTTAGTTTTCAAAAAGGTTAAAATTCTTTGTACAGGTATGGTTGGCATTTCCCTGAACTTGGCAAGATTATAACCGATAATATTGCCTTTGTTAAAACCATTAAATTGGTGGGTACACGCGAGAATATGTCTGCAATGGATTTGTCAGATATTCTGCCCGAAGAAATTGAGGCACGTACAAAGGAGGCCGCAGAAATCTCAATGGGTATGTATACATTTTTATGTGACTTAATAAATGCTGTTTGAAAATGATGATACTCAAAAGGTTTCGCAAAAAATATGAACATAACGTTTTGATTCAAAACCTTGGCTATCTGAAATCAAATTGCTGTACGCTTAATTTCACTTACGTAAATAGTCTCTAATGTTGGTATCTTATTTTGTTGCCAGGTACGGAAATTTCCGAAGAAGATATCATGAATATTCAGGCGCTCTGTGATGAAATCCTTTCGATTAACGACTACAGGACTCATTTATATGATTATCTAAAAACTCGTATGATGGCGATGGCTCCAAATTTAACAGTTCTTGTCGGAGACACTGTTGGCGCCCGTCTTATTGCCCATGCCGGTTCACTAATCAACTTGGCCAAGCATCCTTCCTCTACAGTACAAATTCTAGGTGCTGAGAAAGCACTGTTTAGAGCACTCAAAACTAAGAAAGACACGCCAAAATATGGATTGATTTTCCATTCACAATTAGTCGGACAAGCTAGTTTGAAAAATAAGGGAAAGATGTCTCGGTCATTGGCCGCGAAAGCATCCTTAGCCACAAGAGTGGATGCATTTGGTGAAGATGCCACTATTGAAATGGGCGTAGCTCACAAGGTCAAGCTTGAGGCTCGTTTAAGGCTTTTGGAAGAGGGCAATATCCGTAAATTGTCTGGAACTGGAAAGGCCAAAGCGAAGTTGGAAAAGTACAAGACAAAGAGGTAAATACAGTAAAAATGTTGTCTTTCTTATTTTCGCTTACACATAATTTTTCCTGTTTGTAGTGAGGTGTTTACTTATCAGCCCGAAGCCGACAGTACACTGTCGCAAAAGAAGAGGAAACATTCAGAAGGTGATGTGTCCGTAAAGAAGGAGAAAGTGGAAGAGGGGGATGAGGAAGCTGTAGCTGACGCATCCGTCTCCGAAACGAAGTCCAAAAAGAAAAAGAAGAAAAAGATAAAAACTGAAGTCGAAGATCCTGCAGAAGTGAAAGCTGAAGAAAGTTAGTTTATTTTTTTAATAAAAAAGTACTGTCATACTTATTTTTTAAGTAAAGCCAACATATATTTCTATTGAACCGTTTGACTCTTTTTTTATTTGTATAACAAAACTCTTCTATTGGAAGACTTGCATCACCGACATTTAATTGGCTTAGTAAATTTAAATGTTTGCAATGGTTTTTCATTCATTCCAATGGTTAACAAGGTGGCCGCAATTGGTCAATGATTCGACTTCTTGAGTCGGATATCTAGATTACTTTTTGCTATAGGGCTTTCGTACATATATCAAAACACTAGCAGCTTATATGAAGTTGTTCATGTGAAGTAGTATTATATGTTGGTGCATACTTTATTGCATGTACACATGAACGCCGGAAAAGAGTTTCCACCTTGGTTTTCTGGATCGGAAACAATTGGAAGAGCAAACGGTAGATGGGGAACCCACTCTATACCTACGGCCATAAAATAAGAGCGTAGGTTTTTTTCCGTGACCAATGCGATTCATGACATTAATAGACGACAGCAGCATCTTCCAAGCTGAAGTGGCTGTGCGATACACAAAGCAGCATTCGCACTACAAGACCACAAAATGACAAAAAACAAACGATCTCCATCTTCTCCGACAGCCAAGCGGCAATAAAAGCCATATCGGACATATTGACGCCAGGTTATGCAGGCTAGGCATCATTGAGATATCATTGGCGAATACGGTGACCCTGGCTATACTGGCATTCAAGGCAAGTTTCGAGAAGAATGGATCTAAATAGACCAAACTTGTTGGTCCAACCTTTAACCAAGTTCAAAACTTTGGTTCGCTCGGCCTAGAAGTTACGTCTAAATGGCCTACACAACTTTACGGGAGAGAATGAAAAAATAGTTGGCTTGAGAAAAGTTGAAAGCACACATTTGTTAAGGATCGTAAAAAACAATTTCGAATTTACTTGTGAAGAAATAAATATGAAGTTGTCTGGTAGAAAATCATTCACATCCAAGTGTTGTCCACGCTTTCAACAATAAATATCAAAATTAATACAACTGACAAATTAACGCTTGTATTTATGACTTCAACTTACAAAATGTAACAGAATCCAAGCTGTGAACAACGCTATGTGATGGAATTGCCTGTAAAACATGAAAATTACTACTCATTAAAAATGCACCGCATGATGACCAGAATGGAAAAATTTAATTTGAATATTTGAATATATATTTTGATTCAATTGCTGGATTTCTAAAAAAGTCCGCTTCAGTTGTGTTCCGCATGTTCATGTCGATGAACACAGTGTTCATTCTCACGTTAATGTGAACGGGCATTACAGTTGACAGTTGACAGTTGACAGTTGACAGTTGACAGTTTTGCTGATGTTTAACACTTCAATTTTGTTTTATCGAAATCTCTTATTATTGTTTTGTTTTCCTCAAGTTTTTGATTCGTGTATTTTAAATTGCACTCAGAGTAAAATAAAAATATTGAAATGAGCAATCCTCAAGATGAACTCTGTCCACCTCCATCCGAAGATGATGAACTTACACTGCCTCGAGCTAGTATTTACAAAATCATCAAAGAATTAGTAAAAATCAGTCACCAAAAAATGCAAACATATTTACTAATTAGTTACATATGAATTTTAGGTTCCATCTATTCGTGTAGCAAACGAAAGTCGTGAATTAATTTTAAACTGCTGCACAGAATTTATTCATCTAATTAGTTCAGAAGCGAATGAAGTTTGCAATCAAAGGAATAAGAAAACCATAAATGCAGAACATGTACTTGAAGCACTAGATCGATTAGGATTTAAAGACTACAAGCATGAAGCTGAAGCTGTTCTCAATGATTGCAAAGAGGTGGCTGCGAAACGAAGACGGCAGAGTACACGGTTAGAGCATTTAGGTATCCCTGAAGAAGAGCTACTCAGGCAGCAACAGGAACTTTTTGAGAAGGCAAGAGAAGAGCAGGCGAGAGAAGAACAAGAGCAATGGATCAACCTGCAAGCCACTGCTCTCCAACACAGTGCTGAATTGATGCATAAACAAATGAAAGCACCTGATGATGATGATGAAGAAGATGACTATTAATAAAATATTTTCTTTTAAATATGCGTACCAAAAGTCTTTTTTTGAAATTTAACTTAGCCGATGATATGTACTTATGTCAGGGTGTCCCGTCGTTGTGTGCTTTAAAGGGTCCAAAATTACCCTCAAATTGCCCCGTTATACTACGCTTATATGTTTTCAATACTTTAAATCTGAAATCTTAAGACTTTTAAATAAAACACTCTTCAGTTTAACTTATATTTTCCTTTCCTTTCACGGGCAGGGTCTAAAAGAGTGTGCCACATTTTCCCCATGCATCGCACAACTCTTTTCTCTTATACCAGCCTCTCTTATATGTACATCTTTTTCTACTCGTAGAATACGAAACTTTTGTGGAATCTTTCCTCATGATACCAAAATGTTTTCGCAATAAATAAGTTTTCTAATAATTTCGCAAGACCAAAAAAGAATCGCCTTTAATCAAGCTAACAGCTCTAGTTGCCGGGACTGTTGGTCAGTGGTAAGTTGTTGATTAGATGCTAGACAAAGTTGTTGACTGATGTTTTGTGTTGTACATCAACGCATCAAATTTCTGTGTTTTCGGGAAACCAGTTTAAAGTTTCTGACAAAAGCCTAAAGGTACGAAAAAGTGACATAAGCTTTTGTTGTGTACACATTCTTAAAGAAAAGTTGAACCCAATTTACAGGATACATTTGATTACGCTCATTCACTGAATCTAAAGACATCAAAATCTCAATATCGTCTAAGACCTACTTTAGCGGTTATGTCAACAGAATTTATCAGAAAATCACCCGTATTCTCTTTGTCGTGTCTTTACTGCATACCTGAATTTGCAATTGTCATTTCGACTTTCAAGCCACTACAGCGTCCATCTGTATACTGAAGTGTATATCATCTGTTCGGACAAACCGGCAGTAATCAAATCGCATTCATTTCCAAGACGAACTCGCTAGAAAGGGTACTATTTCTACGCTTTTTCGACTTGAGGAGCATGATTGGGTCGAACAGTCCCTGTGCCATGGGTATTTACATCTCTAAACTTCAGCAGATGCTGCAGACATGAAGACGAGTCCTTTGAACAACCTCTTTGCAATTGCAGTGCCCTCCCTCTCAGATTCCGCTAAGAAGACAAGTGTACTTCAACAACTAGACATAGTCGAGGAACGTCAGCATCGAGTCATCTACTTCGTTCATTAAAAACTTGATCCTTTTGATAACATAGCGGTCTTTCTCTGGCCAGTGTGACTACCATCTAGTCAGCCAGTCGAACCTTAATTATCATCAATTTGACCCTTCAAATAGAAGTTTGTTTTTTATACCCAAGATGTTCAGCTTTTCAAGAAGATTTGTATATTTTAAAAATTAATCTTTAAATAAATGAAATCAGTCCTAGATTATTTCGAAAGTAAACACATTCTTGTACGTTTTTCTATTTTTTTGTTTATTTTTTATATATATTTATTAATTCTCCTTATAATTATATTTTACAATTTTTATTTGAGTTATTTAATTGCTTAGCTTTCATTTATAGTATATCTAAAGGGTTTAGCTTAATTTTTTTTTTAATTTCATTACTTAACAATTCATAGCGATGAATAATCAAATCTTCTTCCTTCGAGTGACTGTATGACTAGTCATTTTCTTTTTTTTTTTGTTTCTGCAGTAAATGTACAAATTCTTCATTTAATTATTTTATTCATTTCCATTAAATATGAAACATTTTACAACAAGAGTTAATGAAAATTAAAAAGAACGTATTTTTTTTTGTCTTTGGTCTTCAAAGCCAATCATAAAATTACAACATATTTAGATTAATGGTTAGGTTTACAGATCATAGAGAGTTAAGTGTGGAAGTGGAGTTTTTTTTTCACTTTCAAATATCAATCCAGTATTGGTGAGAAATTATATCTATGGGATGACATAAATTGGATTCAGTTTATTAAGGTGGTCATTCTTTTCCACAAACTTCAATGTTCTACATTTTTTATGTCGCGTAGGGACAATTTTCGTTCGATTGAAGAAGACGTGACTTTTTTTGGCCAACGATCAATTTGATTTAATGTAATTATTTTCAAAAATTTCCAATTCATTTTGTATATAGTTGGCCTTGTTACGCAGCAGCTTTATTTGCTTTTGATTACCTTCAAGGATCGCCAGAGACGTTTCGATGGCCTTGAGTTCTTCATTCATATCGGTGGTGGCGTTATCCACAACACGGCATAGGCGTGCAAATGTGCTTGAAAGCTCTCTGTAAAATGAACGAGTATAGAAACAGTTTAGACCATTATTTAAATCACTTTTGCTTACTGTTGCACTTGGTGACTGCAATTTGCTGATGTTAGATCAACTATCATCTTTAACTTTTTAGTTGCGTGCCGTACGTATTGGCCCTTAAACGCACGCTCCTTCGCAGAATTAGTCCAAGACAAACGCTCGTAAAGATAGATGCAACCATACAGTGCGCCAACACCCAGAAGTACTCGCCACCCGATCGTTTTTAACATCTTAAAATAAGTATAATAATAAAAAAAGTCAAAAATCGAAGGTACGTTCTACTTACGATTCCCGCAACTACTAGTCCCCCAACAGTTCCCTGCGAACCGATGGAAGCGACTGCAAAACGTGATATCATCGACAATTGTTCCTGAGTTATTCCACCTGGATTTGTTGGCATAAGACACAAGGGTGTGTCTGAAACCGGAGTTACGGGAGACAGCATGTTCTAGATATTTCATGTAAAGACCTTCCTTAGTCCAAACAACTTCAAATATGTATTTCATCAAGATGTACTTACACTGCCTTGCCGATTCGAAGTAATTGCAGGAACTTTCTTATTATTATGATACTTTACTTTGCCGGTAAATCTTTGTATCATAGCTGTTATGCCCCAAGAAAACTTAAATTCAAGATCTTCTTGGAAGTCAGCGCAAAGATTTTGACAATTAAGTGAATAGAGCATTTCGAAGGGTTGTGTACGTGTAACTACTTTTGTTTGGATTATAAGTTTTTCACTTGGAACCAGTGCGTGCATGCGGTCTGATAAGTAAATTCAAAGAAATCTCTGAGCGATAACCACCAAAATTGTGTATTTTCACTGGCTTACCTGTCATTTCACGTTGTGCAGTTTCTACGTTCATTGCTAGCGCCATTGATAACCTAGCACGTAAGTTCGACCCAAGACCTGCCTCTACGTGAGTGTTCAGCTCTTTTTTGTAAATATTCAAGACTAACGGCTCTGTATGGAAGGGCATATTGAATTCGTCGATAAGCACACCAAGACGCCAGATTTCCTCATTTAAAGCCTTCGAAACTTTTTGCTCAACTTCTTCGACCATCTTATGTATTTTCAATTTCATTTCTCTCGTAACTTGCATCATTTGGGTCTCCGTACCTTGGATGCGATCTGTAATCAGTTTTTTCTGTTCCAGCTTCTGATTACGCAACGTATTTGCTCGATCAAAAATGTTGTCCAGCATCAATCGCATATCACTTGAAACATTCTTTCCCCGGGAACTGTGTTGCTCAAATTTCGTTTTGACAGCACTCTTTGAAATACATTCTTCGAATTTTCGTTCAAAATCTTGAAACTCAAAATATCGATTCTGGAATCCCTCAGCAATGGCACCCATATGGGCTGGATTACCTTTAGCTTCTTCAAGGCGAGCCTGTGATGTGAATAAATATACTTTAAGTCGATGTTCTCCAAATAAGGGAATGACAGTTCTACCTGTAAAGTTTCCCTGGCTGACACGAAGAACACCCTTTCGGCGGCTTCTTTCTCCGTACACACCTTAAGTTCCTTCGTTAAGAAATCGATGCACCTCTCTGTGTGTTGTGATTTTACCTTTAAAACAAATTTTAAAATGTATATTTAATTGTACTGTTGTACCTATGTTTTGTTATTAAGCGTTTGTATAAAATAGCAAGGGTCGGGAGATAAATCAAACGGTGACAATAAGGGACTAGCCGTTAATTTACCTTTTCTAGCTCCTGTACACAACAACCAACAAGGATACAAATAAATGAACAGAAAAACAAAAAATTGTAGACATTTTCTCTAAAAGATGAATACTATTGAAATATCGAAATGAACAACTTAATCTCACCGATTCTTGACATTCAGGTTCATTGGCTGATGCATCCCAGCGATTGTTCAAAACAAATACATTAGGCTTAGATAATTTCTGCGATACTGTGTGAAAGAATGATTTCTCGGCAAGGGTCATAGTTGATTCAGCATTTAGCACCAACACGAAAACATCAGCATTCAAACAGTGATTGTCAATCCAGTCATCCAAATTAGGAGAAACATCAACTCCAGGTGAGTCCATGAATACCACATCATCTCGGAGTAGGCTACATCGTTCGCGTGGCCAAAATATTCGAACCAGAGAACTTTCACTGAGTTTCTCTTGACACAATGCATTGGCCAGTTGCTTAATGTTCTAAAAAGGAAAAAGTAAATCGTTATTGGTATGAAATTAATTTCATACAATGTTATTACAAAATTCAAATCCATTAAGAAGGAAGTAAAACATTCTGTAACTATGGAAGTAAGTGTTGATTGATATATAAAATTATACAATATAATTGTGGGGTAAGCACTACATAATAGGGGGTGAATGGTATACATATTCTGATAACTAAATTTCAAAACAACTATTAAGACTGCATAATGTTGACAACAAAAGAGTAGTTCAGATTTAATGCACCCATCGAAAGATAGCATCTATATTCATATAGTCAATATTGAAAAGCCAAAGTGAGCGAATTTGATTTTATGTGCAACTGGAACATTTACCATGGCTTGGATTATTAACACGTAAACTATAGCAATTAGACATCTTATTCAGAATATTACCACTGCTCTTAAAAAATTCTCCGAGAACTTTGAAAATGTAAAGATGTCTTAAAGGAAGAATGTGTAAGTCCTTGAAATGCGGCCAACAATGAGTAAGGCGATTTTTACCGCAGATTATTCTAATTAGACATTTTTGATATAGGGGATCAAAAGTATTATCATAAGCCCTCCCCAACTTGTAATACCATATTGCAGTTTTGAGTTAGTCAGTGCATAATATAGCATTATTAGTATATGCTTAGAAAAGTATGGTTTTAAGAGATACAATTTTCGTAATACCTGCGTCATATGCGGTGCGGTTTTGTAGCTTTTATATGTGCTTTCTAATTTTAATTTGTATCAATTAAAACATATGAGTGAAATATCATGTTAAAATTAAGATAATTATATTACCTATCATTTTAAAAGTCATTAATTTTGTTTTGGTACTGACAACTAGCTTGTGCAAAGCAAACGACTCCCTTAACTTAGGGATATCTTCGTTCATACTTGCAATACAATTAAATGAATTCACTTCTTGATATGTGCAAGCTATACCATCTGCAAAAGCGGTTGGGTAGCCATTTAAGGATTGTTGAAAAACAACAGACTACCAAGGACAGAGCCCTGGGGATACCATTCTTAATAGTAAGAGAATTACTACTAACACTATTCCTTTTCACTTTTTGTTTTATATCTTAACAAAGATGATGGAACCATTAAAAAACAATCCCTCTAAAACGTGCTGCATACAATTTATCTAACAGCAAATTATGATATACTAAATCGAAAGCTTTAGACATATCGATGAACAGCGCCATAGTGTGTTTGGAACAGTTAAAACCCTCATACAATTTAGAACACAACATTAAAATCGAGGATATCTTTGACCTAAAACCAAACTGATTGTTAGAGAAAAATTGTTGTTGTTCTAAAAATGAAATCATGCGAGATTTAACAAGTTTCTCAAACAGTTTGGAAAAGGTCGGAAATAGAGCAATGAGTGTGATTTCCTTTTTTGAAAAGAGGTATAACTTGTGCACACTTTAGCGATTGTGGAAAAACATCCTTTATATATACTCTGATTAAATAAGTAGCATAGAATGTCAGCTATATTAAATAATATTTTCTTTAAGAGTGTCTTAGTATTGCCATCACTTGTGCTTAAGCTTTTATTATTTTGTGACATTATAAGCTTGAAGACTTCCGGAGGAAAAGGAATGAAAACAAACGAAAAAGAAACGAAATCCGCAATCACTGCATATAAACTACAATTACAGGTATTATTCCATTCTGTTTTATAGGCATATACTTCCTATTTCATGCATTATGTGGAGACACAGAAGTGCAGCTATCTATATGTTTTGTAAGTACCAAAATAAACACTTCATACGCAATAGAGACATCTATTTCTGAATAGACAGATTTCCAGAATTCATATTTAAGACGTTCATTCAACAAGGTGTAATCTGTTCGATGTATTTGACGTTATTGGCTCAGAGTATTCATGGAGTTAGTGACCTGATTTATGCTTAAAACTAGCATATGATGATCAGTAATTCTGCAGTCAACACTTTCTTGTGCAGTCTCATGAATGTATGATCAATACATATCTTCGTTGAGAAAGAAAAAAAATAAAAAATGCAGGAATGTAAAAGCCAACCACACTTTTAATATCACTTCCGTAGCCAAAACAGATAGAAATGTTTGCCCTAGGGAAAGAAACGGCTATGGTGCTAAAAAAAATATGTCTGCATGTTTAAAACTTCGACCCGCAATAATGTCACATAGGGACTTGACCAAACGAATGGCTTGCCGTAGATGCGTTGTATTTTAAGCTTGAACCTACATGCAGTGCGTTTTTTTGCTTCCAAATATGCAGAATTCGTATATGTATACGGACTGTAGACTGTAGGAGGGCATGGGCCTGTGCATCCAGGGCAAAGTTGTTGACTGCTCTCAACTTGGCGAGATGCCAGCAACGATCCCTGTAAATGCACAGGTCAAGTTGACATACAGCCTCCCCGCGGCGCCCTCTGGATAACCTCTACTGCAGCCGCTTAGAGGTGAACCAATGTATGCAGCGACCCCTTGTCCGGGGGTTTAAACCAGGACCCGGTCCTCCAGGTTCGGGGGTTTCGCGTGGGGTTAACTTCCCCACCGTGTAAAACTCGCAATAGTTCAGAGACGGCAACAAGCCTCGGATACGGATGACCCTACTGCTGACGACCATGGACAACGAAAAAGGGACAACGATTTTCGGTTCTGCACGTGGAATTTGAGGTCACTGAACAGACCACGTGCAGCCGATGAACTTGCGGAGGCCCTAGAAGCCTATAAGGCTGACATCACCGCCATCCAAGAGGTGCGATGGGATGGGCCGGGCAAAAAGAGGATGAAAAACTGCGACATATATTACGGCGATTGCTACAAAGAGCG
The DNA here is from genome assembly GCA_916610145.1 of Eristalis arbustorum. Lineage (NCBI taxonomy): Eukaryota > Metazoa > Arthropoda > Insecta > Diptera > Syrphidae > Eristalis > Eristalis arbustorum. The sequence goes on along the minus strand of OU744320.1, from coordinate 51,744,227 downwards.
AAGGCAGCGCTTGTTTGGATGCGGTTTTGTTGTTCGAGGCAGACTTAGGCAAGAAGTCTTAAGCTTTAGATAAGCGAACGCCTCACAACAATCCGCATCAAGGCAACATTCGGCAACATCAGCCTAATTTGCGCCCACGCCCCAACGGAGGACAAAGACGATGATAGCAAGGATGACTTCTATGATCTCCTAGAAAGAACATACGATCAATGCCCCAGCTACGACACCAAGATCGTTCTAGGAGATTTTAATGCAAAGCTGGGCAAGGATGAAATCTTTGCTAGAGTCGGCGGGAAACACAGCCTACACGACAACACGTCCGACAATGGACTCAGGCTGTTGGACTTCGTGACGGGGCGAAACCTCACTGTAGCCAGCACGCGGTTCCCTCACCTCAACATTCACAAAGGGACCTGGCGGTCCCCTGATCAATCAACCGTCAACCAGATTGATCACATTGCGATCGACGTCAGACACTCCTCCTGTGTCCTCGATGTCCGAACGTTCCGAGGTGCCAACATCGACTCGGATCATTACCTTGTTGTAGCCAAGGTCAGAACTCGGATATCGATTGTACAACGGAGTAGAGCAAGACCAAAACAGTTTGACGTTGGAAAGCTACAATCGCAATCGACCGCTGGGAACTTCTCCGATCGAGTCTCTCTGAAGCTCTCAGAGAGTCCAACCCTGCCAGGCGAAACAATCGACGAACAGTGGAACCGTTGTCAAAACGCCATTAGAGAAGCTGCCTCTGATGTGCTGGGTTTTAAAATACCACCTAGAAAAAACCCATGGTTTGACAACGAGTGTCGGCAGGCGCATTCAGCGAAGCTAGCAGCATATAAGGCGACGCTGGATAGAAGGACGAGAGCGGTTCGTGAGCTCTACGAACTTAAAAGAAGGGAAGAGCACCGGCTTCTCAAAAAGAAAAAGAAGGAGCATGAGAAGCGCGCGATCGAGGAAATGGAGAGGTGGTACGGCAGAAATAATGTCCGAAAGTTTTACCAGCGGGTGAAACAACTATCCAAAGGGTACAAACATCGGACAGAAGCCTGTCGGAACGAAGAGGGACAACTCGTAGTAGAGTCGCAGTCGATACTGAGAATCTGGAAGGATCACTTCTGCAGACTGTTAAACGGCGAAGAGGACACCAATACCGCTGTCAGGCAGAATGGTCCACTCCACGCAATGGACGACGACAGAAGAGAATTCCGTCCCCCCGATCTAGACGAAGTCAAGATAGCGATATCGAGACTGAAGTCGAACAAAGCTGCTGGAGCGGATGGATTGTCCGCGGAACTGTTTAAGGCAGCTGGAGATGATCTGGTTGGGCGCATGCACCAGCTCGTCTGTAGGATATGGTCGGAGGAAAGCATGCCCGACGAGTGGAATCTTAGTATCGTTTGCCCGATCCACAAGAAAGGAGACCCCTTTGACTGCGCCAACTATCGGGGGATAAGTCTCCTTAACATCGCATACAAAATCTTCTCTGCCGTTCTGTGTGAGCGCCTGAAACCATTCGTCAACAACCTGATAGGTCCTTATCAGTGCGGTTTCAGGCCTGGGAAGTCCACTATCGATCAAATTTTCACATTACGGCAGATCCTCGAAAAAACCCAAGAGATGCAGATCGACACCCACCACCTATTTGTCGACTTTAAGGCCGCATATGACAGTGTGCATAGAGACGAGCTATACAACGCCATGTCTAGTTTTGACATCCCTGCCAAACTCGTCAGATTGTGCAGGATGATGATGGAGAACTCTCGCTGCTCCATCAAGGTCGGTAACGAACTCACCGAGACCTTCAATGTCAAAAAAGGTTTTAGACAAGGCGACGCGCTGTCATGTGACTTCTTCAACATCGTGTTGGAGAAGATCGTGCGAAACTCACACGCCAACACTAGAGGCACGATCTTCCAGAAGTCCGTTCAACTGCTAGCATACGCGGACGATATTGACGTGATTGGCCGAACTCAGCGAGCCGTCAATGAAGCGTTTGCTTGTATTGAGACGGAGGCGGCAAAAATGGGTTTAGCTGTGAATGAGGGCAAAACAAAGTATATGCTGTCATCAAGAAAGGACACACAACATCGACGACTCGGTCAGAACGTCACCATAGGCAGCTACAACTTCGAGGTAGTGAAGGACTTCGTCTACCTCGGCTCCCAAGTAAATAGTGCGAACAACATCAGTACTGAGATTAAACGCAGAATAACTCTTGTCAACCGCTGTTTCTTTGGGCTCAAGAGGCAATTGAGTAGTCGAGCCCTCTCTCGAAAGATCAAGCTCACCTTATATAAGACCTTGATCATCCCTGTCCTGCTGTATGGCGCGAAAGCTTGGACTATCTCAAGAGCGGATGAAGACGCACTTGGTCTCTTCGAGAGAAAAGTTCTGCGTTCAATCTTCGGTCCTGTTTGCGTTGAAGGTTCTTGGAGAAGGAGATTCAACCACGAACTGTACGGGCTGTACAGCGACATGAGTCTAGTCAGGCGTCTACGGATTCAACGCCTAAGATGGCTAGGCCATGTAGAGCGCATGGACAACACTGCTCCAGCCCGAAGAGTCTTCGACTCCGAGCCAGTGGGACAACGCAATAGAGGACGACCACGAACCCGATGGCGCACTCAAGTGGAAAAAGACCTCAACCAACTTGGAGTGCGAAATTGGAGGCAGCTGGCTAAAGAACGTGCCAGCTGGAGAGGATTGTTGACCGAGGCCCAGGTTCACCCCGGACTGTAGCGCCACAAGAAGAAGAAGAAGAAGAAGAATACGGACTGTAGCATCATTAGAAGAAGAATAAGATAGGTTATTGGGCTGTCAGCGAAATCGCTTATTGTCGGTCCATTGTAGTACCCACGGGCAGGCTACTACCACTGATCGACAGTGATAGTGGCGTTAATTTGATCCCGACAGCAAATAGTGACTGGACCAGATTTGAAAACGAGATAAAAGCACAACTTTCTTTTCAATGGGATTCGACCTGGGGAATACGTTACTGTTGTCTTGCTGAGGTTGCTTAGATTGTCAAGAAGTAAATGACCCAATTTTATACCCACATCAGTGCTAATTGGATCTCCTAAGAAACAACGGGCTTTCTGATCTTTTAGGATCAAGATCTGGCCAGATTTGTTTAGATGTTGATTGACATTGACTTTTAGTTTGTTAAGATGATTGAGCTGTGACTTGAAGGTAACTAAGAGAGTACGTATCTCTCGACAGGTTTTATCAACTGGCAACAGCTTCACACTTTTGCTATATAATATCAACAGACTAACATGATCCATAATAAACGGCATGCATAGTGAATAATGTGTATATTATGCGAAATTGCTTACCACAACATTGAGTTTTTCATCAGAGCCTTCTTTTACCAAGTACGCCTCTTGATCATCGCTGCCTTCAACTTGACAAAAGCAATTAGTCGTGTGTCCAATACCACTTGGTAGAATTTTTTCGCGTAACATTGCATTTATCACAGAGCTTTTGCCATTTGATGTTCGACCAAAAAATGCAACTTTCATGTGATCCCGGGAAAGAACTTCTCTAATTGCCGCAATTTTATGTACATAACTATGAAACAACTCTCTCTCAGATTTATCGACGACTTCCACATCCTGCGGTAGGACTGTAATGTAATAAAATTTAATGTATTAAAATAATATAATAGAATAAGAAAATGGATATTTACTATCTATAAATTGAGTTGTTTCCAGAACGTATTCCTCAATTTCTCCGTATATGTCGTTGATCTTCTTTTTTGCCCTCACAAATACCTGTAATGGTGATTTGTCCAAATTGGCCGCATTTTGCAATGAACGAACATCAGTAAGAGCATCAGTACCGAGCGATGTATTCGGGTTGCCGTCATGTCCGATTACCATTGAAAGTGTGCGATTCAAATATGCCGCCATTATTTTTTATTTGAAATTAATAATTAATAGAATTGTCTGTGTTTGTTTTCGGTATTATAAATTTTGTAGATGCACAGATAAAAATATTTAAAAACGAAATATTTTTTTTATAAAATTATAACAGTCAATAAAATTATCAAATTATAACTTGCTCATCATAAGGTTTAGTGTAAAAATTGGGCTTCTATTGGATGGGGTTTTGTTTGTTTTCTAAAAAATACAGCAACTGAACTGAAAGGAATATAAATAAATAATAAACAAATTATACGTCATATGATGTAAATTCAAAATAAAACATTTACACGTAAATAAAACGATGAAAACACAAGGTATTCAAAAAGCAAGCACTAATTCCTAATTTTAATATAGGTAGATGGAGAAAGGACATGCTAACACTAAAATATTACGTAAGCATTTGGGTGGGTTTGTCACTTATAAACGTGTTTAAGCATTAAATAGGCTCATTCATTCAATCTATTGACAAGACATCTTTGTACGGGTTGTTTTCTAGATTAATTCGAATATTTAGAATCAACAAAAATAATCTTAATGCTAGGTTGACAGATAAGATAAGCCGGCATTCAAATCAATGTTTCTTTGGTTTTCATGCACCTCTCATCAAAACCTTTATAGTTAAAATCCATAGAATGTAAAGATATTGCATTTATTTTGCTCAAAAAGATAGACTATCTATCGTTAGCATTTGACTTATTCAGATACATGCGTACGAACAACATGTTCACAAAATGTTGCATTCCTTTAATTTGGAGTACGGTAGTTAAATTTGATTCTCTTTTATGTATTTGTGCTAACATTTACTAATATTCTGACTAGTAGCAGATCTGGACACTGGTCAGTTGCATACAGTCTAAATAAAAACATTCAGTCAAAATAATATGCAAACGGATGAGCACATTCCTACTTAACCTATGTACGTATAAATGTACATACATATGTTCGCATGCAATACCGCTAAGGGAAAAGATGTATAGATTCCATAATGTAATATCTAAAGACAGGCGTTTTGTTTTTAACAAAGAAAGCAATAAGAATTGCTTGTCATCGCAAATATTGCCAATAAATATCAAATAAAATGTCCACAAACAAGATTTCGAGTGTATGCATGTATCTCACTGCACTTTGCATCCATCAAATATATTATTTCAAGATCAGTGCAAGAAGTGAAAGTATTGCTGCGCAAATTAAAACTACGCAATATGAAAGAGTCATTAAAATAAACACATATAAAAAAACAACACCAATAAGAAAGTAATTTAATTCGATTAGAACTCGAACTCATCTAACCTGATCGATTTCTGACATTTTACGCGAAAGACGTTAACATTAACTGCACGATTGCTATCTGGATTTATGTTAATTTTGTTTTTACTCTACTTCTCTGCCTGCAGCATTATTAGATCAATCACTACGTATTTGAAAATCTTATCAATTATACTTTAATAATTGCCTTTCGAAGAATTTTATTTCGTACTAATAAACTCGAATGATGTAACATGAAAAACCTCCTTTAGAAATTTGACGTTAGTGAGGTGAAATGGTGAAAACTAACTAGAATTCAACAAATGGCGTTGCATAAAATGTCAAAATAAAAACAACTTGGAACGGAACCAGGAACAAAATGAGAATCTGAACTTAAGGTTGTATTCAGTGAAAAATAATTATCATAATAATGAGTCAATCCGATAAGCTTTATCTGAGCTTATTAATGTGACGTGTGCATTGGAATATATCCGTACAGTTGCTGCAGTACGCAGGTGACCATAAATTAACTAATATTGAAATAATTATTAAGAAACCATATCATATTACACGCATTTTGTTTTAACCGTTATCGAATATTTCGACAGCAAAATATTTGAATTTAAATGTAACATGCCAATGATTAATGCATTCCAATATTCTTCCACAATCTGTCATTCAAGCTCCTCCTCCTTTTGGAAACAAGTGGCTTGAAATAACTGCTCTTTTCACCTCATTATTTTGGTGGAGAAGCCTTTCAGCTGTTCGAAACGGCTTTCATGTATTTACAGACGCTACAAAAACAACAAGCTGTTCAAAAGGGGTTCGAGATAAGAGACAAGGGAGTTGGATATTTCTATTAGTTGATTTAATATAAATGGAAGTATTAGTTCATTTATGCAGGTGACAAGCGTCCGATTTCAACCGATAATCATAACATATGTCATCGACTTTTTTATCAAAATTGCAGGTACAAATTCAAGGCAGTCAGAGACCTAGTCTAGTTTACCTGGGCTGCACTGTAAACAGTACCAGCAATATTTCTACACATCAATTTTTTTTTGTGGGCTCAAGGGGTATACTAAAATACGTAATAGAAGTTTTGGGATGACTACGGTTCCCGACGGAATAAGATTCGAAAACGCCACTTTGTAGATTTCGATGAAATAAGCACCAAATATAAAGACCAAAATTGATTACTCTTTTACTTTAGGATATATATACATTTACATTTTACATTTTATTTATTTTTTTATGAAATCTTGGCACCGGGGAGCCAAAGTATTCCCGACGAATTTTCTATGAAACTGTCTGCTCTGTATTTAAAAGCGTTTTAGATTTGGAAAAGTTTGGATGAAATATCGCGATTTCGTTCGGTGGGAACGTGGTATAAAATTATAGCAAAAAAATATTGAACTTAAGCTATCACATTTTAAGTGTGAATAATATATAAAAGAAATATAAATAAAGAAACAAAATCTCAGACAGACATGCATCTACATCACAGCTCAATATTCATAGTATAGTTCATAGTTCAATATCCAAAATATTTAAAGTCACCTAATAAATCGAACACACCTTTTACTAGAAAAAATCTTAGCATAGTATAATCGACCCATTGGATTTTTGTCAGGCAATGGAAATAAATAACGGTTGACTTCCATATGTCTTTAAATAAAAGTGTGCAATTCCTACATTTTTAAATATACACATTTTTATAGAGTCGAAAGTTTGTGTTCTATTTGTTGGTAAGATTGAAATGTTAAAGATCAATTACGCTTAAAATTTTAATTATATACAATAATTAAAAAAATTAATATCAATTTGAAGAAAAAAATTGTTTGACAATCAAGTCGGATTATTGTATCGGAGGTGATACAAAATTAACCGCAAGATATGCAGAATATACCTAATATAAATTTGGATGACCTTGTGCAGCAAATTCGCATTTTATGCCCTCGCCCTATAGCTGATGATGAAGACTTCAAAATTCGACAAAAGCTTGATGAACAGCTCTTTCAGAAATGGCCTCGAGTTGAACTTGAGCGCTTGGATTTAGAATATATTATTATGAATGTAAAAAGATCTTTATCCGAATTTCAAAAGAAAATTGATGAGTCTGTCTCTCAGCAACAACTGAGGCGTACAACACGTATAAAGAAACCAGTCCCTCAGGATCCACTCGTTATAAATTTCTTCAATGCAAATAAAGTCGATCGTAAAGTTTTCTCGTCAGCTACAATCAAATCGAATGCTCCTTTGCCAGCATGCAGCAACAACAAGTGTTGTCACAAGATATCTGAACTGAACGACATAGTTCAGGTTGAAAGTCTTCCAATGTCCGCTTCCACCAGTCTCCTTACAATATTTGTGCCATCGATTCTGCAGGAGAAATTGCATAGCTGCAAGTATAAGATATCTATTGATTTGAATCGCCTAGATTTGACGAAACAAATTTTAGACCTAAATGTGGAGCAACAAGTTAATTTAAATCAAGAATCTAATAAAAAACAAAGTTTAGGCACAGTCATTGAAATTTCTGAAAAATGTGATTCTGTTCAAGCAAACGAACTAAAGATAACATGCGGAATAAAGGATGACAGAGTGTTAGAAAACAAAGAAGACAATGCGGAAACCAATATCGACAGAATTGTTACTGATAACAGCACAACAAATGAAGAAAATAGAGAGACGATTGCTGCAGTGGAATCAGTTGCGTCAATCTTAATAGACAAGGAAGAGGACAGCGAATCCACGACGGGAAAAAAGCGTGGACGAAAACGATTAAAGCCTCAAAATTTATCAAATGATCCACCCAAAAAACGTGGCAGAAAACCGGGCTCAAAAAATAAGAAAAAGGACGAAAAGAGTGAACTTGCTAAGTATGTCGAGATGTTTGCGTGCAATGCTAGTTCTCCCTCGGGAGTTTCACAAATTGTTACTTCTACGACACAAAATTGGGAAATGCCTCAACAGAACGGTCAGATAGCTTATTTCATGAATGGTGAATGGACTTTAAGTGCTCCACCAAATAGTTCCCATCATTTAGTGTCCACCACAAACAATGTTGTGAATTTAGATGAAGCGACAAATGGCCAAGAAACATGCATTCCGTTTGAAGATTTTGTAAGTACTTTCCAAATAATTCCAAACTATACAAAAACATATAATTTCGAATGCTCTTCTTAATGATCTAATTTTTTCAGGTAAATTTCATAGAAAATCCGTCACTTGATGCTGGAAATAATGTTATCGCAAGAGTTTTAGACGGTGCAGGAGAAACAGCACCGACCAGCATAAATTCACAGGAATCAGATGCCATAAGGTTTTCTGTAGGGATTCCCTTAAATGCTAAAAACAATTTAAATACGGAACTGAATCAACCGATATTACCAACTACACAATATGACGGAGCAGTTGAATCCCTATTTAAGAGATCTAGCGCTACTAATATGGTTCATTCTACAGCTAATGACAATGAAATTGATGTAAATGATGCAATTTTAGATCTTTCAAAAGACCACAGCATTAATACGGATCCAGATGTGTTAGATTTGACTAGAGAGAAAACTGAACAAATCTTAACGTCATCAGCATTCGATCAAAGCTTTCATCAAAGCAAAAATACAGAAAACAATTCTGTTATTTTCAGCACTGGTCGAAGCATGCCAACACTTGATGATATTGACACAGATTTATTTTGTTCTCCGCGTCAAAGCGAGCATATTGAAAAAAGTGTTATTTTCAGTATACAACCATCGACACCATCATTTACGTCCAAATGTTTGCGAAGTCCAGATGATTCCATTGCAGATTCCGCAATTGAAGTCGAAAGAAAGGATTCTTCAAGTGTTAGTATCAGTGAAAGTACCAAATACACATCTAATAATAAGACGAAGCCAGACCTGATGAAGGGAATGTCTTTATTAGAAATTGAAAGAAATATCGATGACTCATTGTTGGACTTTGAAAATTGCATGGATTATGATCTACTATCGCTTGCACCGTCATCATGTTTCAAGTATGTAGCACATTTAATATCATTTTTTTTAACAAATATAAATATTTATGGTTATTAAAAATTGAACATTTCAACACTGAATCCAAAACCAACTCTAATCCAAGTATTACCACACTATAGCTCAGTGTGCCATTGTGGTCAATGTTTAGAAATAGTAGGTAATAGTTCCCTTTGGAAGAATGCATTTCAATTGCATGCAGATTGAGTAACTCTTGAAGGTTGGATAACCAGGAAAGTCTTTGACTTCCTCAATCTTTTCTTCCTTTGATTCTACCCTGCATAATGACTGACCAAAATTTCAGCCTTCTAATTTCTCTTCTGTGTAGAGCACACACCATAGGAAACAATATACATATCATCACTTTACTAATAATAATATGGATTTCCTGTAGAGGACCTGGAACTATCTTCTCAGCAACCACTCGTGTTGTGCGTTGTATTATTCTCTCACGAGTGGAAGGGACTAACAATTTTATGCCGACTCCGAACGGCAAAGCTTGAGAAGCTTTTTCCAGACAGGAATATTGTTTGAAAGTTGTCAGTGACTCGAAAGAAACCAAGACGTAGAACATACATTTGGACACATCACAATAATAGCCCAACTTGCTATTATTACGGAATCATCATTGTTTTTACATATAAACGTACATATTGAAAAGTAAAGGCAATAAATGCAATTTTGTTTTACACCCCTGCGAATCGATATCTCATCCGAAACCTTTCCTTCAATTGTAATTTTAGACTTGACCCCAGTATAAATTCTAAATTTTTCTTGAATCTTTTCTATATATTTTTATTTTCTTAATATTTCGATCAAGACTTTAAACTCAACAGTTATTTTTTTTTCCTTGGTTAAAATCTGGTTTAGTCACTTATTACTGAAGTTGTCGGTCAGTGGTAGTAGTCCGACTATATTGGGTATCACAATGGACCAACAACTTCTATTATTATGCTCTGACAGCCATATTTTTTAAAAATAAATTTCAAGCTGGAGCCTGAGACCACTTTAATGGATCATACGGATCAAAAACTGATGAAAATTTCCATCATCTATTGATTTTTTTATAAGAATTAAATGGAAACGATTTTACGTTAATCTTGACCTGTTTAGTCGAAAAAATACATCAAAAACCGCCAATACACAGAATTCAATTATTGTATTTATTTCACATACATTATATACAAGAACGCCTTATACATTCCATGGGGAATATTTTAAGAATTTGGTTTGAACTTAAAGTAAACTCTCAAAGTAAACCACTGCGAGTTCAAAAATATTAGTAACTTACCATTGTTAACACGAATACACGAATAATCAAAAGCAGAAAAGAATCTTAATTATAAACAAAAAGTTTCTTGCCGACTAAGATCGAAAAATGTACAGTGATGCAAATAGGTTAATAAGTGACTTTTTAAATAATCTCAAAAAGAGATCAATACCAAAACCTTTTAAAAAGGTTAAGAGTTATTTTGGCACTGTTCTGGCCGTCGGTTTCTAGTAATTCCCTTTCGCCCGTAAATAATTCTTCGATATAATCTTTCCATCTGTGTACTTTTTCCTCCATGTCAAACACTTGGTTGTTACTGTTCAAAATACACAAATCCTTCGAGAATCTCTTTTCTATTTCATTTAATACAATGTTCTGTCTAAAATTGAAACATTTAATTAATCTTTTTACAGCTCACCGACAGATGACCGATTTGCTGAGTCAAGTGTTTTCGGAGTAAATGAAACAAATGCCAGGCCCTCAAGCCGTACCGACAGCGTAGAAGATTCAAATACTCCTCGAATTAAAGAAACAGATGTACCTATTAAAAAGGCGCAAGAACATCGTAAAAAGAATGACGAAGAAACAGTTGCGAGAAACTTCCGGATACCTAGAAGGAGGTCGAAGGAAGATCTGACAGATGTAGTGCAAATCGCAAATAATGTGTCTGAAACGAATAACCTAGAAAAATCGTCACGTATACCAAGTTCACTCCCTCATACTGAGGGTTGTGTTAAGTTTTCGATTTCTTGTAGCCAGCCAAACACTGCATTTGATAGAAATCCAGCTTTCAAATCTCCTGAAGCCTTCACCTCAAAAAATGTATCAAAAATGTTCGGAACATTGTGTTACAACTTTTTGGTGGACAAGTGTTTTGAGATTTTCTGCAAATTTAGTCATCAGCTATTAGAACCGTCTACCGTGATGACTTCTCTTATGTATCTGCAAAACGATGTACTGAACTCTTCTTATAGATTTATATGGAGGCATTATAAGTTATTTAAGTTATATTTTCCAATTTTTTGCGAAGAATTCGCTCGTCGGAATATGCGCCGTAAGCTTTCGAACATGATTACCGATTGTGAAATGCAGTCTAATTGTCAACACTTCCTTCGTAATATCTATTCGGCTTTAATAACTTGCGGGTTGAATCGAGTTAACGCATGCCGTTTTATTTTGAACCGGGCTAAAGAAAATTGCAATGCAACAATCGATATTCTATTGGAAATTATTATCGAATCGGAAGCAACAATGTTTTCTGCTACCATAGAACAGTTTGCCCTAATTCCGAATTATAGATTCAAAATGAAAGATATAAATGCGCTCGCAGCAACTTGCTTGCACTCTGGTAGTGCTGAGCTAATAACAGTCTTAATAAAATGCCTTATAAATGTAGATCAGGTGGAATTTATAACGTTCCGTTCCTCGGAACTCATACAAATATTAGAAATGATCAAGGAAGGTGCCGTTAGTGCATTGTAACTGGTAAGTTTGAAATCGATTGAATACGAATCACGTAAGGACATCCCTTAAAGTTTTACCTTGTGTGGAAAAGGTATTGATATTTTTGCAAATGAACATATTAAAAATACATTTTTTTTCTTGCAAACAGTAACTGTTTGTTTTAGATAATGAATTTGGCGAAAATTTATTTTTTACTTCGCTTTGATTTTTTTATGTTTTCTACTCAATTTGTAATAAAAAATGAAACATCTTTGAGGGCTTTTAACACTTACAAATTGTATTTTATTTTCATTTCCTTTCATCTGATTCATTCCTGTAATAATTGTCACGATAACAGAGTTTCAAACAGTTCAAACTGAAATTTTAAGAGAATAAAATTTATTCGTTATAAAAGCGTTTACATCCACGTCAATTATGTATGTACACAGCGATTGTAAGGCCGATGTTGACGTATGGAAGGGGTAGTATGGTGGCAGGTCACACTGAAAACCACTAATTTTTTTTTAATTTACTAACAAGAAACGGGAAACTATTATGCCTAGGTGTTACTGGAGCAATTTCCAATAGCCAAATGGCAGGACAGTCTGCCAAATCAACAAATTTAATATTTCGAGATTTCAATTCCGACTATGGGGGTCAATTACAAGCAGGTTTTGCGCTGCCATATAGCACGCAGAATAAATTGAATCTCATTCGCCTGAAAATACACGCCTGTGCCTTAAGGGCACGAATATGCGAACTTCATAAGCTCTGAATGCATTGATACCTATGGAGTTTTATCACGCAGATAACTAGGCGTGAAGCTGACACTTCATTGCGAACTCAGCTTGACAGTTCGCAAAGACTGATTTAGGATAGTTATGAATGCTCATATGAATTACCTTTACCCTACACGAAAACGAAACTAATTTTTTGTGTGAAGTGCGCGAACAAGCCGATACACTAACGAGCCGGTCTTTGACAGATATGGCGCTTATTATATGCATCTTCCCAAGTCGAATTCGAGGAGAGTTAAGGGTACCCCTGATTTTCTCGATTTTCAATCTGCTTGTAAATGAACATAAATTATCAATTAAAGGTAGGTTTCAAAAGTTAAAGCATAAACTTCGAAATGTGCAAAATGTTTCTCGATTGAAATCAATTTCTAGCAGTATAGCCACTCAAGATGCATGTGATATTCTAGGAGTCGTGGAGCCATTGAGTTATTCCAAATGGAGAATATTACAGTGAGAATACCTGTTACTTGGAAAACGCACTGAAATGAATCCATGATTGATGCAAGCATAAATACGTGGGAGATTTTCCTTGATCTTGCCTTTTACGATCTTTGGTCCTGTTTGCGTTGATGGCGTTTGGAGGAGAAGGTTCAACCACAACCTATACGGGCTGTACAGCGGCATGCACCTAGTTAAGCGTCTTCGGATCCAACGCTTAAAATGGCTAGGTCATAAAGAGCGGATGGTCACCACAGCTTCAGCCCGAAGAGTCCTTGACACCGATCCATTGGGACAGCGCAAGAGAGGACGTCCTCGCACTAGATGGCGCACACAAGTGGAAAAGGACCTCAACCAACTTGGTGTGCGCAACTAGAGGCAGCTGGCGAAAGATCGTGCTGGCTCGAAATGCATGTTGGTTGAGACCCACGTCCACCCCGGACTGTAGCGCCAATCAAAGAAGAAGAAGAAGATATATAAAGGGCTGACCATAAAAGACGTACTCTGAAATGATACATTGTGGCAGATTTAATAAAAAAGGGGTGGACGGCAAGGGTGGCCACCGTTACAAATAATCACACAACCATATTTACCGTATTCCGTATTCAATTCCATAATTACAAATAGAATATGTTTACACATATGAGGAAACAGTAGATACGGTAAAAACCGTTTAATTTGGAATATTCGGTTTTCAAATTTGTATGTAAAAATTAAATTAACAGAAAGAGGTCAATCAAAAATTCCTTTATGAGGAATGCCCGTCCACCAAACATTCCAAATTAAAATTAAATTAAAAAAATAATGGAGTTAATTGGTTATTGAAAGTAATTTGATTCGAGTCGGCAGAGTTTGAGAGCGTGAATGAAAAATAAACAGTTTGAATTCAAATATTGAGGACGGAAGGGAAGTATTTTTAAATTTCTTGCAGAATGTTCAAAATTCTTGTTCAATAAGTTGGACCGACAGTTATTGTTGATAATATGCAATTTCTTGCATTGATGTATTGGTTTAATGTACACCACAATAGCTTTTTCAAGTGTTCGGAAAAATGGGCCCATCTTCGGCGGCCGTTCACGGCATCGTTACTTGTAGCTTATTCTGATGGAGTTGAACGTCATTAGCATAAAGAAGCACAGCTGTTGGCGTGCACACTGATGGGAGATCGTTAATGAACATGCAGAATAATAATGGCACCAGAATTGATCCTTGAGGAACTCCTTGAGCTAGAGCTTTTAAGGAAGACGATTTACCCCCAGAGATAACTCTCTGAGATCTTCCAGATAAATAGCTGCCAATAAGCCCTGTATGGCTGAGAAGTTTTTTAACTTCCTTCTCTAGGATGTTGACGATGAAAAGCTTTCGAAAATTAAGCAGACACTTACATAACCCTTGTCATAGTCCAGTCTTACTTATTCAAGTAGGTTTATCATAACAGTAGTGAAGCGGTATTTTACTCTAAACTCTGATCGATTCGGATAGAGCAAGTTCCTTGCAGTGACATGGTTCAGGACTTGCTTTCAAAAACTCACAAACTTTCGATAGACAAGGTAGTATGCTTATTGGTCGGTAATCAAAAGGGAAATTCGATTTTTTTTTTTGTGATTTGAAGTACTCTTGCGTTTTCCTAGGCAAGAAAAATTGATGTAGTAGTATAGTATTAATAACATGAGTGAGATGGCTAACAACCAGATGTGAGATAAATACGTATTGATATACCATTCTGTCCGATAGCATCAGACTTAACGGCTATGATGCATTTAAACTGTCAAATTACTTAATTGAAATTTAATTTTTTCTTATCACAACACATCTGTTTGCCAAGTTCGAAATAGTCGTCGGTGAGGTAGTCTGCCCGCCGTTTCTACGGTCCAGTGAAAGTGAATTGATTGAGTGAAGTGAATCTCAGCTAAGGTGTATTCTACGATAGGGGTATATAATACTTTATTTCTGGCAGAGAGGTAGTTGTGTGTCAACTCGACCTATATTAGCAGGTGGCATCCTTCCAGTGTTGGGGCAAACAAACATTTTACAAATTTGTTTTGGATGGATTTAAGACAAATTAAATAAAACGATTCACAGATAGTTATTAGAATTTGATTCGTATATAATACATGCAGTTTTCAACTGGAATTGATCCTCACATCACACTCTATTAATACTTATCTAATAATGACAAAATTAATAGAATATGAATAGGTTAGGTTTAATACTAATTGGATAGAATCGAAGTTACATAATATTTTCTATTTCTTTACATCAATATAATAATAAAATAAAGGAAAAAATGGTTATTCCTGGGCAAGCTTTCTAGATGCCTGCCCTCTCTAATGCTGAAAGCTGATGTCCCAACCGTTCTTCTTTGGCCTTCCGCTCGGAGCTTATTTTTTTCGAGTACGTGTAACTGTTCAAGAAAGTTTGCACATCAATTTTTCCATTTAAGAATTGTTCTACGTGCTTTTCGCAGTCTGTATCAGAGTTGGAAGCTGCTATTTGAAGTAGTTCCTAAACGATAAAAATTATTAATTGGTTATTCAAAATAAAGTAACAAAAACTCTCGCGCTTACTCTGATATGTTGGGGAGCAAACTCTTCTGACTTTTTCACATACTTCTGGTTGAGTTGATCACATTTTTCACCAAGATTTCTTAATGCTGTGACATCATCACTTAACTTTTGTTTTAATTCGATTAAGTGCATTTCTTTGGATTCATTTTCTCCTTCAGTTTAAAATAGTGTTTATTTGTATTTAAAAAAACGGTATAAGAATCATTGTAGTAAAGAACCTACGAGATATATTGTCAACTTGATTTATCATTGAATCAAGTTCTTCATTAAGATGCTGTACTACGGACATTTCCTCAATAAAATCATCAAAGAATTCAGGATCATTGTCTAATTTTTTTAGTTCATCCAATGACATCGTTGAAAGATCAGGCAGATCATAATCGCTATTGGAAGGGGTTGTCGAAGTGTCCAATTGAGAGCATTCTGTGGTCGTTGTATTTGAGTTGACATTATTTGTCGTTAGAAGAGGCGGTGGAAATCTCTCGAACTCTCGGATGATTGCCTGAACAACTCGTCCCAAGTCAGAATGTTGAGAGTACTGTGAAGAAAAAAATTAATTGCATAAGAAAAAGTTTTATTTTTCGAATCTATTTTCATTTTTGTACCGTACTGTGAAAATGTTATAATAATTTTGAGACAAATAGAAAATTTTTATGGCGTAGAAATGCAAGTACAGTCGCCATCCTCTAAAATTTTCGAACTTTCACAGGATATCAAAATGAGTTTGAGTTAGATGGAGTTCGACTTAGTGGATGATTTTGTGTACGAGGGGGAAAGACATGGCGATTGGCATTCGAAAGAAATTCGACTTAGGGATAGTCAATCGTACCATCGACAATATGAGGATCAGAAATAAGAGAGCAAGGAGATATCCATCATCGGCCATTTTTACCCCTAGTCGACAAAAGAGAGGAATGTGAGAGTAGTGGAAATCCCTTATAAATCACAAAAACTATGAATCCACCGCAATATGGCGGCCGATTCATTGATTTTGTGGGATAAGAGAGAGAGAATCATGGATTTTGTGGGAAAATCGTGTGAAGTTGGCCACAACCATGTACTATTGTTCGAAAAGTGTTCAGTTGGTTCATGACTTTAATGGTAGGATTGGGTGAATAAAAGTGTAATGCCACGTATTATTTATACAAATATTTAGCATCAATTTATTAGATTAATGTAATATATCGTGAGAAATAAAGTCACTTTAATGGCATTCATTCATAAATTCAAAAAACGTTAATTAAAATTTCTTATTTGTTGAGAGAAATTCCCAGATATTGACACTAAAACTAGAAGAATAGTTGCCAAAATTTGGAAATAACTTCCATCATATATCTGTAGAAAAGGAAAGGCAGCAAAGAAACTCCTTATTTTATTGATTAATGCCAATGTTTCAAAGTTGTATATATACCTGTACATAAGTCTCGGGCAATGCATTTAATATATATTACTCATATTTCAGCAAAAAACACATACATTTATCTGTTTCTTTATTAATATCACCCTAATGCTGCAGACAGAAACTCCTATAAACAGGAGCTTAATTAATTTACAGCGTGAACATACGCTTTGTTTGTGTGTTGACTGTGTTGAGAAGCAAGGCAAGAAAAGCAAAAGATGGATATGTCTTTCCTCTTTTATTTCTGCTCCTCGCTGTCATCGCTTCAAATCGTTTATTTTGTTAAGGTCCATTCATATGAGGTCGCTACGAACTGCTAATATTGAGTACTTGGCTACAAGATGGAAAAGCTTGCTGTCCGATTTATCTGGTGTAAGATTCATCTCAGGCTACTTTTACACGAGCTAAATCGGACAGCAAGCGTTTCCAAGTTTTAGACAAGAGAGGTGAAGCTTTTCCTATGTCTCACCTCTCTTGCCAAGAAGATGGAAAAGCTTGCTGACGAAATTAGTTCGTGTAAAAGTGTTTTTAGCAAACTGACAATTTATTCATATAGTTTTCTCATTCGAAGAGAACTACGGGTGCAAACTGAGACTTAACTGCGAATTTTTTGGTTTTTTTCATTTATTCTCAGAGAAAAACATTTAAATCATTAATTAGAATTCTTAAACTAACTTTTATTGGGGTTTTTGTTGATGGAAAACTCGATAATTCCGTTACAATTTTTTTGCATACCAAGAAATAAAACTTGTTCAAATTTGCTGGAGAAGGGTTGTTTCTAAGAGTTCGCGATTGCATTTCGCCACCCATATGAATGGACCTTAACTTTAATTGGGATTTTTGTCAATGAAAATTGTCGATAATTCAGTTACAAGCTTTTTCCAAGAAACATAAATAACTTTGGCCTACATTTGCTAGGAAAAAGTTTTTCGCAGTTCACAGCTCATATGACTAGGCCTTTGTTCAGCCCTATAACAGAATCCATTCGTATCAAATCTACGAACGATACGAACTACGCACGTTGGTATCACAAAGTCCGAACGGAAATTCGAACACGGACGTAAATAACTTGTCGCAGAAACTCGCACAAATTTTCATTTCATTCGTATTCAATGATAGCAACTTTCACAAAAATTTTTTTGTGCTTGCATTTTCAGTCTATGAATAGGTAATGCTATCTCTGTTGCTCAAGGGAATGCATGCAGAAATGTGTACATGTATAAAAGGCATGAGCGCCTGTCTCAAGCTGCAACAAAAGTCTGGAAGGAACATTGCGTATTTATATCCACACCGTATGTCCTTACCTCAACTCAAAATCCATGTTACACCTAAACTTTTAGAATATCCAAAAAATAAATCGAGATGGGAATATTTCCGATTCTCGGGCTCGAGCATTAATAGTTATAGTCAAAATCGCGTTCATCGCACTAATAGCCCAGTCCCACAGGGGAGATTTAAACATAAGATCGGCTGAACCTTAAAGAGAGTTCTTTTTTTAATTCTGTTCCTTTTATCCAGACAAATCTAAGCTTCGTTTGTGTAAAGTCGAAAAGTAAATCAAACAAAATTAAGCAGCATTTCCATGCTGTTCCGGAACTGGCTAAAATTTGTTCGAGCGATATATTTGCAGTGCTTTGAAGTGAGTTTGGTACATTCCTATTGAATTGAGATTCAGATTCCACTATGAACTGAGGGTTACTGAGGTTATAGTATGCTCTCGTTTAACATAAAACATTAATATAACCCCATTCAAGGTTTCAAGAATAAATCGCAGAACTAAAGCTAAAACCTAAGATCGGATTTATCGATCCAAATTCTGATCTCTTCTATTATATAATCCCGAGGATTTCTTCTTCAATATTTATCAAAGTTCATCGAAAGGATTAGTTTCATAATCCTTACACGGATAATTTTTTTAATAGACTTGTTACTGCACTAGTATAACAATTTTTATAAACTAACTAAAAATAATGCGCTCAAACATTATATTGTGACTGAAAAATTAAATTGTTTACTATATGACGATTATTTTCTTCGCACAATATACTTTATGTTTTGATCCCAAGGTCAATCATGAGATAAATGGGATATTTTTAATATGCGTAAATTCACAGAAAATGTTTCTTTAACCTCAGCGCCGAAGTAATTTACATTTGTACGTATACGTATTGGCAAATATAGAAATCAGCAGTAATTTATTACTTATGACCATGGAAATATGCAGTAATTTACGTGTTAGATGTTGCCTTGTCTGCATCTTACTGCCGGTAAAACCTACTCAGAACTCTTCGCACTGAACATTCAATTCGCTTCCGCATATAACAAATTCTAGCATGCGTGGGTTTTATGTTTATTCTCTCACCTGTTTCGTGGCACTAGCTTTGGATTCTCAGTCCCTACTTACACTTCTAAATCAATTGATAAACTGTCGATTGTGCACATTAACTTGTTTTGTGTTACATGCATTTGACACTGTGATATTTTTTTTTTCAGATTGATACCAAATTGAGAGACAGATAAAGGTTAATATACAGCAATATATATGTACTTACATTTAACAAACCTGGAGCGTTTTCAATATCACCACCGTTCGAAGTGACCCAATGATGTTGAACCGACGGAGATACAATTATTTTTGGTTTTTCTTTTGGGAAATTTGCACTCAATAGCACATTAAGATGAAAAACACGACCTGCTGACTCAAATTGGATTGCATACTCTTCATTTTTTACAACTTCCTGAACACTGTAATTTGTAAATGATTAACGCATGGACGTTAAGAATATTGAGATTTTTTAATTTTATCAAAACTTACTTGTCATTGAAAATCTTTAACGTGTCGATTTGCCTTTTACGAAACTCCAAATCACAGTTGTATTGTCTGGGAAGCATTTCTCTCGCTTATTGATACAAATTTATGAACTTAGTTACATCGAAGGAATAATTGTTTGTTCTGTACATAAAGTAAGTTCTAAAATTTTCTTATTTGCTGTAATATTATTCGGAATTATATTGAGTGATCAACAAATGTCTAAAACAATTAATACTTACATAGAAGTATATGAGAAAGCAAAAAAAAAACTTGAAGTAAACAAAAACGAACTGTCCAATTGACAAACAGAGGTTTCGCCAGTGTTCAGGAGCTGATTAAAGAGAGGATATTTTTTTTGTTGTTCTGATATGATGTCGTAGACTTGCATGTAAATGTGTGTGCTAAAGTTTTGCTGTTTATGTTGAATAATTTGGCAATAAGGATACCATGATCAGAAATAAAGTACTAGAGAGATAGCCGACTTCTACGTCCTTTTCCCCTAAAATTATTTTGACAGCGTTTTTTATAACAATTTCCCCAGGATTTCACCGACACGGCGGGCAAGAATACGTGTGAGCTCTTCGAACAGCTGATAGCTTTCCCCTGCAAGCTACTGAGGTGGAATATTTAACGGTCGCCACGGCAACCACAATATCATAGCTAAAATGAATACAACTCAATGCAAGTTCTAGAATTCAAATCCGAATTCAAATTGTTTCTTACCCCTAGTACTTTATTTTTGACCATGATGCTGAAAGTGTTTATATTAATTTGATGAGTTTCGTGCAAATAGCACGTACACGTCCATGCTGAATTGCACCTGCTAGTTGCAAATCAACTGCTCAATATGTTATTTGGATTATATCCAAGTATACGATTTTTTCAAAGGAAGTGTAATATTCTAAGAAGGATATTGGTTATTTGTTTTAATAATTTCTGAATCCATTAATAAAAAAATTTACAAATACAAATTACTATAACATTTTGAGGTAAAGAAAAATAACCTTTGCACTGAACGCACCCATTTCCGAGACGCTGCTATTTTATTCCCATTATTTTAATGTTGCACTCAGGCAAAATAATGTCTTTTTTTTTTCCAGTAAAAATAATTCCGCCAAAACGTGTACCAAGTGCTTAGTGAAAGAATGAAAATAAATAAATTTGGAAATATAAATTATTTGTGAATCTTTTATAAAATTTCGATGCATTTTAATCCAAAATGGAAAAGTGTTATTTGTGTAATTCTGCAGAACAGGATGAAATCAGATATGGAGAGTTCATTACTATGGATGAAATGTCTGTGCACTACTTCTGCTTGGTACTGTCGCTAAACAAGACATAGAAACTGAATATTTTAAACCATTAAAAATGTTTTGTTTTACAGCTATTATCATCAAATTTATTGCAAAGAGGTAAAGATGATGAAGGATTTTTTGGATTCTTAGTGAAAGACATCGAGAAAGAGGCTTGTCGTGTCGAACAGACGGTAAATATTGTTTATTTATTTCGTCAGTCACGCCCGTTAACGCTATCCTTATTTTATTTGAAGGCATGTTGCTATTGCAAGAAAAATGGAGCAAACATCGCGTGCTGTGCCCAAAAGTGTCGAAGATCATTCCATCTTATTTGTGGTATCAGGAATGATTGTGAAAATCAATTTGTTAATACATTTAAATCGTTTTGTGATCGTCATGTCACGGGAAAGAAGCTACGGGGACCGGAAAAAAATGAAAGTTGTGCCATATGTTATGACGATCTGCGAGATGGGCAAAGCAAGTATAATAGTGTGACAATGCTCCAAGCTCCGTGCTGCAAGAATGGCTGGTTCCATAAATGGTGTTTGGCATCATTTGCTAAATCCGCTGGATATTTCTTTAGATGTCCTCTTTGTAATAATAGCAAATATTTTCGGCAACGTTTGGTGTATAGAGGAATATTCATTCCTGACAGGTAAGTTATCGTTTTAACTAGTTGGCTTAGGCCAATACACATGAAGGTACGCTTGGATGACATCAACAGCTCAATTTATATCATAAACATAGTAGTCCATTTTAATTGAACATGTATGTAGAATGCTTTTTCCACATGTGTGCAATCTTTATGACTTTTATTACTTCTGTCTATGCCAAGTCAAATGTCGATATTTCAAATTTAGAAGTGAACCCTTTTACATTACCCAAACACTGGGCCATCAGACCCCATGTCGCTTTATAGAGCATGTTCTCGTTTGAATCTTCTCTTGATACACTCAGTGTAGTAACATTTGATGAACGTCCCTACGAACTTTGAGCTCCAACGAGAAAAATAAACATTTTTCGTCTGACTTTTTTGTTGGATCGAAGATCATTACCCTGATGTACATATGCAAACAAAATCAAACAAAATCTGTATAATAATCTATCTCATGTATTCTGCACAGGGATGCGTCTTGGGAGTTAGAACCAAATGCCTTTTCAGAGCTGTTGGAAAGACCGGCTATATGCTCAGCTGGAGAATGCAATGCCAGAGGTGGACGTACTTCAAATCATTCCCGAAACAAACTGAAATTCTGCTTGGGGTGTGGTTCGGTTGCTATGCACCGGTGTTGTATTGAAAACAAAGCTGACAACTTTTACTGTAATGACTGCAACGAAACATTCACAGAAGTAAATGATACAACCGTTGTAAATATGAGTCATCATACAGATAGTGGAGAAGAAGAAGATGTGGATATTTGTGGCGAAGGTGATGACGAGCCAAATGGGAATAATCTTGAAACTGAAAGCGTGGAGGAAAACGTGAGACCTTTAGGCAGAAATCAAAACAGATTGCTACCTGTTTCTGACGATGATGGATCCTCTGACATTGACATAACCGACACTGATGATGATATAATTCGACGTCCGAAAAATCGTCTTTGGCGGCGGGTTAATAGAATACATTCAACTGAAGAAGACACTAGTGAATGCAGCGATGAAGTTAATAATCTTCGAGTTCAGGGGCGATGCCGGAGAGTCGGTAGTGTTGAATCGTCAGATAGTTGTAACTCTATCGAAACTGTTATTTGTGAGGCTAAACTCAGAACATCAAAGAACTCTGATAGTTTTTTCGATAGTGGTGCTGGAAGCGATCATTCCGATAGTAGCGCAGACAAATCGCATTTAACGGATAATATTAAGGTGGGAACTAAAGAATCTACAGATTATCATTCTGAAAAGACAGTAAAACGGAGATTTACGTCTATAAATGTTGAACCAAAAGATGGTTGGTGCATTGCAAAACGTACTAGACGCCAGTCTTTGCTAGCAGATATGAAAATATGCTCGGAAGAGCCTGGTATAAGTCGAAAAATTCGTTCTAGATCTTCAGCACGAAGTTCATCCCTTACCATTAGTTCCACGACAAATGTTCCACATGTATCTGAGGAGATGTCCAATGAAGTGGCGAAGAATGAAATCAAACCGGTTTCTGAGACAAAATCAATGGCCGCCGAAAATACTGCCAGTAACTACGAAGTCAAAAGAAGAACATCTCGATCTAGAGCTCAGTCTGAAGAATTCCCAATAGTATCATCAAGTACATCCGCGACTCAAAGACGCAGTTCTCTACAGGCGACTTTGATTTCAAATGAGAATCCGGAATGTTTTCGACTACAGTCGCGAAAGTTGTTATCTAAAGATGGTCCATCCAGTAAGCGTAGTCGGAGCGGTTCACAGTCCAGTGCTGAGTTTAGTCTTAGCAAAAAACAAAAGAGCAATAACACGTTAAATGAAAATGATTACAATAATTCGGTTCCCGTACCTAGAAGAAGTTCATCCAGAAGCAGATCACCACTCGGTTTGAACCGTAGTTCTATTAACGCCTTTATTACGCCATCTTACATTAAGGAAAAAAGATCACAATCGGGTATGTAATATCGATATAGCATCTATTGTGATATCTATTCATTTTTATTGTGACAGATCGTATTTTGAATTGCAGATCGACAGAAACAGGACAAAGATTGTTTGAAAGAAGAACCTCTAGAACTAAGCCTTGATAATGTGTTCAAAAGTAAGTGGATTTCAATTGTCCGTGTTTAAAGCAATAAAATATGTTTTTTACTAGAAATATGAAATCTCGTGGCTGCAATAAACTACCTTTAACAAAAGCAAACTTTTGATGTGGGGCAGCACATTCTAATGTACAATTTAACAAAAAAAAAAAAAAAAAAATCATAACAAAATAGCTTTTATTGGGATCCATACATTTCAAGAACAGATGTAACTATAATCTTAAGCCTATACTTACTTTAAGTTAGCTACTTTCTTCGCATACCTCAGAGTTTAGTTTAAATATTTTGCCTTTTGTTGATTGATTTTTTGTGTGTGAGACGTTTCCTTAAAGGGAAACTAGGTTCTGTTGGTACATATTTTATATTGCATTGAATTATCTACAACGCTTGAACTTGCCACTGCGCACAAGAACGAGTAAATAAGAAAACAGCCTTTCATTTTATTTCACCGTTTCTCACTGTCTAAGGCTATAGGGTCTTCAGTTCAAATCCCAATTTTAATACGCTTTTAGCTGGTTTTCAAATCTGCTCCAGTCACCATCTGCAGTTGGGATCAAATTAACGACACTATCACTGAAGTCGTCAATCAGTTTATATGAGCCGCAAATTCTCCAAACAAACTTTTCCGGCGAAAATGAACAACAAGTTATACTTATTTGTATGCAAAAACAAAAAACGGGAATTGAGTTGTTTCATCGACAAAAATCTCAACAATTTTTAGTATAACTATGCTCATTAATGATTTCAAAGCATTTCTCCGTAAATCAATCGTTGTCCTTGCAAATTGCGAAGTCCACAAATTCACGGACAAAAAAATTCGCAATCATGTGTTAGTTTTCACCCATAATCTCTACGAATGAGAAGATTCCACATGAATAAATTGTCAAAGTTTGCGAAGTTTGCAAATCGTAGCGACCTCATACTTAAGTCGGCTGGTAATTTAAGGGCCACTAACCTTACCTAATCAAACCTGCTTTCGTGGCAACTATTGTGTTCCGAAACTCCCATCAAAAGCTGTGCCCAGCTGACAAAGATGTCTATTGGGTTTTTTGAAAACTTACTAGTGATGGAAAGAATTATTCATTTACGCTTAGTATGCTTAGCAAATTACCAAATTTGTTCGTACAGCCGAACATTTTTGTCAATTGTGTCATTCTCTATATAGGACATATCTGCATGTGCGAATCGGCTTAGAATTTAACTGAATTCAATATATGTATGATCCAGTGATACACGTTTATATTGTATTTTGCAGATCGGTCAAATATTTCAAATCGGAAGAGAAGCAAGCAAAAACTGCCTATAATTACTCATGGAAACTCTTACATCTTATCTGAACCCAACAGCATTCTCAAAAGTTCGAACAGCAAGAAGAGGCGTTCAAGAAGTGTATTTCAACGACTTTCCGTAAGTTGTCCGATCTGTTCGGTGCATTTGTTTTCACAAATTTAGTAATTTTTTTTTTATCATAGGACACGAATACTATACCCAGTAACCAAACAAGGATCGAGACTTTTTTCAAGAGAATTTGTCCTTGAAATACATACATACATACATACATACATACATATATTTATATAAGGATGTTTTATAAAATACATTGAAAATCAATGCATTTGTGAAATGAAATTTGTTTTATTGGGTTATGTTTTCATGTTCAATTAAATATTTACAGATATATAACAACTCGGCCTAATTGTAATATTGTGGGACTTGAGTTGATTGTTGATTAAAAATTTCGATAACTGTATGTATATATTTTATTTCATAATTTAAATAGTAACATAACTTTGACAAATACACCGCAGTGTTGTATGTGGAAAATTTGTAGAAACTAAATAAAATGTATTTTATTACAACGTAAAGCAATCTTTTTTTATCGTCTTCCATATATGGACCACCATTTCCTGTTCACAACATTCGTATATAAGGGCAAATGAGTAAAAACAACAAACAGTGATATGGTTAGTGTGATTTAAATCCCTAAATGTAAAAGAAAATGTACTAGCAGCATTTTTAAAAGTTGAGTGAATATTCAACATTGCAAATACCATGGCCATAAAAAATACACTCGTAAGTAGAAGAACCACTCATTACAGCTTTAGATAGCTTGCTCAGGAAAATAATTATGAGTGCAACCCTAGGGCGGATTCATGCTTGCATAAAAATGGCAAGAGGAAACTTCAACTTCCTTTTCTTTGGGTAATAGTAATAAATGAGATCCCACATGGACATGGCAAACTATTTCCTAGGGCAATCGTATACGCCGACAACGTTTTGATAATTACTCGTGGTAAATTAATCCCGATTCTCAGTTAACTAGTTGAAAATGCAACAGAAGCCCTCCTTAAATCGTGTGATCTAGGTATTAACCAGCAACAAACTGAGTTGGTACTCTTCACCAAAGGGCCATTCCTTTTGATCTGCCAACACCAACACTTGTAGGTACTACAATTAAGTTAACAGACGGTGCGAAATACCTAGGGATTATCTTAGACAGACTACCAAAGTAACAGGCTCAACCCCCAAGGAATCGCTGGATGTACATTGTTTTTTGTTAGGCCGATCTTGACATGTGGCAGGATACAGAGACTAGTTGTAGACTTTGTTTTTTCACCTTCAATAGATAGAAGGCGAAAAGCAATTATGTTTTTAACAAAATTGTTGCATTTCTGCCTCTGTACCGAATCGGAATTCAGAAAAAAACAATCGCAGAACATCCGACTTGTATAAATTCTCATTTGTATGCAATAGTACTAATGTATAAAGCACGTTCAACATGAACTCTTGAATTGAATTAAATTCACAAAAGAAGCTCACATAATCACATTCTAGTTTACTGACTAGAAAATGAATAGGTAATAAGAAAGAAGTTTACCCCGTTTGCCTCATTGGCAAAATCTTTTAAACTGGGTGGGATGACGATAGCAAATTTTCTCGTATCTAGCAAGGAGAATTAAGGTGAATGAATTCATTGTCAACGTTGTCGTCGCTTCACTCATAATTTCAAAGTTCTTCAGAAAATCTAACAAAGCTCACTCTGGAAGTCTATTCGGTTATGAGAAGGCCCACGTAGAATGTA
This sequence comes from Eristalis arbustorum, assembly GCA_916610145.1. Lineage (NCBI taxonomy): Eukaryota > Metazoa > Arthropoda > Insecta > Diptera > Syrphidae > Eristalis > Eristalis arbustorum. The sequence goes on along the minus strand of OU744320.1, from coordinate 51,717,190 downwards.
GTGAGCAGTACCTTCAGAGAGCGTCAGCGTCACCACAGAAGATGCAGAGACGATGAAGATGGAGAAAACATTTTGCACCATTTCTTACTACTTTCCGAGCGGACTAAGCCACACAGTACAATAGACTGTGGTAGTACAATGGGGTTATTCCGGCCTAAGCACGCTGAAAGTGGTAGTCAACCACCTAAATGGAACTACAATTTAAATGAAACGAACATGACATGAACAACTTCAAGCTTCAATGAATTCATTATAAACTTAGAACGTTCTTCGATCTTAGTAGAATTTCCTACATTCTGAGACGAAAGTAAGTTCTTGTCGAGAGATCAGTCAATGTCTGGTTTTGAAAAAAAAAACAAGGTACGATGTTGAAAGAGAGTGGAGAATTCCCGGGTTCGAGGCCTTGAGCGCTTACAAGTTTCACCACCCTTGCCAAAAAGTCGATGAATTTATCGTGGGTAAAAGCGAGGTAATTTGATTGATTTCAATAGAGTCGATGCTTGGTGCCCTTAAGACAGTGTGAGAGTACAGCAAATCGTGCCCAGTAATGAAAGGTTGGTAGTGAAACCAACCATTGACGAACTTCCTCGGACATCCTGGCGAGAGTCTGTTGTAAGTCAGTTGTATAATTTCTTTTTGTACATCTATGAACGTGATTTGGTGAAAGCCCTCTACCAGAAGATCGCCAAAGGCATCGAAGAGCTCCTATGTCAAGCCATTCAACATACTGAAGATTAAATAATTGATGAATGTTGCAGTTTTCCTTCGTGTGAATGAACAGTCCTTGTGGTCCAGAAAGAAAGCACATGTCCTTCACCATAGAGTCGAGTGTATGCGGATCCATAATTCGCCATTACACTTCGTGGTCCCTTCCCTCGAAGGGAGCAAGGATCATCCACATAAGAATCCGCACCACTAAACTCGGCAATACCTAACGCCCCAACTGAAAAAGAGTATACTATTTTCTACGATTTGCAAGAAAGGAACCAGAAATGATCAAAACTTCACCAACATAACAACCTCCGGTTAAATAACAACTCCTTACTAAGATTGGCATATTAACGTGTTTTATGTTTTTTTTTTCATCATTTTATTTACCGTTATTTATTTTCTACTACATTATCATTTCTTCTATTTAGTTTTAATGTTATCAGAAAATACAGTGAATTGTTTTTTTGTTTATTTTTAATTTCATTTTTTCAAAATTTTAAATAATATTAATAATAATAAACATCAGTATTCCCTTCTAAACTATTTTTGTTGTTGTTTTGTATCATTTTTCAATATTTATATATATTTAATTGTTATCTTTTATATGTATATAAAAAACATAACCTGTGAAATATTTTTCATCTAGTTTCCTCTTAATTTTTGTTTTTCTTTTCTTTTGTATTTTATTAAGATTTGTTCTTTTCTGTTTAATTAAAATCTCTTAAATTAAATGTGAAATATTATATGCATTATATATACACGTATATATGCGCATATATAACTTTCATTTCAAATTGAAAAAAAAAAGATCATGTATGCATGTAGTGTAGGTACAAAAAGAAATCAATAACTACAAAAGAATGAACAATTTTACCTTGTAATTGTTGTTGGGTTTGTTTTGAATACGTAATAAAAAAAACAACTAATTTGGAGTGACATTATAGAGCAGCTCATCTAATTCACGTTTGCTTACGCACTAAGAACAATTAAACAGAAAAGTACTCAATAGAATTGTTGCCTTTTGAACTGAGCAATGGCTATGTATGAGCGACGCAGTTTTATATCAAGGCTTTACAGAAGAGGGAATAATAATATTAATAATAATAAAAAAGAGATAACCTGAAAATGAGATGCCTCTTCTCTTTTTCTTAATCAAAACTACAAAAAAATAATATACATATCTAGATTTTTCTTGAAACATTTATTTATGCCATTTTTATAGTTCTTTTCTTTTTGCAGAGTTTTGAAAACTTATCAACTAAAAAGACACTAAAACATTCTTTTACATCAAATTTTGTTTCCATATATGTATATACGTATGCATGTCTTTACGTACGAATATATGTACACACATATATGCGTATATCATATTTTTTCTGTTGTATTTCTATTTACTTTTACTGATTTTTCATCATTAATTAAAAATGTAAACTTTTTTTTGTGTTTTTCTTCTCATTTTTTTGTTTGCTTTGTTTTAAATATTGCTGACCATAGTCTCTCAAGTAACGGCGTACAGCAGGACATAGTTAATGTATGTTTTTCTTTTGTGTATTACAATTTTGTTTTTTTTGCGTTTGTTTTTGTTTCTCTTTCTCTTTGAAATGTGTGGTATGATTTCTATGTTATCTTAAATATTCTTTTATTTCCTTTCTTAAAATATCTACTCAATTTTAAACTTTATATAATTTTGTTTATTTATACATCGTCAAAATTATTTTTATTTTGTTTTTTTTTTCAGTTTTCTTTTTTTTTATCGGCGGCGGTAGCTATTCTTATAACATTCTTTTATATATATTTCATATAGTAATGTTGTTTGTGTTTAAATTATTAGTAATCGTACCTATTGTCTTACTAAAAAATAATTAATTTAAATTTAACTTTAATTTTGAAGTTTTAATTTGTTTCTTCTTTTTGTGTTTCCTTTTTCACAGAAGCAAATTGCTACTAATATTTTTCTTTTATATTATGATACCATTAACTTTTTTTCTTTTATTTATGATTTTGTCTAAATTTGTTGATACACGTAAAATGATTTTCTTTCATGTTTCTCTCTTTTTTTGCAAATAGTATTTAGTTTCATTTTAATTAGTTTAAAATTTCTTGTTTTTATTTTATATAGTATTTTGCTAAAGGGGGAGGGGGGAGGGACAGTTTGCTCTTTGTTTGTTTTTTTTTACTTCTTTATTGTGAACATTTTTATTTTATACGTTTATGTATATATTTTATTTATTTTATATGCAATTTCTTTTAAAGAAACTTATGAGAAAACCACGTGGTGAGCCTTAATGAGAGATGATAATGTATTTCCTTTTGTGTTGTGTGAATTAATTTCTTTTGGTTTTCATTTGTTTAAAAAGAGGAAGAAAAAGAATTGGTGCACGTTACTTTTTTGGAAAAAATTGTTTGCAATTTATTCATTTTTTTTTTTGATTTGTTGTTGGTTGGTTTGTTATTTTAATAGTATTTATAATAGTTGGTTTTAATAATAGTAATAATAATTTTAATGTAATAATAATATAAATTTTATTAATATTTTCTGTTAGAATCATTATTATAACTATTATTGTATTATAATAATGTGAATTTAGCTCTAATGCAGCTAGCTAACCCATTGTCGTCGCTGTTTGTTGTATTTGTGAACTTCCCACTGCCCCCGATGATGTTGTTGCCGCTGCAGCGCCGCCTGTTGTAGCTGATGTTGCTGCGGCTTGACTATTATTTGTAGTTCCATCCGACGGTTGCTGCGGCTGCTGTGTGGATGATGTGCCAGCCGCACCTGAATTTGGTGTTGTAGATGCTGCATTGCCCGATGTGGATGAACTGCCGGCGCCACCAATGTTCGATGATTGGTTGCCTATAAAAAATGTAAGCAAGTATAAATTGTAAGTATTTTTTTGGTTGACAGATTTTCTTCAGTATATATAAACACGTTAATAAATTCAATGCTTGTTTTGAGACTTTCAAAGATTAGTAGATCGAAATAGCCAAGTGTGAAAGGGAAACAATGTTAGGCTTTGAGTAGGTAATGTAAACTGTGATATCGGATAAGGTAATGTTCACATCCAAAGATGGTAATCTAAAACGTGAGGTAAGTGCTGTTTTCCATTGAGTTTGAAAATTTGCAAACGTAAAAGACAGAAACAAAATTGAAGACTGATATACTCAATTCATGCACACTAGTGTTGTATACCATCTAACCAATTACCATCTACACCAAATGTCATTCTCAACACACGTCATTGAAAGAATAAAATATGACGAACGAAAGAAAATACAAATTTAAAATCATTTGATTATGGGCAATTGTATATACTTTATTTTTTTATAATCAGCATTAATTTACAAGAGAGGAGAATGCTTTTGAAATTTAATAATTATTTTAAATTCACATTTTCTTTCAATAATCAAAAAAAGCATTTCAGAAAAAAAAAATTAAAATAAAGAAAGTAGTTTAAGTGTTATACAATTTATAAATAAAAAATGTTTATAACTTGCGTAATGTTACATTATTTTTTATATGTAAATAATAATAACGATGAAGTGTTTTGTTAATTAGCTAGAAATTATTTGGAAGAAAAATTACAGAGAAGTATAGTTCTGTCAATTGATCTGCATTTACTTAGGACTTTTTTTTTATAACTTTCTATACGTATGTGAACATTAAAATAAAGCAATATTTTCACAATGCCAACTACAAATCTGCAAAGAATAGAAAGTAAAACAAATAAAAAATGAAAAAAAAAACAATAGCATAGAGAAGAAAATATTTAAATAGACGAATAAGTAATAATTAAAACAATCAATGTTAGTTAGTGTGATTATTGTCTAAGAGATTATAAGGATATTACATATGAAAATCGTTGGTTTGGCTGTTAATAATCTTATTAGTGTGAAAAAGGCAATACAATGGGAATAACAAAACAGATGTGTATGGTTGTCGTATACTTCTAGAAATCTATAATTGTGGTTTATAACTTCAACCGCGTACATTGACTGTATGCTGGATCTTTACTCCTATTTCTATTGAAACTGAACAGATCTAAGATCTAACTTTGTCTTGGCCATGGAGTAGTAATGTACAAATCTTAAATTTCGAGAGCGCGAATCACACAAGTGGGGAAGGACCAAAATTAACTTGATGGCAGAAACTAGATGCAGCTAGCAAGAGGTTGTACGGGTTGGGAAGGCTAATACAAAGAGGAACCTGCAGAAACCTAAAGCTATGATTACATAGCAATTTAATTTCAAATCTCTTACTTAACGTATATTTTCACGCGATAGGGTTTTGCATCTGAAACTTTGTATACTCCGGGAACGTCTGACTGGTTTCAATATCCTCTTTGCGAAGCAGACTTTACTTTTCATAATAATTCATAGCCAGTTTTGTATATGTTTTTAACAATGATTTGAAGAGAGACTTGGCTGATGAATAACGTGGCGGGATTGGTCAGTATTTAATCTTGGAAACAAGACGGAAATAATAAACAAGAACAATATAGTTTCGAAACATTGTCACAATCCTCCGATCCTTATTTTCCCATCGGAATTATAGCAGGCTTCTGCATTATATGCGAATTATATTGGTGACCGTACAATTTTCTATAAACAAGGAAGTCTTCCTGTTTTTCTCTTAGTATTTTAACGTTAGGGCAATGGGAATGCAAACATTTTACATTTACTGCAATAGACATATATGTCGGTGCATATGCCAACATCTATTTATTTATGTCAACAAACATTTACAAAACTGAAAGAAAAACTGAATATATCTTCTAAAATGTGATTATACCTGATGATTGTGTGCTTGCTCCTGGCGTTCCGGCGCCACTTGATGGATTTGAATTTGAGCCAGAAGCAGTTGGAGCGCCCGACCGGTTTGAACTATCATGTCGTTGTGGCATCAGTTGTGGTATTAAACTCGGTTGTATTGAAAGTTCTAAAAAAAAAATCAAAATATGAATTGCATTATGTTAATCAAGAAATAAACTATTTAATAAAATTACCGTGCTCGGTAAAATTGAATAGTGGTGGGAATTCTCTTCCATTCGGTAAAATTTGAGGGCCCTCGCGTAGCTCATTGAAGAAAGGATGTGCGCAAGCCTTGAGAGGCGTAATTCGGGCGCTGGGTGTATATTCAAGCAATTCCGATACTAGGCTTATAGCCTCTGGAGGTGTACGGATGCGGAATACCTAGAATAAAATAACAAGAAATAATATTTTTAAATGCATTAAATAAAAATCAAAATCAGGATAATAATTTGAGGACAAACAGTTATTGGTTATTGAATTGGTTTGGTATAGAATTCAACTACACTAACTGCAAGAAGGAATCTCATCGTTTTTTAACTCTTTATAGTAATTGACAAAGCAAGACTTTTGTCACGTGCCTTTCGATACTATTGCAATTATATATCTTTCACACGTAACCAATGTAATGCAACCACGAAGTAGTAGGTATATGTAATCTGATAGTGCTGGAAAACAAACATTCAAAAGCTATAAAACAAGGAGAAATGACACGCAAAAGTAAAAGAACATTTGTTTACATATCAAAAAGAGTAAATGATCTCAGGTATTTGTCACTTCATGAAATAATCTGTACATTTTGAAACAGCTTATGATGCCAATATATTCACTTGTAAGTTCAAACCCTAATCGATAAAGAAGGGATATGACATATTACTGATCACACAAGTTAAGTAATCAAATAGGAATACTCAACACAAATATGTTCACAGATTGAAGGCATTCGACTACTTCAAAACGGAAAAAAAAACACTTCACACTGCATAACGAAACAAAAAATGCAAAACTATCAACTATATTATGTTAGTGTGATTCAGTAATTGAGCAAATGTATTGTAACAAGTTTTCCGCAATATTTTTGTTTTTTTAGGTAATTTTCTTACTCTCCAACGTCGCTTCTGGTTTAGGGCATTTGGAAATAGACTACATTCAAGAAGTGACTGCAAAAAGGTTTTTATTCAATTGGAATTTGTTCATTAATCAATCGTTAAATGGAACTGATGATATATCTGTGGTGATGGAGCTACATTAGATGGTAATTTAAATCTGGTAGGAAAACGAAACTGTCACATGCAGTGTCGCAAGTTGTAATAAGAGACGAGTGACAAACGAAAGAAACTCAAACCAATTCGATTGAAGTGAAAAAAAGTAACATGTATACATATGCATACTATGGATAATGCAATATGCTAATAAAATTATATACAAAGACTTACCTTTTGCCATGGATGACTTTTAATTCGGGGGAATTTGAATTCCGTATAATTTGGATTCATTTCGTGAATTTGCTCCCTTGTTGGTGTACCCAATACTTTAATAACTTCAACTAGTTGATCAACGCCAGAATCACCGGGGAATATTGGCTGTCCCAAAAGCAACTCAGCCAGCACGCAACCAGCACTCCACACATCTTTATATAAAAAAAATTACACATTTAATTAATATAACGCTGTCAAAGATTGTTTCCGGTTGTTAAAAACCTACCAATTTTCGTAGTATAGTTAATTGCGCCAAATATTAACTCAGGTGCACGGTAATACCTAGAACATATGTACGAAACATTTGGTTCGCCGTGGAGCAATTGTTTAGCGCTGCCAAAATCGCAAAGCTTAAGCACAGCCGTTTCTGGGTCCAGCAATAAATTTTGTGGTTTAATATCACGATGACAAATTCCCAATGAGTGAATATATGCCAAACTTCTGAATAATTGATACATATAGAGCTAAAATCAATTACAAGGCGTTAGTGTCTGAAGATTATGCAATCCAATTTGTATATAGTTACCCTGATAAAATGAATTGGTATCGTTTGTTTAGTTTTAGCATACTGACGAGCAACTTTATATACGGTTTCCGGTATGTATTCGAGTACTAAATTCAAAAAAACTTCATCTCGCTGAAAAGAAAGGAAGGTGAACAGGATGGTTAGTTTGTTTTTGGTCCACTCGAAGATCTTATTGTTCGCTGGTATTTTATACGGTAAATATTTCTTTGATGATCAAATGCAATAAATAATAAACTGTAGAACTTCTCAGAGTAATTTCATTCATTTTACCCACATTGTATAATATGTATATGTCTGGTAATTGTGAAAGAAAATTAAGGCAAATTAAAAATGAGGAAGCATTAAGAAGTCAAACTATTTAAATAGTATTTCCTCAAAAAGGTTTCTCATCAAAAAGCAAAATTTAACTGAGCGATAGATTCAGTACCTCATTTCGAACAAAACAATTATTATTTTCATGTGATTACGCACACAACACTGATAAAAGGACTTTGGGTCCTAACGTGTATAAATTACAAGTTTAGCTATTGTGGTATAATATCTTTACATACTTTTTTAAAACAAAAATAAAAACGAATATTACGAATTTATGAAAGTAAATAATGTTTTAAATGAAACTGAACCGTTAATTTCTATATTTTATGTCTCAATTACATCAATATGGATTATGTGAGATATTCTGGTATTTACATCACATCATATTCATAACGTGTTTTTTAAGTAAAAGAAACAAAAAAACACACCTTATTCTTAAAATGTTGCAGGTGCACACTATCTACATGAATAATAATCAAACTTATAATTTATGAAAACACGTTTGCATCGTTCCAATTGGAAATAAAATCTCTCTATCAAAAATTCTACTGACAGGTAAATAGTTTCACATGTATCGGATTTAAATAGCCTAAATCAATAAACTTACATCAATTCTGTAAATGAATGATTAAATTCAGAATTGATCCCGATATTTCTTCAGAAACACATATTTTATCGCAAATATTTCATTCTTTAAATAGGGTAGTTGAACTGAATCTAATTAAAAATGATTTAGCAATAATTTTTTTCTATTTACGTAAAATCATGGTAGCCGCGAACAAAACAGCCACAATTTTATATGGATTGGACATAAATTCTGATTTTTTAGTCGTGACATTGTGTCACAGAAAAAATTAGTAATTCGGATATAAAACAGTATAAGACAGAATAGAGAAAATTTCTCGATAAAAAATCGAAAATTTCATGCGCAACTCCTTGAGTTCAACTGAGCAGCTCTTTGCTTTTTCTGTGGTTAGCATTCAGCACAATACAGCATATGTATTGTAATAATACATAACAAACGCTGCTAAGCCGATTGAAAAGCTTCAGATTATAAGCTTCAGAAAAGGTTTGGACTTATAGTCCAAAGATCAAACAGATCAATATTGATATGTGTATGTCGCCGAATAATTTCGAATAAGATGCAATTTAAGGATTTTTCTGAATAATGTAAAGATATGTTGAATCAACTGTAGGGAATATTCATCCCGTTCCTGCCACTTTGCCAGTGGTTTGGAGAAAATGTTGTTTTTTATTTAACTTGATTGTTTATTGTGCAATACCATAATCTGAGTGCAGACGTTTAGGGTAACAACATACTGTAAATTAAATTTAAAGCGGATGTTAAAATAAATCATACAAACAATTAAACCATTTTTAACATTATACATTAATATTCCTCTGAAAGTAGGAAAGGTAAGGTGATCAATTCAAATCTAGCAAGGACATTACAAAAACAAATGTCTCGTCTTACTGCTTACAGTAAGCTTACTGCAATGACAACACACAAAACACCGTAGCTGTATACTTTAAATACGATCAACCCGGATTAACTGCAGAGAAAGCAATACCATATGCCTGTGTGATAAATTCATCTTAATTAGCCATTTGTTTATTATTTAAATAGGAGACAACGTTAGAGTAATACAAAATTAAAATAAGATACAAATTAAATGGACGAGTGAGATTTGTTGTTAATTATAAATAACTACCTGTGGTTTAAGCACCCCTGCAAATATCCCCAAATCGATGGGAAATTCGGCTAACTGATGGCCGATAGTAATATTTTTTGTACATACAATGTAAATATTTTTTTTTTCATTTATATATAAAAAAAAAACGAAATATAAGAAAAAACGTAAAATTTTATTAACGAAACAAATTGAAAATTAAAGTTTTTTTTTGTATCAATTTATGTTTTGAGTTTATATGAACCAGATGATTACACTGAGGTTTCGTCTGTCAACAACAGTAACTTACTCGTTATCTAAATTTTGAATCATAGATTTTATTTATTTTTTGCTTTTTGATGATGGCATAGCGGGAAGGACTAGCGAATGTTTATTTATTTTTTTGTTATTTCTTTTCATTAAAAAAGTATTGTGTTACCAATAGAAGCTTGTAAAACCAAAATGGTTTTAATAAAAAACCACAATTCAGTTCATTTAAACCATTTCAGTAATGCTTGCTAGGACTAGTATATACGCTTCTGACTTTTATTTTAAAAAAATATATGCAAATGATGGTGGAAAGACAAAATGTGTCCAAAAGAAAAAAATTAAAAGATTCAAATCAAAATAATAAAAAAAATATGCAATAAAATTTCACATTTTCTTACCTTTTCGCCACTCGAATAAAAAAAATACAACAATTTAACAATATTACAATGTTCCAATTTTCTCATAATCTGCAATTCCCGATTCTGTAAAGAGACAATATTAGCACGTTAGAATAAATTCGGTGCAATCTTTTATTTTTGAAACTTCTTATACGCATATGTGGTCATCGCCTTTAAGTGAAAGTCAAAAACATATTTCGCTGTTTGGATATCAACACGAAAACTATGTCAATATCAATATCAATATAAAATAGAACATGGCAAATGCGCTTGACGTCCAGTATAACGAAAATTACATATAATCCAGCCAATTCGCAATGTCTTGTAGTAATCTTATTGGAATTCTTCTACCTATTTCATACGTTTGAACCAACTATTAGAGTCTTAGTGTTTGGTCAATTGAATTTGCTCATCAGTACCTCTGTCTTTTTCTTCCTTTCGGCGATGTTGATGACTGTCGCTTTTTCTTAAAATTGAACAGCATTCGAAATATCAACAGACTTCAATCAAACGAGGATTTATTATGCTGGAAATTGGTTACACTAGCATTTGTTATACCGGACGACCAGTTTATAAAGATACGAAAACTGAAAATTCAGAATTCATTACGAAATTCACTAAGCAGCAGTGCTTTTCGCGTCCACTAGACTCATATTATGAAACATTTTTAAAGTATTCCATAACATCAAGTAATAGTTTCATTTGAAATCAAATGAAATTCACAAATTGAATAAAAATGGAGAGGAATTTACGGCGTGTCCATCCATCTATCCATCAGCGCTTTAAGTTTAACGCTTGTTACGTCTCAAAAATTGACCACAATTGCAATATAAGAATGTTTGAGCACAAACACTGTTGCAAATATGTAGAAAAGAACAAAAAATTCAACTCACCTTGAATCGTCTGTCTTGTAAAACTTTTTTGATTGCTACCAGTTCACCGGTATCGCATAATTTCGCTTGGAATACGACTCCAAAACTACCATTGCCAATTACTTTTGTGTCTGTATATGAAACTTCTTGTACACGATCAGTGCCTTGTCCAGGTGTGGCAACCACCGTTGTTATTTTCGAACCATCTCTACCTAAATATTTTCAACAGCAAATACAAAATTAATACAGTTTTCAATACAAATACCACAAGAGCCAGTTTGATGATGATACTAGAGTTATACGTATTTGGTTAGAGCAAAAAAAAGGAAAAACATTGTCAGAAATACGGTTAAATTAAATGAATGATACTGTCGTACATACATAACGATGAAAGTGAAAAGAAGTATAATCTGTATGCTTATGTAGCAACTTACAGTAGTTTCAGTTCAACATCGGGAGCGTGGAAATCGCTCTGAATAAATGTTACCATTCACCTAAATTATCCTAAGATGTTACCATTCATCTAAACTATCCTAACATTGAGATCGATGCATACGGTTCTTTGATTAATAAACACTCAAGAAGATGATTTCTCCATTTAATATCCACTAATATCCAGACATATAGTGGCCCGTGGCGTTGTGGGTACGTGCGTCGACCCAAACCTCGACGTCGTAGGTTCGATTCCAGCTCTGAGCGCCCCACCTCTTTCGAGTCACTGACAATGCTCAAAGAGTATTTCCTGTCTATAAAAAGCTTCTCAAACTTGGCCGTTCGGATTCGGCGTAAAACTGTAGGTCCCTTCCACTCGTGAGAGAACAATAGCACGCACAACACGAGTGCTTGCTGACAAGCTAGGCCCTGGCTCTCATGGGCTGTAGCGCCACCCATATATATATATAATATCCACACAATCATAAAGAATATCATTTTACGTAAGCAAAGCTATCACCCAAAAGAATATTGATCCGAGCTCAGTTTACAGTTTTGCGTTTCTTTTTCTCACACTAAATCAACATCCTAAAAATGCAATACCACGTTTCAGTTTTGCAATTATGACTCATTTGTCATTGTGAGCATAAAAAAAAGAAAATTAAACGTATGGAACCCTAACGAATGAACACAAAACAAATATTTTTGAGACGTTTACATCATCAGACGAACCTGTCGCCATTTTCATAAAACACGTAGTGACTCAATCATTGATATTTCGAATGCGTTTGGTTAAAAAAAGTAAACGACAGGTAACGGATTTAATGTTTTATTAGTTTATTCACATGCAATAAAGTACGATACCTTCGGAAGAAGTCCCATGTAATTGTTCTTTGGCTGTATCTATTTCCTTTGGAATGGAAAGTGCAACACTATGTTCCGGCCATAGATCTTGTAATTTTCCAATAAGCTGTTTCATATCTACTCAACGAAAATAGTTCGTAATGTATTTTGTATATCTATTTGAACATATTAATGCATATCCAGACAAGAGGTGTATTGCTAAATAAATCATACTCTAAAATGTATTTTAATGAACGATATGGATTAGGTGAAAAAACAGACTTCTTTTTACGATATTTCCATTGCTGCATTACCGTCTCGATTAATTGACAACGTACACTTGACTCCTCAAGGTGTCAAGAAACGGAAGTCAATATATTTATTTTTTATTTGGTGCGTGTCCATGAAGGAAGCGCCAAGGAGGATGAAAACGAATTTGTATGTTTAAGCCGTTAAGCGATGACCCCGGATATAATGTGTATGTTCCCTCGGATTTCACATTGACACATGCAAAAACAATTACAATTAGACATAAAAAATTGAGTTCCAGACGTGCGTTATTTTTGTTTTTAAACTTCGAGAAAAACGAAGTAATTTTTGCAGAGTCTTATACACAGAAGGATACCATTGTATGAACTTTAAAATAAAGCCCCCAAGCATCTGCGCGTTCCTTTAAATTTATTTGATTGTAAACAAAGGTATTTTTTGTATAAAGCTCTATTTATATCTTTGGTTCTTGAAACAATGCCATGACTTTTGCTCTCGGCAAAAATACACAGTGTTGTATTTAAATATTATCAGGTGCTCTATTAGCGAGTGTTTTTTTCCTCAAAACCGATAAGTTGTTTAACGTCCTTCGTCTACTCTTATTCTAAACTAAGAATATTTACACATTGTAATTTTCATATATCCTTATACATTAGCTTCTTCATCTTCAAGCAACTTTGAAGTTGGGCCTCTCTGAGTCTGAAGAATGACAAAGATAATTAAAACAACGCTGATAAGTTATTTCCTCTTGAGAACTACTGTTCTACTTAACTTGAGTTCAAGTGGCCTTATCACAATCCACTCCTAATCAGGATTCACTTTCTATCAAGATCTCTTAATTTGGTCAACAATCTAGTTCATAGGATTTATTTCGAATTGAACTAAATATTTTTTCTCAGAGAGATGTTGTCAAGGACCAGTATCAAGAATTTAATGCAGTACATCAAATCTATGCAAAAGGTATTGATGAATGTCAATGAATAACTTTAAGTGTTGGAGTCCGATCCCAAGTCCTCATCACTACCCCTTCAGTCACGATTGATTGTTTTTTGATATAAACATACATCACTGGAGGAAATCAGCCTGAATATACTGAAGTTGACTTCCTACGATTATTACGACGAAAAGCGACATACCCTACTAGGACTGATACAATTTTGTCGCGTAAACTAAACGCATTAATTTATTTTACATAAAATCTAAGCGCGAAAAAAAGTATTACACGGCCACAGCATTCATGTCAAGATCAAATGACTTCAAAAGAAAAGAAAGATGTATAAGCACATACAAATATACTTTCACTACAAAAGAACCCAATACTCAGCTATTCTTAGACTGTTAACAGAAAATACGAGATGGACTTGAAAAAAAGTGTTCATCAATATCATGATATTTCAGGTGAGAGGAAAGGTGATATAATTCCCGATATGAATTTAATTTGAACTCTTGTCTGGATTTTAAATTAATTTGTAACTGATTTTACTTGAATCTGTGTACTGTTTTGAGGATGACCGAATGTTTTTATTATTCTTTGATGAGGATGTTGTAGTTGTACTACTCGTCGACGACGATGTACCGGAAATTTCATTTTTATCGGAATCGTATTTGCTCTTATCACTACTTCGCCTTCTAAGTCGTGTCTTTTTTGTATTTTGAATGGTCAAATCATTTGTTCCATCTTCATCACCATAGTCATTGTCAAAGGATGTCGTGTGATGTGAAACGTCTGAATTTTTACCATCCGTATTTGGTTCACTGTCATCGTTGGTCTTTTTTTTACGTCTGATTTTAATGACTTTCTTTAGGCGACCCATTATTGAAACTTTAAATTGGAATGATAAAGAACAAAATTTAACGATGCACTTTTGATTGAATCGCAATGGGGCTCCACTTAATTACGAACAACTATGTTTAGTTTCTAAGACAAACAAAAAATGTTCACTCCGTATAAATTTAAAACACAAAACCGAAATATACCGACCCCGATTAAGTTGAGGATCAATCATGAACTAATTAAAATTTGCGCATTTCAGGTCTTCCGAGGATATAGTCCGACGACAGAAATGTAAGGGAAAAAACAAGAAGAATACAAATAGAAAAACGTTTATATAAAGCACTCTGATGAGAAGGAAAAGATAAGACAATCTGTTCAATCGATTGATTCTAGATTTTTATCTTCTCTCTTCGATTCTTTTTTTTGTGATATTGATTCGGGCCGTTCTAAAGAACCGAACTGACTACGTGCACGTTTGTATTCTTATCTAATTAATGCAAGTACTATTAAGTGGTGTACAGTGATGAACCCAGTTGATGTATTGCAATTAAAATTCAACATTCAAGCGCAGCAAAGATTTTCGATATACGCAAGGCTAATGAATGAAAATAAAATATGTGCTCAAAGACTTTGCGTTGAACTTGCAATCATCCGTAAATGCGGATATAACCCAGCAGCTGTTTAAGTATTTTTTTAGAAGTGCATCACCAACTGCAGTCGAAAGTATTTGTTTAGATTGCAATTAAATTTTAGCATTCATCTATATTGGGAAACAAATGGTTAAAAACTTGGATGGACACATTCGCTTTATTAAACTTGTATTCTCGGTTTGTTTTTGTATTTTATTGTCATATCACATATAATGTTTTTGCACTGTTCACAGACAGTTCTAAACTACATGTTCGATATGTTTGGTTTTTAAAGGAGAATACCTGCTTTTCATTAATTTAGTTCTGAAAAAACGATCCCTACGCTACTTATTTATGTACAGCATTGGATGAGTTTTAAAATATAGATTCAATAACGAGTGATGACAATCGAAGTTAATTAAATTCTCATCAATCAACTACACATTATTCACGAAATAAACGTGCCACATTAAACCGAACAAAAATTTGTAATTTAAATTGAAAAAATGTTAAATTTCTTATATTTGACACACTTGTCTATGTCGCATTATTAGAATCTGTATGAGAAAATAATCAGCAACGATACGTCACGAGAACATATGTACATGTTTGAGGCATATAAAATCAGTGTTAGAATTGCGCCAGTATAAAATTTACAATGCTGCAAGCAGACCGGGTAGATTTATATACGTTGCTGATTTATTGAGATTTACTTGTTAATTTGAAAATCCAATTCGCAATCACGTGCCGTGCAGACAAATCTGATCTGAATTATGGGAGAGTTAATGGATTCAGCAATTTTACTACTTCAAGTCCGCATTTTATTCTTGATAATTGATTGCTTTACTCATTAGTGTATGCGTCCTAACCATATATTCAATGAAATCTTGTTCGTTGCTTACAAAATTAACAACTGAAGTATATTTTAATATGACTCATCTTGAAAATATTTGAGACAAAAACAGATATTTTAGGACGTGTCAGAAAGACTTTCATCAGTACGAGGAAAGCATTTGTTTCATTTCCTAAAGAAACTGAGACCAAGTGTAGAAACAAGTGTCAAACTTTGCGGACGCTTTCCATTATAGCCTTATTTGATATTAATGAATTAAAATGTTTTGAATGACAGAAGACAGACATATTTATGTTAGCAATAAAGAAGCTGCAGCTGTCTTTGTCTTCTTTGTTTGACATCAATTTATATGACAAACCAAGTGCTGTTTGTTGCGGAAATACAGAATACTCTGCCATCGAAGTACACAAAACCTCGTTTCATTTTAACAAAGACAACATCAGTATTCATCGAGGTGCTCAGAAACGCAGTTTTCTTAACTTTGATTGAATCACTAATTCTATATTTAGATTTAAGAGTGTGGAACAGAGCCATAAACGTAGTTTTGCAAAACGTTTTTACCACATGTAAAAAATAAACTTAAGGTTTTGTTTTCCACAATGAATCACAAACATTTTTCACAACAAACTGGATTACTTTTTGAAAACTGGTTCGCGTACATTTTTCGTCGTCGGGACCTTTAAGTAGCTGATAAACAAGTACAAAGAGAAATTGAATCAACAACAGAAGCATTTGTAGCTGCTTAGTGCTAAATAATATACAAAACTTGTTATCAAATCACTGTCTCTGTCTGAACCGATCAAAGACTTGATCGCTTTTTGACTGTTTATTGTTCAAATTTCCTAATCGCAGTTTATAACACTATATAACAAGCACATAAAATTCAACACCAAACCCAATGGCCGATAGAGAGACCACGAGTTTAGCGTGTCTATGGAAAACAACGTGACACTTCCGTCTCCCCCAAAATAGGCGTTCGGTAGATTCCTACTAACATACTGTATGCACATGTTAATTTTATGTAACATAAAAATTACTCACTCTGATGTAAAATAGGAAATGTTAACATATTTGGTTAATCAAAAATAATTCTGCATTCTGTAGATATTTAACGAAACGTTCGTACACTCAAAACCTGCACACCGAATTCTAGATATTAATATCAATCTGAGACTGACATATATTTCTGTGCAGATATAATACGAAAATATAAGTGAATTGCCACAATTTATTGACACAATAAATTCAGCCGAATTGCGTTAGCAACGGCAGTTAAAAGTGTTTGTTTGATTTCGATCTGCAAAAATACAAATCTGCAAATATAAAAACCGTTAGTGCTTGCACTGTAACAATTCTAGCATATGAATCTATTTATAACATTTTTATTAGTTTTGGGGAGACAGTGTGCTTATTTTTTTGGACAAAAATGAACGTTTTCGTTTTATAAATGTCATGAGCTCTCAAAGAGCTCCCTCTTTCTTTATTTATGACAACGTGCACCGATCGCCAAGAAGCTTACAAATTTTACCGTGAATATTCTTGAATTTTGCAAACCAGTTTTTCTCGATACGCTTCGAAATTGTGATCTGGCAAAAAACAATTCATTGAAATAAATTAATCGGTTATTGTGAGAACTGTTTTCAGCACAATTTCGGAAATTTGTCTTCTTGACCAGACATGAAAAACAATCTTTATAGATTCGTATCTCACATCACATGTTTTTCGTTTAAAGTATGTAACTCGAATTTTGTTCCATCAATAAAGTGGTGTGATGAAACGATGTCTCAAAACAAAATATTTTGGACAGTGTACAGAGATTTCATGTTTTTACCTTAATCTCAGTGTCAGCAAATCTAATATATTTGCATATAGTATGTTCGTTGCTTTAATTGTGGTATATTATATTATCTGCACAAGATAAGATTACATTCAGCAATCAGAGGCTGTTCGCGAGAGGTTATCCTTATCACTCATGAGTTTACATAATGATTAGTTTTGTTTACCTTTCAAAATCTAGGTACAGTATCACTCAGACACTAGTAAACATGGCGATGAAATAAAAATGTCACATTAAAGCTTTTAATTGTCTACAGCCTTTGGTGGTCTCCTTTTTGTTTCTCATTTTGATTAATTCAAATAAAAAAATATCAACACAGTCAAGAAGTAGTTTGACTGTATCTGTGGCTATTTTTGGTGACTGAACTATATCTTGTCTTAGTTGAGGTTGTTTGTATCTTTTCAAGAAGCAAACCAGACAACACAAGCGAATGAAGAAGAGGGCGTGTCTGATGGACGTTTTTAATTGGTTGAATTCGAATTTTTTTTTGCGTTGTCAAACTTGCTAATGTGATTGAGATTTTCGTAGTCGCACAATCATGTGATTCAAGATTGGAATATGCCAAAAAAAATGATGAATTTGCAGATATTTTCATTTGATGGACAGTAGATTCCCATTCAAGACTCATCAATGCCGGGTTGTTTTGGGTTTGCATTTGTTCTCAGACATCTGCATATCCACAATTTCGTAAATATTCGAAATATTCGCATCGCAGTGGTGCATTTTTCGATTTTAATGACTTAATGTTCATAATGGCGAACAAAAAATTACAAAATTTAAAAGGATTACACAATATGTACACACTCCGAAAAAAATAAATCATATGTATCCTTTATTAAGAGAATTTTTAGGTTTACTTCGGTTGTTTAATACATTTCCATAAATGAATGTATATGAATAATTTAAAAATATAAATAATAAATATCGAAGAGAAAACATCTTGTTAGAATAGAGAGAGTGACTGCATGTCTTGTGAACAAACATTATTTACGATTAGAATCTGACCGATTTTGCGGCAATCACTGCCAAGAATCCTATCAAGGCAATTCAGTTGAAGTATGTGTTTTCATAAGATACTACACTTAGTCTGGGACAGACTGTAGTAAAGCCCTTGATACCCGCATTCCCAAAAGAAAAAAAAAACACACAGTCACCCGGGTACCAGGTAATACTCAGGAAAAGTCAAGAGTACAAATCTTTAGTAGTCTGGGTAGCTTATCTGTTCGAGGAATAGCGTCAATCTTTAGATTGAATAGTACTATGGATAGATGGGTAATTAAATGTTTGGAGATACTACTACAATCGATTGTACTGGCTTATGCTAAAGAGGAGATACCAAGGTAGAACTTCGTCAAAACCTGTTTTGAGGCCAAGAATATCAAGGTTCTATATTGGCCTGCGCAGTCTTAAGAACTTAACCACAGAGTACTTATGGAAGACAGTAGACAGAGGAATAAACAGTGGTTCGCCAAGGCAGTGGAAATTTCATGGCTAGGCCTGAATTTGAATATAATAGACTACGCCAAAGAAGTTCATGACGTATTAAAAAATCAGTATCGTCACTTGTCTCTATGAGTTGATACAAGAAAATACTCTTCCTTCATTTATGGGTGGCGCTTTAGTTTTGTCTGATACTGTATATACATATGGATGCGATACTTGCACAAGCGTCTATGCTACAGTTTCACGTATTCCTGAGAAATTTTGAACTCTAATATAGCGTAGTAAGGTATTGTCCGGAAAGCTTGATCCGCCCAAAGAAAAAGAATCGATCAGTGCCCGTTTTTGAGTCAAGTACAAATGCGTACAAAAATTCATCTTTCAGCTAAGTCGTCATTACATCTTGACTATAAATGATTTCATGCGTTCTTCTGTGGATTTAAGTTATTACAACCTAACCTAAACCATAATGCAAATAAAACAATTAGCGTAAAATTGCGTACTCTCATCATAATGCGATGATTTTGACCCCAAGCTTGTGTATGCTTACTTAGCGTTCGCATGTAAATTTCTAGTTTGATAAAAATACTTTATTTTTTGTTTACTATCACAGTACTCCCCCTGTCCTGTCAACGTTATACGCAACAAACCTAATTTCTGTCAATCAATATTGACTTGAATTTTTTCATTTCAAATTTGAAGTAATCAATAAAGGCGAGTCCCTGAAACGTAATATGACGGAAAATTGTACATGATTAAAAGCGGAAAAATGTCTAACAGGCCTCGTATTTCTGACAATTTCACAAATTCGCACATAAAATTAATGTTAAATTAAATGTTTTAATTGTTTTTTTAACTTGTATAACTCTTGCATCTTACCTTGACCCATTAATGAAATAAGTGAGTTGTCATTACCGGTTGCGCACTTACCTAGAAAAAATAGTGTTAATTAATACAAGTATATATAAATGAATATCAAATTAATAAAACTAGTGCAAAAGCTTTTGAGCAACACATTCAGAAACCTACCCAATATATTCCGGAACTTTGAAAATACTTTTGTCCAGCTAACGCAAGATGGTGTAGAACTATTTGTCATACGTTCAGAATTGCACTCGTCGTCTTTATCTGTTTCGTCACCGCTCTCGTAATTAGGTAAACTCTTACAACTACTTTCACTTATATGTCTATTATCACAATTTATCTGTTGTTTTTCATCGGCATTTAGCTCATTCTCCTCACTCATAGTAACAACGCCACCAGTTTCAACATTAGGAACTTTGGTTGTTTTTCCATCTTTTTTGGTCTTCTTAATAGCATTAGCGTTAGATTTTTGTCTCTTAATCTCCCTCAAGCGCTCCTTACGTGCGTATTTCTCACGCAATTTCGGGCTGCCGAACTCGTCTAAATAATACATAGTGTCCTGCAGGCCGTCCTTTTTGTTGATCATTTTCCCATCAACCATCGGTTCATCGACGTTTTTGAAAATGGGAAAGTACAAATCGATATCGTCGCCTTTTTGATAGCCCTCTTTGATAGGCGCACTGGCTGTAGTGTGAGTAGCATTTTTCTCTTTCGAGTAAGCTGACTGAGATTCATGTTTTGTATCATCATCCTCCAGGATGACTTCATCAATTCTATCCCCCACAGCTAGTGCTGCAGTGATCGGGTTCATTTTTGACTTGACTGCTTGTTTCAAAGGACCAGCAGCAATTCCCCCTACACAGATGGTGTCTTCGCCCATTACATAGCCCTCTTTTACAGGTGGCAGTAATTCGGTATCTACGGGTAGACTGCCGCTTATGCATTCTGATACTTTGGCCGATGATATTCCCGACGAGGCGCTTGTACCCAGTGATTCGGTTGACGACGATACAGTCGACGAACGCGTTGTCTGACATTTTAAATCACCTTCACTCCCACAGTGACCGTCAGTAACACTCTCAATGCCACTGTCTTGGGACAGAAGTTTATAGGGCAACTTCAAGTGATTGCATCTTGCCGGACGTAGGCTCAGTGATCCCGACGTACTACAAATATGTAGACTTTGGCTTGAAGTTTTTCTTGTGATTACACCACTGTCGGCGGAACAGCCAAATTGCTGCTGACCAATAGTGGATGAGGAGAACTTCTCGCTCAAGGGAATTTTAATTGGTTCCGTTGGCACTGGTGTTGTTTCCATCAGAAATGTTTTCATACACTCTTCTCTTTGATACTCCTTCTACTTATAAATTGTTTTACTTATTATTTTGTTAAATTTATTTATTTTTCGTTTGTTTTTTGTCTATTTCTGCTCACTTCTACGATAACACTTTATAAACTTTATTGATTGATTTTTAAGATAGTTTTCTTTTTTTAAAAAGTCACATTGCAGATTGTGCTACAAATAGGGAATAAATGTTATTATTGCTGCACTGAGAAATGTTAATGTATAAACGTCTCCACAGCCATGTTTCCATAGGTATGCACGGATTATGCGCGTCTGTATACAATCAGAGTGTAAATATTTATTTAAAAAATTTTACTGATGATTTCGCGCAAGAAATTCTCGCTGCCGTTTCGCTCATAATGAAACAAATGAACTGAACTAACCGAGAGGTGCGTTGCGCCGGCCGTTTTGGTGGGTTAAGTGGGAGGGATGGATATACAACGAAAGCGAAAGTTGGTTCTATTTAGTGGGGGTGCGCCATGTTCATCACAACCCAACCACACAAATGGATACATATAATCTTTCGTCATACTGCTCAGCGGTGATGGGATCTTCTATATATTTTTTTGGGGTTGCTATTTTTAGATTAACCTGTTATAAATAGATGAATAGAAACAAAACGAATAGACTGCAGAAAATTTACAATTTGTAAACACACGCAAATTGCAGGAAAATTATTTTCAAATCGTTTTAGGAAATTTTCCACATTTATATTGTAATGAAAATTCTTCTCTGACCAGGGGTTATTGCAGAGCCTTTTTTTAAGACATTTTTAATTATAAAAGTCAAAAGTAAATGAGAGACATCGTATAAAACATTATCGGTCACGCGAACTCAGAAGTTATTTTAGTTTGACTCAGAAATGACATTGAGAGCTTTTACAAGCATACCCTCTTACATGTATTCCTAGTACTTAGGTGCTATTGACTGAAAATATCGATTATTGATGATGACTTACTTGAAATGAAATGATAAAGCATTTTTTTTTTTCAAATTGGATTGGGAAAACGTAGTAATAAATTAAATTGCGGTGTGGAAGAAGATGGACGAGTATTGAGAAACTGTTTATTTACCAATGTATTATTATGCTAACTTCGAGTGGTAATGAATGATATGTGATCAAACAGCTGGATGCACATACTTTGTTAATTTTTGAAAATTATTGAAAGTATGCGCAAATGGTAAAAATGTGCGCCGTCGCTGAAGCAAATTCATGTCAATTGACTAAATTTTCAGCATTCAAAATTGCACTTTACCAAATTCACTTTTTGCAATAATAAACTACGACACAACGAAAGAATTTCAATGATAAAATAAACAAAGAATAACACTACTGTGACGTATAATCCAATCTCACTTATTTATTTTTGTACACATCTACGGCTGTATACTAATAAATAATTTTCTAATTTAAGTAGGTCTAGGACGTTCATTCTTACGAGATAGTGTCTACAACATTTGTAGTGGTTTTGAGAATTTTCAAGAAACTTATTTATTACAGAAGATCAATGACTGTGAAAAAGAACTCTCTACAGATTGAACAATTGCTGAAACTAAGAGAGTGGTCTTGGGAAAAAATGAATAAATAAGAGAAAAAATTCATTGAAAAATTCAATGAATAGTTTGGGAACATATTACTTTTGTTTTCACTTAAATATACATATGGATACGTTTTTGAAGTCTTCAAATACATATGCCATTAAAGGTGTACTTAAATGAACTTATATAGAATGAACCAAGCCCTTTTATTTTATTAAGGGTCTGGGCGAGTGGATTTATTGTAGCCTTGGGACACATTTCCAAAAATGAATAAACAGTACAAGATATAGGTCGTTCTGAATATAGACCATGACAGTTTCTACAAGAAATAGCGTGATAACATCACATGAAAGATTTCGTATTTTTGGGCGTGTACATATGTTATTATTTCATATGCAAGGGGGGAAAATATTAACATATACATGTTCGCATAAGAGTACCAGGATTTTACCCAAATATAAAACACTTTAAAATATTAATTAAGTCAAGGCTTTTGTAATTAATTGTGAATCATTCACTTGTTGTAACGGGCATTTTTACAGGTATTTTTATGACTACCTGAAAAAGGGAGAAATTGATGTACATCAACTCGTTTTGGACGTTTGCAGGCTACACGAACTGTACTGAATGATTGAAATGAAGACGTTCACTTATATTGCGCTACCATAGCAGCAGAAAATAAATCTACATAAAATGGGCATTGTTTCGGCAAGTGTCACTGTCCTTATCAACTATATTCCTATTACATATTTCCAATACAAATAAGTTTCGAATGCGAAAACATCGCATTTACAAGCGCTGACTGATACTATGCAACATATGTGAATTCTTGTTCGAAAACAGGCGCCCCAGACCGAAGGTGCTAATGTAGCCACTCCTGATCTGCATGTTATTGTTCTCTCACGAGATGAGGGCACCTACAGTTTTTTATGCCGTTTCCGAATAGCGAACTTGTGGAGATTTCTTCCAGACACACAATTTTTGATCATTGTTAATAAATCGAGAGAGGGGTGCCGTGAATTATGAAATTTATTATTCCTGTCAAGAATTGAGCAGTCAACGTATCTACCTCGTAGTTCTAATTGGTTTGCGTCTTCTGTACTACCAGTATGATAAAGCAAAAACTGAAATTATTATTTTAATTTCGCTACACACATAACTGAAGTCGATCTTTGAAAATAATGAATCATCGTCTATGAATTAAAACAGAATGCACTAAAAGGTAAACAATTGCCTGAACACGTATCTAAAAATAGAAGCCAAATTAACAAAGTTTTGTTTGTTTGCTGTTTAAAATGTTTGCTCTTACGAATGAAGACAAAGCAGAAATTCAGGACAAATAGAAATGATACACTTTGAGAATGAGTTAAACTAAAGTTCTCCTGTCAAGACTTTGATGATAGTACTCTTCACTGTCTGCAATAATATGACTATAGTTTACAAATGTAGGTTTAAATAATTATTATCGCTTGAACTGAGAATAAATAAATTGAACTCAAGTCCGGAACACCCTGCCTATGCACAGTTCAGAGAAATATGATTATCAAGTGATCAGTTCAACCTTTAGGTTATTGGTTGTATTCTTTTTATTAATATTTTTGACACATTAAATCAATCATTGCACCCAAAGGCGCAATTAATAATAATCCCTGATTGTAGCTTTATCAATTCATTCGTTGTGTTTTTGTAGAAGAACAAAACAGAGCAATGGAGTAGACAATAACAATGACTTGAATAAAGCAAGCGCATGATATTCAAGTGATCACATTCAATGAAGAGGTTTATGTATTTTTTTAAATTGATAAAATTAAAAATTGTAAATTTACAAAATTAAATTGGCAAAGAAAAGTAGTCATTGTTCTCAGTCGACAATTAAAATGACACCATTTTTCTTTCGTAAGTAATTACTGAGTTACAATACAGTATTACCCCAACTATCACTAGATTGACGGTGTCGTCGCACAATTACATTGCGTGCTAAGCTAGCACATTCCAGGTCATGTATGTAAATTGATTTTGATTTTACCATTTATAGCATCAAATTAAATTCATGACCTCTGCGACAATTGATTGATAAATAAAATGGTTGTTGCCTCGACTTCGGTGAGTATTGTGTTCTTTACGCATTGCATCTTTGATCTCAAATGAAAACAAAGCCTGTTGTGGACCTGTGATTAATGCGCCTTTGTATTTACGCATTTATGCATGAATGCTTGTGAATTATTGCATGCATATGAACTCTTCTATTCCTACTATGTGTTGCAACTTTATTGTTTTTATAAAGTCCGTATGAATTCGTATTTCAAAATCAGAAAATTCTGTGACAATGCATTTTTAATTAATATCCTTTTGGATAATGTCCAGTAAATGATGAACATGACATAGACGGCATAGTACTATTTAGTCGATTTGGAATTCACTTTGAAAAGTACGTGCTTTGTGTCTATAAACTTTACAATTTAAATAGGAACAACAAAAAAATGCAACAAGATACATTTAATTTCTGTATGCATGATGCGAAGAGGAAAGTAGGAGACCCAATACCGTCTCTACCTACAATGAATATCTTGACTATTCACTTAAATATACCAACAGAGATTATTGCTGGTTGATGTTTGCATACATACAGATAAGTTAATTTATTTACATATGACCACCAATGTGTAGGTTGTCTTATTTAACCAACTTTCATTAATTAACTTTACTTGTGGATTGATTGTACACGATATTTTCCTAAATTGATTTTTAGTTTACATAAATTCGTCACTGTGTATGAAGAGCTTCTTGTTCTCATGTGCATAGACGAATGTGTAGCGTCAAAGCTACACAGGCACTGGTGATTTGTTTAATTCATTGTACATGCATGCGGAAATGCGGATTGTACTGTCAAGTAAATCTTTCAGAAATCTGGGCTTAGGATTTAACAGATCACTGTATTACTGCCCATGAACTCAAAATTAAGTTGCAAACAATGTTTAAGGTTAATTCAAAAATAAAACACAAATTACCGGAGTTCAATCGCCTTTTTCCTATGTGTATTCATTTAAGAAAACAGACTGCAGAGAAACCATCAACATTCAGCAAACATGTGTCGACATGATCACTGCGAATACGAGAGCAAAACAAACATCAGATAACATAAAATTTCTCCAAACTAGTTCAAAATTATAAAAATAGAATGGGTGTTCAATCATAGCCCTGCAGCCTACTCTGCACCATTTTGCATAACATTCACAAAAACAAACGATCTTCTATCTGTGTTGGTTTAGCTTGTTAAACTTTGAGCCAGCCATTCATGATTGTCAAGTCAAGCGCCATAGTTCATGGCAATTTACTATCAAAAGTATTTGACCGAAAAACTCTTTCAAAATTCAACTTCAAAAAGTATTTCATCATTATTATATTTTTTTTTATCGGCTGGTGTGGGACACTTTTTTGTATTCTCTTTTGTGATTAATCTTTCAATATGGAGTAGCGAAAATTAGAGAAACAAACAAAGCAAAATTAAAAGCGAACGTTCGCATTCATAAAGCTCTTAAAATCGGAAAGATGTCGCGACTCACGAGCGAGAGGTTTGCTCACATTCCATTTTCCCCCTCTTAAAAACCAAAAACCCACGAGCGTCTTGTGCCTTTCTCTCTTTTACTTTTTATGTCTTTCATGTGGAATTTGTCGCAGTTGTGTTTTTTTTTTGTTTTGTTTAATATATTGAATTTATTCTCAAGTTCCAAATAATTGTAAATGGGGGAGATCATGATATCTACGTCATTGACTTTGGTTTAAAATAAGTATCGCCTAACATTGTATAACGTACCGTGTATGAAGATACACTTGCAAAAGTATACATACGTATATACACTAGACCACACCAGTATGTGTATTTATGTTCTGTGAATTTAAAAATTTGAAGGAAAGCCGGAACAACGTGGCCAAATTGGAAATCGAACACTGAAAGAGGTCGACCATTGGTATAACGTAGTCTTCGGCAAATATTGCGTCATTCAATTTGAGGGGTTCTGCTTAATTTTCATGATATAAGGGGGACTCCCACATCAATATCGATGGTAAGCACTATCGACGAATACGTTTCATTTACTTTGATTCATCTGAACCGGAGGCAAAAAATTAGGCATACATGCATACATATAAGGTTGACTATCTTGATTCAAGTGAGTGACGCAAAATATCAGAAATCAGAAAGTCAAGGACACAACTTCAAGTAATTCATTCGATCGATTAAGCTAAATTGAATTGCAGTTTATTTTATGTATCAACATACAAGGTGAATATAAGCAGAGGTTCATATAGAAGGGCTTAAATTCCGGCGTATGACTAGATCTGCCCAAAAGGCTAACAAGTTTCATTTCTTAAGGGAAAAATTGAAGGCCAACGATGAGTGTAAAAAGTATTGCTTTAATGCCGTGGTGATGCATAAGGGTAAGGGAAGTGTTGCTTATTTTTTTATTTGCTTGCTGCTTCTAAAAAAAAAGGAAAAATCAATCCACCTAATCGCGTTAATCACGAAAGTGCGTAGCATATACATTTACGCACTTATTCATAATATCATTATCATTTCTGCGTAAACACGCACGGTACACCGTGGTGTTTGTTTCGCGAGCACCGATCTATGACGCATGAATTTTGTATTTATTAAATTCACAAACTTTTATGTACATATCTAATTTGGTTGGTAGACCCATATGTACCCCGGATTCAAACGTATTGTGTTTACCAAACGAGGAACAAATAATGGTACGAACATAGTACGGAACTTGGAAGTACAAGATCATATAAAACATTTTTTTTCATAAATAATTGCAGACGTGTGCTGTTTTATACATAAATATTACAACTGTAGCAGATGAGTGGATTCATTCATTCATCCTAACGACGTGCTGAAAAAATTCAGTCCACATTTTCTAATATCGCTGCACGCGGACACGTGCGATTATCTTTTCTATATTGAACAGACCTCATATTTATCATATTTTCCACATTTTGGACAAAGTGTTGCAATGGATAGCTATAACTTGAAGGAGACTTCATCTACATCGGCTTCGCACCACTCCAAGTACCACCAAAATCCTGTGGAATAACTCATCAGATGACACCCGCATCTATGGTGGCTTACTCTACCTGGTGCAATTAGAGGGACACTACCAGATATCACACTAGTTGGAAAGGATAGTTGATTGAGGTACATGTGCACTGCAAATTGCAGTGTCAAAATCTCAACATTCGAATTACCGCAGTAATCCTGACTACAAGTTATCCACGCATATGTGTGTACCTTGAATAAAAATATCTTTTCGTGTTGGAAAAAAAAATATGAGTGTCCCAAAGCATTCCGTACAAAGGGATGCTTCAATCTTCGACATAATTTAGACATTTGAGTCATATTTATCTTATTCAAATCAAACTTACATTCATTAACACAATATAATAAGAATTCAGGTGACCTTGCATACAAATTGTAAAAGCAACAGTCAATGCCCTCACGGTGTTAAATTTCAGGTTTTCCATGGCAAAACTGTGTTACATTGAGTATTAAATAACCAGTACTTCAAGTCGTGGAATATACATATGGGTGACCCTTATTTGGTGAGTCGATTTGCCGGCTCATTAAATAAATATTATTCAACACATATTTAAATATTAAAATACTTCCAATTCAATTCTGTAAAATTTCGTATATTAAAATTCAGCTTCTATTTAAATAATTAATCTGACGTCTATAGATTTATAAAAGTTCCGAATTTGTGCAAATAGTATACAAACCACGAAAATTGGAGGAACACAATTTTATTCCATACATGGATCTGCGGACCTGAAGCTTGCACCATTTCACCGATTTTTTCTCTACAGTTCTGCAATATGGCATTGCAATAGACAGCCAAATTCGAACCTTAACATTTGATCAACATCCGTCTTAGGTCTTGCATTTCCTCTCACAATTCTCGAATTTGTAAGAGCCAAATTGGTTTCAAAACGTTCTAATACAAAGTTCCACAACGGGAACAAAGAATATCCAAACAAGAACCATAACGTCACAAATACGTGCAAATTAAAAGCAAAGAGCAAATATTTTTAAAATATTTCACGTATGCCCTGTCGGAAATAGTTGATAAGTTGCGGTTCTTAGTTCGTGCAACAAACAACAGGAAACAAATAGCACGTAATTCATTTATATCAGCATAAATATGTGGCTAACGCTGTGTCCTCGACAAAAATTGCACTAGAAAGCCTAGGAAACGAGACCTCATTGCCCCCAAAGGGTGAAAATATTGCGATCAAAACACCGATCTTAGCTTATCAGCTCCATACCTTTCTCATCCCCTCCCCCGATGCGCGGTCTAAGTTTAAGTGCTTTATCTTCACGTTCCATCAACACTCTTCAAACTAATTGCGAATTATTTAGAAATATATTTCCCAAAGTCATTTGTGAATTAAACGCAATTATATAACATCGCTTTGTAGTAGGTTCTTGAAGCTTTAGTGACACAGAGTGCCAACCAGATGACATTAAACTTGAACTGTTAAGTTCGGCTAAACATAGACGTCATATGCAAATTAAAATTGTACACTTGCAGCAACGGAAATCGAGCGAATACAGTCACTTGCTCATATATGAAGAATGAATGTAAATATGTATGCGCCCGTGTGAGTGTGTGTTTTAAGCTCGTTTTTGAAATAAAGAGAGATTAGGTATATGAAGGATTCCGTTGATTTTGCTCAAGGACATACCAAATAATTATAAACACAACACAAATTATGCCACGAATTTAATCGACTTTCTAAACTTGCATGTTCAAGTTTCAATATTTATTGAATGTCAGTCAAATTATAATCGTCGTGGCATTTTTGACCAAGTTTTAATTTATAGCCGTCCCATTAGTCATTCATTGATTAGATCGTGAAATAGTTAGTAATTATTGCATCAATTGTGGATTGGTAAAAACAGATTAACTGTTAGGAAGTCGGTTTATCATACACGTGAGTAGATAAGACTTACGGTCAGGTTTTGATTTATCTTCTTTTTTTCCTTTCTTTCACTAATTTAAGGAATGTCATTTACATATTATATATTGAAACCGAAAGAAACCGTTATTTTTTAAAGCAATTTTTGTTTGTATGCTGAACTAATCTTTCAAATGATTATAGGTACAGATTCACTTGAAAAAAAAGTATAGGGTCATCCACGGATTTGACTTGTTTCGTTTGCAGACGTCAAATCGTCCCATACCGTTGTTTACGATTTGCAATAACACAATATGTATAAAACCACATTTTCAATTACGATTACGATTACGAGCAGATGATGGTCTAAAGTCATGGCATTTTAAGACTTGTTTGTCATCAAAATGCACACTCTATAGCTTTTGCTGAATGTGTCGTATTTCAGTTTACTCAACAATTGAAGCCTATCATAGAGTGTGTAGATCATATGCCCAACATACCTGACTATCAGTGATTTTTATGATTTATTTCCCGACATCATTTTCTTCATCGAAGATTGCAAACAAATTTGTAGCAAATGCAAAAGTGAGCAAATCACATGATCCACTAAAAACATCATTACATTCACGAACAAAAAAATTTGATAGTAGTTCTTAGAAAATAAAGAGTGTGTAATCATGTGGACTCTTTTAATTCAATGAACGAATCCCTGGACGAGCCATCAAGCATTTCATTTAAATTGTATTTATTTTTGTGGGGTTATGCAAAAGAGATCGTCTTTAGCCACACAATCTGCAAACTGTCAACTATTTGAAAATGATTACGGAAAATTACACTCTTAGCATCGACAACACTCTATATTGTGTTATGCTCGGGAACTCAAGTGCAACTCAGGTTGAATTTGTCTTAGAACATTTTACAACCAAATGTATACATTCTTGATCCCTTATACTATTCCTACATTTCGTACTCGCAAAAAGTTAATGCTCAACATACTTAGCGTACTTCTGAGAGAAATATTTATAAATATTTAAAATGCGTTTAGCAAAAATAGAACGGCTTTGTGTATTTTCGAAAATGTAGGTTTTTTTCATTTACATTTCAAAGTGAACACAAACCATGGCCCGTCTATTCAAAATGATGATTCATTCTATTTTTTCTTCTCTCTAGCGGCAAGGAACAGAATTTTTTGGGACACATCGTCTTGATGCTAAATCACCACCATTTTCCGATGGATTATTGGTAAAATGCACGACACATTTTGTATTCATTTGACCAGCAATTTAAATAGTCTCCTTTGGATTATCTTTTAGGATCCGACATGCACCATGAACTTGAGCATGCACGTGTAACACAGTTTATGTGTAATCGATGTCATTACAATGACAAGCATGTACATATGATGGAAGCACATGCGCCGGAGTTAAAAATCTAATTAAAAATGTACTCAAGCTGACCTGCTTTCACTTGGGGACACTGGAGAATAATCTTTAAATCAATTTGATTTGAGAAAACCGATTTCCATTACGTCGAAGTGTTGTTTCAGGAAAATTCTTGCTAGCTAAGGACTAATTTGATACTTTGATCTTCACGACATTTCATCAGAATTTGCTTCCATATACATACATAGTCACGTACATAGCTCCGGGTTAGCCCCAAGTGCTATTATCTTTTGCGAAAAGTCAAACAAGATTTGAAATTTGATTGATGTGATCTGTTGTATAAGTGAAATAATGAGAGTCTTTTGACCGGAGATATTTGCGCGTCTGCAGATATCATACACGGGCTTTGGACTTTGAGGAATGTGTAAGATTAAAGACATTTTCAATCCAACAAGAAGACGGAATTCGACTAATTTTAAATAACTACAATCGCAACAATTTATTTCAATATGTGTTCCTTCTACTTTCAGAGACTTGCAACATCAAAATCAACCTCTTCCGGTGACTACGCATATGCATGCGCATATATGCCTTTTTCCCCTTGAATACATACAAGTTGATACTAACTTACGCGTTTGCTAACATTCTGTGGTAAATTCAACTCTTTGAGCTGAGGCTGAAGGGATCCGGCGGAGAGGGGCGAGGGGATTTAGTATCAACACCTATCATTCTAGTCAGACAGACATCGGTTGCTGTCGCGACATGTGTATCTGCGTCATTTATGGCCCTATACACATAGCTGATCGCATTGCGACATCGCACTGCTATTGCTCCCAATATGCGCGAAGCCCCCAAGGCATTCCATCCATCCACACCACTAGTTCGTTCGTCTAAAAAGTCCCCATGAATACGAGTACATTCACAGCACTTTATCATACCCACAACATCATCATTGGTATGCCGCACGAGTGCGCGTGTAGCTACTTAAGATCCGCGCATAAACGGGCACAGTCGTGGAACGCTCGCAAACGCACAGACCCAACTAAAGAAACCCATCGTTACACTAGCGTCCGACGGTGGCGCGGCAGATACTTTTTATTTATTTCTATTTGACTTTTGTACTCGCTTTCTTAAACCAAAAATACGAGAAAAAAAAACGCTTCAATGAAACGAACAAAAAGTCATCCACACGAAGAGTGGTGAAGCAGAATGCAAAGGAAAGGAAAAAAATCCGAAGAGTTTAAAATAAGACTGGTTTCGGAGTTTCAGTCCAAGTTTAAGTGAAGAAAAGAGATGGAAAACGAAGACATACACCAACAACAAACACACTCCGATTGCAGAAAATTTTCCATTGATGAGTTTTTGGGTTTTTTTTTCGTTCGTCATGCATACATATAGATTCGGCAGTGAAAACATGCTGTGGAGAGTTTATTAGCAGGAATGCATTTCTTTTGAAACTAATTGCAAACACAGTTAAGACACCAGGCATTTACCAAATCCAAATACGGTTGATTGAAGCTGCGGCATATGGACACAGAACAGGGGGTCAGTAGTTTGCCCAAAAAAAATTACAAAAAAGAGAATTTGCTAGAATTTCTTATGCAACACATGAACACCTTTGCACAATAATTTTAATATAATTCACTTCACAAAATCTCGAACAGCTCTAATTAATTTTATATTTCCACTCGGGGCTATATTCTTTTTTTTATTTTTTTTCCCTCAACTGGCCGCATGCGCATCAAATGGCTTATATAGTGATCGATTGGTGGTACTGAACTCCACTCAGAGTGAATTAAATTGAATTGACGCGCGTGTATAGCGGCTTGATTGTCCGAAGCGATACTAAATTGCTGGAAAGGAACGACTGATTGTAGAGCCTCCGCCCGCCAATATTTACTGTGCGCTGCTGTCTGCTGGTCTGGTGACTGGTTTGGTATAGTATTGGTGATCACTGCCAGCTAGCGCGCGGCTGGTGTATGTGCACCCATATCTTGTGCTTGTGCGTTGTGGTATGTTGGTGGATGAGAAGTTTTAAGAGTCTTTATCATCATCTTCATCCAAATAAAATAAAGTAAAAGAGAGAAGAATGCGGCATTCATCAGAGCGAGCGCCAGCACAGTCGAACGGAAATAAGCGCCGAATACTAGAGAGTGCCATGAAGGCTACAGGGTGAAACTAAAGTTCGAACCACTAATGTGTTAAGTGCGATCAAATATTTTACTGATAAGAGCCACACATCCATGAATCAATTAACATACTTATTTTTAATTTTTTTTCTCCTCTTTTTATTTGTTTACCAACAATTTTGCGCTATGATATGGTTGAATCATTTTTGGCAGATGAAAGCGCGAGTCAGTGGTAAATATCACATGATTTAACAGACTTTACCAACTGATGCATACTTAATTATGACATTCTTGAGTAAATCTTAACCGTTTATAAGAGAATATGACTCAAAAAAAAATTATATAAAAACCAGTTTCGTTCTGTACAGGTTCACAATTGATTCTCAGGGGTGGATTCACGAAAAAACACAGTTTCCAAGTAATTGTTAATTGGTCATTTATGCAAGTCCCCCGTAAATATCTAAATCCTTCGAGAATCCCGTTGACCTCGTGTTCACAGCGGTAAAAGGACTGGGTCATTTTCGTTCTTTTTTTTTTTCAAAATCATGAACTCGTTAGGTTTCAGTATTTTTTTACAAAACGAGAATTTGTGCTGATGAGATTTCATTATTTAAAAACCTGATTCCACCATGGGTATTATTTTATTTCGGTTCGGTCTACATCTACATCATTCAAACAATTGACGTTTGCTTCGAGGGATGGATTTTCCCGAATGGTGACGACGTAAATTAGAATTTCCAAATTTAAAACAAACGCCAAGGGCACCAGCATGCTACCATTATAGGCGAACACATTTCGTTTCAATGAATAACCGTCGTTACGGAAACATTTCAAGCCCATATCGAATGACGATGATGATGGTGATGTTAGATCACCTTGCCATTAACCATTCCGTACGATCTGGCAAGAAATATTTTTCGCAGCAGATGAAAACATGTGTATATCTTTGAAACAGATTTCAGTCATAAAACTTCTCTTCCTATATGCCTTCTTTTGCCAACTATTAAGCGAGTTAAAAACACTCCATAAAATTTGAAACAATTGCATATAGTATTTGATGAAATAATCCCAATATAATTCCCATGATATTCCTGCCTCATGTTCATTATTGATGGTAGAATGGCCAAAGCAGAGACGCGACCATTCCGCAGAGCAAAGACAAAAGGGGTTTGAGGAAAAAAACGCGCATTTTTATAAAATTCCTCAGTCAACCGGTCATAGGGCATGGATGGAACTCAAGGTTAAAGTCAACTCCCTCTGAAACGGTTCCAAGTTGGGTATTTGAACTCTCATGTGAACACACTATTAAAACAGTGACCAAATATATCTATATTATGTAAAAAGACTAAAGTTCACGAACGGCGTTTACAAACAATTAACATTTATTACTAAAATTCCGCGTCAATGACAGCAGCTTAACGACAATTTTGAATCGTTATTCTCGTGATAAGCAATACATAGTCTGGTCAACAAATTGAAATCCAAACTGTTGAGTTGAGTGTTGTTGAGTCT
This sequence comes from Eristalis arbustorum, assembly GCA_916610145.1. NCBI lineage: Eukaryota > Metazoa > Arthropoda > Insecta > Diptera > Syrphidae > Eristalis > Eristalis arbustorum. The sequence goes on along the minus strand of OU744320.1, from coordinate 51,682,341 downwards.
GCCCTTGCCTATAGGTGTTCCTGGTTCGAATCTCAGTGAAAGCAAAGTTAATATGCTTTTATCTGGTTTAAAATCTGATCCAGGCACCAACGATCTTCGCCTGTAGCCTCATAAGATAATGTTAACCCACGAATTAAAGCCCTCGATCATATGACTTCATATCTAGAGATGCTAGAAGATGGTGACTTCAGTGATGAAGCGCATTTTTGCCTAATCCTCTACGTTTACAAATAGATTATAAGCTTTCAAGGAACACTACTTTGTCCACAAAATAACAATATAATGGAGTTTTTTTCCCTTTTTTGTATGGTTCGTGAAAATGACCATCACATAGCTACTTAGCCACGATGCAACCTTATTTACTTGGTCAATCGCATGCATTTGGAATGATATATAGTTTAAGCACGGTAGAGCCGTAAGTCATACAGTGGGTGTAACAATCGACTGAATACAATTAACGATTTATATGGAGAAATGCTCCTGCCGATTGTCCGCCTGGGCCATGTAACTTAACATCTCCACACTTTTTCGATGGAGCTACGTAAAAATGCATCGATTTCGGTCAGATTCCTTATACGACAACATACATTTCAAGACTCCACCTCTTTCGAGTCAGTGACAATGCTCAAAGAGTATAACTATCTGACTAGAAAAAGCTTGTTAAACTTGGTCGTTCAGAATCGGTGAAAGAACAATAGCATACACAACACGAGTGGTTGCTGAAAAGCTAGTCCCTGGCCCACTACGGGGTGCGATTCCACCCGTGTTGTATTACATATATTAAATTAATTCATCGGCCTACGATAACCAGCTAACGGCATAAGATCTCAGAGCAAATATTGAAAAAGCGATAGCGGCTGTTTCCGTCGAAATGTAAAGCCGCGTCATCGAAAATTGTGTTCAACGAATCGTCAGTGCAAACGTGCTTGTCGCAAATTTCACACATACATTTTTGTACTTCAGACTAATGTAATAAAATTGTAGAGATATCTTAAATGGTTTGCGTTTCCTTGTTGTCAACTCCTTATTAGAACACCCGATTTTGACGGATTTGTAGAAATATATTCAAAATTAGCGTATAGCATATACGGATTATAATCGTAATAGAATAAGATCAAAATTATTACAATGAGTTTAAATTTAAGTTAATTTCATTAAGATATTGTTGAAATATGTGTTGATTTATTATAGGTACTAAATGCGTCTTATTATTTAGTTACAAGCCGTATTTATGAGTGTATAGCCTAGACAAAATGTGTGATTTTTTACGAAATTATTAATATTTGTTTCATTTCCTTTGCTATATGAATATTTTACAGTAATAAAATATGCCACATTTGCAGAATATAGTCATAAAGATTAAGTGCTTCTTACCTTTAAATTAAGTTCTTATCTCGTAATCATTGCTTAGACTATACACATGTCAAATGCTAGTGATCAATCATTTTAAATTACATTCAATTAAAAAAACCTACAATTATCATCTGATGACTGCTGATACGGCAGGAAAACGGCAACATACTGTGTTCTTTTTGTTGTCAGACACCCATGTTTTATTACCGCCAATCTTAATAATTTTGTTGAGTAATTTATTTTGCAACACAGGTTCTTGTAGTGCAAGCCATAGAACATTGACTATGTGGGTATGTGCCAGTCATACTTCATAAAATGGAGATAAGGGTTTGCTACACCCATATTTGCGTATGCCTGTGATCGAGCGCCTTTAAAATTGCTGTATTTACATACATGAAACAATAGGGTACTTCAAAATAAAATCCCACCCAATTTAGTACGAGATTAAGTTCCCTAATTTCGCAACAAAACGATAAATTTAAATGTGTATGTCTTTTAAAAAAAGGTTAAAAAAGGGGGCGATTATGGTCGATCTAAAAATATCTATTTGGATTGTCTAGGCTATTCAAGTGGACATTAATCCATTAGAGATGCAGTATTCATTCAAATGGAAAATATGTACATACATTTTTACATAAGCCACGTTAAGAAATGTGACAATCTAATCGAGCAGATAAATTTGAGCTTCAATCCAGTAAATATTGGTGTGCAGCAGCGGCGATAAGTACTACTCAAAAGCAGACTTTGAACGAAAGTTCGTGTTTACGTAGGTTTAGAATAATACCCCTTTATCTGTGTACGGATATCTGTCACGAATTCTAATTATCTATCTTATGCTGAGCATTTGATAGCAAGGAATTCAAAATATTCCGATTAATTTTTACGTGTTCAACGTCATGCAGTGCCAACGTCACTGAAACATTCGTAGTTACGTGTTGTGTAGACTATGCTGATAACTTTTTTGCAAAAATAACGTCACACAGATCAAGTAACAAGTTTCTGTCAAAACATGTTTTCTGATGTTGCGGCAATATTCTTAAATAAGTAATCATTATGTTAGGAGTTATTTATTTAGAACAAGGAAATTAACAGAGAACATATCAACAAGGCTAGGTTATGCTGCACAGAGTAAGCTGTGTGGCACTGTGTAGCACAAGGCCTTTACGTATCCGGGGTAGATACTGTTCGTGTAGTGTGTGCTAATACTCTTACATAAACGTCGGTTTGGAATTCTGATATTTCAAAGAATTCCTGATGTCACAACAATTCTTGATTGTGTCATGTAGCATTTAAACATATATCTCGAGGTAATTTTTAGCTCCCTGAATACGAGTGAATAAAGTCATAAACGACTTGATTTCATTGTGCTTTAAGAATAGCTCTACCTGAGATCATCATAATTCCTATTCTAGTGCCAACCACTCATAGAAAGCTAGGGTCGAGCTCCAAACTTCCCAAGTTCACAAAAAAAGTGTCTGAACAAAAATTGTATTATCTTGGTGGAGATGTCGAGCAGAATCTATTTCATCTATGCCTCCACAACCTTTAAATAAAGTTACCGTGCCGGATCCTAATTTAGTGGTGCACTAAATTGGCACACGTAAATTACATCATAGGATCCGGCACGGTAACTAAGTGGTCCCAAAGCATGCCTGAGTCTCTGCAACTATGACTTATGGTGATCGTTTCTTTTTCACAGTAGGTCATATGACTCTCTCAATTGAACCAGTGCTTGTTTAATATTTATTGACTTTATCCAACAAAACATCATAATCGACAGCTATAGTTGTGAGGTAGTGAAGGAGTTTGAACGACATGTTAGTGGAGATCCGATGTAGAATCGCCCTTGGCAAACGATGCTACTTCGGTTTTTTAAAACAAAGAAAAACGCCACAAACCTCCTGACACGATGGATCAAAATCATGCTCTGCATAACTCCTATTTTGTTAGTCCCACTTTAAGGAGCAGACAACTGAACATTCAACAAGAAGAAAAAGAAAGAAAAATTCTACGTCGGATATATGGTCTCGTCTGCGAGGAAGGTCAATGAAGGAGTAGGCATAACCGGAACTCTACGAGCTATAACAGGATGTGGATGTAGTCTGGAAGGCAAAAATTCTACGACAATACTGGCTCGGCAACATCGAACGAATGTACACTAACGCTACAAAGTCATCGCGGTTGTAAGACAGATTCGTCTTGATGTCTGGTAGCAGCATGAAGTGTGGGTCGCTAGTTAATAAGTAGGTGGTAGGTGGTAGGTGACTTAATCTAAAGGTTCGTCGCTCATTTTCGTCTTTATGAAGCTTAGTGTATGGTGAGCACAAGGAAATGCAAGAGTTTTACCAATGTTAGGTTAGGTAAGTGGACTGGCAGTGAAATTGAAAACATTTAGAGAAATGTTGGTTGATTATGATCCCTTGGTAGTACCGCAAATGGTGTCTAGCTCAAATTTGAAAAGCGCATTAAACGCAGTAATTTGATTTCACTGGAATTCAAACCGATGAACCTCTAATCAAGGGCAGGCAGTCAACCAACTGAGCAATGCAACCCTATCCGTTCATCATTTCCTTGATCACCGTATTTACCAAGTATACGCATGTCTGCAAATCCCCTTATGTTTCGCAGTTAGAATATTTGATGCTTTAGTTTTGATTGGGCCTTGTTATTGAAACTGGTAAATGGGTGCATTTTAGTCCATTAAAGTTTGTGCTGCCTTGCAGCTAAATTATTTTTCAAAGACACAGGAGATCATTCCTGTCTGTCAAGCCATTTATGAACTTCAACGGGAATGTAACAGCACCATAAGAGTGCTATAATCAACCAGTAGTATGACCTTCATACTGATATATCATTCTATATCAAAAAATTATGTAAACATTCCATAATACAGGTAAGATTTCCGCTTAATTTCGAAAAACAATCTCAGCTAGTGTACGAAGAAAGAAAAGTCTGATTTCTTTTTTCTCATTTTTTTTGGAATTGGTCTTATTGGACTTAAACCGGTTTAACTCTGTACTATCACATGCCATTTATTTATATTACAAGGCTTTAACAATATAGGATAAACAAGAACATGTGATTGTTATGATTTAAGTTCTCTTTTCAAGAAAGTTATTGATCACGTTTTGTTTTCTTCACTTGTTTACATCTCTTTGCAGTAAGTTATTTATAATGTATGCACAAAGCAAAGAGGGCAGGTGTAATTTAAATCAAGTGCTTAAGGCAGTTTATGACACCTACACATTAAATAATACTCGTAAGTGCACCTGTCTCTTGATCGGTTTAACATAAATGGAAAAATAAGAAACAAAGTTTGATGAAAATTTAATTGTGATACAACACGCCACACAAGGAACGTGAGTTTTCTTCGTTACAAATGAGAATAAGAAAAGTCATGTCATTATTGCCGGAAATGCTGCATTCAATTGACAGCTAATATCGTTTTCAATGATGTCACGACTATGCGATGCCTAGATTGAGTTCAACAAACGATAACTGGCACACGTTTAATTGTTTTTCTAAGTTTGCATTTGCTCTCGATTCAGTGGATGTTTTGTTCTGTGCACAGTAAACAAAATAAATACATTTTTCTTTGTTATAATTACACACCAAGTTAACTATGATAAGAAATTACATTTCTTATCACATAAGCTATAAATTTCAAAAATAAAAGATAAACAATGCCTTGATGGAAGAAAAAAAACGGATCTCAATAATGGAGATAATGTGAAAACAATTGCTTCACCACCCATTGTCCATATAGATTACTTGTAAATCATGTGAAACAAAGCCTATATAGGTCAAACGAGCACTGAGAAGGTTAAATGATAGCACAATTTCAAGTGATTGGCAAATGAGTAATCTCCCCTGATATCCAGGTAGCTTCAATTCCATTTAATTATGTTATGTCCACATAGGCTTGTTACCTGAAGTGAAGTGAGTCGAAGAAACTAAACTACGGGGACAACGACCATTATTGATATTTTATGTTCAGGGTTACTTTATCCGGGAAAAAAACTGTGCGTAGGAATGCTTCTAATCGAAAACTGTTAACTCGCCAAGTTAATGTATCTCCAACCAGTAATTAAAGTGCACTCACTTTGAGTCCGACTAAGAAACGAAGTAGGTTTGTTGGTGTCCTCCCGCAATGCGTGGTAAGTTAATTTTAAATGTACTATGCACTTAAGGAATGTTGTTCGACTTTCTTCGGGGAGAAACTCATAAAGATGTTGGATAGTTACTTCAAATATAAAATTGAAACACGATAGGGTGATAATTAATGAATAAACAAGTGCGTTCGTAGCACTGTTCGATGGAACCCCATTGCCAGGAAGGTGTACTCAAATAATCAGTGCAGCCTAAGAGTATACATCAATTTCCCAACGAATTTCGTTTTTCTAGATCGAAAAAGCTCAAAAGCCCCGTCAAACCTACATATATGATAACACAAACGCACCTTCTTCCCGCGAGCTTGTGTAAAATGAAAAGAATTTACAAAAGCTTTCGTGCTCAAATATTGCGTTACTAAAGTTTCAGTTTTATCCGCTCATATACCGCATGCGTCTGAGTTGTTCGTCATCTCTTACATTTGAAAAATAAATTCTTTGCACATGCTTTGTTCACATATTTTCTTACAGATCCGTTTAGCTTTATTTTAAAATTGAACGCAAAAACTGAAATTTAGTAATACATGCTCAGTACACACAGTTAACCAGTATCACCTGAAATCATTTGACAACTTTTACTTTTGTTTGCAAATTATACCAAAAGTATGTGAATGTGTTCGTAAGTGGCAGGCATACATACGTAAGGAGTGTTGACTTGGACGGAATGTATAAAGAAACGATTAAACTTGGATGTATGAACAGCATTCAAAGCAAATGCTGGGTGATGCTGCATCAAAAAACCTCTTTGAATAATATAAGCTCCAGGTCATACATATAAAGGAACATTCAGCACACATTTTATTGCACTGCAGCTTAATCGAATACGTCATTGTAATAAACCACATTTACTTGGCTAATGTGATGGGATTTAAATGCGATCTTTGTGAGATTAAGTTATATGGCAAGCATTTATAAATTTGTGATCGTAAAAGGTTTTGTTTTACTTCATTTGATGAAACTCGTTTTAACTGACATTGACGAAAAACTCTGTCTTGTTGAAAATGAAGTACCAGCGGGAGAAAACAATTTCTAACTACGAAAACAATGAATGTTGTTTATATGTGGGGTTAATTTAACAAAGTTGACTTATGTTTGAACCAAACGAAGCAAATTTTAAGTTTTAATGTTATCAATTTTTTTGTGATTAAATTCGTGACAAATTTCGCACTTAGGTAGTTCATTGGTTTCACAAAATCCGATGACCAGCAGCAGACAGTAACCACGAAATTCGCTATCTTTCGATGGACAGTAGGGTACGATAAGAATACTTCTTTGATCACTTTAATTTGAATAGCTAATAATGGATATGTGAACAATTTAAAAAATATTCACTGGCTAAAACGTTTTGTCATCAACGCTGCAATCTTGACTCTAAAGGAAGTTAGTTTCTTTGAAGTTTGTACGAACCATAGTTGGAATCACACGTATAGCCCAGGCAGGGTTAAATAAGTTGATTAAAAGAATTCTTTATGTAACTCATTATCATCATCATTATTTTCCGACCCGTACCAACTGAAGGAGCTGCGGGGGTGAAGCATGCTCTAGAAATCTCCACGGCACTCGATCCTCCGGTATGACAAAATATATAAGGAAAGGAAAGACAAAATAGTAAGGATTTATTCCCAGGCGCAACCAAGCGAGTCTCTGAATTTGGTCCAACCATCTCTTTTAATGCACGCCTCGGAAGACGTGATGATAGGGACATTCACGCACGTGTCTAAACCATTGAAGCGTAGCTCTTTCTGTTTGAAAAAGTATCTGCTCACCGTTGAATTCCTCACCAGTCCCGCTCGGTGTGGAGGAAATCACGCCATGCACTTACCAGTGCTTGCAGAGAGCACCGGGCAACGGACAACGCCATCTTAATGAATCTTAAAAGCAATTCAACGCACCGCTTCTTTGCCATCGTAGCTTCGTAAATATGTAGGTGCGCGACTCCTATATTTTTATTGTTTGGTCAGCTTTAAGTTAGGACTTCTTTTAGTTTTTGTAAGCTTGCTAGTGTCAGACAGATTTGATAATAAAGACGCAGTTTTTGTTTCATTGAAAGGCTGTCGCGGAAAGTGCTACAGGTTGAGAAAGACTGTTTTAGAACATGGACCTTGCAGTAAGTGTACAAAATAATAATGTGCAACCGCGGAAAACAAAATCAATTTGTCACGTTTCGATGTACGTATTGTGTGTTGCCATAAAGCTTGGATCTCAATTCAGACCTACAAAGAAGACAATTATGTGCATACATACATAGCCATTGATGGATATAGGAACACGTTTATAGATTTACGACAAATATCTCTTAGTTAATTCGCTTGTGTTTCGATGCTAATAAGAGGGGTAATTAACGAAAATACTCCTTGGTAGCACATCTACCCCAGCTTATATAATTAGCGCTCTTCATCCCAAGTCTGGATACGGCATGGGCGAATTGTAAATTATTAACTCGGCTGCTCTGATTTGACGTGTCTTACTTTCAGCATAGTAAACGAATCTAAGTAACTCACAATAGAAGATACTGAAAATCGAAACCAACGGTTAATGTCCAACGACAACTATAATGCGATTACTGAAAGCGTTGACTGCATCACAAAAGAGTTCTACACACAACTGCATGTCACAATATTCAGACTGAATGACATTAGGGAATGCCTATCGGGATCATTTGACACAAATATCTTTTACTCTTGCTGAAATACATTTTTGGTGAATTATGGAACAATGTGAATATATAATGCAAGAGTGGAAAGTGAAATGAATACCCACAACGACGGTAAAAAATATCAAGCACCCAAGAGAATTAATACCCCGTTCAGTCGAAAGACTTATTTACAACCCGTGACATTAGCTAAGTGGAGGGGATTAAGTCATGAGTGCTGTTCAGAAGCATTATATTGCCTGTGTAGTAGTAACTCGCACCTAATTAGCCCTTATACTTGGATATAACTGAAATAGTTAATTAACGTCTAAGTATGGCGCCCCTCTCTTGCGACATGTTAGGTGTGAAAAGTCTGCTTCAATAAAATCAATTCCACTGAGATTGCAAGAATCCTAGAACAAGAGCGAAAGAGATAAGTTTAAAACTAAGCATGACCGTATAATTGTACATATTGAGAAAAGCTATCGTGACTTAGAAGATTTTATGATTCTCTACACGATACAGGTTTGTCTAGCTATATTTCAAGCTGCAATGGCAACAAAAGTCTCGCAATTGTGTCTATAGAATTTTTTGCATCTGTGTGATTTAACACACATACGTATGCAAGTTGCACAACCGTTTCTCTAGTGAGCGTCATTTTTGTGTTTGCTTTTATTTTTATACTTGTTCGTAGATAAAGGTCATTAACACAGTGCTCTTTTTTTTCTTTACACTCTTCCCCATGAATTTTGATTTTCCAAACAAAAAGAAGACATAATTTTGTCAGCCATAATGTGAATAAATAGGCAATGTACAAAAATTCAAACACCTGTCCTTGAACATATTTATATTTTCGTACAATATTGACAAAAAACCCTTCAGCTCACCACTGAATTGAATCGAATGGTTATCTTTTATCCCTGATCTGAAATGTGTGCTCTTTATCTTATAAATATTCCGCAAACACAAAGAGGAATATTTCAAAGATAAGTATTCGTGGTGCGCGGTTTATTGCCATTGTTATCGTAGCTTTGCGATAATTGTTTATCATGTTCCTACAAAACCAATTAAAAACACAAATATGTATTCGCGGTGGGTGTGGTGTGTGTAATTTTGGTTTGTCAGTAAGGGCTCATCGAAATTATCGTACGTTTTTTTATCGATTGCACTCATTTAAAATTCTCAAAAAATTGAAGATCGTTTCATTTAATTTATTATTAATAGTAACCAGAAGGCAGGAGTTAAATCTTGCTAGTAATCGGGAAGTCAAAGATCAATTGGGTATATCGACTCGACAATCCCAGCGAACGAACGGAAGGAGGAAGGACTCAGCACTAAGAACTTATGGACAAACGCACCAGTATCATTTAAGCTATAGACAGATGGCCTCAAAGAAATCTCGATAAAGAGCGACATAGCATTGTGGCACTTGACTACTACATCTCCAATCAAAGCTTGTTTGCAAATGTCTGCAAAACATAAGAAGGTGAGCAACAGTGATAGGATTAAACTCAGCTGGATAACTAGCCACACAGATATAGAACGCAATGGCCAACACCATCGGTAGGAAAGTAGCAGTATCGGAACCTTCTATAGGCTCCGAACCCTTCTGTGCTGTAAGATATCTTGTTCTCAGGAAAGAGTGCAGGGAACTAAGAATTAGAAATCAGTCTGCATGAAGCAGACAAAGGAACTCTTGCTTCAACACAACCGAAAGAGGTTTGAGGGACGTATCAAAATGAGAAAGAACAACCTACGAATCCTAACAGGCCTTCACTCAGGGAGGAGAAGGTCTCTGCAGATTCTGCTGAGAATATAACGAAATTGCACAGCACATACTTGGATTTTGTGAGGCATTAGCCCACAAAATACTAAGAATAGTACGTATTATGAGAGGGAGAATTAAAGTTGCTAAAACTAAGCAGCCTATATCATTCAATACAACTGTGAATATAAATGTATGTAAGGGAAGCTCCTGGGATAGCAAAGGTGTGAAAGGGAACACAAAAGATGTTAAGGTCTCAGTGCAACACGCAACACAACAAAGATAATAATACATCCCTATAATGTTAAAGCTTAAGCCTTACGCAACTCGCATCTCTAAACAAAAATAAATTTGTTAACACATTAAGGAAAGATGCCGACAACAAGTCCAAACATATTATACATCAATTGTGTTAATCTAAATTTGAACTCCTTTAAGTTTCAAGTAACTTCAGGTAGAACCAAAAGCAAGCTGAAATGATTCAAACTGGTAACATTTCTCTGCTCTGGTAAATGCTTAATCATTTCTTCTTATTCTCGTAATAAAATGCTCAAAATAAGAGTGGTGTTGGTATCGCGCCATCTTTATGATTACGATTCCCGGTCAAAGACTTACATATACATTTCCTTTTCAACAGACTGACTACAGAGGTGATTTAAAAAATTATTCACACATAAATTTACGACTTAAAACAGTTTAGATTTTTGTGTAGTTCTCCATACGCAGCGCGATGCATGGTGTTCTATTATACTTTAAAATTTAAAGTTTTTTTTTGGTACCGGAAAAAATTGGTTTGTTTTTACGTCGTTACCATGTAGGGCTTCACTCAGCTATAGCGTTGCTGTCATAAGTGCTCTGAATGTGGTGCTCAAAAACTTACCTGGATAAGGTCATGTAATACAAATTAATATGCGAACTTACCTGGAAGAAAGAAAAAAATAATTGATTAGTTATTTAATTTATCACACAAACAAAAAATATATTTTACATTCTAACACAACAATTATTCGCTTCTATAACTCATCTGCAGAGAACTATGGACGGTGACAGACACATCACCGATTTCTGAGTTTTCAATGTCAAAAGGACGACTAGCTGTCTTGTGAGATTTTTTAACATTTCTTGAGAAGTAAAGGTGGAGACAGACACGTGGTTATATTGATCCTTATGCACCAATAGACCAAACCAGCAAACATTACAGGACTGGGGATTTTGTCAAGATGAGATTATTGTTAGGATGCCAATGTATCTATGCATGTAGGTTCACACACAGAACATTCTTCGCAGAATGAAGCAAATTTGACTGGAATATGCGTCGTTGTGGATTATTTGACATGAGCTTATGAGAAAATAATAGATTTAAGGAAATATATATTGTTAATCAAGATAAAAAGTCTAAAATACAGCTTATCAAACTTCACAAAAAGTGTACGCTCCACTCGTGGGAGAACAAAAGCAGACAGAACACGAGTGCTTGCGGTCTCCTCGCACCACCACCTTTGTGTCGTCTATGAATAAGTAGGTCTAGCAGACTTTTGAGTTTTCGAAATTTTTTAACTTAAATCTAAGTAGGCCTAACCAACACCTAGGATTAGTGGAATAAGTTTGTCTAAATCTAAGAAATATACTATTTGACCGGTAATGGAACAGTCAATAACCACCACCAACAGGTCGCCCAAAACCACACAATATCATTCGAAAGCTACACAAGAAGAGGAATGCCTCGTTTTCTTCTTGGAAGGTTTTACTAGAGAAGAGCTGAACGGGAAATTTAGAAATACAACGTAAAAAACCCGACAAAGCAACATAGTAGTAGCTATCTTTGTTTGGCTGCAACATAACGATGGCGTCAGTGTCATAGATCAAATGTTAGGACAATACTGCATGTATATTCGACAGACCGAACGACAGCTATGCTCATTTGATTTTGTCTACACTTTGGATGCCGCAGTATTAGCACGTCGACAATTTTTTAATTCTTTGTTTAAGCAGTTTGTATAGAGAATGAACGATCCAAGGATGATGAGTGATTTTCTTTCGAAATGGCATCATTGGAGTACCATTCCAGACCAGCGGTAGCTAAACAACAACGGGCCAGCATGCATTGCATGCAAAGAGCCTGTGTGTCTGCAACACAGTTACATGCAATAAATGTGAAAATCGAGAAAATACTTATGTCAAAAAAACAACAGCTCCAGTTATTTCATTGAGTTGCATAAATTTTCATACGAATTGTATGAAGTTTCAGCCAGACATATGCCATTGACAGAAGTGTTATTTTCATTTCATCGCAAAAATTCATTGCCAATATGTACAAACCGAACGAGGCGCTTTTCATCCACCTTAAACCATTAGCATGTACAGTTTCTTCGACTCTGAGCCAGTGGGTCAACGCAACGAACATCCACTTTAGACTTGGAGCGTGTTGGTTGGTGTACAGGTCAAAAAGCATTTCACCCATGTCCTGTGAACAAGCTGCCGTTTCGACTAATTCCTGCACTAAATCAATCTGGATTATATATAATAATATATATCTGGTATCTGGATTATACTTAATTAAATTTAGAAATGATAGCTTGAGGAGATGCCTAGCTTCTTAGTTTCCACCTTAAGGTAAAGGGATATGTACATATGTACATAGATGAAGTTTCTCTTTGATATGTGTATTGTTACTTAAGTACAACATTATAATATAGGAATTGTTTAAGTTGTTGACATCTACTCTCCATGCCTAAGCTAAATACATTCCTTTGACCAACAATAGCCCACTTTTTTCAAGTATTATGAAATAGGTTTTTTTTGCAAGCTGCCGACTCATACTCTAGCAGCTTAAGCTGGATTTCCAAGACGAACAATATTCTAAGTTGACGGTCCCACCTCGTTAGAGTCAAGTTTGGACGAAAGAGTAAACTTCTCAAACTTCACCGTTCAGAGTGGACTCCTCACATGAAAAAATAAAATAAAAAAAACACACTCAATTTTAGAGCCATTGTTATTCACATGTGCCACTATTCCAATAAGAATATTCATAAGCGCAGGTAAAACTATTCAAGTCTGTCAAATGACTAGTGATAGGGAGTTTTCACTTTTGAACGACTTTTAATTATTGCATTAAAACTTGCATTTAAATAAATCGATTATCAGTTAGCGTTTCAAAGGCAGCCATGTCAACTTCATTCTAAAGCGCGTACCGTTTCAAATGTTGAGTCATTGAAAAGAGAAAATGTACACATATCTATATAAATATGCAAATGAGCCTAATAGTACTTACGTAACACAATACATACTAAAATAAATAACAGGACAACCAACATGATGTCATGTCATATAATTAAATTTTAGCAGTAGCGAATTGTGGTCACATTTAGTCTAGGGTGAGTGCAAATTCCACGATTCAACTAACAAATACTGTTTTTTTTTTGCACGGGGTGTGGATCAGAGGTTGGAGAACATCAACAACTTCTACAATTATAAATCGGTCACTCAATTATAGTCACAAAAATGTGAAGGAGACCCGAAATGCATGCACTACATTTAAGAGACTATTTGTTAGGTAAGAGGTGAAAAACGAGTTAATTAAACCAATTATTATTGCACTATATTTATCTATTTACCGTTAGTGAGTGGAGCGAAGTTCTCAGGTTATATCTTCTGAGTAAATAATTTTGCACTTAGTGAAAAATTGCAAAATGCAAAATTTTGCACTTAATGAAGTAACGAATAGTAGTGGCCTGTGGCGTTGAGGGTATGTGCGTCGACCCCAACCTCGACATCGTAGGTTCTATTCCAGCTCTGAGCGACAAAAATAATTTTCACGGCTCCACCTCTTTCGAGTCACTGACAATGCTCAAAGAGTATTTCCTGTCTGTCGGCATTAAACTGTAGGTCCCTTCCACTCGTGAGAGAACAATAACACGCACAACACGAGTGGTTGCTGAGAAGCTAAGCCCTGGCACCCTACGAGCTGTAGCGCCACTCATATTATTATTATTATTATAAGTAACGAATAGGAAGAAGTTGCGCTGTGCACGTTGAAAAGTTTAAAAAACTGATATGACAACTACACCGGCGAATAAAGACGTATTCTTTCTACAAAATATGATTTTGAAGATTATTTATAACCAACCATACTGGCGGTCTTGCAACTGCTACCGCAAACCTCACTTGGTGTTCAAGTACCGACAGAACCGCTGCAATCTGGAGTAACAACAGAATTCTCTTACTTGGTAAAAATTTCACACACTAATATGAAAGCTCAATAAAACGGCTGGATGGCGCAGTTGGTTGAGTGTCTGCCCTTGGTTATAGGCCCCAGGTTCGAATCCCAGTGAAAGCAAGGGCTAATATGACTTTATCTTGTTTTCATATCTGGTCCAGTGTGGTCATCTGGTCATTTGCCGTTGCGGGATCAATTTAACCACACTGCGTATTACAATGGACCAACAATGGCAAAAATGTGTTGCTAATTTTCGTTGGTATACCGAATCTAACCTATGAAAGTTCAATAACACAAGTACCGAGATCAAGCGCCAAGTTACTTTTGACAATCGCTTTTTCTCAAGCTTAAGAGTCAATTGAATAACAGAACCATCTCACGAAACACCAATCTGACTTTATATAACACACTGATCATCCCCGTCCTGGTTGGTCTTTGGTATGTCTATGCGCTGTTGAAAGCGGATGAAGAAGCCCTTGGTTGTTTTGAGACAAAACTTCTGCGTGTGATCTATGGTCCTCTTTACGTTGATGACGTCTGAAGGAGAAGATTCAACCATGAACTGTACGGGCTGTACAGCGGCATGCACTTAGTTAAGGGTCTTCGGATCCAACGCTTAAGATAGTTACGTCATGTAGAGTGGATGGACACAGATTCCGAGCTATTGGGACAACGCAACAGAGGACGCAATCGAACGGGATGGCCCACACAAGTAGAGAAAGATTGAAACCAACTTAGCGTGCGCAGCTGGTGAAATATCATGATGGCCAGCGAGGCTGAGTGGTTGTTGACCAAATAATAAAAGAAGACAAATTTCATACATTAAGCCAAGAGTTCCAAGCCAGCAGGAACTATGGTAAAAAATTCTCAGAGCTTTTCAGACATATTCAAATCATGAACTTAACGGTCGCTATCGAAACTTTGTAGAGTTCAACTGTAGTTGTCGCAGATCGGAAAATGATGACAGCATGTGCATCACATAACTGATAAATATCAATAGAATTGGTGTCTACAATTTCCTAGAAAAACCGTCCCAAAGACTATATAAAGAAGGTGCTACTGCTGTAAAATCGATTTTCCGTCCTCAAACAAGGTATAAAGGCGTACAGTAATTATAATAAGTTTGTCTAGTATCATAGACGCAGGAAGCTGTTAGTGCGTTCTCTGTGGTTTTACACTTTCTCGGATAAATGGGTAGTCGGAAAAGTCTTTTCGTATTTCTAATCAAATTTCAACTCATTTTTTATATTTATAATAAACTTTATTGAACCAAATTTAAAACCGTTTGGTGATGAATGTTTAGTTCCTTGGCGTTGTCATGGCTACCTGTGATGGTCCTAGTCAATCTTTTCCATAATTTCATTGACTTTTTCAACAATAGGTCGACCAGAGAGAAGCGCATCTTTCACATCTAATTTCGAGAACGGAAGCGATCGAACCACTGTTGTGCTACACGAACTCATACAGCATCATCTCCGTAAACGTTCATTGTTGGCTTGCGTGACATTCTTCTCTTTTTTATACATTTCAAAATATAGCGAATTTCTTCATTATTTTGACTCATTTTTGAACAACTGCAACTTTTTTTCAACTTTTCCGAATTTATTTTTATTTTTTGTTAAATGAAGCTTAAAATGTCACCTTTCCAAAATCATATGGTATGACACAATATGATAGTTTGTAGCACTGGTATATTCAATCTTCGGTCCTGTTTGCGTTGAAGGTTCTTGGAGAAGGAGATTCAACCACGAACTGTACGGGCTGTACAGCGACATGAGTCTAGTCAGGCGTCTACGGATTCAACGCCTAAGATGGCTAGGCCATGTAGAGCGCATGGACAACACTGCTCCAGCCCGAAGAGTCTTCGACTCCGAGCCAGTGGGACAACGCAATAGAGGACGACCACGAACCCGATGGCGCACTCAAGTGGAAAAAGACCTCAACCAACTTGGAGTGCGAAATTGGAGGCAGCTGGCTAAAGAACGTGCCAGCTGGAGAGGATTGTTGACCGAGGCCCAGGTTCACCCCGGACTGTAGCGCCACAAGAAGAAGAAGAAGAAGCACTGGTATAGACGACTATAACGAAATTCATTGACAAAATACGAACAGACTTTTTCGACTACAAATTACTATAATGTATTAACGATTTTGCAAATCGCTGCACAGAATAGTCCAACATTATCATGAGAAAGTTTGTCGGATTAGGACCTATTATGCTTCGCAAAAATATATGGGCCTAAGATTCCAACACTTATAGCAAAAAAATGTTGAAATGGCTTATGTTCTGGTTTCCTAAACCAAGTCTAAGCATTTACAGACATTTTTAAAGCGTCCGCTTTTTACTTTTATTCATTGTAAGCCAAATGCATACTGCAGAAAAACTCGATTAACAGTCCTGCAGCAACACTTTCATTAATTAAACTTGTTATACAACAGAATTAAAAGCCAAATGCAGTTGAGTTCATAGCAAACAACCCTTGCATTGGCAAAGAAGAAAGATAAATAGACAAACAAAGAAAATTAATATAAATATTTGTTTGTTTAAACTAGTATAGCATTTATTCATGTGGCGCAATGATTAGGAAAAATGAAAATGCAATTTAATTTCAATGGGTGTTTTTTCTATTCACGAAGGCGATGGTTCATGTAAAATATAAACATAAAACTTCCAAGCAACATAACGAAAGTCTCAACCACTACATAAATAACCTCCAGACCTACTTGTGCTCGTATCCATGTTACTAACATCAACATCAACTCCCTAGTAAATATTGTGTGCATGATTTCTGGCAGTGTGCTTCTGCTATGTACAACAGCATAAATTCTAATTTTAGTGTATTGATTGCTGATATGCGATGCGTTCGCCTCATTCCTGTATATTAATTAGTTCATGATAGTTTACGTTCAAAGCCTTTAATAAGGAAAGTATTTTCGATACAACTTTCGTATGTCTTGTTGAAAATGAGCTCCAAGAAGGCAGAAGGAGCTCTTAGTTTATATTTCAATTTATCGATCTTTCCATGTAGAGCATAAAAATAACTCGGGGGGATTATGCTCAGAGTGTGGAGTTTCTGCTTCTATAGATTTCTACTCACAGAACGTGCCTATGAATTCTAAGAAATAACGCCATTAACTTTCTGTGTTTTTGCGCATAATTAAATCAATAAATAAGCGAATTTCGTAAGGAAGCGGAAGGTCGTTGGACGAAATTGTGACACAGGCCTTTACGATGATGTCGGAATGTGAAAAAACTCATGCCAAGAATCAATATTCTTAATGGCAGCAAATTAAATTGCAAATGCCGTGAATGTGTGGTTAGAAATGGAGCTAACAATTTTACGTATATACGTGAATTCTTTTACACGGTTAGAACTATACTTCGTCAGACATGGCTGGATGCATATACATACGACGTACAAGTTCACCCGAGTCTGCTTGATTACATGTTCATTTACTGGCAATAACACAACAATAGGGATTCAAAAGTGAAGTGATTTTGATACAAGATACAAATATGGATGCACAGAGGATTTTTTAGTCATGTTCATGGACAAAGAAAAATACAACAGATCTGAGAAATATAGGTTTTTACAAACAAGACTTTTCATTGCGAGGCACTCATCGAAGTGTAAAGGCTGAATTGATTATGCATCAGCAAATCGCTGAGGAGCACTCAACATACTCCTCCACTTTCCTTCTTTGGAGGTTTTCGGAAAACAAGCGGCAGCACAGCTATGAAACTAAAATCATCCCGAATATTGTCCGAACTCGCCATCGGTCACTCAACCATTCTTAACGAATTTGACTTTTGTCCTAAAAACCGTCTTCAACTCTAAGTTATCTTTGAGAAGAATTTCTCCACCAACATACCTTAGAACAGTTTAACAGAGAAAGCAGAAGAAGTGGGCGCAGGTGCCTATTCTCAAATCTTAATATTGCTCTCTCGATGAAGCTCCCTGGCCACTGTAGCGTATTCCAGGCAGGGATCACTGCAATAATGTAGGTACTGGCCTGGTTCAAGAGCAATGTAATATTCAAAAGGGATATCACTATACGTTCAGACATCCAGCAATTAAATCCTTGGACAATGTCATGTTTACCTCAAAACCATTCTCTTAACGAGATGGGTGAGCATTTTAATAGACACCTCAAGTGTGTGCAGGGTTGCAACTGGCAAGTTGCGGTACTACCTTCTCTCAAACACCAGAAGGAGAACCACCCACCATACGAATCTAGAAATGTCTAGAAGGTACCACGTTCTTTAAAACAAAATAACTTTGGCCAGCACTAGTCGTAACACTTTGGCCAGCACAAGTCGTAACACTTAACACTCGGCATGCAATGACTTCTGCACATGCTGTATGGGTGAAGAGATAGAAACTACGAATCACCGACTGGATCCTATACTGCTCTGACAAGACGTAGGTTCTCACGCATAGAGGCCTCCAATTTCAACAACCTCAACGATCTAAATAGAGTAAACATTGGCCAAACGACTTTATTACAAGAAATAAATTATTCCAATATAACGAGTAATAACAATAGGCATACTTTGACCACAGCCATTAAAACCAAACCTATCCAAACCTAACCTACAGACAGTGTTTCCCGTTAGAAGGTTGCATTTACATTAATTCATGTCTGATCCCCACAGCGTAGCATCCCCCCTCAAGATAGAGGTATGAACAGGAGGTAGGAACCGCAAATCACCTACTGTGCCCGTGAAGCGGTCTGGCAGTTCGTAGGCACTTAAACCTAGGGGTCTAAAACTCAGCACTCAAACAGCGTCGTGTTTCTCTCGTGTAACTGTCTTGCAAACTGTTAGTTTTGTACTTAAAAAACAATAGTGTTGAGTGTTATATAATATAGTTTTCGCGAAGATCGTGCGTAACTCAGACGTCAATACCAGAGGCACAATCTTTCATAAGTTTGCAACTGCTCGCATATGCCGATGACATTGACAGTATCGGAAGAACTCAACGGGCTGTCAGTGGGGCATTTCCGAGTAACGAAAAAGAAGTAGCTTACTTGGGTGTTGCGGCGAATAATCTATTAACACCGATATTTTGGACGAAGCAAATAGTATAGTTTTTTCTAAATACCGCGGAGATGGGAGGATGGATAACTCTGGCGAATCGCTCTGTCTTTGGATTTGGAAGGCAATTGAGAAATAAAGTTTTGTGTTGGAGAGCCTTCAGGCTTTTCCTAACATTGAGACGGAAGCGGCTAAAATGGGTCTGGCGGTGAATGAGGGCAAAACGAAGTATATGCTGTCCTCAAAAAAGGACATACAACATCGACGTCTTGGACAGAGCGTCACAATGGGCAGCTATAACTTCGAGGTAATCAAGGACTTCACTTACCTCAGACCCGGAGTAAACTGTACTAATAACATCAGTACCGACATCAAGCGTAGGATAACTCTTGCCAACCGCTGTTTCTTCGGGCTCAAGAGGCAATTGTGTAATAGAGCCCTCTCTCGAAGAACCAAGCTGACTCTATAAAAGACACTGTATACTGAGAAGATTCAATCACGAACTGTCCGGGCTACAGCGACATGAACCTAGTTAGGCGTCTACAGATCCAACGCCTACGGTGGCTAGGTCATGTAGAGCGTATGCACACCACAGCTCCGGCCCGAAAAATTTTCGAATCCGAACCTGTCGGCAACGCAACAGAGGACACCCGCGTTTAAGGTGGCGCACCCAAGTGGAGAAGAACCTCAACCAACTTGGTGTGCGAAACTGGAGACAGCTAGCCAGAGATCGCGCTAGTTGGAGAGGCATATTGGTTGAGGCCCAGGTCCTCCCCGGACTATAGCGCCACACAAAGAAGAAGAAGTTGGAGAGCCAAGCAGTGTTTATAAAAAACCTGCTGTATAGTGCAGAAACATGGACATTCTAAGTAATTCGGTCATTTGTGAAGGAGTTTGGCCTAGATTTTAATCAGCTGGGTGTACGAAACTGAAGGCGCCTAGCCCAAGACTGTAATTGGAGAGACATATTGACTAAGGTGTTGGTTCACACCGGACTGTAGCGAAAGAAGAAGAGTAGAGTGTAGTGAATATTAACGAATAGCAAACGACTTTGTATATTAAAGGAATCGCTGCATGTCTGAGAGTATTAAAATCTGTGCTTGTCGTTGCTTTTTATCCGACATGTGGATGGACTTGAATTATTGTAATATAAATGTGCTCCTACTATACCATTATTAAACGTTATCATTCATCCAACGTGGGTCGTTGGGTCAGTCTACTTCGGATAAGAGAATGTGCTCGAATTTTTTTACATTATCGGCATGCTATTCTTTAGTTTTATCAATTTATTATACAGTTATAAGCTCGATAGCACTCTCAGCCTGTAGATAGACAGTAAGAGGGTTGGTATTACTTAGATAACAGAAGTAAAGGTTTTTAATTATTATCAAAGTTAGAAGATATATTCCCAACAGTGAGTACTAAGTAAAGGACCAACTAAAGAACGTTTTACTAAACTCTACTCTCAAATTTTAGCACATAGTAGCCTATATTTGCAATACCTCAACGAATTGAACACACTCATATTTATGCACCATATTTGTGCTATTCCTGGATTAGGTATGCGATATTTTTATTTTTTCATTTGCATTCATAACTTTAGACATGTGCTTGCCGGAATAGAAGACAAATAAAATTGCTTTATTTTGGTACTTTACGCATGAAAAAGAGAACGACGACTGAAATCCGAGGACACAATTAGGCATATGTAGCACGTGTTCTCAATAAACATACTTGTCTTGTATGGCTTGGGGCTCCCAATGCCTTAGGATACGATGTACACAATTGGATATTTCTGTATTCTGAAACGAAATTTTGCAGAGTTCCGGACAAAACAATGTTTTCCTTGGACCATTGCTCATCAAGCATCACCCATCTCTCATGATTAATTAAAAAAGAAAATATGTGAATGTTTCATCAAAATGATATGTACGATAATCGTTTTTCAAAAAGGTAACATCTTCAGACGACATTGTGAAGTGAATTCAATGTGAATACTAGTTGAATGTAGGCTTACTCCCTATTTCTTAACGAAATGGCTAAGTACTTTAATATGTATTCTACTTATGTGGGTACTGGAACACTGTGACATCTCAGAAATTTGCAGAGCAAACGAACTTGCTAGAAATAGAACAAACTCTGTACTCTTTCCGGATGGCGATACGGCATTCAGGACTATCGCTACTGTAAAGTATCTACTGAAGATCGATACGCTTGCCCAAGCAAATCATAGATTGTCAACTAGCACAGGATGCCCTTTAACAAAACATATCTGGCCTGAGCTTGATATCTTGTCCTAATCAACATGACCAAGCCTAATCTTAGAACCCTATTTAGAGTTATAACAGCCATTGGTACCCACGCCCTTTAAGATAAGCCTCCCTATCTTATCTGACTTCTGCAGGAGCTGCAGAGCCGAGGATGAGCAAGAAGTCATTGTATACATGTTATGCAATTGTAGTGCTCTCTTATCCCGCAGATACAAAATTCTGAAACTAAACCGACGAAACTAATGTGAAAGTCGGTCCTTTTCTTCCTTTCATAATAATAATAATAATAAGGGTGGCGCTACAGCCCATAGAGGGCCAGGGCCTAGCTTCTCAGCAAGCAGTCGTGTTGTGCGTGCTATTGTTTTCTCACGAGTGGAAGTGACCTACAGTTTAATGCCTACAGTTTAAAATCTAGACAGGAAATACTCTTTGAGCATTGTCAGTGACTCGAAAGAAGTGGGATCGTAAAAATGACTTTTGTCGCTCAGAACTGGAATCGAACCTACGACGTCGAGGTTGGGGTCGACGCACATACCCACAACGCCACGGGGCACCACAGCTTCTTCATAGAAAGCTCTAAATGATTGATCAGCACAATGGGTGGGGTAAGTGTGGCTGCTGTCCTCTTGCATAGCAATCCAAACTTGACGTTAATGATGCAATGGCCATTTAACAGTTGGATTTAGGGCCATCTATTGATACTGCATTAAGAGACATTAACAAGTTAAGTTGTACATACCGGTTTGTACTATTCAAAAATATCCTAAAGTCGGGTAAGTACTAAAATCATATGACTCAAGTTGTGCTTTAATACTGACAGTGGCTAAAAATCGTACAGAAATGTGTGAATTAAAATTTAAAAGGATGAATTTCAAAGTTATTGTACATTTTACCTAATTTATTTGAAGATGATGAGGAAGTGATAGGAATTATTGCATCATTGCATTTCCACGCTTTTCGTTTCCTACAGGAGTGAACATTTTTCATACGTTTGACGAACTTACGTTTTGCAAATATTTTCGGCTACCACATAGAGTCAACTTTGGAATATTCATAACAGATACGGTTTTCTATGTTTATTTGTGAGAAATAATTTGATTGAACCCATCAATCAACTTCTTTCTACAAAGTTTTACGTCAATATAGCTTTTTTGCAGAATTGTTGATTTTGGAAGAATGTACGATCGGCATCTATTTTAAAGCGCCATGTAGTAAAATTACTGAAGATATAATAAAATAATATTAATAATATTATTGAAGATAACTATCGAAATTTCATGTGGAATCCATATAAAAATTCATATTCACACGTGGAGAACAACGAGTATGACATTTAAAATCGAAGTCCAGTTGTTTTGCGTCATAGTCAAAGTTAGTGCTACTTGAGTATAAGGCAGATTTAAGAATAGTATCAGGAAACGGCCCTTAATGCAAACGCATGAAATCAATAGCACAAAATGAGAGCCACGCCAATTCGTAATAAAAGCAAAAAATCATTTCTATGATAAACGCAAAGAACCGTATGTTGACAGATATATGTAGATTCTTGCAGGTCATTGAAAATGACGTGGCATGCACTAAATCTAAATAAAATAAGGTTCTTTTAGCATTAGATAGGAAGAAAATTAACAAATTCGTGAGCGTCATAGTTGGACACGATCAAGCACTATGAGCGCATTGCAATATCTCTTGTAAATGTGGAAGAAATGATGAGGGAAAGCTTAATGTACTGCGCTACTTCAGTACTTGCTCCCTCATTGCAGGACTAGATTATCAGGTAGTTAAGCTTTTAATTATTTTATTTTATATTTATTTATTTTAAGTAGTTCAAAGCATTCTATTACATTCATATCTTATATTATTCTAGAGAATTAGGACATTTTATTCTTTACAGCTACGATACAATTTATTTTACAAGTAGCTAATATGGTTATGAAAAGAATATGTTTAGGGAAAACTACTAACAAAAACCCGTATGTGAAACTTAACCTAGTATTGCATTTGCCTTTTGTTTCAAGGATTTGACTTTCTATGCTAATTTGGTGCAAGTTGTTTTATAAGTCCATTTGGAGATACAGAGCAATTATTGTAGAAATTTATTTTAGATTTGGAGCTAAGAGTGTTAATCAAGTTGACATTGGCTTTTAGGTGAAGTCTGGTGGTTGAGAAGTGCCAAGGCAGACTTAAAAACATTTTTAAAAGTTTATTTTTACATCTTTGGAGCTTTAACTTGTGAGTTTTAGCGCAATCACCCCATACTGGTGCCACGTACATCATAGTGGCTTGGAAAACTAATTTGTGGATAAGTAATTTATTATCAGAACTAAGTTTAGAATTTCTGCACATCAATGGATCCAATAATCTTGTTAGTTTATTAACTTTATCTATTGTGGCAGAAATGTGAGCCTGAAAGGTTAGTTTTGGATCTAGGATTAGTCCAAGATATTTGCACTTGTCATCCCAATCTATGTCCACAGAGCATAACCGTAGATTGATGTTAGGTAGGTAGCACTCTTTTCTACACCTAGTGAACCATACAGCTTGCGTCTTTTGAGTGTTTGGCTTTATCTTCCATTGGAAGCAATATTGTTTAAATTGCGAGAGAGCAGTTTGTAGTACATTAAAGACGTCTATAAATAATCTATCAGATGCAAATAATTGCAGTATCGTCCGCAAACATTGCAACGTTGACACTGAAGCTTTGGATCAATTTGATGATTTGCATTGGGAAGTTAAACTTCAGGAGCTTGTGAATCAGGGCGTCATGCCAAACCGTAAGCTTTTAATGATCTCTAAGATATGTCAAACACAAATATCATATCATAGGTTTTCGGATACCAATCATCAAACTGTAACTGCCGATTTATTCAGCAAACTCAACATATTCATCATACACGAACGAGCAAATTTTCTGTCAAAATCCAGACCTGGTGACCGCAACATTAACAGCTTTAACTCCAATAATATAATAACGCTCGCCCTATTAGACAGGAAATACAAATTTTAGTCTACACATTTGTTGTGTAATGTTGCAGTTTCAGTGAGACAACGGGTTGAATTGAAGCCGATGGACCATTTAAAATAAAAAAGGTGCTAAGTTCTATTGCATTACCAAACCATTTACTTACGCGATATGGTCTCTAATTAAGAATAATATATGTGACGCGACAATCCGAGGTGCATCTGACGATTACTACAACATCCATTAGTGCGCTATTATGAGTGGGCAGAATTTCCAGTTTCATGCTGAACTGCGAAGTTTTAGAAGCAGTTTGTGAATGACTCGAAAGAAGTGCAGACGTTATTTATGAAAGTGGCTAACATTAGGGATTGAACATAGAACCTACTTCTCTTCACTACATCATGACTTACATTATTATTTTTATTTTTCAGAATTGTCACCAGAAATCGATACGAAATAAGAGAAATAACTCTTTCAACATGAGCAACAGTCAAGAAATAATTAAGGTGCTTTATAACCTCACATCCATACCTGGTTTGGCCATACTCACATCCGTCTTTTGTTCAAAACTACGTTCAAATGTTTGTATAGGCTCTTAACATTCTTTGAATTTGTCTTTCCACAACTTCAGGTAGTTTACGTTCTATTGCTTCAGTAAACAAATCTGGAAATAAATAGTAGGCCTGTCTACCTGTTTCTGTACTATAAACGTAAAACATTCATTCCACCTATGTATTCTACTTGTCTCTCACTTTTTCATCCATCCTTCAGCTACTCGTATGCGATACACCTTTCCACTTTATCAAATTACAGAAGGATATGAAAATGTCAAGATCTGACCCAATTTCCTAAATAAATATAAATGATACATCACATCACTCACGCCAAAGGAAGGGTATCTTCTTACATGCTCTTAAATGCATTCAATCACATGGTTGCCGCTATAGATCCATATATGCATACATACAACACTCCCTTTATTAAATTTCTTCGCCGTAGACTTAACCCTGCGAAACGTTTTGTTTCTGCACTCTGAGTGGAAATTGAATGAAGACTGGGTGGTGAGAAGGCGATCGAAGGGTGCGTTTGACACATGCGTAACAAGCATAAATTATAATTCCATTTGCTCGCGGAACAATAAGAATGACATCATTGCATTATAATCTTGTCCAGTTTTCTTTGTTTTTTAAATCGATTAGGCGTGGTTTGCATTTCACAATTTTGACGACGATTAGGAGATGAGTACGTTTGAACGCTTTAAAATTAACGCCTTTTATTTGGCGTTAATTATAGACTGCCATCTGTCTGTGAGTATTTTGAGAGGACATCACAAGGAAGATGAATATTTCTTTTCAAAATATCACTGCGAGCAATAAGGAAAGGAAAATGTGCATTTCAAGAACATTTCTTTTTTTTTTTGTAATTATTTTACGACTAGAATAATCGATTAAAATGCACTTATACCAGAACAAAAAGATTTATGCGACAATTGTGTTGAATAGTCGTCCAACACCAATTGCCAGATTTAACGCAGAGCTTCCTCATTATTGCAGTTTACTGCCGAGGAATATTTTTAGCCTACACGTATATGATAAAAAAAAGGATCATTGACGTTTTATTACAGTTTTTCCAAAAACATAATGATAACGATAAAGTCTAAAGTTTTAAATGGAAGCATATGAGTAGAATTTAAAGTATTTCAACAATAAATTCGCTACGACAGCGTATTTATTTTATTCACTCTGATTCACGTTGATCACGAGTTCTAAAACAACACACTTGTTTTTCTGTTTTTCTCAAACCAGCAGCATACAAATTCCCGCCTATAGACATACAGAAAGTGTTATATGGCAAAAGAGGCCAATGCTACGCAAAAGAAAAAAGAAAAGAAAAATGCTAAGAAGCAGCAGAAGAAAGGTGTGCTCACTGATAATCGACAACTCTCAAGACATTGCCTCCTTTCGCGTAATTTGTATCGTCAGAAATAAAATTTCTGTCATATATTGGAACAATGCCAACACACGGAATTCGCAAATTTTTATTTTTTCAAACGTTCGCATCTTCTAAAAGCACACGGCATCTTATTTTTGACACTCATTTCAATCGCGCCAAATTCGCAGAGAAACTTAAATAAATTTCTCTATCTATATATATAAAGTTTCTGAATTAAATTAAAGAACTATTCACGATACCATCCATTGGCACGTTTTTGTTTTTTTTGCTCTTATTTCTCGTTTCATCTTGTGGGGAAAGGGATGCAAAATAAGAAAATTAAATCAAAAAGTTTATTAAACAAATTGTTCGACAGACATAGATGGTTTATTAATTAAGAAACGCGAGGATGTGTAGACAATCACGATCGATGTGCGTCATTTACTGTGATGAACTGATCTCATCTACTCGGTTTTCTTCTCTGGGAGAAGGGTTGAATTTTTTTGTAAAAGGGATTTGATTTCAAAGACTGGTAGCAACGAAATTATAGTACGAACTCGTTTATCGCAACTAATAGAAATCAGAGCAGTGGCAATAAACGAGTTGCAGCTTGCAGTTACCAAGTAGCATTTTTTTTACCAAAACTGTGTAGACATGTTATTCTGCACAGAGAAGAACAAGCAGACGCTGGTTTGTATAAAAAATGTTTGTTTTGTATATATAACGACAGTTTTTCATCACATTTTTTAATTTTAATTTTGTTAGCCATCCGTTGCTAGCAAATTATGGTTTTCCCTTATTTTACTGTGTAATTCAATTACCTTTGTTTTAATAATGTCATTGGAATTTGAAATATGTTTAAGCTATCTTTTTGCTTTCGAAAGCAGCTATACACATCCTCCCTCTGTGGCTACTCAGAATTAGGTGTAATGTTTTCCCTAGTGCAGATTCAGCTCTAGCCACCAATTGTCTCAAAGCAGTTATTTTTGTCCTTATTCGCCTTTCTTTAATGCTGCACTTATAGTCTTAAATGTTGTGAAAATCGTTTTTTTTTTATAAATCGAGTACGTACTGTATATTAGTTCTGACAAAACCAGCAGAAAAGAGTGATGGTCTTTACGACCTAAGCGCGTAAACAACTACGTATTAGTTCATAGACTATGTTAGCTGAAATGAAAATCGGTATGTGTACAAACTACGAAAATGCTACCTATCGCTTCTTTATCGCATGCATCAAGTGATGTAATCATGGATCTACACAAATAAGGCTTGCAAGATAGATCTGTACCTATATTATTCAGTAATTCTTATTTTCTCGTAAAATAGACACTTTTTGCTAATACATCAAAAGAAGTAGTTTCTGTATTCTCAAAGCACAAATTGATTGAACGTAAGTCAAACCATGGAATCCACAAAATGTGTTCCACAAAATCTACAGTTCTATGAACGTTGCAAAAATGAAAGGGTTTGGCATGTGAGCAAAGAACTTATTTTTCCTTTCTGATATCCCATCAATATTCCAATCAAAACCAACTGAAAATGTGTATGTATGTTGAAAAACAAAAGGTTAGCTGAAAAAATATTGGTTCCTCTCTACTCAACTATTCTTTTCTAACTTGTCTGCAAAAAAACAACACTGGTCAACAAATGATTCTTTCTACCGCGTATATTTTTTAAAATAAGTCAACAGTTTCCTTCTGATTCATAGTCATAAACTATCATTTTGCTGTATTTATCTATCGTACCTTTAGTTAGCAGAGACTGCATTAAACGTGGCGCTTGACAAAAGTGACGAATGGTTCAATTGTCGTTCACGCAAGTTTCCAAGATTAAGTACCTACAGAATGGAAAGCTGTTATTTTTAATGGGTCACAGATTAGGAAACTCGCGAAGGATCCTAATTTTGTCAAATCAATGACTAAAGTCCAATTCGAGCTTGAAATGTTTCATTTACTTTATAAGTAATTTCTTAGGCAAAAATGAATCCGACGACCATGTCGAAATTAATTGTTGAATGCATGATATCAAACTTGCAACAACTAGGGTACAACATGAGCATACATAAATCCATTTTCTGTACTCGCATTTCCACAAAGTCCGGTTGGTTTTAGTGAGGAGCAGGGAGAACGATTCCATCAGGATCTTTGGACAATGGAATAGCGTCATTAGGGACGGTGGTAATCACATACGATGGCAGATTAATGCTGGAATTTGCAAACGAGATCTACCTGCGAAATCTTATAATATATCATTTCTTTGGGTCAAAGGAAGGTCAAAGTACGGAAGACGTTCTTAGACTGATTTGCTGAGTCCTAGGATCGTCCTTGTCTTCGACACCGAGCCATTGGGACAGCGCAACAGAGGACGTCCTCGCACTAGATGGCGCACACAAGTGGAAAAGGACCTCAACCAACATGGTGTGCGCAACTGGAGGCAGCTGGCGAAAGATCGTGCTGGCTGGAGAGGCATGTTGTTTGAGGCCCAGGTCCACCCCGGACTGTAGCGCCAATCGAAGAAGAAGAAGAAGGATCGTCCTTGTCTTTTGGTATCATACTTTATACATTTCAAATGACTATGAACGAACCAGTTGTTCTGAAACTGTTTGCAGAATTTGGTTGACAAATGGAAAATCTATCTCATTATGGTGAATTTGGTTATTGGTCAACTCATTTGGACCTGTTGTTAACGAAAATCTCATATTTATTCCATGGGATCCATATTTTTTAATGGCTCTAGATGGGCACGACATCGAAGTTACATCCTCTTTCAGCTATAGATTGTCTTCAGCAAAGTGATAGTAGATAGCCTTGGTGAGTGGACTGCCAAACTTGAGATACCTATAGTCAGACTACTGCCACTTATCGACAAAAAATAAACTTCAGTGATAGTGCCGTCGTTCATTTGATTCCAACGGAAAATGGTGGCTGAATCAGATTTGAAAAATAAAGCGTATTAACTGCTTTCACTGGGATTCGAACCAGGGACCCTTCTAACCAGAAACATGTACTCAAGCAAATGCGTCCATTCTGCTGCTTATGAAATAGAGGAATAAAGAGCTTGCCATCAAATTATTCAAAACTGGGGCATGTTTCATCCTGGAACGCCAAGCTTCTCCCATCCACTATGAAAAGAAGTAGTTTTTACGTGTCATTAAAACTGAGATTGATGATTCATTGTTACCTCCCTGTAGACTGTCTTAGAGACATATTAAATCTCTACATTTCAAACGAATGGGTCATACTAAGATTAGAATCATACAAAAAAATACTACATACTTGCACACACCTATGTATGTGTGATGCAACGGTAATGAGTGTAGATTCATCAGGTTTGTGTTAATAAATCATTTTATTGCAGTTCTAATTTGATTAGCAGTTGAAAACAGTTTGACCATATGACGTACAAGCACTGTTTCAGATATGTATCTGCCGATGACCATGGTTGGCGTGGCGTAGTGGTTAAGTGCGTTGACTCTAACCTGAAGATCTAGGTTCGATTCAAGTCATATCTTTAATATTCACAACACCACTTCTCTGAAGTCATTGATCGGCATAAAGTTGTAGGTCTTTTACTTGTAACAAAAGAAAAGCAATCACGATTAGAGTGGTTGTTGGAGAAACTAGGCTTATGTGCGTTCTCAAATTAACCCAATGAAGAATGATGACGTAATACATTTAAATACATAATTTCACTAAAACCAATTCACATTAAGCTGGCAATTCTAAATTATAAGTGCTCCGGCAAGAAGTAGGTAGACAAACTTTGGGGCCTTCTAATTCAACAACCTCAAAGAACTAAATCCCTATTTTGGCCAAGTTTCACTCCCCCTTATTAGTAAGCCACCATAACTTGACAATTCTTAATCGCTGAAACGCTCAGTCCCTTAGGCACTCAGCGCACTCGCATAGTTTGTAAACAAATGCCCGTATCAAACCACTGGCAGTATATAACAGAAATGAGTATCGAAACCGTTAAGCAAAAAAAAAAAAGAACAGGAAAAGCAGTTTGATTTCTGAACATTCAACACAAGTTATTTGACATTTTGAACAACCAAAATAAAAGCACAAAAAAAAAACAAAAAGCAGATGTGACTTAATTAAAGATATTTATCGTCGTGAGTTCACTAACCCTAATATAGACAACCCTGTTTGGAATGTAGCTTTGGGTCATCAGCATCGAGTCAAAATTCAGCAACAGCTACCGACATATGTATTCACTTTTCAATGAATTTGAAATTGTCTGTTTAAAATGCAGACAGAAACATGATGAATCCTACAAATCATTCTTAAACTGCATCATTCTGAGTTTTGCAAAATCATTTCAAATTCTGCATCTCAGAAAAAATAATGAAGTGACAGACCTACTTTTCATCAATTTGTGGCCGTGTGTGGGAAGGGAATTTCCGTTTTCGTCGACTTGACTGTTTCTTCAATTTTGAAAACAAACAATCTGCATTATGTGTTTTATTTTCAAAACACATATGCTTGTGCGCTCATTACTTTATGTTCTCATCGTTGCCATACTGCGTTCACCTCTTTTATTGCATTTTATTTTCAGAATATGTACCATCATAATTCATATAATTTTCAAAATGATTTTTGATGCCCCTATCTAGTGAACAATTATCCTCTAATCAACTCATAAGCCATATGATATAATGACCCCTTGTCTTCAATTTTGAGGGAAAAAAGGAAAGAAAATAAATCCCAGAGGCTAACAACTGTATTGTATGTTATACAAAAGAAATCAAAAGAACTTTATGTATGTACTTACTGCTTATTTTCATTCCACCCAAAACCAAGTTGGGTGGATTTTTGTTGCCCTCAGCGAATGAGGTTGTCCTTGGACGCCCACTCATATCGTCGTCGTCGTCGGCGTTCTTTTTACTACTACTGCCACTGGTGGATGAAATCGTGTATGATGCCGTATTTCTGTTTTTTCAAAACAAAAATTCTTATAATAATCCTTTGCAGTGAATGTGACACTGCTGTATGATGACGTTGGTGGCGATGTAAATAGCGGCGATGACGGGTGAACTGTTTATGAGATGCTTATGATGGTCCTTTGGACCTTCCTTTACGTATCTCTCTCTGTGATGTTGCTAGTCGATATATCTTCAACAAACGTCGTATATTTTTTTTTGATTTCTTGATTTGCAACACAACAGTCTACACAAAATTAAAAAAAGAATTAACTAATTTCTCTTGCACTTAATTGAACATTGTTTTAAATGGATTAGGTTAAACGTATTTAATATTTAGTACAAACTTGAAAGTTACAGAATGAGTGCACACACCAAAATTAAAGAAAAAAAGAAGTAAATAAACTCTTTTTTTCTGTTTTATAGTTGGGGTTTGTGTAAATTAAACATCAACAAAGGAATTTCTGTTGTATAACTCTGCGTGCGAAGAATCTCAAAGAACTGCGGCGACAAAACAACGTAAGAAGAGTGTAAATTTTGTAGTTCCTTATGTCTTATTTATTCGATATTTTGATTGCACAATGAAGTTCATTTAACTTTTATGTTAAACCGATTTGAAGCATATTATCACTTTTCTCATTATTATGGGATCCATGCGAAAAACTTTTTGGTTGCTGAAAATATATAAAAAGAGAAATACATTACAAATTTAGTTATACTGCATTCATTTAAGCTGTAAATGACCAAGTGGACATAGTTTCATTTATAAATGCTCTTGTTGATAAAAGTGGTATTTAGTAGCTTGGACTTTCGTAGAAAGTGATGGTTGTGTGGTTTTTGCTGCTTGTCTCTGTTATTGTCAGAAATTGAGAGATTTTCGAACACAATGACTGGTTTCGGTCAGAATGGTGATTGCAAGAGTTTTTCGACTGACTACGAAGGAAAATACGATGAAAAAGTGCGGGGAAATATTTACTCATCACATAAAACATAAAATATGTACACCATAGCAATTATGTGGCAATCTGAGATCTGTTGAAAACACCCGGTAGATAAAATTTCGTTTAGTGGCTTTATACAACTCAGCTGTATTTTGTACCCATGATCCATTTTATATTTAACCCAAATGCGGCCCTGTATCTATAGTTCATTGTCAACTTTCTACACATCTATGGTCAAAGGAAGAAACGCTAAATTCGGTTTTCTTTAGTAAATCAGTTTCCGAAAAAGGTGAAAATATAAATGTCTTCAGCTGTTACGTACATATGTTATTTTGAAATTGTGACCACATTTTAAAAGATAGAAATCTAAAAAAAAATTACAAATTAGATATGAGTACGCTGAATCTAGTGACATTGAAATATAAATTTTGTCTAAGGTCGACCTTCGCGGTTATGACTTTTGGCCACAGAAATTGCACTTAACGTCTCTGGACCACAACATATTATTTCAAGCTTTCTTCAGATTGGCGGAATAAGGAATGCATATGTAAGCACTTTGCAAGAATGACATGATACAAAATCTGGGATTAACTACAACCATTCGGTACAATAGATCTCTTTGGTGTCATGGATATTGTATAAGAGGGGATACAAATGAGACATGTTTCGTTAGAACTGTCAAGGGAAAAATAGCCAAAACAAAAAAAATCACATAATTGCTGCCGTACTCGTGGTACGTGTGTACGTTCAGCGATTCAATCCGTAATACAAGCAACTTTCATAATCCATGGCTCCACGACTTCTGTCAAAGGAAAGTCTACAAATAACGTCCTAAAACGTCAACGTTTAAAGTAAATACACCCTAATTCTGTTTTTACACGGTAGATTTGTTCCAGAAAAAACCGTGTAAAAAGACGGCCCTTAAATTTGTGCTATTTAAATTTACTTTGACCAGTAAATTTGCTTGTACGCGCAAAAAAGGAATTTCCTTATATTTGTGATATGAACATACTTCGCAAAAATTAAATGTGACAAAAAAAAATTAAGCACAAAAAATTTTAAATCGAGCTAAATGGAATAAATTCGTCTTAAAAAAATTAAAAATATTTTATTTTCAACCCGTGTTATATCAAAACCGTGTAAAAACAGAATTTGGTGTATAATATTAAGAGACCCTGCTACTCAATCTCAATGCACCAACAATAAATATGCTATACGTTTATAAATCTTCTATTACACTTCCTGCAAGCTAAACTAGTACTTTTGTCATGTCTCCCAGAATGTTGACACAACTTTTGTTAAATAAATAACCCCCAATTGATGTGAGCATGTTGATAAAAAAATAATGTTTTGTAATTAGGGAAGAATGTCCCCTTTAGCATATGATGCAGTTAGTTTTCAATAGAAAAACATTGAATTTGCATGATCATACAATCGAAAAACGAATCACCTGCCATCACGTCCGCGTGACCACCTACCTTATAACTAAGTGAATACATTTTCAGCAATGCAATACAAAGATAAATAAAATTTCAAGAGATACGTCTCCCTATTGAGGAAACATTGTCAATGCTTTGCAAGAAGTCTTAGTTATTTGACCATGAATGCATACCGAACACATTATAACATTTAAGTGCCAAAGTGTCTACAATTAGAACTAAAAAAAGAAGTCCAAACAAATTCGTTACGCGATTGGACTTAGAAGCTAACATACAAATATTTCATTCATCCATCACTTGAAATGTGCGAGTGTGTCACAGTATCAAACCACAAGCTTAACACTGTCATCATCTTCGCCAGCGTCAACTGTTGACTAAAACCATGCCTACAACAAACCCAAATACTTGACCCAATTATTAATAAGACCAAAAGAGAATTGGTGAAAAACTAAAGGAAAAATTATTATTATCATTTAAAAGAACGAAGGTGCATAGGAAGCACAAAAACCTACATTTCTGCCAAAAAAAGCTACCGTATAAACATACCACGTTGAGCCAGAGAAACAGCAAAAGAGAATGATTCTCGCCGGGAGAATCGATAGAAGAAACAGAAGAAGCCACAAATATAGCATGTACATACATTTATACACCCTCAAATCTCGGTACACTACAAGCAAAATGTGGAATTTCTTCGAGTATTTTAGTTTTAGCATTGCCAAGCGTTTTCAATTCAGTTTTGTTAAAAATTTAAATTGCCGATGAACAGATATACATGAATGTATACGATGCGTATCGTTATGCATTTGGGTGCGTGCATATGAGTAAATTATACCCATACGCATGTGGATCTACACTCTCGAAAGTTACAAAAATTATAGACATAATGCAGATTGTAGATCAAAGATACGGTTTAGTTTAAATTAAATTAAGAATGAAGATCACTCTTCTTGCTAGTATGATTGAAAGAAAAATATAATTACTTAGTACAGCTAGATCTGTCGTCCCACTTCGTGAAATTATAAGCAACATTTAGCTTTGCACATTGCATTAAAAAAGTTGTCATGTCATGGCATGTGGATAATCATTGCACTCACGAATTATGCTGC
This sequence comes from Eristalis arbustorum, assembly GCA_916610145.1. NCBI lineage: Eukaryota > Metazoa > Arthropoda > Insecta > Diptera > Syrphidae > Eristalis > Eristalis arbustorum. The sequence continues at coordinate 51,647,600 of OU744320.1, read as the reverse complement.
TTTACCCGTTCTACATCTACAGATTATAACGTTGAATCGAAAAGAAGAGGAACTAGGTATCAAGCTACTACCTTAGGAGTCACAAAATCGGTACTTAAATGACGAATTAAATACAAAATACAAATAGTATATAACTGCTGCTGTTCTAAGTATTTTTCAAGAACTGATATCATTCCCTTACAGTGGCAATACTTGTGCTCAATTGTTAAAGCGTGTATAATTGCGCGTTCAGTTTTTTTTTGACGTTTTAAGGTTATCACTATCGAATTAAACGATCAACCTTGCGTCATCGAAATTAAATAGTGCCAGGAAAACAAATTTGGAACATAAGCAAACAAATTCTATCTTGGCAACCCTGCTCTAGTTGGGGTGGGGCTGAATGCTTTATTACCGAATAAGAAATGTTTCTTTTTTCGTTTACTCTGGCAAAAGTTTATTTAAATATCGTTCATTGGTTCAAGATGATTTTCAGAGCATTCACATAAGTTGAGCACACGTTTTTTTACCCTGCAAATCTAACATATTTTAAAATTTCACAAAACGAAAACCTTTACGAAACGGAAAGTCTACCAACTGTGCCAGGAATAACGATTTCTTAGTTCTGCGCAGCAGCCACAAAACTGTAACTGTAAGAAATGTGTTCATTCTTTTTGCAGATAAAATTGTCGTCGATTTCTATAAAAATTAACGTAAAGTGCATTTAACAAAACGAATTTGTTATGCTTTCATGCATCACAGTTTCACTAGATTCACTAGATCACAAGAAAAAAAGATTTATTTCATTGCGTATTTGGTATTTGATCGATTTCTTTGATCCACTCACATTTTCTTTCTTTTTTATCTTTCCGCTTTTGTAATTCTGTATTATTTTTCTTCTTTTTGATTTATCTAAAGCAATTTGCAATTGGCTATTTGGAATATAGTTCCCAGAAATATATGAAAATTGAAAATTCTATCACTTGCAAAACGAATACTCATTTTATTTGAACTTTTACAACAGAAGACATTCACTTTTGATTGCACACTGCGCTGAACAAGAGGGTTGACGACCTGAATTTCCTGCGAACTTTTTAAATTTTCCATGCGGATAATGGATATTTTATGAAAATTAATTGAGACACATTTTGAGGAAATTAATTAAGAAAATAAAAGAGGTTTTCCACGATTCTCTTATGTATTTTTTTTTTTCTCGTTTAAAAACGCTAAATGACAGTCGATTTTCGTATCGTCATCATCGCTTCGGTTGGTGCAGTACCACGGACGAATTGAAATTTCGCTCTCTGGGATATGTTTAAGGGGGCATTATGAGAGAGAATTGTGTATCGACAAAACGAGGATGCGCACTACGCTGCGGTAAAGTTATTCAATGGGATGGAATGTACTCCCCCAACCCCGACAGAATAACAGCAGTCATTCTTTTGCTATGCTCTCTTTGGAAGCTTGAGCCATCCCAACTAGAACATTTTCGTGGTAACAGAGGGAAAAAATATATTTTTTTTGGGCTAAAATGCTCCAATTGAAAAGTTATTTACGTCACAATTGTGACGTAGGGAATATCTCATAGATACAAGTACTTTAACTTGCGGATATACTTATGCTTTTTCATGATGATGACACAGAGAACGACGTTGTCTAAGAAGTGTGAGAGAGCAGATAAAAAAAAAAAAAAAATAAGCACTCGCTTTGTGGGTAAACCTGCTAAACGTTGACCCATTTTCGGTTACATGTATGCATATGCATAGTCATAAATGAATTTACTTATCTCATTTTCTACTGCTGACCTAAACGATGTCAACTAACCAGGCGTGTAGCGGCTCCTTTCATTTGGCGGAGCTACTTCTTTCTACGGACATTTTAGTAAAACACTACGTTCTGTACGTAGGTGGATTTTTCGATGTTTGGAAATTGATTATTTTCTAGATTAAGCGGCTGGTTCTGACAATTAAACAACCTGGAAAAATACTTTCAGACTTCAGACTGGTAATTGGCTGTACTGTGCAGGTATCTGCATTGAATTAAAAGAAAAAGAGAGAAGTGTTTGTTGTATTTCTATGTACACATGCAATCAGTTAAGAGTTATGCATTCTTCAAACTTTAAGATTTCCTTTAGGAAAAGTTTTAGAAGTAAAGGATTTTTTTCCTGTACACTTGTTGAATGGTCATATGAAGAACAAATCGCGGTTACTTTTCAATTTTGGAAGATGCCCTTAGTAGGAACTAAAGACAGACACCAACAAGTCTGTTGAGTCAGTCAGTCACACTTACTTGCAGCAATCATCAACCGCAATGAAGATGGCATAATGCAGATTTCTAAGAAGCATTGTATGCAATCGATTTAAGTGACAAAACACTTGTTTCAGGATTCTTTTCGAAAACAAATCGAATTTTTTCACCGAAGCCTCCACGAAAACTATTCAAGTTTTGAAATAAATTCTCTATATCTACAGAGATCAATAAGATTGACCATTCGACGTTTTCAATAACTCAGAAATAGATATGCCACGAGTTCATTCGCATACAAACTTTTTAGATGAAGAAATTCCGCAACGAATGAGTATGCGATCATAGTCACTAATGATGATTACTCAACTGCACCGGTCGGACGATACTAGAAATGTACTAGAAAAAATGACGTAAAGTAAAACTTTTTAAATCAATAAAACTAAGATGTGACTATCTAACTCTCGCCACATTGCTATACAGTCCTTGGCATGGTAATGCTTAAACACAAGTCAAGTCCTTTGCAATGGGAAACAATCCAAGTTGGCTATATAGATTATCTACTAATTTTGTCGCGTGAACCTGAAGGGGAACCCATTCAATTAGTCACTTCTTCGAATTTGTTATACACTGCTCGAAGTACAATCTTAAGTATTGTCTTAACATTTGCATTTCTATTCAAACTGTCATTTAGAAATGCACTGACATATGTACTTGCTCGTTTAATATTTCATAAATGATTCTGAAATTATTGAGCATGGACGATGTACTTCTGTGAACAGAGAAAATAAAAAAGCAGAATCACCTTTTTTCTAAACTGAAAGAAGGACAACTATATAAGCATTCTTATCGCATTTCGATACTCGATTCTCCTGCAGGGACAAAAATCACACAACAGACAGAGATAGCCTTAATTGCACATGAGTGATTTCTTTCTGCGAACAGTCAAGTGAAAATCGTCATCAAAATCAAAAATTCACACATTGCACACAATTGACAGATCAAACAAATAAATCCAGACATCCATCAGTTGAAAACAAAGCAAATGTCGAATGCAGTTTGTAATTCCCAGTTTTAGATAGTACTGCCATATGTCGCCATCGCCACATAGAAACCGAGGAGCACAACCGCATACACTACAGTCAATGCACATATAATTGCATCTCACTCTTTTGTGTGTCCTCCACAAGAATAGCGATGTGCGAAACTTTTCTTAAAACGTCATTTTTCACCTTACACCGATTACTCTGAATATTCCGATTAACAATTATTTTCACTTCATAAGCTTGGAAATCAATAAAAATGTTCCCCTTTGGTAAAATAATCTCACTTTCCGTGCATATCCACATCTCTAACCGCAAAAAAAGGCAAACGAATCGTTTTTGTTTTACAAAAAAAAAATGAGGAAAAGTCGAAGCTCTTCCTTTCTCGTTTCAGGCACCACCAATTTTTCTTTTTTCTTTTTTATCCATAGAAAGAGGTGTAGAGAGCAAAATGAACATCGCAACAGCAGCGAGCAGCGCACCACACCACTATTACCACTACCACTACATCCAAAGCACTTTCATTTCATATTTCGAGGGAAAAAAAGATTTTTTCGCTGTAATCTAGGTTCTTTTCTTTTTCACAAAGCATTTCTTTTTTACAAGACAATATTTCGATTATGTTTTAAATGCATTTTAAATGAAACTTGCAACACTTTAATGAATAAAAAATTTTCCAATCCCTGCCAGATACTTTGCATACGTTCTCGCACACCACGATAAGTTCTTTCTTCGGTTTTCGACGAGTAAAATTCTTTGCTGGGAGAAGGAAAATTTTTCTTCGATGTTTTCACTGATTTTTCACTGGAATTACCCGTATTTTAGCTGCTGCGTACCGAAATTCAACTATCGGAAGTCCACTTTAGTTAATTTTATTTGATTGCGGAGTTATGAAGAACGCGAAGAATTAAAAAAATTAACGTAGAGCCAGCACATAGATGGGACCCACAGAGAGAGCAAAAAAATCAACGTCTATATTTTGTAATATGGCTGCCACCACAGGCATTGACCGTCATGGCTGCCAACTTCAGATAATTGAAATTCTGTAGAAAATGAATAAAAAACCATTCATCGCATATGAACGCATGGCGAATGGTGCGTTGTGTGCCTTGTCGCACGTTGTCGTGATGTCAAAGTTTTTGTTATCTGTAGGCAGGGATGGCATTTATGATTATTTCACTGAGATCTCTAAATATACATATATAAACTAGAATTTTTATTCAATGGTCATTTTTATGGTAAATTGCGAGTGATAGCTTAGAAAAATTTATTAGAGGTTGGAACGATATTTTGACGTTGTCAAGATCCAAAGAAGCTATCCTCTAACATTTTCCATATACTGCTTTTGTTGTATGTATGCCTCGGATCGATACTATGTGCTTTTTAAAGACGACAGCTTACAAATCATTAATATGGGGTCACTGAACCCTTGACCGACATAGCTGTATATAACTCTACCTAGATAACTGCTTTCGAAGTACCAATTTCTAATTTTATTAGGCACTTAAGTGGGAAGCGTACTGATCTGTGCCTGCAGGTCGTATAAGAAGATTTACAGCTTCAAATTCTTGATTAAATATGCACAAAACTCAGCTAAGACTGTGAGAAATGTTTAACCAGCACTGTATATCAAGTTCGTAAATACATTGACAAGTTGTAACTTTGTCGTTTGACGCTTCTAATTGCAGAGGAAGATATTCGGCTTCCAAGGCGATTCATCTGTCATCTGATTAACGTCGAATTTGAGTAAGTTTGACAGTTCATGACGAATTTTTGAAATTTAATCACGGAATGATGCAAATAACTTTCTATGGTAGGTCTGTTGGTTGTGAGGAAACCTGTGGCGAAATGTAATATCCACGGACTTTGACAAAGAGTCATACTTGTAAAATATACATAATAGATTTCATGAGATAATAAAGATGCGGACAGAAACATAGCAAGTCTCTACACTGTAGAATTGATATGACAACATTCGATCAATGTGAATAACTATGGTTTGTGTTTAAATTAAACTAACTTTGGAACCCATATGTATATTCACCTCATATGCGTTAAAAACAATTTTGAAAATCCTTGCTTGACGAAATCGAAGAATTTTCATTTTCCAAAACCTCACTTAGCTTTTACTAATCAGCCAATCAGTCGAAGACGAACTAAAACGATTACGTCTCTAGCAAGAACTATAATGGGATAATGAGATGATGGGAATCTGGCCGCATGACTGCCAGTAGCATTCAAAGCTATGCATGTTTAAAAAAACTTCTGTTCAGAACGCCGTTGTATACAGATTCGGCGGACACAAAAAAGAATTGGCGAAAGTTCTCAGTTGTTGGACAGCACGGGCAACCACTGGCGCAAAGGATTGTTTTCAGATACCTGGGGATCTGGCTAGATCAGTATCTATATTTTAACAAACATGTAGATGCTGCTCTTGCCAGGCCCTAGGCGTTTTCGCCCTTACAAAGAGACTGTTTTACAACAGCCAACTCGATGCAAGGGTAAAGGTAATCTGCTACATGGCCCTCATACGGCTAATGCTCACCTATGGCTGTCCAGTGTGGTTCAACGTGAGTTGATGGAAAAGATTCGGGTGTTTGAGAGGGCCTGTCTTAGGGCTTGCCTTCATCTTTACAGAACACCAGAGCCCCAGTACATAAAATTCAACTCCAATGAGGTTTTATACAACAGGGCGAACCTGATACGAGTGGACAATTTCCTGAAGTTGATTCGAGGCCATACTGCGAGAGCGATGAACTCGGTTAATAACTTGATCTCTGGGGCTTACTACTCCAACCCTCAGTACCACAAGAGGGAAGCAGAAGCATTTCCTCCATTACGACAAGCACGGTCTGATACAATATGAAAATGCGGTACCGATCTTATATCACATCGCCAGGTCAACTGTGGATGGGCGACTAAACCACGACCGTTCCGTCGCACAACGAGCTGAGGAAGGACTCCTCCGCTTCAGTATGGCGGTTTCAAGATGCCATGTTCGGGATATTGCAAGGCAACGTCGAAAATGCTGGTGGCTGAGGAGTGATGGAACTCCCTCTTTGAACCCTCTTTGAATGGGGAAGTAGTCGGTCACTGTCGGCGGCAGTTATGTTGCATGCATTCACAACCTATGGCCGACTGGCCGACCCACATAGCGTAGGGTAGTTTGTAAGTTAGTTATTAAGGTATTAAAAACAAAAATAACGAAAAAAAGGCTAAGATGATGTGTATACTATACACTAGTGTGTACTGATGTGTATACAAATGTATATAGTATGCATATATGTATATACACTTGTATTCGTTTAAATACGTGTGTATATATGTTTAAATTAATTTTAAACAGTTTTTTTTTAAGTTATTTTAAGGTAGTATATAAGTTAGGAGTGGTGACCCGTGGCGTTGTGGGTATGTCGTCGACCCCAACCTCGACGTCGCAGGTTCGATTCCAGCTCTGAGCGACAGAAATAATTTTGCACGGCCCCACCTCTTTCGAGTCACTGACAATGCTCAAAGAGTATTTCCTGTCTAGAAAAAGCTTCTCAAACTTGGCCGTTCGGAGTCGGCGTAAAACTGTAGGTCCCTTCCACTCGTGAGAGAACAATAGCACGCACAACACGAGTGGTTGCTGAGAAGCTAGGCCCTGGCCCCCTACGGGATGTAGCGCCACCCATATTATTATTATTATATAAGTTAGGAGATAAGTTTTAAGCAAAAACGTCCTGTCAATAAGTTTTTTCCAATTTTTCTTATTCCTTTCTTAATCCTCCAATTTAATAGATTTGAATTAAAGATAAACTCTGTTAGCTTAAGTCGAAAGACATAGAATAAGATTAGGTTTAGCTTAGAGTGCCCGCCTCGGGCCAGTAAGTTAGAAGTAGAAGCACTGTTCGTCCAACTAGTTTTAAGCATTTTTGTATAGTATATATGTAAGTATGTCATGAATTAAAAAATGAATTGAAAATGAAAAATTTTTTTTTAAAAAAATTGCCCCTCAGTTGTTGTATATTACCACCGGAAGGGTATTCTCAAATCAAGAAACGGAAAGGTAGATGTGTTCACTTCGTTGCACTTGCACGACTGATTGACTGATCCCGATGGCGCTTTTTATAAGGCTGAACACACAGTTGGTTGTGTGCCTGCCTTTGGTCATAGGGATGCCAGGTTCGAATAACGTGAAATCAAAAGTCAATATGCCTTTATCTTTTTTCATATCTGCTGCAGTCACCATTTGCCGTGGGGATTAAATTAACGGCAATGGACCAACAGTAACCTAACCTTACCTTTGGTGGTCTTTGCATCAGTCGTCTGCATGCAATAATGAGCACAAGAGGCAATCGGACCTAACACAGAGCACATTTGCAGCAAATCTACGAACAATACGGACTACGAGAAATTACTATCACACAATCCGAAGGGAATCACAAACTCCGGTGTAGACATTCAAAATACAAATTTCCCTTTCATTCTTATTCAGTGATAGCAACTTCCATTAAATTTGAAGCAGATTTTTCACTAAAATTCGACTGCCAATGAATTCTGCGACAGATTCTTCGGAATTTGCAGCCCATTTTCAATTACCATGGAATTCGTGACTCGCCAACACGTAGAGTAAGTTAGAGAGCAGAATGATAGGCGTCAAGCGACGTAAAAACAGCTGTTGATTCGCCAATCTTGTTTCCCATTTTCACTGGATCTTTTAGTTTCCATGCCGCACTTAATTACGCCGACGATCTAGTAGCGTATATAACTGGTCCTATGGTCGAGGTAGTAAAAAACGTAATGCAGCGTGACTTCGATAAAGTTCAGCTATTTTACGACGAAGGGAAGTTGGTTATCAATTTGCAGAAGTGTGAAACTGTCTCTTTCCGGACCGCCGTTGCACATGCCGGATGCATCGCAGGATACGCGAAAACTGGCGCAAGTTCGGCGTAGGTGTACCCGTAGCTGTGAAAAGTGTGGTAAGATATCAATAAACACAAAATTTCTGAGAAAAGCCAGAAAAGCTTTTGCCGCGGTAAGGGGATTGTTTTTCAGCAGCCAATTTGATGCCAGAGTGAAAGTGGTGTAGGTTCAATGTGAGTCCTCCCCAGATGGAAAAGACGGGGTTGTTCTCCATCTGTATCGTGCACTCGAACAAGAAGTTCTACCCCAACGACGTCCTTTCAAACGAGGCAAACTTTAATTTTATTATTAAGCTGATCAGAAGTCAAACTGAACAAGCTATGGCTTCTTAAAGCAGCCTGATCTTTGGGGCTAACTATCCCAATACCATGTACTATGAATGAGTGCGCCTCAACGGCTTTATTCCTACCGAAGCATTCATCTACCTCGATACCAATTGGCTGATATTGGATGAGGATGGGTGCCCAATTATTTACCTTGTTGTACCGAACGCGACATCCCGTCTCCGATACTAACGGATGTCGCTCGCATTCGCAGCCACGAGGATCTCCTCCGGTTCAGTCCCTGCTCGCTATAGGCAAAAGTTTGCTAAAGAGCGGCACTTTTACTGGTGGTTGCACCAGAGCATATTCCGGCCTCTTAAGGGTAACCGAAACGAGGAGACGGTTGCCCATGGTGGCCAACCCACATAGATATTTTTAAGTTTACTTAGTTTTAAGACAAACAATTTCAAAAGGTGCACCGGGGTATATTGATATTGTAGACTATGCATATATGACATATACGTTACATGACATGTACGCCATGGTGTTCTGATTCTGTCTGAGTTAAGCTTAAGCTAAGATTTTTGATGTTTTCTTGGTAATTCTTTATTAAATAAGCAATTTTATGCCAAAACAACTGGGCATTGTCTATGCTCACAGAGCAAAGCTGCTGATCCCTCTCAACTTGGCGGAATGCCAGCAATGACCTTGGCGATGTGTAGATCAAGTTAGCATGCAGCCTCCAAGCGGAGGATAACAGCCGTTGTGAGGTGAACTAATGCATGCATCGTTTCCCCTGCGGTTGTGCGGAGGGCTAACAACCCGCTAACAGAAAAAAACGTACGTTACGGAAGAGCAAGCAGCCTCGAAACAAAGGACGGAACCTCAGCGACGACACGGCGCGAAAAGGGACAACCGCCAGTCGAACCGCCTACCATATCGACCATGTGCCCATTGAGCGAAGACACGCGTCAAATATCCTGGATGTGCGAACATTCAGAGGGGCAAACGTCGACTCTGACCATGATCTCGTGGCAGCCAGATTCAGAGCTCGACTGTCCAATGTCAGAAAGCAGCACCAAAGAGAAGTTTTGACATTGGGCGCCTAAGCACACCGGAGATTGCCAGAGCCTACGTCAAGCGCAAACGTCAACGAGTGGTTGCCGCTCGGCCATTAAAGAGGTAGCGGAAACCTGCCCACAGGCCTAAGGAAAGGCACCTAGGGTCTTCGAAATTGCGGGGGTAATCTAGTTACAAACTTGCAGAGAATATTGGATGTGTTTAAGCAGCACTTCCAACTGCTGATTAGCGGGCCTGTCCAGAAGAGAGTGACAGAGAACCAGAAAATCCCAACTCCAGTCCCGGAAGTAGTCCTTTCACCTAACATTGAAGAAGTCGGTACAGCCATTAAAAGGCTGAAGAACAACAAAGCAGGGCCAAATGGCTTACCATTGGTGCTTTTCAAAGCTGGGGGCATTGTACAAAAACCTCTGAACCGTTCGAAACCTGACCTAGATTTCGGCAAGGAGATGCGCTGTCGTGTGATTTTTTCAATTTGGTACTGGAGAAGATAGTGCGGCGGCGGCTTTAAACATGGAAGGCACTATCTTCTACAAGTCGGTCTAGTTGTTGATACGCTGATGACATCGAAATTATCGCGCGGTCCTAACGCGCCGTGGTGGAAGCTTTCACGGCAATTGAGGAACAGGCAAATTGAGTTGGTCTAAGGGTCAACGAGGACAAAACTAAATATGTGCTGTCGAGCAAAAAACGATCCGCCGCACACCACCTAGGCCAAAATTGTACAATCAAAAGCTACAATTTTGTGGTAGTAAAGGAGTTTTTCTGCCTCGGGGCAAACGTTGACTTCACAAATGACATCGTAGTGGAGATCCGACGTAGAATCGCTCTTGGCAACCGATGTTACCTCGGTTTGTCAAAACAACTGGGCTCGAAGCTCCTGATTCGAAGGACCAAAGTTATGCTCTACACGATTCTTATTCTGCCAGTCCTGGTTTGGTGCATTCAAAAGTCAAATGGAGACGAAGACACAATCGCGAACTGTACGAGCTGTACAATGATGCGGATGTAGTCCGGAAGGCAAAAATCTCTCGACTACACTGGCTAAATATCCTCCTTCGAGCGGGCCACTAAAGTCATCACTCAAGGCTTTAGCAGCGTATGGCTTCCAAGTCGATCAAAAGTAACAGATCCATGAAAGAGATGGCTATCCCTGCCCCAAATAAAGCAAAATGCTCCACCACTGTTCTGCCTACAGCCTCTACCTCCACTCAAGCAAGGCAGTTCAGGGGCGTGCTAAAGTTCAGACCATTGCGGCAATCGTGGACAGAATGACGGAAGCTTTCCATTAGACAAATGAAGGAAGTTGGAAGCCAGGCTTACACCCTTTTAAGCCTAACTGCGAGGACGCTGGCTGGTACCAGGGGCATATGATATACAAATCCTGGCATGTTCAGATCAAAGGTCACTGAACCTTCTAAAGATGGTAATCACGAGGACCGGCTATAGCCGGCTGCTTGCCTAGAGCTACTGTCCGTATATCATGTCCCTAATAGACCAACGGCACGAGCCCGCCTGCTTATCGACCCAGGGGACCAATTCATGATTCAGACTATGTAACCACAGCCTAAAAACTTAAGACTGGAAGACCGAAAAACGGGACAACTCAAGGGATCTCACAGGACCATAATCCTTGTGATGAGAGAAGGATCCGTAGAGCCTCTAGCTAAGGACAGCCATAAGGCCAGTTTTGGTTTTGGGAAGTTACCCCTGAAAATCCACAGAAAGGAGAGCGACCCGTCTGCACACAATGCCTCGACGAGAGTCAAGCAATTCTCCAATACCAAATCGGCACAGGCTTCCAAACCGTCGATTACCCCTACACGCTCAGAGTTGGGTACTCCACTTAGCTCGAGGGTTGTGTGATTCAGACAAGGACCTGGTAAAACTACTAAAAACCTCGCAGGAGATGAACACTTAGTTGGGCTCCGGTGACACGGAACCCTGCCAGGGAACTTTTGGATTCCTCAGATTCTTCAAAGGAGATAGACATAAGAAAAGGTGCAGGTGTCTGAAAGTAGTCATTCTGACGTTACTTCAGATTAACCTCCACCACTTAAAAATAGCATCCCCCAATCTCATTCTGCGTTTAGTCAGCAGCGGAAAGGACATTGTCCTAATCCAAGAATTGTCTCATCAGAATTGTCATCATCGTATTTCCCAGAAAGCAGATTCGAAACTATGATTCCAGAAAGAGTTTTGGTAAGGCCACACACGTCTACGCCGATGGATCCAGTCGAAAGATGAGGCTTATTCAGGCTCATTCTTTTATGGCAGTGACCACAGCAATACTACATGGCTATCATAATGATCACCCCTCTAAAGCAGGTGGACAAACGACAAAACAAAAACAGCTGCTATCTGGCTATACGGTGCAGAGGCATGGACAATCTCGAAAGCGAATGAAGAAGTAATTGGTCTGCTTGAGGGAATAGTTCTGCGTGCAATCTTTGCTCCTACTTGTGTTGAAGGGTTCTGGAGGAGAAGATTCAACCCTGACCCTGACGCGATAGTTGGATAGTTGGAGAGGCTTGTTGGTTGAGGCAAATGTCCACCCTAGACTGAAAAAAGTTATCAAAGAGAAACAAGCAAAACAAGGCGTTTCCAAAAACTGTGCAATGAGGCAGTCATAGACCTTTGGGGTAAAGCCGTACAGGGTGGTTAAAAAAGCTAAAACGCAGTAGATGCCCACCGCTAACCAACAGCGAAATGCTTTCCCCTATAGTGGAACACCTCTTCGCACGACGACAGCCGGTCACTAGCATTCAACTAACCTAGAGGAGCTACATATATTTAGCTATTTCGAAGGACGAAGGACGGACGGGATCCCCAATAGAGCTGTCATCATTCAAATAATTTGTCTATTAGATACACTAGACAAAATACTAGAACGGGTTGTATACGGTAGATTACTGGCGGTGGCGGAAGTTTATGTAGCTTTGTAAAATCACCTGTACGGCTTTAGAAAAGGAAGATCAACAGTCAACGCCATTGAATCGGTGATAAAATTGAGCTGGAAGCCATCCAAGGAAAGAGATGAAGATGGGGAGAGAATAAGTGTTGTAATGGTTACTTTAAATGCGAGTTGAGCGCACATAGAACAGTTTCTAATTGCCATTTTAACATCGTCCTATTAGTTGAAGACAATCATGGACTATTTTAATAACAGAAGGCTAATGTACAACAACGACTTAGTAACTAAACACAAAACGGCGGGAGTACCGCAATGATTTGGTCTGGGGTTGATACACTTCACACTATGCGGAATGAAGGATCTCATGTCCAGCAGAAGAATGTTTGTGATCATATCAGCAGCGCCATCCACGTCACTATCGAGGAAGCATAGTGACCAGTTAAAATTCCTAAAGAAGTTGTTGAGTCCGCTCGAATTGGCTTTCTCGGATAGTCATACTGTTCTTTTCGGAATTTGTTCTCTGACTGTTTGTGGCGAAAACGAGAAATCAGCTCATACGACACAGTGGATTGTTGATATCATCTTGTGTTTGAGCCATGACAACACCTCTTTAATCGCTATGGTTTCTGCCTAAAAAACGCTGCAGTGATCAGGGAGCTTCAACAAAATAGCGATGTTGAGATCTTGGGAATAGACACCCGCACCCACCCCTTCGCTTGTCTTTGATCCATCTGTGAAAATACGCAGAGGATCTTCCAACGTTTGCCTGACACACATCCAGACCGATCTGGAATAAATGCTGATCGAGAATATCTTCTCGAAGCCTGGGGTATTAGGCGGTCAGTGTCGCTAGGAAGGAAGTTGAATTCTTTGAAAATGGTTGAGTTCGGACCACAGTCGGAGTGTTTTGAGTCTTAAGGCGTGACAAAAGGTTGCAAGTCCATGGTCATCTCAATGGGTCCAATAGAAACTCTCATGCGTCTGCTGATAACGCGCATAGCGTGTCTCACGCAGGTCAGGTCGCCAACGTGGGACGTCGTTATCAAATATGTGCACCAGACGCAAGCTCAGAAACTTTGAGGAAACTTTGAGATAGTCAAGGACTTCGTCTACCTAGGCTCCGGAGTAAATAGGGAAAACAACACCAGTACCGAGATCAAGCGCAGAATTACTCTTGCCAATCGCTGTTTCTTTGGGCTCAAGAGGCAATTAAGTAACAGAGCTATCTCTCGAAACACCAAATTGACCTTGTATAAAACCCTGATCATCCCAGTCCTGCTCTATGGCGCGGAGACATGTACGCTATTGAAAGCGGATGAAGAAGCTCATGGTTGTTTTGAAAGAAAAGTTTTGCGTACGATCTTTGGTCCTGTTTGCGTTGATGGCGTTTGGAGGAGAAGGTTCAACCACGAACTATACGGGCTGTACAGCGGCATGCACCTAGTTAAGCGTCTTCGGATCCAACGCTAAAGATGGCTAGGTCATGTAGAGCGGATGGACACCACAGCTCCGGCCCGAAGAGTCTTCGACACCGAGCCATTGGGACAGCGCAACAGAGAACGTCCTCGCACTAGATGGCGGACGCAAGTGGAAAAGGACCTCAACCAACTTGGTGTGCGCAACTGGAGGCAGCTGGCGAAAGATCGTGCTGGCTGGAGAGGCATGTTGGTTGAGGCCCAGGTCCACCCCGAACTGTAGCGCCAAGCAAAGAAGAAGAAGAAGCAAGCTCAGCGTTTTTCGCTGAGTGACATAGTGTTTAGTTTGTAAGATATATTTTGTAATTTAGATTTAGTTCAGAAGCCGAAGAAACCGGCAATAAATTCTCCGACACTTAATGTCGTAAAACAAAATAAATGGGTGTTTATTTTATTTGTTAACTTGTATTAATCGATTCTGAAACTTTGGTAAGGATTTGCTGACATCGAAATGTTTGATTCTGCCGGCATTTCTGATAGATTCTGCATGACAACGGTGTTGGGATCCCAATTGTCGTTTAGCAGGACCAGACTCTGCTACTAGACTACTGTCCGAACTGTACATATGCATATGTGTATAGCTTTCGGACAGCATTCCTGCGATAAGTTCTTTCTTAACGAAAACAAACGCTGAAGTCACTTTGTCTAATAAATCATATATTATTTTTATTTGTTTTGTTCTGTTTTCTCATCATACAATAAACTAATAATTATAAATGGTTTTAAATTACATCGAGGATACAATTTGTATTGTATAACTCTGCACTGTAATAATAATAATAATTATAATATAATAGCAATAATAATTATATGCTTTTCAATGACATAAATAACATAACTGTTCTCTATATTCGCTTTTGATTTATGTATGTAATATAAACATTGTTCATGCTCTAAAAATCTATTTTAAATTAATTTGGTTTTGTATATGATTTTTCCCTTAGTAAATTCTATTATTTCATCATAGAAATATAAACTTTTTGTATTTTCATTTTTATTTTACACCTCTTTTTGTTTTGTTTTTTTCATTCACCTTTTTGGAAAATTAATCTGTGTGCGATAACAATCGACTATTTTTATAGAGCTTGTTTATGTTTTTAACTTTGCTTCATATTACTTCCTCTTTGTTTTGTTACTAAATTGCACTCCAGTGTCCTGTTTTGTTTATACTCGTAATTGTTACGTTTATTAAATGTTTAATTTTCTTATTATTCATACAAAAACCCTATTGACTTTATGTTCTTATGAGTACATTTTGTAGTTTTGTTTGCTTATTATTTACTGGTTTCTATCCCGATTTGTGTACACATATGGTATACTTATGTATGTATGTATGTAAAACACATTCGTGTGTCATTCTGTCTGCTCAAATTGCATATCTGTAAGTGGTTAGCATTAATTAAAGTAGCACACACACAGAATTATTTAATGGAACTAAAATATACATAAATTGTTATAACACTTTGTAGCGATTGTACACTAGAGTATATCGATAACGCGACTGTGAACGTCGCACATATTCAAATCCCAAATAAATTGTTTATGGAAAAACTTAAATATCTAGCTGTCTCGGTATGGTGAAAAGATCCTAAAGGCTTTGCTAGCCCTGATAGTCTTACACTGTTTTGTGTAAAGAAGGGTGACGTACGTGCAATATTTATTTTATTCACCCCTATTCTCTGTCGCGTGCCTACAATTTCAATACAAATTCGCCACAGGTGACACGACTAAGAGAATGGGAGCGATTATGTCTTCCACTTAAATTTGCATAGAAGAAAACTAGAACTGCTAAACGTATATGCCTAGACGAAGTGTTTTGAAACAAAAATATGGCCACTAATATGTGTCTATGAAGTAAACGTCTAATATTGTTACTTTTTCTATCCCATTTCTTGTTTACAGAACTCCTACAAGGATACTAGTATCTAAATATGTACATCACGTATCACTAAATACTATCCATTTTATTTTTCCTTTTTCTGACATTGTGATTCTATTATGTGACACTTAGCAGAAAACAGATTTGTTTTTTTGTAGGTTTCTTGCAACCCCTACTTTATCATCAACATTTTCTGACCGTCCATATCTTCATACGTTATAAGCCAGAGTGCTTTCATAAATTTATATGTGTTCACAACTATTAACATGAATTGAAACATCTTTTCACCTTCTTTGTATGTGCCCGCCCCTGGTGTACCTCTATAATTCTATTCGCTGGGAGTCTGGGACATGCCTAATCGGCAATGAAAGAACTGATGAATTTGCCAATCAGATATTGCTGTTAGATAAAGCGAAACGATTACAGATTCGGTAAAAATAAGAGTTTTAAGGTTTTCTTCAGCTACGGGTGAAATCAAAACTTTGTTCTAGTTCAATGCAGCATAGTGCTTAAGCCAACATTCTTTGAATAATAAAATGGATTGCAATACAGTCCTAGTCCCTCGACCCATCTATACCAACGATTTTAGTTTTTGTTTTCTCAAGTCCAATGTTTTTCTGCTGATTCGATGCAACTAACCAATATGCCGTCCACAAGCTAGCGATAGTAATTACAGCGCTTACCAGTAGCCACAATCATCTGAAGTAACTTAAATGTGACAAGTTTCAAAATAAAAGTTCTGACGTCTCTTCAGCTAAGTGTCTCCTCCCAGCCACATAAATCTATCCATCTGCGTATCTAAGACGATACGCTGACAGAATCTTTTCGTCTTCTGCGTGTTAAGCTTTTAAATCAACTACAATCAAAGCAACTACCGGCATTCTAGTTCTAGAATACTTATAGACTACTTCAAATGAAGTGCGGTCTTTTTTTCTAATTTAAACAATGTACCCAATCACAAAAAGACTGTGATGCTCCTCTAAATCGGCTTCAAACATACGACAAAATAACAACCGGATTTCAGAAATAAGTAGTAAGTGAGAGATTGTACAAATAATGATAACAGTTCACACAGTCAACGTAAAAGAGCCAGAGGTCGTACCAAGAATACCTGCAAACGATCGATAATTTTGAACCTAGACAATTACAACCTCACAAATAGTGCCAAGACAGTTGCAAGTAAGATGGAGATGCCAAGTAAAAGCTATATGCTCCCAATAGGAGCGATAAAGGAAAAAACAGACCCAATGTGGACTATCGACATAAGAGCTGGACCACAGGCTCATTTTATTAACTGGGCATAAATTGATGTACTTCAATACCGACGGCTTCGAATGCGCCTGAGCCTGAGTTTCCTTCATTCACTCGATTTAGATTCACTGGCAGTATGAATCGTAAAATACGGCGGACAGACTACCTTACCGAATACTATTTCGAGTTAGACAAACCGTTTTTTTTGTGTTAAGTGACAGCATTTAATGCAGGAAAAAAACTTAAATTCGAATTAAATAAGACAAATACACACGTGAAATAAGTTAAATGAGTTAGTGCATACTCTTCAAAACAAATACTGACCGAGCTCGAAGTCATTTTCACTGACAAAGGTAATAGAGAGTAATGTGTATGAGGAGCTTTAATTCGAACGCCTCAATTTTGAGACTTCAATGATTCAAAATTATGAATTTCAGTGAAACGTTCCCCCCTGGCGTATTCTACAATATGCGTGATTGCAATGATGGATGCAATTTCACGATTCCATTCTACCAAGTCATAGACAGCAATTGCATTTTGCTGATAAGCCTCGTTGGAAGGAACATATCTGTTGATTTTGATTCTTTTTCAACAAATATCGTATCTACCTGCAGGGTCGTAAGGATTTTGATAGGTCCAATACAACCAATTTGAACAACAATTCGAGGTTATTTATTCACCTAATAATTGCATAATATTTTTCCATTTGAAATGCCGCAGGATTTTTTGCACGAAAGGACAAAATTCAGGAATTTATGTATTTCGAATAAGGTAGGTAATTGTCATAATTGAACTGTTGTCAGTGACTGTGAATTTCACTTAAAGTGTTTCGAAAGCAAATGCAATCGTTTTGGAAATCCAATTTCCATTCAATTTTACCCCATTTCTGTAACCTAACTGTAGTACAGTAATAAAAAAATGAAAGCGTTTGGAAAGGCGAGGATGCATCTTCTGGATAGTAGTCTCTATAATCTAATCCAATGATCTGACACTGGTCCAGACAGTTTTGTTGCATAGGCAATAGCACATCTAATGAGAATTCTTTGAAATAACTCATTACTCTCACCCTTGCTGTGATGATCATGCCGTTTCAACTCGATTATCCTCTCAATTTTAAATTTTAAATAAAGCGGTAGATATTGCTGTTTGATAATGATTATACATGGTATACATGGTATATATAACACGTATTCTTAACCTAAATCCTAATCTCTTCGCAATATCCGCACAATTACTGGAACCTAAGTCCGATTGAACACATTTGCAACCATACAGAGCCAGAAGTAACTGTAAAAAACAGAAGGAATTGAGACGTAGATCAGGAGCATAAGAGTACATTTAAAGGCCGAGAAGGTGTTGGGAGAATTCCGCCAGAAAGAAACTTCTAGGAGACAATACTATTAATTTTCAAGAGCTTGAACTCAATGTTCCATTACCAAAGGTTCAAGGTTCATGGCAATCAAGAAGCTGGTGAACAGACATTTTGGCATTTTGGCTTAGCAACACTGTGTAGGAGGAAAATAATCGGCAAAATGAAAAAAACAGCTGTATGCAAAGAACAATTTAGTTTATTGACATTCCGTATACTGCGTACACTCAATACCACGACCAGTGTATTTATGCTTTTGTTATGTGGAGACTTCGGGTCATTCACCTGATCAGATGGTTGGCTCTTTCTAAAACAAAACAATAGCTAACGGACTGTACTGCAAATGAATCAGATCCACAGTGTGTTGTACAAGAATCATACCGCGTGTTTTTTATTCTCCTACAACTGCATATTCCGCCCCAATTAGACCCTATTGAGCTCTAACGTAGGGATAATGTGACAATCTTTGCATACCCACCTAACTTACGATAAGGTGCGAACATGATTTTTTTTAATAAAATTTTGTTAAAAACCGACAGCTTGTAGGTAAACGAAAAAGAAAACAAAACAAAATGTATTCCAACAATTATAAATAAATATATATTAAATATTCAAACGAAAAACATACATCATATTCATATATATATATTAAATATAATATTCTAAAAGATATTAACTTAAATAATAGTAATTTAAAATAAAATAAAAAAAAAACATAATAAAACTCAAATATGTAGTACGTTCACTCTGTGATATTATTTTTGGATAGTTCTTGTTTTTCTTCACTTTCGTTTTGCTTGTTTTAGTTAAATTTACCATTTTATGTATAATTCTCATATAAAAAAGATATGTTTTATCCCACCCAGATTACATATAGTTAAATTATAAGCAAATGTAAAAGAAATACGAATCGAAACAATTTGGTCAATTTTGATTTTGAATATAATATGTATATAGTTGTCTTAATGAGAGTTTAATTATTTTGATTTTTAATCATCTCTTCCTCGTTTGGTTCTGGTAATTTAGGTTAGTAATTTTTCCTTAAGTATTCATCATCTTAAATTTGTTGTTTCTTCTGTTTCTCATTTGTTTGTTTTGCTATACTTTAAATTACCCTAAAATTTAAGTCTACTCTTAAAACAAAAAAGTAATAACATAGTATGTAAATAATGGTGAAAAAAAATGTAAATAATTATACAACTTAATTGCTACTCCTTGTGACGTAATCGTGCTTATTTGGCATCTTTAGCAAACGTTTTGTGCGGAACTCATATGCTCGTCGACAGAACATAACTAATTCTGGATTTGTGCTGTCTGGGACCATGCGTGGATTAAAATAATTTGGCCGTTTTGGTACAATCGACACATCTTCGATGTCTTCTTCTGCGGCACGTAATCTACGACGATATCTGGACAATAGGATATAAAATGAATTGTAAGTCTAATGTCGTTTATACGTTATATCGAAGAAAATTTACCTGCAGTATTCTCTGAACGCCAGTACATAGCACTTGTCCTCTATACACGCCACGGAATTGTGATCACGATGGCGGGATGCATAGACTTCATCGGGGCTGTCGTTTCTTTGACGGCCCTGTTCAGTATGTTCCGGTCTATAGTACCACAACAGGGACATCATCATTTCTCCTATGAAATGGGAAATTCATGTTAAGTTGAATTATTCTTCTCTATTGAAAGTATGCATTGACTCACCATCTTCTGGATTTTCCCACAAATGAGCAACTTTAGCAACATATGGCAATTCATTATCTTCGTTAGCCTTAAGTAACACACAATCTCTTGGTCTAATAATGTCCCCCTCAGAGTGCCGCATTGCAGGATAACAAGTTCGGATGACATGTGGGTCATCACTCTGTTAAAAAAAAAATAATGTGATAAATTTGTGATGTAAAATGTGATGAGATAGCTATTTGGTTTAAAAACTAAATTTATTATAGTGTATGTAGCCAGTGTGGTAGCAAGAAAACAAATGTCAGAAAAGATATAGATTTGAGTAAAAATATACAAGGAGTTTAGCATATGATAGGAGAAAGGAGACCCCTTTGACTGCGCCAACTATCGGGGCATAAGTCTCCTTAACATCGCCTATAAGATCTTATCTGCCGTACTGTGTGAACGCCTAAAGCCATTCGTCAACAACTTGGTCAGTCCATACCAGTGTTGGCTTTAGGCCAGGAAAATCCAACATCGACCAAATATTCACACTTCGGCAGATTTTGGAGAAAACCCAGGAGCAACAAATCGATACCCACCACCTGTTCATCGATTTTAAGGCCGCGTCTGACAGCATTTATAGAGACGAGCTATACAGAGCAATGTCTAGTTTTGGCATCCCTACCAAACTCGTCCGTTTGTGTAGGATGACGATGGAGAATGCACGCTGCTCCATCAAGGTGGGTAAAGTACTAACCGAGACCGCTATCAACTCAGACAACGACACCAGCGCTGAAATCAAACGAAGAATAACTCTTGCCAATCGGTGCTTCTTTGGGCTAAGAAGGATGAAGCAGCTCTTGGTTGCTTCGAGAGGAAAATTCTTCGGCTGATTTTCAGTCCCGTCTGCATAGATGGTGAGTGGAGAAGGAGATACAACGACGAACTATACGGGCTGTTCAGCGACATCGACTTAGCCAGAAGAGTGAAGATCCAACGCTTGAGATGGCTAGGTCATGTAGAGCGTGGTAGAGCGGATGGAAACCAATGCTCCGGCCCGAAAAGACTTCGAATCCACCCCCGAGGGACGGCGCAGTAGAGGAAGACCGCGACTCAGGTGGCGCACGCAAGTGGAAAGGGACCTCAACCAACTATGCGTGCGAAACTGGAGACAGCTAGCTAAAGATCGAGCTGGCTGGAGACGCTTGTTGGTTGAGGCCCAGGTCCACCCCGGACTGTAGCGCCACCTTAAGTAAGTAAGTAAGGAAGCATATGATAATAGGATAGAGATAAATAATATAGGTGTAACCGCTCGTGTCGGGTGCTAGTTTTCTCACAAGCAGAAGAGACCAACTGTTTTATGCCGACTCTGAACGGCCAAGTTTGAGAAGCTGTTTCTAAACAGGAATAATCTTTGATCATTGTCAATGACTCGAAAGAGGAAAGGACGTGAAAATTGTTTCTGGTCGTACCAGGCATTGAACCTAGACACGTAGGTTTACGTGGGTTGGGGACGACGCACATATCTCTACGGGCTACGGATAGATATAAAGGAACTTTCCTGCGATTACTGTCCCCATGTTAAAATGGAGACCATAAACCTCGTTCAAAACATTTTGAAAGACATTTAGTGATAAATTATTATAAGGATAAGCTATATAAAGGGTGATTTTTTAGCTATATTCTTTTTGGCAACACTGGTTTAAACAGCTGACTCACGTTTCGTGTTTTGTTTCACTGTCAAACGTCTTCAGTTTGGTCTATAATTTGAACATGAGTCGTCGTACAAACAAACAACGTTTGCAAATAATTGAATTTTCTTATCAAAATGCGTGCACTGTTAAGAAAGATCATCGCGCGCTTCTTCCGAAAAATTGTGTTCAGCGACGAAGCTCATTTTTGGCTCAATGTGTTCGTAAATAAGAAGAATTGTCGATTTTGGAGTGAGTAACAGCCAGAAGCATTGCAAGAGCTACCATTGTATCCAGAAAAAAGTTTGGTGCGGGTTATGGGCTGGTGGCATCATTGGACCGTACTTCTTCAAAGATGATGCGAATCGTAACGTAACTGTGAATGGTGAGCGCTACCGTGAGATAATATCCAATTTATTTTTGCTCAAAATGCAAGAGCTTGAATTGCATTACATGTGGTTTCATCAAGACGGTGCCAGATGCCACACAGCACGCGCAGCAATGGACTCATTGAGAGCCGAGTTCGGTGAACATTTTATTTTACGTTCGGGACCGGTCAATTGGCCGCCTAGATCGTGCGATTTAACGCCTTTAGACTATTCTTTGTGGGGCTATGTTAAAGCCCATGTCTGTACAGACAAGCCCGCTTCAATTGACGAATTGGAAGACAACATTGAAGCATTTATTCGTGAGACACCGGCCGAAATGTTGGAAAGAGTATGCCAAAATTTGACTAAGCGGATGGACCATTTGAGGCGCAGTCAAGGTCAACATTTGCATGAAATAATCTTCAAACATTAAATTATATGGACCGTACTATCGATTCAAATAAAGATTTCATCAACTCGTGTCGTAGTATTAACCATTCACCAAAGGTTTTCCAACCTTTCCAGTGTGTATTGTGTATGAGTGCAATGAGTTGAGTGGTCTCGATTCTGACTTTCACTACGGAAATGAACGAATTATATTTCGCTGTCATTATAGTCTACCTCGATGAGCCATGGTTTATTTTCAACCGAACCGTCAATGTTATACCCTTAGTCGCACAACAGCAGGTGCTTGAATTAGTACAAATTTGTTTGCAGTGGTTTCTTCCTCTTCCTCATCTCTACAACTTCTGCAGTAATCGTTATATTCTAGAGGCGTGAGTTGCAATGGCACAATTTCCTTATGATTCCAATGAGGGGGTTCTAAGATTAGGCCTCGAATTGATCAGGCTAATAAATCGATTAGGATCTAGCATATGCCAAAGATTAAATAATTGGCCTGTCCTTTCAGTTTGTGTTATGCGTAAGGTCATCTTCGTCACCACATAAAAAAGTTTCGAGTTCAGAAGCAACCACATGCCTCGGATACGGATGGATCCACTGTTGACGGTTTTGGAACTGGAATGTGAGGTCCCTTAACAGACCACGTGAAGCCGATGAACTTGCAGATGCCCTAGACTGCGACCTCTACGACGGCCATTTCTACAGAGGAAGCTTACTTGGATGTGGATTTGTTGTTCGAGGCAGGTTTAGGCGAAAAGTTTTATGCCTTAATTATGTAAGCGAACGCCTCATAACAATGCTCATCAAGGACGAACTCGGGAACATCAGAATGATTTGCACCTACGCCCCGACAGAATAGAAGGATGACGATAGCGAGGATGATTTCTTCGATCTCCTAGAAAGAACATAACATCGATGCCCCATCTACGACACCAATATCGAAGTGATCGTTTCTAAAGTCATCGAAATGGACGCCTGGCGGTCACCTGATCAGTCAACCTCACCTTGCGATCGACGTCAGATACTCCTCCAATATTCTCGATGTCCGAAGGTTCCGATGAGCTCGACTAGGACCATTTTGATGTCGTTTTGATGGAGATGGAGCACGGAAGGGGAGAAGGACCTCACACAACTCGGTGTGCGCAGTTGGAGGCAACTGGCGAAAGATCGTACTGGATGGAGAGGCTTGTTAGTTGAGGCACAGATCTAACACGAACTGTAGCGCCAAACAAAGAGGAAGAAGAAGAAATATTTGCTGTAGAGATAAGCACGGATGATAGCTTGTCCACTGGAAAGGGCACAGATTGTGTATACTTTCTAGCGCAACGTCCATATTTTTACGATTTCTTAAATACCTGTTGTAAGCACGCACATGTCAAAACAATTAGTATGTCATGTCAGATGTTAAATACTTCCTCCACATATATAATTCAAGTGCAAATTAAAATCAAAAGCGTACTTACATTAAGAAAAACAGCGCCTTGGAATGGTTCACCCTCCCAACGCCAACCGTTATTCCATTTGGGCACTACATCAGGTCTCGTAGGTTGAATGGTTTCGTCGACCTCGATAGAAATGGAATGTTTATGCTTCTGCCTCTTTCGGCAACCGAATTTCGATCGTGAACGTATCCTCTTTATCGGTCCATGTTGCCTACTAATGTATCTCGGTATAGCCGGTAGCCGGAATACAAAATCAACAATCGGTGGTTGTGGTACGGGAAGAGAAGCAGCATTTGAACTTGGTGGATCAGTATCGCGTGTAGCCTCAGTTGAAGTTTCTGAATTAGCTGTAGCAAGCGGGCTTTTGGAACAATCATTGTTATTTGCCTCCGAAGTGTTGTTGTTATTGGCGCTCGAATTGTCTGGTGTATCTGCCAGGCGATTCTGGTCGACGCACTCACAATCGGATGAGGTAGGAGGTATCGGAACATTTGGAGAATTTGCCTGCGTCGCTGCTGCGTTACTGGAGTGTGTCCCCTTCTTTTTGCTAATTTTTTTAATGCTAATAGTTGTTCCTGATTTCCCTTTTTTGTGGCTTCTTGATTTTTCCGCACTCGCAGATGGGTTCTTGCCAGATTTGCTTGAGGTAGATGATCTTTTTGCGGGCAGACATCGTTCTGTCTTGAGCAGAGATGGAGAAGGTTTCTTAGTTTCTGACTTTGAGCGCACTTCCGCTGTCTTAGACTTTCTCACTGTACGGCCTGTTGTAGAACATAATGATGCACAACGTGTTTCTGGTTCTGAAAAATAGCCTCGTGATACCAAATCCGTTGTCGCTTCGTGCGGAGATGCTGTTGATTGATTGCTTTGGAATAACAGAGACTTTTGCAGTTTCTCTCTTCGTAATTCCTGGCGTTTTTCAAGTCGCTTAGCTCGTCTTTTTTCTAGGGTCTCCTGTTTCTTTCGTTCTAAAGCCGCTAGCATTTTCTTTCGCATGCGAAGACTCTTCCTCTGTTGATCGGTGAGAATCAGTTGACGCTTTCGGACACCCCTGTCCTTCGACGATTTGTTAAACTTACCGTACCGATTTCGTTTCTCGATTTTACGGCTGAGGCACAGATAGGACTTTGGTTCGGTTTGCTTTATGAGGCTTTTGTAGCTATTGGGAGGGGATTTCTTGCATTGACTTTTGTAAGACTCAAGAATTTTGATTCGCTGCTTTGGCCCATCCAAAGCTGGACTTGTTATTTCAATGTCATCATCATCGGCGTCCAATTCAGAAGTGGAGACTTTGGTGTCTTCCATTATTTCTGGTTCCATTTTGATCTTGCTTAATTGCTCCTTTGCGTCTTCGCCCTCTGGCAGCAGCACCGACATTTCTTCTTCCTTTTCGGTTTTTATTTGCTCCGATTTTATTTTGGTTTTTAGAATCAACGGCACTGTTTCGTCACAATTGTGATCGATGGTTTTACTGGAACTCAGGTGACTAGGACTGTTCAGGACAGGTGCTAGTGAACCAATGGAGTGCTGAAGTTGTGTTAATGTGGGCTGTTGAGCTGATTGCATCTGCTGTAATCGAACGGGATTATGAATCGCAGCGGCTCCGGCATAGACCATTTCCCTTGCCATAGTTTTGCCTATACGAGCTTTTCGGCCGACTACGATGGGGGTCGGTGATACCATTGTTGGGGAGCCCACCGACATAGTAAGATCGAAAGCTTCCATTGGACAGCTTATCTGACCATTTAATGCTCCTGTCTTCTCAGATTTACTTTCCTGTGACACTGTCAATCCTTCGGAGGATTTATCGTAATTAAGAGGCGGTGTAGGAGGCTGAATCACTTCTTCTTCGTACTGACTGCTCTTGGAATCGACGTCTATCTCTTCCGATTTCAATTCCGATTTTAACGGTTTTAAAAGATCTATTTCATCACATGACTGGACATGGTGGTGACGCAAATGCGGATGATGATGCGAGTGGTGTAGGAAATGATGATGTGCGGTTGGTGCGACCGTATCAACGCCGACGCTTCCGTCAGACATCATCAATTGTTGTTGCTGCTGGTGAATTGGATTACTGTTATTTTTTGTTACTGGGCCTCTACCGATATTCAACTGTTGTTGCTGATTACTACTGATATTAGCGTTGACAGTTTCACTACTATTAAGCATAGCTGACACTGGCAACACATTGTTGTTGCTGCTCATCGAATTCGGGACCACACTCGATTTGTTGTTCACATTGTTCGCCGAGGTGGCTATATTCGCTGAAGCTGCTGGTGCCATTGTTGCTGTTGTTACAACTGTGGGATTGCTGCTGCTGTTGGTAGTTATTGGTGCTGATGTATTGTTGCTGTTGTTGTTGCTGCTGCTGCTGCTGTTGTTGCTGCCGCTGCTTGTGTTGCTACCAATATGAGGCCCAGTATGGACGTTTTTTGGACACGACTGTTGCATTGGGCATGGACATTGTGGTGGATATTCTACGGAAGAAAATATAATAAAATAAGAAATCAATAAAACTGATATTTTTGAATACTATTAACAACCAGATGAATCTTTGAAATGAAAACATTTTGAATACAAATCCCGAAGTTTGTTTTAAGTCATACACAAGAAACAATTCAAAAATTCATCGACGTTCCTTATTTTTAACAGATGTGAAATTATGTTAGTGAATCATACGTATCTACATGTATGTGGCTAACCATACTTTTCCTTACCCATATAGGGGCTGCGGGTGTAGCATTGACCCCCGCCGCCCGGACTGTAGGCCGAGTAATAACCAGGCGGACCCGGATAATGCTCCAGGTGTTGTGTGTGTGCCGCTCCTGGTCCGGCTGGTACTAGTTGTGTGCCCGTTGGTGGTCCTGTTGGAGGTGGCTGACCACTGGAAGGTGGTGACTGCTCGTAAATATCAGATGGAGGCGGTGGACCAGTTGGTGGTCCAGGTTGATAATACGGCGGATAACGTCTGTATGACGGTGGTGGTGGAGCGCTTTGATAGACTTTGGCTGAGAAATATGGTTGGTAGGAGGGCGAATAGCACATCGCCTCACCCGGGTAGGGAGAATAATAATTGGGCGGATATGCCGACGTGTAATGCATTTGATGCATTGATCTTGGATACGGTGGTGCACTCTGATGAGCGGCTGCCGCTGCTGCTGCTGCCGCGGCGGCGGCTTGTTGATGCAGTTGCTGCTGATTCTGTTGCTGCTGTGAGGCAACGTTTGCCGACTGCTGAGTTGCTGGATAGCGGAATGTTGTCAAATCCCCACCTGTTATGAGAACATCACTGTCCGAACTTTCCACGGTCGATGTGGAAGAAGGCGGTGGTTGAAGTTGTCCTCGTTCTGGATCAGAATCAAGTGGTGTAGGAATTTGTTTACCCTTTGGTCCAGTTAAAGAAATATTCGATTGTGCTTGCTGGGATGATGGTGGCGCCGAAGCAACTGATGGCAGCACGTGTGGTGAAATTAAGGGACCAGCTGGTTGATAATAGCCTGTGGGATGAAAAATAAACAAAAATATCTTTTAAAAATCTTTTTAAATGACGGTTTTGTATTCTTAAGACGTTTTCAATTAAATGGATCTGATCTGACTACCTATGTATGTTTTGGAGATCATAGCTTTGAGTATGAACGGATAATGTTTTATACCAAAATAAAGAACAGCGAAGAATAGGACATCGGGATGCATATTCATACAATCGGTCAATCGATCGAAATGTATTCTATTATTACATAATCGTGCTCGTAAATGCGATTCAATGCAATTATTAAGTCAGAAGCCATACGTTTGCCATTTAATGTACTTTTGATATCTATAAAATGTAAATTCTACTTAAAAACAATGATAGGCAATTTCGTTAATCACCTCGGAAATAATACCAGTCATTTTCCTCACTCTTCATTAGTGCGCAAAAAGAAAAGACTTGTTGCACTTTATGCAACTCGAAGGAGACCGCAAATCTATCTTCCGCATCTTTTAATAAATACGTACGTGCACATATGCACACACATTCAACTGACTACTATACCCCCTGTTGCTGAACAGGCGACCACTTACTCGTTCGCATTCTACAATCAATTCCAC
Source organism: Eristalis arbustorum (assembly GCA_916610145.1). Lineage (NCBI taxonomy): Eukaryota > Metazoa > Arthropoda > Insecta > Diptera > Syrphidae > Eristalis > Eristalis arbustorum. The sequence goes on along the minus strand of OU744320.1, from coordinate 51,619,532 downwards.
TGCCACCTGCTTAAACAGGTTCGCTCGTTTTAAACTTATGTGTGCAGGATTGCAGGCAACAACACGAATGCAAGCCGAAAGAAAAGGTTTAGAGGTAGGTAAAGTGCATCTCCGGAACAAAAGCGCCAGAAATGAGAAAGGCTTAGTGACCGCACTGAAGCCTTATTTTTTCCCCCAAACATAAACTGGCGATTTTGACAAATGAAATTGCAAAAGGGAGCGGAGCAGATAAACACATACGTATTGGGCATGTAATGTATTGCAAGAGAAAAAAGATACAAATGATTTATATTTACAAAAAAAAGGCGAGCGATAAGAGCAGTAAAATGAGAAAATATGTGTATATTCGTTACGTTGCTTTATAAAAGCGAAGATGCGTGAGGTTTTTAACGAAGAGGATAAAGTAATGCCTTGGAATTGGACCTTTTTGTAGCTGGAGATAACATTCAGGCATACTTTCAATTTACAACAGGAATAAAGGAAAAGGAAGACTTTGGTTTTGGTGTTGGAATTAAGTGTGTGTTTAAGCTGGAAGATCTTAAAATAGATCCAAATTGTTATGTTAACCATGTATGACAAATTCAGGAGAGATGCATAGATCAGTCGGAGACGTTAGAACTATTGGTAAAAAGCAAGCCGTGCAATTGATGCTGAATTTTGAAATTCGACGTTTTATCACGTTGTCCGCCCAAAAGTCAACATCAAAGCAGTGCGTTAGACTAGCATTTTTTGAAAATGAGCTTCGTTAAGTTAAGCTTTGACTGTTACTGATTCATAACACAGTTACAGTCGTTACAGTATCAATTTACCGCTGGTATCACATATAGCACCTTCAACAAACAGAATCAGTAGAGAGACAAGTGCAATTTGGCAATGTACTGAGGTGCACCAGCTCTAAATACATTCTTAGATAACCAATGTTTGAGGGAATCTGACTGATCATTGGACAATTTGTTCATATCGAAAGTATTGTTCGTACTATGTCGCATATCGATGATAAGTATTTATGATTTCTTACGGCTTTAGTAGATACCGACTGCACGTAGTCTCAACATATCGCGGTGCTGCTACGTGCCCCATAGCCCGTGCCGCTTGGGACATTCTGCATTCTACGAGCAGTTGGAGGGTATGGCAAATTCGCGCGACGACGACGTGAATTGGCCACCCTGTTCGCAGATGGACAAATTATACTTCAAGATATATGTCTCCTTTAACGAGCAAAAATAACGTATATTTAAAAGCCTAAATCAAAAAAGACGGAATCATTACACATTTGTCCGAATTTGTGGAGAAAAGTTAATGTAAGAACGCAAATGTCCATAAAAATTAACTTTAGCCAAAAAAACAATCCTAAGACGTAATACACAGGCAAGTTATAACTTCAGAGAGAGTGTTCATACAGACAAAAGCTGTGTCAACAGTCCTACTGAAATGTTTAAATTTATAAGAATTTGCATGCCAAATCCATTTAATGTCTATTTCTTTGTCGACGGACAATAGGAATGCCTGGTCATGGTTACTTTAAAAGCCAGCACTGCACACTCCATCCTTCAATTTCAGTCTGATTTTGTAAAACAGTCCTTGAAAATTTCATCTCCTGAATAATCAATGAGTCTTCGACACCGAGCCATTGGGACAGCGCAACAAAGGACGTCCTCGCACTAGATGGCGCACGCAAGTTGAAAAGGACCTCAACCAACTTGGTGTGCGCAACTGGAGGCAGCTGGCGAAAGATCGTGCTGGCTGGAGAGGCATGTTAGTTGAGGCCCAGGTCCACCCCGGACTGTAGCGCCAATCAAGAAGAAGAAGAATAATCAATGCCAAAATGTAAACATACACTTGTACTTTATTTACAAGTGTATAGGTCCTGGCCGGTCAGTCAACATTTACGCAAAAAAAAAAAAACCAATAGGCGTGTTTTTTGACCACTCAGTCCCATTGTTTTTTCCGAGTTTTCTTCGCTCCGCTTCTAAAGACTTTAGAGAGTTGGCGCTAGTCATTGCGAAATATTCCTCAAAAGTAGAATGAAAATTTGAGTTAGGAGCAGTAAAAATGTACACAAAACGTTTCAACAATGCTTGGACTCCTACGCACTTGAACCGACGGTGTTCGAATGCCTGTAGGATAAAGAGGAACAAAAATGTTCACGGCCAAACCTTTTTTGAGCCACTGACGGGAGTAATAATTGTCTGTCTAGAAAAACTAGGCTATTCGAGTCGGCATAAAACCGTAGCTTGGCCGTTCGGAGTCGGCATTAAACTGAGGTCCCTTCCACTCGTGCGAGAACAATAGCACGCACAACACGAGTGGTTGCTGAGAAGCTAGGCCCTGGCCCTCTACGGGCTGTAGCGCCACCCATGTTATTATTATTATTCTCTTAGCCGAAATAATTTTGGTTAATGATATCCTGTCAAAGTTCCCTCCCTTTAACTACCTTTAAGCTAAAGCTCAATAACTTTTGCGCTATCCGCTGGTCAGCAATTGTGGTCCTCAATTGTATACAAAGTCACATTTAACCAGAAAAAGATCCGCATCATCATTCATGGTCCCACGACCATCCTGCGGTACATCCATCACCACTGTTTAACGTTGAGAGAAAACAGGCATTTTTGTTTCATTGTCGTTGCAGGATTTGACGTAGCCTCTATACGGCAATCGCCTCTGAGCTTAAATCCAACGGCTGGAAATTTATTTTTACTGACGGATCCAAAACCAATGACAGTACATCTTTTGCATGCATATTCGAAAACGACGATTTACTGGCCAAAGGAATTCTGCCGGAACAGGCTTCAATTTTTACAGCCGAATCGATAGCAATATTAAAAGCCACAGATATCGCTACAAGTATGAAAGGCAAGTTTATTATAGCGACGGATAGCCTCTCAGTTATAACTGCTATCTGCAACCCAAATTATAATGCGTGTGATTGATATGATAAATAAAGCAAAACTTATGTGGGTACCAAGGCACGTGCGTATAATAGGGAATGAAAGAGCGGATTTAGCTGCCAACCTCGCACACCGGTCCCCAGTCTTTAAAACGAATGTCTACACAAAAGAAGACTATAGCAGGATAATCAAGAACAGCTTAAGAATTAACCAACTTAAGTCTTGGGCCAACTATTCCCATCATTATTCAACAATGAACAACAACAGACTGCACCCTGTATATCCCACTTAAACGCCCAAATCTATGATAACTACCTTTGTGAGATTGCGATTAGGGCGCACAGCAGTAACACACAAACATCTTCCTAAAAAGGAAGCTCATTCAAGGCATTGGCACATGCCCCTCTGCAACCCAGTATAACCAGCTTCTATCGCTGCAACATCAATCTATCCAGCAAATCTTAAACCAACCAACACAGGATAATGTTTTAAAAATATATAACTTCATCCAAAAATGTAAATTAGATATTTAACATTGTAATTAGTATGCATTTTTTTATTGAGCCGAAAGTCTCGCAACTTGTGCTCTTTTCTTTCTGTTAACACTATAATTATATTATATGTTAATAAATTGTAATAATAGTAATAATACTATTTTTTGACAAGATAGCAAATAGCGGTCCGAGTTTTGATTTCCGTGGTTAAAGTGGGAGATTGTGAAAATATTTCGTTGGGCATAAGTAAACCAGTGCTAAGTATAATCTCTGAAGCGATTGATTGCAGAAAGTTCGACGTTATCCATGTGAGTTGCTCTTACTTACTTAAGGTGGCGCTACAGCCCGGGGTGGACCTGGGCCTCAACCAACAAGCGTATCCAGCCAGCTCGATCTTTAGCTAGCTGTCTCCAGTTTCGCACGCATAGTTGGTTGAGGTCCCTTTCCACTTGCATGCTCCACCTGAGTCGCGGTCTTCCTCTACTTCGCCGTCCCTCGGGGGTGGATTCGAAGACTTTTCGGGCCGGAGCATTGGTTTCCATCCGCTCTACATGACCTAGCCATCTCAATCGTTGGATCTTCACTCTTCTGGCTAAGTCGATGTCGGTGAACAGCCCGTATAGTTCGTCGTTGTATCTCCTTCTCCACTCACCATCTATGCAGACGGGACTCAAAAACACCCGAAGAATTTTCCTCTCGAAGCAACCAAGAGCTGCTTCATCCTTCTTAGCCCAAAGAAGCACCGATTGGCAAGAGTTGTTCTTCGTTTGATTTCAGCGCTGGTGTCGTTGTCTGAGTTGATAGCGGTTCCTAGGTAGACAAAGTTTTTAACCACCTCAAAGTTATATCTGTCTGCCGTGACATTCTGACCGAAACGTCGGTGTTGGGTGTCCTTTCTTGTTGACAGCATATATTTGGTCTTACCCTCGTTTACCGCTAAACCCATCTTCGCGGCCTCCGTTGCAATACTCACAAAAGCGCCATTGACATCACGCTGCGTTCTTCCGATAATGTCAATATCGTCGGCATATGCGAGTAGTTGGACGGACTTTTAAAAGATTGTTCCTCTGGTGTTGGCGTTCGAGTTTTGAACAATTCTTTCAAGAACGATGTTGAAAAGTCGCATGACAGCGCGTCGCCTTGTCTGAATCCTTTTTTGACATCAAAGGTCTCGGTTAGGTTTTTACCGACCTTGATGGAGCAGAGTGCATTCTCCATCGTCATCCTACACAAACGGACGAGTTTGGTAGGGATGCCAAAAGAGAGTTGCTGTGTGAGTTGTGTCTGCATACTAATAATTACAGAGAGTCGATACGTGGATATACAGTGTCATACAATTTAACCCATTTCAGACCTCTGCTACCTCGGGTCTCAGCAGAAACTGGCACAAGTTCGATACATGTACAGTTGATCGACAGGCATGGGTCTTATACACACAAGTCACAGAGTAAGTTTGAAAACGGTTATGAGCGTCTTTGGTCTTGTAAAGCATTTTTTATTCTGCAAAAAATCCTCATTTAATGTTGAAATAGTTCCTTTGCCACTGTGCTGTAGAGCAAGACACAGAGAGGATCATGGCCTTAAACAAAGACGATGTGTTGAGACTATTACTCAACTGGCTCAGAAAGAAACGCACAAAAGTGTTAAGAACTGTTCTGTTTTATTTCGCACGGCGGCAATCGGATTCATTAACTGGACCCAAGACTTAACGCTAAGACTTCCTTGATAATAAAGAAAACTTAGCAAATTAATGTCTCACCTCATTGTCTTTGAATACTTTCAACGTGGAAAGCCGGACAAGGAAAACTACCCAACTAACTGGACGACACATGCAGAAGAGAAAAGACTATTTTAGTCGCACATAATCAGAAAATGCTTATGTCTGTGTATGTATGCATTTTATGTATATCGGTACACTTTATCTTGTAGATGCTCTCGTATTTTAAAAGATTTATGTCGTTGACCAACGACAACTATCTATAGATGCAGCCAACACGGAGTCAACACACAGACGCCTCATGGCTATTGATTTCAGTGCAACACGCTAATAACGTGTACCCACCACGTTTTAAAATAAATCAATTCAATTGCGGAAGTGTCTATTTTTTTATGCTAATGGACCGCGATTTATTTGCTCGCGCATTGGACGACAACGATGGCGACCGATGGTTAAAACGCAATGGGGATTGGTGACGCTGACTTCTTCGCTTTAATGGGCGAGTGTGGTGTTCGGTTTGCACATGGCTGCCGGGAAGATCCTCAAAGGTGGCTGCTGTCGCAGTTGCAGTGAAGTTGTTCAGTTCAAACAAGGAGTGGGAAGACATGACGGAATGTATGCGTTCAATTCTTAAATATTGGTAAAGCATCTGGTCGTACCTGGGTGCCAATCGGTAATGCAATCACGGAAATCTCTGTGTGCATCGTTTGGACTAAGGAAATCGCGCGGAAAACTGATGATCAAGAATCTGCGAGAGAGAAGCATTGAATAGAGATGTTTGTACCTTCTCGGCGTTTTTTTTTCTTCTTCTCCTCCTTACCTTTTGGTATTTGCTTGGTGTGGTACGGTGGTGTATATGGTTGGTGTGGAAAGTGTAGTGTTTATAATTTTCTTAAATATCCTTTTTGGGTGATCGATAGAGACGTACAATAAAATCTTTTTCTTTTAACAAAACCCGACAAGAAAGGAGTCACAAGGAATCGCGACAAATTCAAGATAGATAGTTCTCTAGTTATGTTAGGAAAATGATAGAGTTGGCTTTTACGTGGGCAATGCGAATGTGGAAATAATTGATTTCGCGCTAATAGGATCATATCACCAGACTCCAGAATGTTGGCATCATGGACATGGGTAGATGAGTGAGCCATAAGTCCTTAAGTGTCATTCGATTTAGAATACCGCACACTAACTTTTGGAATAGAATCACTTTAATCGGTTGCGAGAGTTTCTTGAACTTTTGAGAGCCGGCTTCTCAAAAGGAAAGAGAAGGAGCATGAGAAGCGCCCGGTCGTGGTGATGGAGAAGTGTTACGACAGGAAAGAGGTCCGAAAGTATTACCAAAAGTTAAAACAAGTATCCGGAAGATATAGACCCTCGGACCGAAGCCTGCTTGGACGAAAATGGACAACTAGTAGTAGAATCGCAGTCGATGCTGAGAATTTGAAAAATCATTTCTGTAGACTGTTACACTGCTATGACGACACAAATTCCGCTGTCAGGCAGAATGTTTCACTCAGTTTGGACGATGATCAACACGAATTCCGTCCCCCCGACTTAGACGAAGTCAAGATAGCGATATCTAAACTGAAGTCGAACAAAGCTGCTGGAGCGGACGGATTGTCCGCGGAACTGTTTAAGGCAGCTGGAGATGACCTGGTTGGGCGCATGCACCAGCTCATCTGTAAGATATGGTCGGAGGAAAGCATGCCCGATGAGTGGAATCTCAGCGTCGTTTGTCCGGTCCACAAGAAAGGAGATCCCTTTGACTGCGCCAACTTTGAGGGATCAGCCTCCTCAACATCGCGTACAACATACTATCTGCCTGAACTCCCGAAACCATTTGTCAACAACCTGATAGGTCCTTATTAGTGCGGTTTCTGGTCTGGAAGTCCAACATCGACCAAATATTTACACTTCAACAGATCCTGGAAATGACTCAAGCAGATCGACACCCACCACCTATTTGTTGATTTCAAGGCCGCATATGACAGCATGCATAGAGACGAGCTGTACAACGCCATGTCCAGTTTTGACATTCCTGCCAAACTCGTTAGGTTGTGCAGGATGACGATGGAGAACTCTCACTGCTCCATCAAGGTTTGTAACGAACTCACCGAGACCTTCAATGTCAAAAAAGGTTTTACGCAAGGCGACACGCTGTCCTGTGATCTCTTCAACATCATACTTGAGAAGATCGTGCGAAACTCAAACGTAAACACCCGAGGCACGATCTTCCAAAAGCCCGTTCAACTGCTTGTTTACGCGGACGACATTGACGTGATTGGACGAACAGAGCGACCCGCAAATGAGGCGTTCGCTGGCATTGAAGCGGAAGCCGCTAAAATGGGTCTAGCGGTAAACCAGGGCAAAACAAAGTATATGCTGTCATCACGAAAGGACGCACAACATCGACCTCTCGGACAGAGCGTCATATTGGGCAGCAGAAACTTTAAGGTAGTAAGCGACTTTATCCACCCAGGCTCTGGAGTAAATAGGGACAATAACACCAGTACCGAGATCAAGCGCGGAATTACTCTTGCCAATCGCTGCTTCTTTGGACTCAAGATGCAATTGAGTAACAGAGGCATCTCTCAAAACACCAAGTTGACTTTGTTTAAATCTCTGATCATCCCAGTCCTGCTCTATGGCGCAGAGACATGCACGCTATTGAAAGCGGATGAAGAAGCTCTTGGTTGTTTTGAGAGAAAAGTTCTGCGATCTTTGGTCCTGTTGATGGCGGCTGGAGGAGAAGATTCGACCACGAACTGTATGGGTTGTAAAGCGGCATGCACCTAGTTAAGCGTCTTCAGATCCAACGCTTAAGATGGCTAGGTCATGTAGAGCGGATGGACACCACAGCACAGACCCGAAGAGTCTTCGACACCGAGTCATTGGAACAGCGCAACAGAGGGAGTCCTCGCACTAGATGGCGCAGGAGGAAAAGGACCTCAACCATCTTGGTGTGCGCAGCAGGAGGCAGCTGGCGAAAGATCGTGCTGGCTGGAGAGGCATGTTGTTTGAGACCCAAATTCACGCCGGACTGTAGCGCCAATCAAACAAGAAGAGAGTTACTTGTTCTACAGATAACTAGTTATCGCCCATAGTTCGTTCTATTTGGCAAGAAATAAGGACAAAAATATGTATTACATATATGTATGAACGTTTTTTTCCCTATTGTCGTTTTCAGGAAGAGTTACCTTCTGCTGAAACCAAGTATTACCTCCTCTTACCTGCATTATTGGTTCTAATCGAAGCCTTTTCTATGACGCAACACGTATGATAATGATGCAAGTACTTTGTGGGAAAGAGTCAGGAAGTCCCGGATAAATTAAAATCAGGATTATCCGGCCTAAGTTGCATGCAAAAGACCCCCAATCTAGGGTGATCGTGGACCTCAACCCTGGATTCTGGACCTCAACCAGCAACCTTCTCCGGGCAGGCAACATAGTTAGGGGAGTTCGCATTTGTTTTCATACAGCCTTAACATGCCTGACGAAGCGCGTCAATTCATTTATTTTCAATAACATTCATTGTTAGGTTACGGCGAACGATAGGGAATAAGAACAATAAGTTTAGCCTTGAGTGCCTGCCTAGGGCCAGTAAGTTAGATATCACTGCGCGTCCAATTTTTTTAAGCATTTTAGTCTATGGTGTATGCATTGAATTAAAATGATGAATAAAAATGGCGGAGAACAGTCCAACGTTGGAGGAAGTCATTTTGGCGATTTTTTGGTCATTCAGTTGCTATACACAAACTACAGCTGCTGTGCTAGACTATTGGACTGCCCGCGAAACTGCCAGCACACTTAAACCATTGTTGGTCCATTGTGATGTTAACGGTGCTAAAACCTTTCACCGTGGACTTCGTTGGACTTCGCCAAAGGTGGGTCTTGTCACCTCGCCTTTTCATTTTATATATGGATTGGATGTTGCAGCTCAGCCAGGTTGAGGAATGTTTCAAATTAAGAGAGTTGAAGGTGAATCATCTGCTCTTGGCAGAGGACACATCCTTCCGGACTTAAATCGAACGCGTCTGTTCAATGCACTCTACATGTAAGTTGAGACCAATTGGAGGGGTTTGCTGAGTTTTTCTGTAGGATTAACCAAGCTGGATCAATATTAAAACAGCTTTCTGTAATCAGAAAGGCCGAGCTTGGTGCTAAAGCCTAGTTAGCCGTTTTCAACTCAGAATGTGTTCTCACATATGGTCATGAATTCTTAGTGAGGACAGAAAGAATAAGACACACCGCCAATACGAAGAGCTCAATGTCGAGCAACTACTTTTCTGACTGGAGGACTGAGAGCTATGCTATACGTGGCATGAATGTCGCCATCAACACGTCATCCGAGGCGTGCCTCAAATGCGCATCCATTAGAAAAGAAATCGCTTGACAGACCCCGGACGAGATGATTGCACCAAATCCAAAAACTCGCATGGTAAGTAAGAGTAAGAGTCGATGGCGGAGGATCGAGTGGCTTGGAGATCTCTATTGTGTACTTTGCCCACGCTAAAAAAGACAAAGTAGCTTTGTGATGTTTTTGGCTCGATAATGAGAAAAAAAAATACAGGCACTACACAGGAACTGCGGCTGTAGTAAGAATGGAAAGGAACACGAATGTATTAAGTTACCTAAGGAAAGTCAACTCGCCTTGAGTTCATTGTTCAGAATTGCTTCTTTTAAAGTGGGTACAACTCGTATAAGATGAAGAACTACAATATTTTGCTTCGGCAGATTCGAAATGACTTTAGGTATCCTATGAAATTCACGTATTTTCTCAGTTCACAAGATGCTACCAACATCTTAACAACAGCCTTTTACATTTCCTCCTCTCTTCCACATCTAATCTAGTAATTTCTTTTTTCAAACAAAATTCACCTTAAAAGGAATAGGAAATACTAAAAAAAAAGACAATTTTGAAATTTCTACACTCCACTCGCATTCCTTACATAACACGAGACAGCTTCCCTTACACGTCCAACGGCATGGATGAATTCAAGTGAAAACAAATTGCAAAATAAGAAGTTTAGTGCGCAAAGTTTTGCATTTTCAAGTCCACGCAGTAAATGTGCAGCGGAGTAGGTGCAAGAATGATCAGAAATCCGATTACATGTTGAACCGTATGAATCCAAGCCCCTTGCAAAAACGCGCGCAGGCATTTAAGCAGCAAGGAAATATGCTTCGGAGAGTTTACGTCGTCCTCATCTCACATAGCTTTGCCAGCGCATTCAGGACAACCATCAGACGGCGACTGCGACGACGACAGTTTCTGGTTAATACAACGGCGGTAGCATTAATGGCAGCAAACTGCACAGCACAGCAGGCAGTCGTTGCACCTACATCCATACTTACGTGCAGCTTAATTTCTCTCAGATACCACCCGTACCTGGCATGAGAGGGACACATCTACCACGGAAGGGGGAGTAGTCATGTTCCGAACTGCCAACCGGTGGCTAAATGGGGAATTCCAATTGAATGCTTGATGGACTGGCTGAGGAGCGCGGCAGCAGAAGATGGAAAGGCTGAACCTGGTCAGAGCTCTCCAGTAATTGGGGCATCTGCACAATCGTACACACTCAAGCCGGTGGTTCCTCTTGTACACTGTTTCGCCGCATGTACAGTGTACAGTGTACATATATAGGAAACGGTGGAGTATCAACGTCCACATACACGAATCGGGCGATGACGTGGCTTAGTTTATTTCATGACCCGAGGCAAAATAGGAAATGCTGCGATGTTGAATACCTATCCTATCTTTCTCCGAGGATTTAGTTCGAGAAAGTTGCTTGTACAGATTCATTCTTTTGATTACGAGGATTTGAACAGAGCGATCGATGATTATGAAAGCTATCGTGCAGATTGAGTTATTTAAGGGATTGGTAGTTAAATGAATTTAAACATCAGTTGCTAACGAAAATATATTGTATGCCGGTGGATATGGGACATTAGCATAGAGTATTGACCAGTGACAATCTGAAAACTTTTGGGACCAATTGTTAAATTTAAAAACACAGTTTAGTCGATTTCGCAAGCAACACTCTGTAAATAATAATTTCTGGCAACAGCAGCTTCTTAAAAAAGGTTGCCTTGAGCTATTATATGGAATCGGAATGGTAAGAGCTTGATACAATTTTTATTTATTATTAATGATATCTTTGTAGTAGTAGTAGTAGTTGTAGTATGTTCTCTAGTCGAATGGCGGACATATTTCCAGTCAAGAGTATTTCAAAGTAGGGGTGTTATTTATGTACTCTTATTGATTCAATAAATTATCAAAAACTACTTCATATTTATTACAACTATATTTAGGAATAGAGTTTTATCTTACAGCTTAGGCGAGACGATAACAAAAAGGTAGGTCGTGCACGCGTGTTATGCCTTCGTTCATGATTTTTTAAAAGCTATAGGAAGGTTTTTTTTAAAAAAAACATAAAATTCAGAAAAATGCATGAAATCTTATCGTTATTTGAATCGATAGTACGGTCCATATAATTTAATGTTTGAAGATTATTTCATGCAAATGTTGACTTTGACTGCGCTTCAAATGGTCCATCCGCTTAGTCCAATCATGCCACACTCTTTCAAACATTTGGGCCGGTGTCTCACGAATAAATGCTTCAATGTTGGCTTCCAATGCGTCAATTGAAGCGGGCTTGTCTGTATAGACATGGGCTTTAACATAGCCACACAAAAAATAGTCTAAGGGCGTTAAATCGCACGACCTAGACGGCCAATTGACCGGTCCCGAACGTGAAATAAAATGTTCACCGAACTCGCCTCTCAATAAGTCCATTGTTGTGCGAACTGTGTGGCATGTGGCACCGTCTTGTTGAAACCAAATGTCATGCAAGTCAACCTCTTGCATTTTGGGCAAAAAAAAGTTGGATGTCATCTCACGATAGCGCTCACCATTCACAGTTACGTCACGATTCGCTTCATCTTTGAAGAAGTACGGTCCAATGATGCCACCAGTCCATAACCCGCACCAAACTTTTTTCTGGATACAATGGTAGCTCTTGCAATGCTTCTGGCTGTTACTCACTCCAAAATCGACAATTCTTCTTATTTACGAACACATTGAGCCAAAAATGAGCTTCGTCGCTGAACACAATTTTTCGGAAGAAGCGCGCGATGATCTTTCTTAACAGTGCACGCATTTTGATAAGAAAATTCAATTATTTGCAAACGTTGTTTGTTTGTACGACGACTCATGTTCAAATTATAGACCAAACTGAAGACGTTTGACAGTGAAACAAAACACGAAACGAGTCCGCTTAAGCCAGTGTTGCCAAAAAAATAATAGCTAAAAAATCACCATTTATTATAAAATGTCGAATATTTCCTACAGCCCGAGTGATAAGCAAGGAAGCGGACTGCAGAGTTCATTTCAAAAAGAAGGCGGAAATCAAAAAGAATAATAAATTTGTGAACTGGGGGAAAGTGCACAGCGACATTAGCTTAGTCTGGCAACTTCTGATCAAGCGCGATCGTCGATTCCAGTGATGGCTGGAACATGTTGTCCATGCAACTTCACTCAGACTGGGACCTGTGGAACAACGCAACACATGATGATCACGTCCAAAGTCAAGGTGCATACAAGTAGGAAAGTATCTGAAACGAACTTGGCCACGCAATCAGGAATCGCGAGAACTGCATGCATCTTACCAAGGGCGTATTCGAAGAGGAGGATTTCAGTCTTCCGGGAAAGCGTGTGAAAAAACTAAATGTAATCGAAAGCAACCACGTTGGAGTAGTCAGGATTGGAAGGCAGACTGACTTCTAGGTCTTTATTTGTTATTAGTTTCAGAGTGGTACAAAAAATAATTTTTGTATCATGTATTTTTTTTTTAATGTATAATTGCTAAGGCTTTGTTAACTTTGAAGCAGCTTTGAAGATCGAGAGGGCTTTCAATTCAGTTTTTATTCCAGCTATAATTTATGTTCATGAAATTTGTGTAATGACTAAGAGAATACGATCATGAGGACAAAATGAGATGAAATTTCTTCGTTGTGTTACTCGCCGTGATGGGGTGTGGAATACTCCTTCTTCGAACGGAAAGGGGTATGGGTCGATGGATTGCCACGAATGTTTCCACCATCACGACTTCCGATGCGTGCCCTGTGTGTGATTCTATTAGATAGACGACCGTTTGGAGGTTCGACTTCTTCTTGTTTCTTTATTGTAGCGAGTAGAGTTTAGAATTCTTGTTTTACATGAGAGATTTGTTATACAGAGATATGACAAGTGAAAAAATTATTATTACTGAAGATATCTTATGGATACAAATAGGCAAAACAAAATTAATAATAATAAAAAAGTGGGTAACAAAGTTGATGATCGCTCTCAACTTGGCGGGATGACAGCAACGCTCCTTGTCGATGCATAGATCAAGTTGACATGCAGCCTCCAAGCGGCGCCCCCTGGATAGCTCTCACAACACCCGTTTTGATCCGTTGTGAGGTAAACTAATGCATGCAACGTTTCCCCAGCGGTTGTGCGGAGGGCTAACAACCCACACACGAAAAAACATATCTGTTACGGAAGAGCAAGAGCGAAAAAGGACTACGATTTGCGAGTGTGCTCCTGGAATGTAAGAACACTCTACACTCCGAGGGCCGCACAAAAACTAGAAAATGTCCTCACGCAGTATAAAGCGGATAGGACAAGGGATTATGAAAAAGAAAGAGTGTAGTAAAGGAGTTTGTCTAGCTCGGGACAAATGTGAACTCCAAGAATGTCATCGATGATAACCGATGCTACTTCGGTCTGTCAAAACAATTGGGCTCGAAACTCCTGACTCGAAGGACAAAAGTCATGCTCTACAAAACCCTTATTCTGCAGTCCTCCTTTTGGAGCCGAAAGCTGGATATTAAGTAAGGCTGCAGAGCTGATGCTTGGTGCCTTCGAAAGAAAAATTCTACGCCGGATATATGGTCCCGTCTGCGAAGAAGGCGAATGGAGGAGAAGACACAGCCGCGAACTCTACGAGCTGTACAAGGATGTGGATGTAGTCCGGAAGGCAAAAAACCGCCGACTACACTGGCTCGGTCACATCGAGCGAATAGACAACAACGCTCCAGCAAAGAGGGTCTTCGAATCCGAGCCTCCTGGTTCGAGAAGGAGAGGAAGACCGAACCTCCGGTAGCAAGTCCAAGTTATCGCAGATGTAAGACAGCTTGGCCTTGATGACTGGAAGCAATTACTACGTTCGACTGTATTACAATATTTTCCACGAATTTCACATTTGGCCAGCATTCGTATGATTTGATTCAATTTTGTTCGTATAGTGGGAAGCCGTTCATGATGCCATGATTCGACCTCTGATTTTAAGCGAACGAAAGCAAAGCCGTCTGGCTGTACCTAAACTTTTTCTGTACACATTTGCAGTATTATTCCTACCACTCAGAAGGCTTTGACCAACATTTTCAAGACTATTAGACATGCTTCTAGTTATATAATCATTCAGAATGCTGTATTGATATAGAGGAGAGATTTTTAGCAAATAAAAAAATAGAGCGTCTTCTGAATTTAACAGCAGTCTAATCGGAAATGGAACAGACTGTGTATGGTGATTATTTGATCAGAGGTTTAAAACGGCGCACGCTTACAGTAGCATAGAGTTCATTGATCAAGATATGGGCAAATTGTAGTTGCTTAGTACCCCAGATGAAGACTAGCGAGCTTATGCAGATATTCGTTATCAGATCCAAATAAAATTCAATCGTCTATGGCACAACTAGAGAAAAAATAATCGCTGCTCTTACCACTGTCTCTGAAATGAAGTTCGCACCAGTCTGTTAGGGCTTCGCACTTACCTGCAAGAAGAGGAAAACAAAAATGTTATAAATTATAAATTCAGCAAGGCGTATACGTGAATATAAAGTTTTTTTTTGAGTACACCACCAACCATTGAAGAGAAAATAAATTGCATTTAAAAATACTCTGCAGATGTTAGACATGTCTGTGTGTCAAAAACACTTCAACAACAAATTGTCAAATAACCCGTGACAACATGTTACAATGTAAATCCTTACACATAATATTGGACACTGCATAACAAATGAGGTAACATTTAAGGTGTCAAAGCAAACTCGCCGTCACACACCTAAGGCGGTTATTACCGCTGCTCACGGATGGCGTGACATAAATGTCATCGAAACAATTTAGCGAAATAATTTACCCTAATCACATAAATTATTACCTCTTGTCTAGATCGATGACAAATTCATAACTTGATTCCACGATTCGATTAGCAGCGAGACTACCTTTTGGAATATTAATGCGTTAAATGCTAGTACATTGTATTGTTCATTTCCTTCTTCAACAAAAGATAAACGAATGCATTCTCACAACGACCATGCGGCGCCGGGTGCATTCTTTCCCATAAAAACCATCATGACATCCACCGCAGAGAACCACCAATTCACTCCCCCTCTTTACTTTCAAGGCGTGCAGACACACTCTGCGCCGCGGCGGTCATCAAGGTCCATAAATATTCAAATCTGTATGCCACTGATTGACTGACTGGCTGACTAACTAGCCAAACGTAACGAACGTCACTGAGTGATGGGTGTGCTTAGGCACTTTTCTTCTGTTCGTCTCCCCTGTCCACCATTCGTTCGTCGTGATCGTCGAGACGAATTTCGTGCGACATACCGTGTGACAATCGTGCTTCTGTGATGCGTGACAAATTATTGACAGCTAATAGGCAGACGAACCCCATTCACGGCAGAAGAAAAGAGGAGAGATGAATTCTAAGGTAAAGGGAAACGAATAAAAACGTGAGCTTATTAAATAGGCGTGGCTGAGCATGAATAACGCGGCTTGACTCTCCGCAAAAAAAGGGAAAGAAAAACCAACTCCGTTCGGCGGTGGGTGAAGAAAAATAAGCCTACTTCCATGAGCAATGATTAATGTGACGGTGTTGGAAGGGCACGCATGAGGACGTAGTCTATCAAAACGATATCGTTTGGTCATTTGTATGCAAGTTATTGGCTTTTCGATTGATTGATGCTGAATTCGGAATATATTGACGGATTATTTGCAAATTTAAAGCTGATGCACGGAATAATACTGAAAATTGTGCGAATTGATGTGGTATGACTGCTAATGCGGAGGCTCTTAGTTCGTGGACACTGGTGGCGAGAGCCGACAAGGAAGCAGACGAAAGCTAGATTGAGGGACGATTTTGAAGAGGTGTCGTCGACTGAATATTTGAGTTGATCGAGCAATTGACAGGACGATTGCCAACATTTATTAAGACGCTATTGCTGAATGCAGGGCAATGGGTGAGGAAAGGATAGAAACAATGTACGCTGCATAATGAGTAATAAAAAACAAACTCTTTTCTTAATTCGTGTTCACCGTGTGACTTGCGTGACTTTATTCCAAATCCAGAAACAGCACCTCGATCGTTAGCGTGTGGCGCTATTAAAACGGTACAAAATTATACAAATTACAAAGAAGAAAAAAACACACACACAAAAATCACCATGACTTAAAGCTCCGCATCAACTCACGAAGACTACCTGACCCATCGCTTCGGCTTGAAGAAAGGAAACAAAAAGACAAGCGATCTTACATACAACTGGTTACACTTGACTGCGACATGACCAAAAAGAAAGTCACCACCGGATCGACGTGACCAACAAAGAAGTTACTCCCCTGAATGCATTCTTCCGTGTCGGTCCAGCACTTCTTCAGAAATACCTACAAACATATGTAAGAATCGTTGAGTGTAACGGCCACTTGGTGTATTCTGATCTCCTAGTGTAGCTAACCTACTTCGAAGAACGGAAAGAAACGAAAAAAAAAAAAAATTCGCGGCCGTAACGCGACTACAGTGAGGGTCATTTCCTCGACTAAGATTTCTATTGGACATTCTCAGGCAATCTATGGATCGAATGACTTGGATGGCTGGGTCATTAAGCTTTCCTTCCGTCGTCCGCCGGGGAGAGTACATAACACGTTCGTCTGAGGAACTACTCCATAAATACGTATGTACATGCATTGGCGGAGATGGCCACAACTGTTCTTACTAATTTCTCTTTGTTGCGCGAAAAATTCAGTTTTTGCTGCTGGTCAACTATATGAGGTGCATAAGATGCAGTTTACGAACGAACAGGTCTCTCTCAGTGTTGTGCCGCGGAGGAGCCGTTCTTTTGTTGCCGGCCAGAAGAGATGTCCGCCTGTGTAAGCGAAATGGTTCACATGCACTTGGTGGTTTTTCCTACCTCTGCAACTGTCACGCGATTGTTGTAAGAATTCTTGTGGGAAGCACACTGCCGAGGGGTGCAGGGAATAGGTACACGATCCGTGAATTTATGAGTAAATTTAATCGAACTTTTTTATGAGGCCAGGTCGAGAAGCATCAATTCCCATACAATGGGGGCCATGCAATTTTTGCATTTTACGCCCAAACCCAAACCGCTTTTATATAAGTCGCCACCTACCACAAACACTAGGCAGGATGTGCCAACTATTCTATAGGCAGCAAAATAATGGATTGCAAAAAAAAAGAGATGAGAAAACCAAACCAAACCAAACCAAACATTTACCTCGACTCAATAGATTTGCTGCATACAGCATTTCACGATAATGATGCATTGGATGGTGATGCAGCTGAGGATGATGCAATAGGGTGAACGACTGTGCCAAATTGGCAGCCATTGTACCCCCAACAGCAGCAGGCACACTCCGGTACGTGGCGTCGACTCGTTCATCTGCTGTGCCGCCTTCTGTTCTTCCCAGTTGGTGGTGGTAGCCATCAAGTCCCATTCCATCCATAAAACTGTCAGAAATCCCTAGACCACCTCCCGGTGAGGGATATGCCAAAGGCGACGGCATTGAAGTCGATGACGACAAAGATGACAGAGACGATGATGCGGGCAGGACACTTGCTGTCGGCGATAATGACGATACGGACGACAATGTTTCGCATGTACTACTCCCGTTGCTGCCGACACTTAAACTTCGTTGCGGTGGCGCTTTATGGCTCCTGTTACAGTAATTGCTCCGTAAACGACTTAAGCGGACGTCATTGTGTGGACCATCGATTTGCGAAACACTCGCTGATGTGAATTCTGGATTCATGCCGAATGTGATTTTGGATTTCGATGCAAACACGGTCTGCAGAAGAGCCTGTCGACGATATAAGTCGTAACTTTCGCACGTTTCACAGCAAGGCTTCATTTTTTCGTGAATTTTGATTGTATACGCAGGGACGTGAACGATTATTTGACAACGAGATGTGGCTTTTGGACTCAAGTCTCTGTGGAAATGGCACAATCTACAATTAGAGAACGCAAACACACAACAGCGTTGTCAAGTCAGAATGCACAGCTCTTAGGTTCTGTGTTATCGTATGGAGTTAGTTTCACTTGGCGTCGATATGGCGAGGAAAGCAGCTACATAAGTATGGTTAGTGTTTGTGACGTGATTCCGATGTGGTTTCCTGTACAACGTGGTCAATCTTTGAACGTTAATGTGTGACATTTTTTAGAAAATCAAAAGCAATACGTTTTTGTCTACTAGTATGGAATGAAAATGATGAACTGATTTTCTCCCGCTTCGCTTGATAGATTTAAGGATACACTTGCATTACAGAAATGATAAGTAAACATTGTAAGAACCTCTCTTTTTTCTTCGTATCTTGCCTACATAGACGTAGAAATCCGGCCATGTTTTCTACACTAAGGTGCAGAATTGCTCCATCGATCATCTTAGCGCTTATTCAATTTTCCAGCTTAGTTACGTTATCGTTTTCGAAATATCTCTTAATCCAACCTGAATCATTTACCACTAGTTTACATTTGATGTCAAATTGACAGAATTTGTTTTTTTCAAATAAGCACTGCTCCTAATATTGGGCAAAAGCCCAAGCTAAACCGGGCTACATTTTCAAAATGTTTGTCGCCAAAGTACTCTGAAGGCTTGTAGAAGAGTTAATACATCTGTTTGATGTCAATTGGGGTCACCAAAACGCAGTGTCGGTCGTCCACAAGTCAACGCATTGGTTCAACAGCCTTTCACAAACAAGTCCAAAATTACCGCTCTACAAAAAATATCGGAAAAAATAAAGAATTCCATCGAAGTCAAAGATTGGTACCTTCATTTAGAAAGAAGGGACATTTGATAATGCCGACCATGTTTCATTTACCAATGCACTTAAGAAAAAAACGTTCGAACCTATTATCACTAGATGGATGAACATCATGCAAAAGGAAAAACTCATTATAACCAGTCTAGGTACATCCGAGTTAGTAATTAAAAGACCTTCAAAGGATGTCCTCAAGAGGAATTATATCCCCTCTCCTATGGTCAATCCTAGAGGATGAATTAATCGTTGTACTGAATTCAAATGGCTTTACAACCTTCGGTTTCGCTGATGATTTAGCTGTCATATTGAGGGGAAAGCATGACAAATGTGAGGATGAAGGTCTTTCAATAAATCCTAACAAGACCGCTTTACCAGAAGAAGAATAAACAGGCTTCATGTTCTCAAAATCAAAGAAGTGCATTATGCTAAAGGAAGAGGTAAAATTATATATGGGTGGCGCTACAGCCCGTAGAGGGCCATTGCCTAGCTTCTCAACAACCACTCGTGTTGTGCGTGCTATTGTTCCCACACGAGTGGAAGGGACCTACAGTTTTATGCCGACTCCGAACGGCCAAGTTTGAGAAGCTTTTTCTAAACAGGAAATACTCTTTGAGCATACGACATAGAGGTTGGGGTCGACACACATACCCACAAAGCCACGGGCCACCTCCAGAGGTAAAATTCATTCACCCAAAAATGAGCCTATGGATATACAACCAAATGGTTAAACCAACAATATTCTAGTCTAGTGCGTGCTCAAGGGGTTATTAATACCCTTAATTGTCCGGGGTCAAGACACAGCATGGGTATAGAGGGAGAGAGAGTGGAGGTACCTCTCCACATTGATCTTAAACATCTGGGATTTTAATCTATGGTGAATATTGAGTTCGGAAGAGCATTTCATATTCGTGTGGTGCGGCTAAAAAACGAGTCTCTAAATTTCACTGTGCGTCCGAAAGCAGGCTTAACACGTTCCCTGCCAAGCTGTTTTTCACTAGGCGTCATCTCTACGCCGCGTGTACCGAAAACAGTACACGGTAAGCCCTTTAATAATTTTGCATAAATTCATATTTTGTTTTGTTTTTGGAGCTCTGCTAATCACCACGCCGCTTGTACCGTTATCAGTACACGATGCAAAAATTCCTCTAAACATCACTAAATTACATAAACCAATCATAACTGGAATTAAAATTTAGAAAAAACAAATTTAATGTGAAAAAAAACACGTTGGCGTAGAAATGAAGCTAAGCGTGTACTGTTTTCGGTACACGCGGCAGGGAACGTGCTAAGGGTAAATTGATGTGCATTGCGAGACGTGTATTGCGGGTGAATTCAAGGAGAGGAGGAATGCAGTGGGCTAGCTCACTTGAGCATCGTTTGTTAAAATAACGATGAAACACGGACAAAGAAGACGCGGTACGTCGATGTCCAAGCGAGTTTGATGAACCCGCGATATCGTTGTCTACTATAAGTTTTATCGCTCGGTTTTGGATTCTATCTAGCAGGTGCAGGATGGTCTTGAGGGCACCAGACCAGATATGAGCGTTATACTCAAGCTTAGGGCGAATACCATATACAACTTATAGATTAAAGCCAAATCAGAGGGGATGAAGTATTTCTTGCATCGATTAAGGAAACCTAAACATTTCGCAGCATTTTTTGTGATCGTTTAAACTAAGTGTAGTGTTGATGTACATACCAGCGAGGATGGAAAGTTTTCCGGTTTCGTCGTTACAAGCGTTATTCATGGATAATGGCTGATTATCAGGGGTTCGCTTTAAAGACAGCAGACAGCATTGAGTTTTGGAAGCATTGAATTCCACTCTGTTGTTCTTACCCCAGTTAATTATGCTGTCCAGATCGGAAAAATACGTTGCCGTTCCAATACTACGTCCGAAGGGCAGGGTCGTGAATTTCGGAACGAATATGAAAAGTTGAGGGTGCTGTCATCAGCGAAGGAGTGGATTGGATTAGAAGTGGCAGACAGGAAAAGCCTTGGGGGACACCAGCATTTATTTTGTGAATATCAGACTTGAACTTGGATTGATCGCTTCGAAAGGTAGTTTCTAATAGATAGAATCAGAGATTCATCAACACCATAAGCACGCAATTACGACAAAGAAGCTTGATGTCAAACTCTGTCAAATGCTTTGGTGCTCTTATTTGTTGGAAGAAATGTGAACAAAAACAGACCATAAATAAACTAAACAAAATACAAAGGCTTGCGTGCATTTACGTGACAACTGCGACGAGGACCTCTCTAACTGCAAGTTTGGAAATGCTATAAAGCCTACCTCAACTACATAGTGCCGTTCAAGCAGATGCTACGATTCAAATCCTGCAAAGAACCTTCAAGTACAAAAAAGGCAACCTAACAGGTCACCTACACATTTTGAGAAAAGTCGATCACGTTACTGAACTAGCTAAGATCAGTGATCTCATGACACCTGTCTTAGAATTCAAAAAACAATATAAAATCATCATACCGAATAGAGAAAATTGGGCTGCTTTGATGACTTATGACGCCCAAAAATGGTATTCAGACAGGTCAGTCAGAAAGTGGAGTGAGGAAAACGGACCCAGAGTCCCCAGAGAATGCACTCTTCTTTTTACTTTTTACTCTTTGGTATAAAAAAGGCAGTACATTGCATTATGTGTGCCAGAACATCAAAATCATGAAGCAAATGACAAGGCAGACACACTAATAAAAAAAGGTGGCGAATACATATATTCCCACTGCAAGGATCCAGCAACATTGATGTACAACAGCATACACTAAACAACTTGGACAAACAAATGTCGGATCCAATTGTGGAGCAACTAGTAGGTGTTTGAACACTCCAACAAGTTCATGGGGGCTGCTCCCAGAAGAAGCTCTGAAACTAAAAAGGCCTGGCCTGGTGGTGAACAACAGTCCTCTTATGCAACATCTACCTATACAAAATGATTCTACAAACGGCAGTCAAAAATACAGTGTGTCAAAGTGACACCAAACACCGGAATAGCATCGCAAACTAAATATAGACTATTAGACTTAGGTAGTGCCCTAATATTTCAGTTCTAGCCAAATGAGTTGAAGAACGATTGGATACCCCACTTTTGCCGAAGGTTCTACTAT
This sequence comes from Eristalis arbustorum, assembly GCA_916610145.1. Lineage (NCBI taxonomy): Eukaryota > Metazoa > Arthropoda > Insecta > Diptera > Syrphidae > Eristalis > Eristalis arbustorum. The sequence continues at coordinate 51,597,217 of OU744320.1, read as the reverse complement.
AAGCATAGAAGACGATGCTTGTTTTCTTAACTTAACAAACTTCCAGCAGAGTTTGGAATCCAAGTATCAGTCTAAAGAGAGCGATTAGATGGAGAAGGGCAATATTGACGTCACTTGTCACCTTAATCAGGTCAAACGACCCAGATCAGATTTATTTAGACTCTAAGCAGCCAACAGATTGCTCGCAAAACTCTGCCGCAACTTTCGCAACTTCAGATCGAATGATTTGAATTAATGATATTTAGCAGCGTTTAATTTCTTAAATTTATGAATCTTCACCAAGTGGCCAAGACCAGTGGCATGAAAGTAACCATAATTATAGAAATTAGCAGAATTCAGGTCTTCATGGTCTGCGGTTGCAATTCATATTTTTGTGTGCCCAACACAACAACCAGCCAGCCAGTGTATGAAACAGTCTTAACTAGTTCCATAGGGAGCATCACGAGGTCTGCGTAGTGGCTGGCTATAGACTAAGTGAAGCGATCGCTCATTTGAAGTGAAACCCACGCAATCCCCCATGCTGCTGTCTCGTCTAGAGAGCGCAGCGTGTGCTCACTAATTTGTGCATACAATCCCGCCAGCGTGTGTGTGTGTTTATTGCTTGGTTCAGTTCGCACTATTAACGACGTTCGAGGGCACCATATCAAGGGCATTTCCATCCGTCAAAGGTATGGGGTGTAAACATGCACAACATCTTGGCACGGATGCGTGGTTTTGATGTTTGCAATTCGCCCTTGCGTGGCGTGTGGTTTACAATGAACGTAATTTATACAGACCTGCGGTGACTTCAAATAATTTATGTGTATTCGTTTAAGAACCTTAACGAGACGATAGGTAATTTGTCAATTTTGCAACAGGGTTATCATTGCATTCAACAGCATTGTGCGAAAGAAAAAACAGACTAATGGTAATCACGAATGATTGCTGTCTTGCATCTTCAGTGAGGGGCGAGGGATTCGAAGGCTGGAGGTTGACAATCTGTTGATGCAACTCCTCCTCATGTTGAGAGAATTCTGTGAGTAGCATTAAGATGCCTCAATATATGAGCAGCGTTCTGGTGTGGCGGGAATGAGCTTCTAGTCTGAAACACGACCGAAACAGGCAACAAATCCTAAAATCATGTCAAGACTAACTTAATTGAAGAAACTTCTGCTTCAATTCTCTTCCTTTTCACATTACAATTGCTGTTTTCTTTATTTGATTTCGAATCACGAAGCATTCAATCAAAAAGTAAACTCTTAAAAATCCTTCTTTGATCCATTCACTGTTCGGTTAATCCATTCAATTCCATTGTCACCACTCATCGAACCGCTCGAAAGACAATAAAAAAAGAGAACACGATTTGATTTAACCCGCTTAGGGTCGTATACAAAAGTCCCTCCTTTTATTAGCTCAAAAGTTTCCCAATCGCCATTCAACCCCATTATGCATTTCGTTTTTCTTTTTGAAATCGATTGAAAATAGTCAAAAAAAGGCAAAATTTCCTTCGTACCTTTCACATAATTGTAATTCGCATAAACTCAAGTTCCGATTCTTTAATCACATTGTGTAGAATTAATTTTTCTCATCAAAAACTTTCCGATGAATACCGGTTAGAGTATGTTATCAATGTAAAGCTGCTACTGCTCCAGCAGGCAAAAGAAAACTTCTTCAGAGTTTTTCCGGTAACTTCTTTCTTTCGCTGTGTTTCACTTGCGGAAAGCAAAACAAATTTGAAAATAAAGATATGAAACGCGCGGCGGGCGGGGAACAGATAAAACAACCGAAGTATGAATGAAATGGTCGAGAGGAAAGTCTGGAAATAAATGTGGGACTGAATGCCTTCTTCGACATCTGGTAGAATGATTTATTGGTCGTTCGTGGCAGTGGCTGCGACGAGGAAGATATTTTTGTGGCGCTGATGACCTCTTGTAAAGTTAATGGAGCGATCAGTGCCGCTGAACTGCGCAATTGGGAGGATATTCGACTTCGACACACAGTGCTGGTTCCGCCTGGGTTCGTCTGAGAATGAAAAATGGCGTTTCACTCGCGGAATGTGTCATGGGAGATTTGCTTCATTCTCACATTTAAGTCTATTACAAACTTAATAGTATTCAAATTGTATGGTTTATTTGAAATCTTGGACGGTTGTTTTTTTATGTCACTGGGATGTTTTATTGTGGTGAAGGGACAAAAAGTGATTTGTTATTGGTGGGCGAGAGGGACATTTTGCCTTATGTTCTAAACCGAAAGAAAAAAACAATTCAAATAGGCTATCGTTAGTGTGCAAAAAAGCATTTTTCTGCCGAAACTTTACCATAATCGCACTTGTCTTTCTTTTAAAAAAAAATTTTATTTGTAAATGTAAGCTTTTTGATCTTAACTGGAATGCAAATATTTTATGTGACGCGTTGGCTCATACAACACTTCAATAAGAATTCGCATGTGCTTTCAAAGACATCGTATAAGAGTCGCTAAGATATGTATGTGCATCATTCAAATTGCCTGTGCTCTTGCATTTCAGAAATAAATACAACTTCCTTATTGGCATAGGACGATATCAAGGATTATTGAAAGCACATTAACTTTAATATTTGTTGCTTTAAAGATTGCAGCTTTGGAAACCATAAAATTCTCTTCATTTAAGATTTAACATTTCTCACTCTTTCTAACTCACGCACTCCTCTTCCCAAAATGTATGCATTTTCTTTCGAGTTACTGACAATGCTCAAAGGGTATTTTCTGTCTAGAAGAGGCTTCTTAAACTTGGCCGTTCGGATTCGGCATTAAACTCTAGGTCCCTTCCACTCGTGAGAAAACAATAGCACGCGCAACACGAGTGGTTGCTGAGAAGCTAGGCCCTGGCCCTCTATGGGCTGTAGCGCCACCCATATTGTATTATATAGTAGTTCCTCGATCGTATGTCAGAAAAGGTTTTAGGCAAGGCGACGCGCTGTCATGTGATTTCTTCAACATCGTCCTGGAGAAGATCGTGCGAAACTCACAGGCCAACACTAGAGGCACGATCTTCCAGAAGTCCGTTCAACTGCTAGCATACGCCGACGATATTGCCGTGATTGGACGAACTCAGCGAGCCGTCAATGAAGCGTTTGCTTGTATTGAGACGGAGGCGGCAAAAATGGGTTTAGCGGTAAATGAGGGCAAAACAAAGTATATGCTGTCGTCAAGAAAGGACACACAACATCGGCGACTCGGTCAGAACGATAGGCAGCTACAACTTCGAGGTAGTAAAGGACTTCGTCTACCTTGGCTCCCAAGTTAATAGTGCGAACAACATCAGTACTGAGATTAAACGCAGAATAACTCTTGCCAACCGCTGTTTCTTTGGGCTCAAGAGGCAATGGAGTAGTAAAGCCCTCTCTCGATAGATCAAACTCACGTTATATAAGACCTTGATCATCCCTGTCCTGTTGTATGGCGCGGAAGCTTGGACTATCTCAAGAGCGGATGAAGACGCAATTGGTTTCTTCGAGAGAAAAGTTCTGCGTTCAATCTTTGGTCCTGTTTGCGTTGAAAATTCTTGGAGAAGGAGATTCAACCACGAAATTTACGGGCTGTACAGCGACATAAGTCTAGACAGGCGTCTACGGATTCAACGCCTAAGATGGCTAGGCCATGTAGAGCGCATGGACAACACTGCTCCAGCCCGAAAAGCCTTCGACTCCGAACCGGTGGGACAACGCAATAGAGGACGACCACGAACCCGATGGCGCACTCAAGTGGAGAAGGACCTCAACCAACTTGGAGTGCGAAATTGGAGGCAACTGGCTAAAGAACGTGCCAGCTGGAGAGCATTGTTGACCGAGGCCCAGGTTCACCCCGGACCGTAGCGCCACAAGAAGAAGAAGAAGTTCCTCGATCGAACTTTACATTGTCATCTCTGTACTGTAAACTACGAACATTTTGAACTTAAAAAGGGTTTTTACATAAAATTTCGAACAAAACTAAAGCATCCCCATGGTGAACAACAGTATTCTTAGATAACTTCCTTGTGTCAAGTGATAGAGACAAGTAAAAAACTTTTCTGCCCAGTCTGTGGTTGCTTCTCTAATTGAGGGTCAATCTTCAGATTTAGTAGTATTATGGATAGATAGATATTTAGAGATACTACCATTTTTTATACTGAAGAAGAGATACCATTGACATAGAAGTTTCAACAGGTTAATCATGCGAAACACACCACCAAGGCAGTCGAAACCTGGTTTGATACAGAGAATACCATGGTTCTAGAGTGGCCTACGTAGACTCAAAATCTTTATTCTATATAGACATTTTGGAAGATACTGGACAGGCAACCGGTGGTAATGCAATTTGATTTGCATTAGCTCCGGTTGCCTGTCCTCTTTTGATCTACGAGGCATAATAGATCCGATAACAGAAAGATTAAAGAAAACGTGGAAGGGTTCGAAACAAAAAACAGGAACACTTAACACTAGTTTGCCGGCATATCGATGTTTGTTGGCATTGACATGATTATGCCTGTATTTTATGTATTTGTATTTGATTTTGATTGATTTTGACAGTGACAGTGATTTTGTGCTTAGTAAATCCTTTCTATGATTAACGAATTATTGTATTGTTTTTATTTTGTAACAAACTACGTTATTTTTGCTAGTGTAGTTTTATTATGTTTACAAACTGAGGGTAAAAAATGCAGTATCGTCACTTGTCTCTATCACTTGGAACAAGAAAAATACTCTAAGAACATTTTTTTTCACTGTGGGGTGCCTTTTTTCCGATACTGTATGTCTTGATAACTTCTTTAGATCACGGTTATTCGTCCTCAACAACAATTTGTGTATGTATAGATGTTATTGTTATATGATCAATTCGTGATTATTGGTGTTCGTTTCTATTTTCGTTTTACACGTAATAGCATCCAAACAAAAATTGCATCGATTGTTATTGATTTATGATAAATGGAACATTTTACGCGAACTAGACGCTTGACAGCCTGGATTTGCATTACCTGAAGAGTATTAGATGTCAAAGTCGGTATTTACAGCAATACAATTAATGAAATGGAAGAATGCAAAAATTAAATAAAATGGAAGAAGCTGTTGGACCATTTCCAAGTAAACTGAATCTTTACCACAAATAAGAGGACGTTAAAATGGAAACCGCATTGTTCGAAAAGAGCAAAGGGAGAATCGCGTTCCAATTTTAATGGGTTTACTGTTCAACTTATAGTTTAAGAAAGCTCGAAACAGTTAAACTTGTCAAAATTATCGTAAGCTATGAAATGAACATTTTTTAAAATTCGATAAATATTCCACATTAAAATAAACGTCTATCCTTATTAAAAGTCACCGTCAGAATGCCCGGCCTCCTTCGTCTTTCCCTTTTCTACTTCCTTGTTGCCAATAGTTTCGTTTTGCGTTATAGACTCGGCCATCCTGTCTTCATCGACGTCCTTGTCGAGTTCTTTTTCAAACTCTATTCAAGGCTTCATTCCGTCGGCTGCCCACACGGATGAAAAGGGGCTTTTGGTTTCTTTGAAAAATATCCAATATAATTGTTACAATAATGTCCAGAGCATTTCTCAAAATCATTACAATTTGTTTTTTAAGCAACCCATTCGCTTATTCATCATATTCTTCCGACATCGAGGAGAGATGACAATATGCCTTTTCGTCAACTGAAAGTTCAAACTCATACATGGATACATTCACCAAAATGTTCCTTCCAGACTTTTGTTGCAGCTTGAGACAGACGCACATGCCTTTTCTTATACTAAAAATACATGCAAAATCTGTCCGATTTCCAGCCACAACTATCTCAAATTATCCACTTACACAGTAGTAGATACATGTACACATTTCTGTTTTCATTCCCTTGAGCAACAGAGATAGCATTGCCTTTTCATAGACTGAAAACGCGAACTGTTTTACTCATTTCCGGTTAATACATAACGGTTACTTCCGCGTCTCTACTAACGCTTCAATCTTAACTTCTACCACAGCTTTGTAGACTATATTCAGAAACTAATTTTTAAAAAAACATTTTTTGTCTGTAATTTTTAACTGGAATGCTTAATTAAAAAAACACAGTGATGCAGAAAGTGATGCGCGCAATCTTTAACGCAGCGCAGTGCACGCACGCATCTGATACACCCATTGGCCATTCCTTGAGCTACTGCCATATAGATCTTCAACGCTCCAAACACGTACTAATCTTCCAACTTTCACACCAGCTAAAAGCTAATTTCCGTATTTATTTCAAAATGTATTCAATCACTTTTTGTAAACATTTTACAATAATTTATCGTTATATCTTATCAAGAATCTTTGATCATAATTTATTTTTGCCGCCTTTTCTAAGCCTAAACACAATCCATTTACATTCTTCTCACGCAATCCTCGTCAAGTGGGGCCTCCTCACGCACGCACACAGCGCACTCGCATAACACCACCAACCGCCCTGCCATACATGGTCTGAGCCGCTTGCTGCTAGCCATTCTATGCAATTTACTTATTAGCCCAGCCAACGCCGATCACTCTACGGTCGACGGGGCGAAGCGAGGTGTAGATGACAATTTTAAGAATTTCTATCCACTAAAGTCTGTAGCAGATACTCGTGCTTTGACGCGATGCGGTTGCCTAAGCGAGGTATTCAAAACTAACAGCTAATTGACATAATCGCACGCCATGGAAACTGCTTGAGTAGTGAGTACCTGTTTGTAGTGTGTGGCTGCGGCGAGTGGCGAGCGTTTTTAATTGTCATTAATTACTGGAGGTTTCCTCCATAAAAGCTACTGTTGGAGATTTCGCGGTAACTTGACGGCGTTATTTTATCGAGAAATCAGAATTGTGAGGCGTGCGTTTGCGAATAGCCACTGACACTGGTCTCTCGTCGAATCGAACTCCAACGTTAAGATCATTTTTTTTTTAAGTTGAGATTTAAGTAAATCGAAGTGAGTGGCTGCCATGCATGCTAAGTAGCCAGCGATGTCTATACACGAATTAGATACGTGCTGTGACTTCTATTTTAGATATCACAACAGATACAAATAAATCTTTGTATTTACACTCTGGGTTTGTGTGTATCTAATCGCCTCGACCATCGGCCAATCCCACACTTTTTTCTGTCTTCGTTCTGTAAAAAGACACCGACAGCGACACCGCCGCCGCCGACGACGACGACGAGGGCGACTACAACGAAACGACGACGGCTATCGACGACGCGGTTGCATTTGGAATGCGCACGATTGGAAGTTATGTTTCACCATTAAGAGAGATGCCTGTATCTACCATCTGACCGACCGCGACGGCGGCGAAGAGATGTGGCTGTGGTGGCAAGCTATATAACAACCTCTGAACAAGTTGGAGAAGTGACTTCTGCGCTGCCTGCCATACCAACGGAGGATGCGGTGGAATTTCAGTAATTCCTTCCAGTAGCAAATGCTACAAATCGCATTAGACGAACCCAACTGAGAAGAGCACACGAAAGGGTCCGCGCGCACGGCTGGCAGGCCAGGGGGCCTCACCAATGAATACCTTTATTGGCAGTGATATATCTCAGTTCGGACACGCTCTAATTGGATCATCTTGGGCAGTTTTACGAGGTGGTCTCTTCGAGTTTCTCACTTAACGTTCGATGTGATCGTTTATTTGTGATCCCTTCCCGTGGGAATTCAATGGCCAATCGCGCTTAGTATTCCATGTATCCTGCTACACATTGGACAACGAAACGAAAAATATTAAGAGATTTTGAATGAATTAATTTGCCCCGCACTATTCGCACGTTTGCGATCACTTCTGTCTGTCTTGGCGCCACTTAATGGCCTCTAAATCAGACATACATATCTTCAGCGCCGATACGTAACCTGGCTGTGTGTGTGTGTGGATACAGATGGAATTTGAAATTGCTTTACAAATTGTCTCGCTTGACGTTGTGGCAACAAAGAAAAATTCAACGTGTTGAACATCAATTTTACTTCTTCGGCAAACTGTCGTTGTTGTCGTCGTCGCTACGATGATCGGCAGCAGCGGTTCGATACCAGTTCGATCGAAGGACATTGGGAAGGCCTTCGTGTTTGTTATCCCACATCAGAGGGACTGATTGTGATTGAATTCTTTGCAAAGTATCGCATGTTGTGAGGCTGTTCTTGAAAATTTAATGATGTTCCGTCCCCGTCACATGTCTCAGTTTTATGTCACTAACTGATGAGCAATTGCGTTGAAATATTTTCAGATGCGTTACGTGTGTTTGCCTTTTTGCAGCCGATTTATGACTTGTCAGCGAATAATTATTCGCGATTGCACAGGCAGTCCCTTGATATATATATTCCCTCGTGTGAATGGACGAAGTGCTTTTGTGGATTACGACGAATTCAGGTCTTCGTGAGTTGAATGCAGTAATGGAAAAAATAATATTCAACCTTCAGCGGTAGCATCAAGGCTGTTAGGAAACATTTTTGCTACTTTCGGAACTCATTTCGTTTCATTTCAATAACTTGTACGCACTGCACTTCCTGGAGTGTGTCACACTTTTGCGGAGGATAATAGAACTATTTTAAATTCCATTTATTGTGACACGATCCAAACAATTTTATTGAAATCTTAACCGTTTACTTTCGCAGAACAGAAAGTAAATGATCATATTTTAGTCGCAGACAGCAAACCTGTCCTGTGGTCGTCCAATGAAGACATGTCGTTGCCGACCTTCAACACTCCATTTCAATTCAACAAAAAATTAACTAGACGTCTCCATATAATCGCCCCTCTTTGGGTTAGTCAGCACAACTGCAGGGACCAACCACAGTTTCGAAAGAGACAAACCGGAAAAAAACCATATCGACATGCAGTGACAATTGTTGAAGAAAAAAACCAACACAACACAACAACAACCGAAAACACATGTATTTCAATGGGGAAGCAGCCTCTGACTTCTCAACAGATAGAGCCGTTTTTATCGCTGTATTTGCTTCGCAGTAAGGTTACTCACTTGGCACGACATGAAACACACGACAGGGTCTCAAAACTACTGAAAAATGAAATATGGTTTTGTTTCCGTCTGCTGCAGCAGCTTGCACAGCATTCCCCCGATGTGGCCGCGACCAACTCCGCACCACTCCAAACCAAAGCGCATAAACAAAGCCCAGTTCAGCTACGGCACACACTTTTCCAAACACGGAACAGCCGACGACAATACTCGTACCAGTGTTACGGAGCATTGTCAGATCTGATGACCGATAGTGCCAAATGCAGTTGTGCAAGTTGGGAGATTTTATCCATATAGCATGGCTTTTCACCAAAAAGGCCGAAACGATGGAAATTTTCAAGCCAAAAATAAGAGGTAAAAAAATGTGCGAAGGCGTTGAATCAGTCAACGGCAATGGCTAATGGGGGAGGATTGGAATTCAATTAAACTCCCAAACGCGCATAATGGACGCCGAGTAATGGAAAATTGAAATCTAATCTACGTCCGCATTTAGCTTTCTCTCCCCCAAGGCGTTGTTGGTGTGCGACGACGTCAGTGCGAACGCGGCGAATTATCCAAAAGTCCCATGACGCTTGAAAGTAGCTCCTTTTGTGTGCCGTGAGGGGACCTCCTTTGTCTTGGGATTTCATTCATTCATATCTGAACAATGCAATCAAACGTCGATTTTCTTTGCGCTCCTCCTTGGGCAGACACTCTGGGGTTTAGGTGATCAATCGTGTGGGGCAGTGTAACAGGGAGCAAAGGGGACTGTCGCTTTTTAGATTTCAAGGCTGTACGTAAACGAAACGCATGCATTTCTCGAGCATTAAGTTGAAATCAATTGAAGAGAGTCCTATCTACAGCTGTGTTCAAAATAATGGGAACGGTATCTCAAAAAATCGAAAAAACATGAGATTTTTACGAAGATAGATACAAAAAGAAAAAAGTCTATTTCAAGCTATTATTATTATTGTTCAAGATAATAGGGGCGTTCAAAACTTATGTTATTTAATCCTTCGTAGAAAAGCCTTATTTTTGAGGACTGATTGACACAGCAGCGCCGCGGCTTGGCATAGTATTTGCAAAGCTTTGACATCAAGCAGAAGTAATTTTACGCCAGGCTTCCTCGACAAACATGCAAAGTTGTCGGTTGTTTGTTTGGCATTAGCAACATGTTTCCTAACATCACAACACAAGTTTTCAAGGGGGGTTTCGCAACACATTTGAAGGCAGAGAGTTGTGGTTTACACTCTATAACCTCAATACCCTGGACCCGAAACCACTCTTTTGGCCTTTTCCTCGAATGCTTCGTGTCGTTATAATGCTGAAACACTAATTTGGGTGGTATTTCGAACTCGGTTTAGGAGAGCATGATACCCATTCTCAAATATATCGGCGCCACAATGTAAGACGAAAAACATGCCCAAACGATGATCTTCGCACCACGTGTTTGTTTAACGGTCTTTACCTTATACTGGGGTAAGTATTCTGTATTGGGCGGATGACGGACGTATTTTTGGGAACCAGTTCCTCCAATTAGAACAATTTTGCTTTGGTTCGTCCAAAGAATATGACATGATTCCGTTGTAGGCCGATCTGCGTGTTTTTGGCAAAATCGAGCCGAGCTTAAGGATCCTTATTTGCACGAGCGTGGGCTTCGAGCAAAAAGTTTATTTTCTAACAGCCTTCTCCGAATTGTTATGTCAATTATAGGAAGGTGCATCTTGTCTTGTACGATCGTTGAAAATGCCACTGGGTTGTTTTTTGATAGGCGTTCTATTAACCTGTCACCAGCTTTGGAAGTTTTCCTTCACCGAATTTCTGGTTTTTTGACACATCGTACAGCATTGGCAATTGCCGAGGTACCACACCCAAGTTATTCCTGAATCTCTTAGATAAATGTTCCGCTTGACTCCACTTTCACGCTTTTCCGAATGTGTATGCTTCCACGGCCCGCTACGATCGATTTTTGAACAAAAAATCTTTAATAAATGACAAAAGCTGTTTGCCTTCTTACTTTTTGGCCCAGAAAACTGAAATTAAACTCTTTTGTGGAATATACTCCCATTGTTCTGAGCAGCACTCTACCACACAAGTGCAGATATGCACAGTTTTACTGATTTTGCTTGTAAAGTACCGTTAAATTTTAACCGAAAGGTTGAACAGTCTATGTGAAGAAGTTATTGCTAAAAAGAATTTAAATCGATTTCAAGTATGCCAGCAAACTGTGTCAATAATCAGTTTTCAATTGAAATTAAGTTAAGAGTATGGATCCATTTAATGTTGAGGTGGAATCAAACAAAAAAATACAATGATCAAACCTCGTCCATGGAGGAAGGGGGTCAAGGCTAGCCTACCGCCCCAAAAACGAATGTTTCAATTAATGCAATTTTAAATGTTACGTGTGATTTTCAAAGTGCTTCATTAGTTCATCGTAAGAGGCAATGCAATACAAAATCACTTAGCCTGCCGAAGGACAGACAAAGCACATGCACTTAAATAAATTATGACATGAATCCTATACGTAAAGGTCGAAATCTAAATGAATTATTAAACTTCATTTCATAAAGCACGAGCTACGAGTGTGTGTAATTCAATACGCAAGTCCCTTCGCTAATATGCCATTTGTATCACACATACGACTGAGTGACTAATTGACTATATGTGGGTTGCCCGCCCTTTCGATGCCAGGATGGGTTTCCTCTACATGCTCGAACAGGGACTCAGTGTAGCTGCCATTAAACCAGTTAGTCATAATATCATCATTACACACCGTAATGAAACCATTTGCCATTGAGATCCACACGAATGTAATGCGCACAGTGGCCACAGGGCGAAAACGAAACTAATCAATTGCTGTAAGCTACCCACTTAATTGAATTGGGAAATACCCCTGAACGGTTGACGTAAATGCTGATCGCTGCTTGCACCCTTACTTTGGCGCCGACCGGCCCCCACCTTACACGTACATCATCGCAAAGCTCTTCTCTGTGGCGTATTCATGAAACGCTGGCTTCTGTCAATTTCAGTGACGACTGTGCAGGGGCTGAAGCGGTACACCGGTGACTCGGGGGAGGTTATTTATTTAAATTGCTTATCACAAAAGCGCCTGAGGGATGTGTCTTAAGTGACGTAAAAGATTGCAAATTTTTGTGCGCAATATTCCGAAGTTGTGGGTGGACATGTGAAACGTATACAAGTGCCTGAGTTTGAGTAGGGGTGCAAAGGGTTTTTCGGTTGGTTGGTATGCGTCAGAGGGTTGTGTGATTATTCAAGGGTCAAGGTCAATTATCGATCGATTTTTTTCTAGGTAAGGTGAACAGTATATGTTGTCCATTGTCCATGGCGGGTGGATACAAATATAATATCAGCTCATACAGTCCACGAATACATGAAGGTCGGCACATCGTTAGTCAAAATGGAAAGACCTGTTAGTACACCCTATCGGTGTCTGTTTTAAAGCAATTCAGGCATTATTGTTGAGCAAGAAGTAGTGGATGGGTATAAGACTACAAAGACCTACAAAGTTGAAATAAAACAGGGATTGCATTTCGAAGTAATAAAGATGTTTAATGCAGCATTCAAATAAGTATTCAAACGGTGGGAAGGGAGATGTAAGAGTCCTCAGTGGAAGAAGTGCTCTTTCCGTCGTAGTCACATCGCGATCGGGATCATTAGTTAGACACAATCCCACTTAAAACTCTTTAAGAATCAAGGTAGGTAATGATTGTTGAAACGGAGCTCAATAAGGTACTTACACCTAGAATGAAAATTCTTTTAAAAGATAAATACATGTGAACTCATCAACAAAAAATAAAAAACCCACAAGGTTCACGCTCTTCTAGCCACTGTAACCGGTTCATAACTTGCTCTTTTCCTAAACAAAAACAAAAAAGTTTTATGAAAAAAACTAAACAGTTTCATAGCCTCTACAAATCCTTTCGACTTTCCACAACTCAGGCGCAAACAAAATATTCATAAGTGCCAGATGGATTAACGGAAAATAAAGGAAAAAACCGCTTTCATTTCTTTTTTCACTCACATACCGTTCAATGAAAACTGTGTGTGGTGAGCGAGGGAGTGAAAAAAAAACTGCAAAACAAAAAAATGCTAGTGGTGAAGTGGCGTTTAATTTATATTTTCCGGTGCAAAGTGCAGATACGAGGAAAATCCGCTTTTTCCTCAATTTTATTCATACCAAATATGGACGTTTTATTTGCGGGTTACACCGTCATGGCCGAAAAGGGTAGAGGACCTATAGTTTGTGTTATCTTGTTGACTGAAAGTGTAATTCAGTTTTGGAGTGCGGAGGCCAACCAGGAATGTGGGAATATGTTAAAAGCGCCAAACAGTGGCAAATAAGGAAAGAGAAACACATGCATGCAATTTTTTTTGTATTGTTTTCAGAGGTGCTTAGTGAAAGGGTGGGCAAATTGGATGTTACTGTTTGTTTTCAATGAGCTCTTCAAAGTGCAAATGAATAATTTAAATTAAGGACCCGACATTGATATGTTTGGAGCTCGGTTTATTTCGCTCGTTATTAAGGTTTGTTTGTTAAATGCTGGAGTCTTTTGGATATTTAAAGGAAGGAGCAGTTTCATGATAGTGGTGGCCCGTGGCGTTGTGGGTATGTGCGTCGACCCCAATCTCGACGTCCTAGGTTCGATTCCAGCTCTGAGCGACAACCATAATTTTCACGGCCCCACCTCTTTCGAGTCACTGACAATGTTCAAAGAGTATTTCCTGTCTAGAAAAAGCTTCTCAAACTTGGCCATTCGGATTCGGCATAAAACTGTAGGTCCCTTTCACTTGTGAGAGAACAATAGCACGCACAACACGAGTGGTTGCTGAGAAGCTAGGCCCTGGCCCTCTATGGGCTGTAGCGCCACCCATATTATTATATTAGCAGTTTCCTGATGCTTATTCAATGCACCCTATTTAGTATCTGTAATTAATGCTAATGCCATGTCTAAGTAAACTTTCACGGATCTAGGGTCAGTTAACCAGTTAAAACAAACAGAACAGTAGTGTCAGTTCTAGAACGAAATCAGAATTTTAATTATTGCTCATTTTAGAGTTTTATTGCGTTCCATCCAAATTGACTATTTCCATTTCACGAATAACTTGCTTAACTTAAACATGGCAGGATTTGGTAAAGAATTCGAGTATTAGAAAAGGGGAGCTACATGGGTAAGTAATTCCAGTCGACTTTATGGAATGGTCTTTGGTTCAGAAAAGGTTAATTGTTCTGTCACGTCAGTTACAGTATTGATTGTCTTTGAACTAAGAGCGGGAGCTTGGAATGAAGTTGCTTTCTATTCATGATCATCTTCGGCCATTAACGGGCCGAGAGTCTTGCTACAAGTTTTTCGACGATCGTTCATCCAGTTGTGCACCCCAAGGATTCGGTTATCCTGTTCTACGAAAGAGTTTACATCGTTGTCTCCTACCAGTTATTATTGAACGGTAAAACCTACCAATGGTTCTATTGTAAGACTTTGCTAATCTCTTTTGGTACAAACAAATTCAGCAGAAGTCAGGATGCCGGTGTCAGTGCCGAGGCCCTTTCCTTACTTTACCTTGGTCCACGGACCGTTTGTAACGTGCCATCACCGAGTCAGAATTGCACAAAAGTGTACATATTTAATAATAATAACATGAGTAGCCAGCCCGAAGTGGACCTGCATCTAGTTTCTACTACAACCACATTCCCAATTGTGATTTTACGAGTAGGGGGCACCTGCATCTTACTGCAGGCTACATCGGAGCAATTTGTGGACGCTACAACTCGTAAAGAGCCTGGGCCTAGCTTCTCAGCAACCATTCGTGGTGTTTAAGCTATTGTTCTGTCACGAGGAGGGGCATACAGATTTATGTCGATTCCAATTGGCTAAGTTTGTGAAGCTTTTTTTTACATATTCATTACTGCTGAGGTTAGGTTAGGTTATAGTGGCTGACTGCTAAGGTCTGTCACAATCAGGCCGGAGTAGGCCCGTGGTGATACCACGCGGATTGACTTCTCCTAACACTGGAACCAGTTGGTGCTTCTAGTGAAGCGATTTTGCTGGCCTATGCTGGCGCTGTTTAGCTTATTGCGGCTGCTGGGGTAGTAGGCCTCTAGGTGTATGAACCTACGACTAGCCAGAGCACTACAAGAGCAGAGTAGGTGATGAGTGTTTTCTACCTCCTCTTCATCCATGCAGCTTCGGCATAAACCATTATATAGGACACCCATCCTGCGAGCATGAGTGCCAATTGCACAGTGCCCGGTTATGACTCCAATGAGGGTCCTTAATGTGCTTAATTAGTCTTAGTAGGCCCAGCGACCGTTTTATGATGACCAGACTTCCTTTGTATTAAGGCAGGTGGTGCCTTCTAGCCATTTGTCATACGTGGTTCTAATTGTGTGGATCTTAAGATGGTATGCTGCAGCGATCCGCATGGAAGGTGGTACCCCTGCGATTGATAGGGATGAGGTTGTGCCACATCTGGCGAGTTCATTGGTTTTGCAATTTCCTGGTATGTCACAGTGTCCCGACACCCACATCAGATGAATGTTAAAATGATCAGCCATCACGTTAAGAGACAGCCTGCAATTAAGGAATTTTTTTGAGTAAAACATGACATTGTCCAGAGATTTTATAGCGCCCTGGCTATCGGAACAGATAATCCTTTTTGATATCACGTTGTTTTTGAGCCAAGACAGCGCCTCTTTAATTGCTATGGTTTCTACCTGAAAAACGTTGCAGTAATCAGGGAGCTTTAAAGAGATGGCAATGTTGAGATCTTGGGAAAAGACACCCTTAGCTTGTCTTCGATCCATCTGTGAAGATACGCAGAGGATCATCCAACGTTTGCCAATCAAACAGTCAGATCCGCACGGAATGCTGATAGAGAATTGCTTCTCGAAGATAGCCTGTGGTATTAGGCGGTCAGTGTCCCTAGGAAGGAAGTTTCTGAATTCCTTGAGAATGGTTGAGTGGCCAATGTTGAGTTCGGACCAAAATCGGAGTGTTTCAAGTTTCAAGTCTGTGCTGGCACCTGTTTGTTTTCCGAATATTTCCAGTGGTGGAAGATGGAGGAGAATATTCATTGCGTCTGACGGAGTACTTCTCAGTGCTCCGCTAATGCACAGGTAGGCCAGTCTTTGTACTCGGTTGAGTGCCTTGCAGTTGATAGCCTTGTTTAGTGCTGTCCACCAAACTGATACTCCATACAGATGTGTCGGTCTGACTGGGGGATTATCTTCTGGTGAAGAGTACGAAACGAGAGAGATGGAGCCGAGAAAATTAGTTTGGCGTTACTGAAAACCGAACGCAGATACCTAAGGTGGGAGTCGACGAACAGACCCACACCGCTCAATTAGGCTCAATCCGTTCATCTCTTTCCTACTTAAAATATCAAACACATAAATAAAGCAACTCGAAGAAAAGTCTACATGGACCACACGTGATACGGACGACAGCGTTCATGTAGCGTTTAACTTCACTTGCTAACACCAAATATGTCTCCCATGTAAAAACCGCCTTAAACATACACAAAAAACTGATATATTTCAGCAGCAACAACTTTCTCTTCCAAAAGTGAAATTCGCGAATATGATATGTTTGTAGTATTCAAATTGACTGTAGACCCCTTACCCAAGGTCAGTTGGGATATAATAATAATAATATAATATGGGTGGCGCTACAGCCCGTTGAAGGCCAGGACCTAGTTTCTCTCGCAACCAATCGTGTTGTGCGTGCTATTGTCCTCTCACCAGTGGAAGGGACCTACAGTTTAATGCCGAATCCGAACGGCTTTGTTTTGAGAAGCTTTCTCTAGACAGGAAATAATCTTTGAGCATTGTCAGTGAATCGAAAGGGGTCGTGAAAATCGTTTTTCGTCGCTCAGAGCAGGAATCGAACCTACGACGTCGAGGTTGGGGTCGACGCACATACCCACAACGTCACGGGCCACCACAAGGACAGTTGGGATACATTTAGCAAATACGATCGCTGAATAAATACAACGTGTAGAGGCACCAATACAGTAAACACCACACTTCACGAGCTCAATTTATTTAAGCTCGGATTACCCAGATACACAACAACAGTGTGATGCAAGTCATTTGAAGGTTACGGTTAAAATTGCTTCATATTTCGATCTTGTCACTTTATGGATAGTTGGTAGCCAAATTTCTTGAAAACCTGACATAGTCTAAAATGAAACGTGCATTCCTGCAGATATATATGAAAATAAGGTCTCCCCAAGTAAGTCGATGAAAATTAAAATTCTCAATTACATTCCCGAAGATCGATGCCGTCATCAAGAATACACAAGAAAATTCCTTTGACATGAACGATTTACCGCATACATGTCTACCCACCTCGGGGAAGTAAAGCAGACCACAAAATGGCCCTAGTCGGTAAATCTCTTTGTACATGCATATTTATGTCAGTTCTGGAACCCTGCCACGAAGATATTCGGACTAAATTCCGTAATTTTATCAATTTTTTTAAGGTATTCCAGACCACACATGGATCTATGAAAACATACAAATGGGGCAGCAAAAAGGGGGGCATTTTTCCATTAACAATATAAATCTAATAAGACTTTCCCCTGACGTTCTTTTTTACTAAAGCGCAAATAAATGGAACTCGGGGGATGACATTGACGAGCATAATGTAAGGTAATCTCTCCAAGACTTTGCAGACAAGTAAGTGCAGAACACTGGCTGTTGTTGGGATTTATTCTAACTTAACAAAAATCCACTGACAGAATAGCCATTTTTCTTCTTTCACTATCGCTTAGTTCTGCCTCTCCGCTTTCACATCGATTCGCGAACACAGAATATGCATTCGCGTCTCTGCTGCTGCACCCCACTAAAGCCGTGCAAACACTCACCAACACATCTGCGCACATAGGCCTGCCGCACATCGTGACCATAAAATTGAAAAGTATCTTGTTAAATTCGAAACCGAAATCAGATGAAGCTACAACTAACGCCACCGCTTCAGCCCCCCTCGAAAGAGTCATTTCATTTCATTTTCATTAGATACCCGATAGACTGGCCCACAACTGCACCAACTACAGCCACTGCACATCACAGCGCAGCATGGCAGCATCGGTTCCATGAATTCCTCGCCTTTCATTTGACTGCGGACGTGCCAGCATGATCATGGTCTATTGCATATGCATAAGATCCTGTTCGGAGTCGAACTCCACTAGTGGATAATTTGATTTTTGCTTCGGTGTCTCTTTGTTTTCTTTCATTTTGTGTAACTTTTCATTCTGTGAGTCGTGAAAATTGGCACAAAAACGAGCAGAGTGCTGAAAACTTTCTCCTTTCACTGCGGGCACACTGGTGGGGTGTCGACGATGGTGGATGTGGTGGTGGCACAACAACCCAAAAATGGTCTGGTCTTGGCAGCGACAACGGAGGGCGGTGATGGCGTTTACGCGCGATAAGATGTACGAGCATTTTCCATTGAACTGCGGAGCGCACAATGTGGGCTGTTTTTAGATCATTGGTGCGGGTGATGAAGTTTCTTATGCCACATGGTGGCTGTGGTATGGCAATGTGGTGCAGAGACAAAGGTGGAGCTAGCGCAGTGCATTGTTCGACGTAACGAACTGCGGTTCGAAGTTGTTACAAGCGTTATTGAATAGTCTTTGACTTGAAAAGGACACCATGACGTTCAGTTGCGTCTTCATCGGATTGAATAAATCAATTGCAGCGAACGGAAATGCAAGAAGAGGCTGAGGAAAGGTAAACCGTACAAACTGTTAAACGATGCTGAAGATGAAATGAAAAAAGTGCTCCCTTTCCACGGTTCTTTTGAGTTTTATATTCATTTTTGTAACAAAAGCTTCAATTAGTTCCCGACTAGACGTCAAGTGGATTAGCCTTAAAATAATCCACGAGGCTGCACAATGGACTAAGGCTTGGCTTAGAGCAATCTTTAAGCCATCCCAAACCACTAATACCGATATTACCACATACCGACTGTGGCGATCGGTGCTTGAATAAGGAGCGAGCTAGTATTGATGCTTGTCCAACCACTAACTGCGACCAAAAGAAAGGTGAATTTAGACAGACGCCTGCAAAAGAGAGATCTGAACTGAAAGGAATCTTCAGTAATTTTCTTTTTCATGCTGCTAAGTTCCATAAGGAGAAGGCGTGGAAATGTTCAGTAAGTTTCGTCTTTTCATAACGCTTCGTTTTACGCTTGTCGATAGTGCAATGGTTGCTTGGAAATAATTTTGAAGTACTGGCTTTTGTAGTTGAAAAAACGAAGCGCGAATTTCGTCGTCAGATCGGTTCTAATCACGGCTTCAGTGTGTAGGCAACAAATCCTCCCATAATGGTAAAGTTGAGTACACTCTTTTGCAACTTAATTCACCAATTGGAAAAATTGATGCAGATGTCGTATCAGCCTGGATCGAAGAAATCTCAATACGGCACCGATAAGGAGAATTGAGCATCACTAGAGAGAGACGCGGCTTATATTGCGATTGGCTTTCTGCTGACACAAGTATTAAGTAGAAAACGCCGCAATTTCGCTGTTGACCAGAGATCCAGAATCTGGACGACATCATTTTCTCGGCTTCACAATAGAGCCGGCATCCATGTTATATATCACACCGTTGTTGTCTAGCTAAATTTATTTTCATATCGTTCTTATCTTTTCATATCGAGAATGAATCGATGGCTCATTTACCACCTCAGTTAACACTATTACGACCAAGATTCTGTGTATACCTATTTTAACCAAAAGGTGTCTTTTGACACCTTAACCAATTACCAATGAAAAACTTTAAAAAGCTACTCTTTTTATTATTTTTAATCAAAAATAATATTTATTCTTATTTATTAGCTTAAATTTCGTTCAGAATTCGGGTATGGAAAATTAATAAAAAAAAAAATGTTATAAAAACGATGTAACAAAATATGTTCCTTATTCAATGCAACACTTTGTACAGGTGAGTGGTTGGTCTTGTAAGCACTTGCCACACGAGTATTTTTTACCCTGAGGACAAATTGTAATGGCTCTATTGCCGGAACAATACTTCACTTGGCACTTTTTCCCCTTTTTGGGAAAGGAACCGATTTTACATGAAACTGCTGATGATACTGCCTTATTTGTTGTTCTCTCATTGCATTCTTTGTATGCAATTGATAGTTCCTCTCCTAACTGGAATAAGAAATCTCTCCGTGAAATATTTTCACCTGTCGTTTCTTTGTAAAGAATCCATGTGTTTATACCGATCAAATCAAGGATATTGAAAAACACGTGCATAGGTCATCTACGGCACTTACATTTCACACTATATTTTCTTGCCCTTTGATCAGTCATATCGACCCCAAATTGTGTGATGTTGTACAATTTTATTGTTTCAGGAAGATGCTTATTGTTGTTTTGGGATGCCATGTCGTTTATTAGAAATCAAATAGTGTTACCAAATGGTTATGAAAAAAGAGTTCATGAATGAAAAGTGTAGTAATGTCTTTAAGGTGTCAAAAGACACCCCATGGTAGAAAAAGGTATACCATGTAGGTATCTTGAGTTTCAGGATGAGTACGAGGATAATGATGAAACAAAATAAATTTAACAACTATTATATGAGTTTACAAAAAGTAAAATTAGAAAACAAAGCTTCAAAAGGTGTCTTTTGACACATTTGGTACGAATAGTGTTAAAATGTAACCAGTTTATGAGTAAAAAGTTGTACGTCAGAGAAGTAGCTCTGGTCGATAAGCACTATGCTCAAGGACAAACAAAGTCTCAGTTGTACCTTACTCTCTATAAAATGCTTGTCAAACTTTGGAGTGGTTCTGGCCCAACTCAGACTATAGCGCCACCTATGTACACATACTGTTAATACGGGTAAGGGGTTTGCTTATATTGCGTTTTCAATACAATTCCATACTGGAGTTCCACCAAC
This sequence comes from Eristalis arbustorum, assembly GCA_916610145.1. Lineage (NCBI taxonomy): Eukaryota > Metazoa > Arthropoda > Insecta > Diptera > Syrphidae > Eristalis > Eristalis arbustorum. The sequence continues at coordinate 51,576,367 of OU744320.1, read as the reverse complement.
GAATAGCTCTTGTCAGACAAACCTGTTGATGGTAAAATTTCAGGGGCGATATCAACTTCCTGTCCTCTGTCGGGACCCAATGACACACTGTATGGTACGAAAGATATTTGTCAACAAACCTTGCAAAATACTTGCGTTTTACAGGTTTCAATACAATTTTATGACTTTGTTCACTTAAATAGAGTTCTATCACGCTTTCCAAGTCGTCTACGTTTCGTCGTATCAAATTGAAGTCAACTGCCAAACAAAATCAAACCCTCTTAGCAAACTACTGGCATGTTTACTTTCACTCTCGACACAGTATCTCCTCAATGACTCTGGCAAAAATTAAAATGAAAATCTCTACGAAGAATTAAGCACCAAGTCAGGTTCGTAAACATCACCCCCCCTTTCGTAGAAATCAAAATCTTTTGAAACAAACTAAATAAACTTCTGAAACTCAACATTCATTCATAGGTGAAAGTGGAAGGTTCTCAAGCCGACGCTCTAATTGCTCCCAATTGAACTCAATGGTCTGAAATCAATTTAACCCATGTGGGTGAAAAGTTTTGCACTACGAGTCAGTTGAGAAGATTCTTTGTCATATGAACACATGCATAGCCTCTTTGGTGTGCCATGTGTTCTCAACTATCATTGTTACAATGGCAAATAAAATCCAGTACGAATTGTCCTCTTTTGTCAAGTTTTCAGTCTATTTATATACCCAGACAAGTCGGTTGTTTATTTTTAGAATGTGAATCAATCTGAAGCTTGTATCAAATCGATGACAAACAAGTGTTAGCTTGTAGTTTTGAATGAATGAATCACAGCGTAGTTTTTATTTAGTTCAAATGTGCCTCAAACGACATCTATAAAAGTCTCGTTATAATGGCTATAAAGACTGTTTATGAGTGAAGTCGTATTTGTGGGTGTTGTCCTTCTCGCCTTCACTGTTTGCTGGCAGTGAAAATGTTCCTTTTTATCGAGGGGTCGTTCTCATTCATCAACATGGGCCATCCCTCTCGAGTTGGGCAATGCCATTTTCACATACCGTCGGCGCAGTCAATAAAAACGAATGGCAATACATGACGTAGAATTGAATTTTTCTTATCGTTATTGTTGAACATTTTATACGGGGGCCTGGTGTAGATGCTTTGGGGGTTATTTTTAGTGATTGAATGGATCTTATTTGAGTGGTTTGAGGCAACATGACAATTGTTGCTGGGCAAATTTTGTGTACATTTGTTTCATCCGATGTCACCAACGTTTCATAATTGACAAACTGAATCAGTATGCTGACAGGATGTCGCACAGCTGACAAAACAGGCGATTAACAGGAGGTTATTACATGAAAGTGTCTACACAGAATGCAAGTTGCCTTTTCGCCATAACTAATGGTTTCTGCTAAAGTAGTCTGCGGTTCCACGGCATTTATGTTTCTGTCGGACTTTATTTGCTTTCCTAGGCAGAGTTACACTGGACTTCACTTCCTCAGTATCTCAACGTCCTAGATAAGTGATATTTCTATGGTAAGTTTGAAACGCTTTGATCTTAGTGATTCTCCACCACCCGATAAATGTTATCGTCCATGCCACCTGCTGCATAGTATACGATTTCTTTGGATTTAAAAAGTGGCAAAAATGCTCTTAAGGAGATTTAATTTCAACAAATTGCTACTGAGGCTGACTTGACCACTCTTATGACCCTGCTGTATCACTTGCATACTAGTTATAGGTGCCTACCTTACACTGTCTTTTGTATAATTGGGGTAGACAAAGACGAGGAGAAAATAACGTATTTTAGTCTTGCTGGGTCGTCTTCATTGGAAGAGAATATCACAGGAACTAGCTTTTCGTTGAATAAGCGAAGTGATTATTGAATGAAATGGAAAGAACCTGAACGTCAAACAAGAAGCCTCTCAAGCTTCTCAAGATTTTTAGGTGATTCCAATTGTTGCATTGGCACCATCGGTTTTGTGGGTCCTCTCTGTTGCTACCGCTCTGACTCTGGTCCTACCGAATATGAACCGATTATGGTATTGTTTCCGGTGTAGGAGTCATTTAATTCACGTTGTAGCCTATTTTAGCCCATTTTCAGACGCACCTTACCTGCCTATCAGCTTGCTTCTGTATGCATACCTTCTTATTTATTCTTTACCTCACTGTGTGGTGAATTCTGATGCATCCTATAATGCTTGTTAAATTAAGCCGTTCACATTTGATTAATGAGGTACTATATTTCATGCATCGTTTGCCTGATAATAAAAAATGATTAATTGCTTCCACTACAAGTCAGCATTGCCGTAGAACCGTTTGTCGACAACTTGTGGAGGAATATCGTGAAGCAAGAGCCCTGGGACTTTTCAAAAGAAGTTCTGCTTGGTATATGCAAACAAGACTGTTTCGAACACGATAACAGAGCAATACAATGCAATCGAAATTGCTAACTGATGGGGCAGCTGTCCAGCAATTCCATTTTCATAACTGCATTATATTGAATTTTTAGTTGAGTCAGAATTCGATTAAATTTAGAGAAAGACAATAATTCAGCTGACACAAACATTTCGCGTGAATCCTGTGAAAATTCTTTTGTTATTTTTAGAAATTCACGCCTGGCCAAAGCAGTAAGTCAAGGTTGGGTTAGGTTGAAGTGGCTGACTGCTATGAGAGAGGACACAGTTAGGCCAGCGTAGGTTCACTCGGATCTATGGCCAGTCCACAACTCGGATTTATGCCCAGTCCACGCTCTTCCGCTTTTGATGAAGCGGAGAAGATAGCCAATTTTGTTTAGTTCCGCTAGGCTATTGAAGTTATAGCCCTCCCGAAGTCTGTAGCTAAGAGATAAGAGAGCACTTCAGTTTCATAACAAGTCTCGTCTCAGCAGCTCCTACATCATAAGGGAGGCCTATCCCAGAGGCGTGAGTACGTGCGAGCTCTGTTATGACGCCAATGAGGGTTCTAAGATTAGACCTCCTCATATTGGTCAAAAAAGACCTCCTAATATTGGTCAAACGATTGTGAAAAAAACCATAAAGTTGAATTTGCAAGTCAAATTAGAAAACACATCTGTCCATGTCCCGAAATATTGTTCATTATGTGTTGTCGCAACACATTCAACGAACCCAAGATTCATTCAATTTAGTATTCCCCTTGAAACCGCATTATTGTTGTATCAAAACAATATATTGACAAATTCCTTTCCCATCGACTAGTTAATCGCACCAATGTAAAACATTATACATAATTTAGTACCTTCAAATCTTAGTGGTTCCGGCTTAATTTAATTTTGATATTCATAAGCATTTATTTACACCTCCGACGGGTTATTGTCCTCCTCCCCATCACAGTGGGGCCTCCAAAGACAATAGAGAAATCAATGAATAATTTTCTATTGGCCATGACCAATGGACACAAATGGAAATGGAGAGGAGAGGAAGCGCGATAAACATGTGTTTGTTACCTCTTCATTAGGACACAAACAACATTTTTTCTCCTCTGAAAACCATACGAACGAACACTGTCGTTCATATCTGTGATCCGTCAATAACCGATTAAAAAGGTTCGTTTTGTTTGTCTCTCATTCGCCACACAAATCTAACCACAAATTATACAATTTATTCCATCCACGCATTCAAAGCCTCATTATTGATGACCCTCACATAATTCGAATTTGTGCTCTCTGGCATTTATCTGTTACCGGCTTAACAAGTGTCACTTCCAGTTTTTGGTTACTCAATCAAGTCTGGGTGCCTGGCCGTAAAATGGTCGGGGGTCTTTTTAGTGGTTGTATTTTTTTTTTGGTTTTCTATCGAATATTTATCCATATTTGAATTTTTGAAGGTGGCATTTAGCAAATGGTTGTCACCGCTGTGCCGGGGATACGGAGTGTCAAACGAGGAATGAATGAGCCAGAGAAGCTGATATGTTAACGAAGTACATATAATCAACAGCAGTCTGTTTTCCATGGACATTACCAGCAGGGACTGGTGAGTGATGTGTAAATAACTAATTGCAGACAAAAGGTTGAAGCAAACGTCAAGAATATCCAATCGAATGAAGTATGTGTGTAGTTAACAAACCTTTTGTCCCTATCAAGACATCCACCTCGCAAGTCGATCATCGAGATTTGGGAAGGGATAACCCAGCAGAACAAATGCCAATTAACGAATCTGAAGATATCGATTTCAAGCTAGATTTATTTGCGGCCATGCTTGCGTTCAACAGTGTCAACACCATTTATCTTCTGTCTTTAAATCTTTGTTTTGAATATTCAAAGAAAGGATGGGGAGGTAGGTAATTGTGTGCTCTTGCGACCTTCGTACGACTGGGGAACCATCGTACTTCGTTTGAAAACTTAAGGAGGTTTTTCAGCTCTACACCGGCTCTGCAATGTAATGTTTGCTCAAGTACTTCATCCTTCTCTTTGATAGGGCTGAGCATTCGCAGAGAAGATCATCTCTACAGCTCCTGCAAAATTCGTTATGCGGTATGTTCATTCGCGATGCATGCTATGGCACAGGGTCCGGTGAGTGATTTCGATCTTTTTTATTTAGCGTCGGCCATAGGGTCCTCGCCATTACTCCAGTTTCCAGACTGAGCCAACTCTGTCTAGGGCTTCATCGTCTTTTTATAGAGCTAAGTGGCGTAAGCGTGTAAGGGATTGCCAACGATACTGCAATCTTAGATCCTCCATCTTTACGAAATTGTCTGCTTTTTCGTTGCACAGTATGGCCAGGTACCCGTGTTCTTCAAGGATATTTCATTGACGCTTTGTCTGCACAACAGGCTATATTGTGTACTTATAGCGCGAGTGCTTCTTCGTGTATCGCCGCCATTTCTGCCTGGAAGATGCTGTAGTCGTCTCTTTGTGCCAGTGGCTTTTGGTCAGAGAAAGCCCGTGTGTCTGTACTGCACTCGTTTTTCAGCTGTATACAGGGAGAATTCTCCATCTGTTGCTTCCATATGCTCTTTCCGTTGTTTCCGATCCGAAGCTAGTGACGTAGGCAGGTTGTCAGTTTGGCAATTGTGCTGTACTGAAAAGCAACACCTGAGTTTGGAAGCGTAGCAATATGGTTTGTGTCTCACAAGACCCGCCTCTCAGCCTCAGAGCCGATATGGCTGCGCTGTTGCTACTAAACAAAAGATAAAAGATGATGTCGTTCGAAAATAAATGGGCGTTTTATTGGATTTTTTTAGTTTCAAGTCTAAAGCTTTCTCTTTTTTGATAGTTACTGGGCACCAGGCTATATATACACGAACTGAAAAACAAAACAAAAAGACAAACTTCCTCAAAAACCATCTGATTTTTTTGATAGAAACAGATTTATAGATCTAGCCAAGACTATTCAATGAAGAAGAGTGGTCTGTACTGCACATTCCAACGGGTTTAAAACTGATGTAGAAACATAAAATAAGGCAAATTTACAGTCATAATGCTTGAAGGACTAAAGACCACTCACTGGGTTGGCTCTGTGCAGTGGCATGCCAATGACCGAGATCACCCCTTAACTAAACCATGAACTACAGCTCCAGAAGTCCAAACAGGAGATCCTTATAACTTTATAGAGAAAATTAACAGTATTCAGCAGTTCCTCCTATCGACAATAAACAAGTGGGCTACATCTACGAAATGAATGTTCTGCGATTTTATAATCGGTGTGAGCGGTTTTTCCCGAAGTAAAAGAAGATACTTACTTTAAGTGTATCCAACAATGAAGAAATACATATCATGTCAAGTGGAATTTTATACGCATTCCAGTGGACTAATGATCAAGGATGCCGCAATCATACAACAAATCACACGACAACCTTGCATGAACAGTTCGCGTGTAGCATCGATGCATTCTGAAACGCCAATCGATTTTGGGAGACCTACACAAAACTTGTTTTGCTGCGAATGATACCGACAATGGAATGCGGAAAGGCAGATACACTTAAATTAGCGGGAAGACTTTGTATCCACAAAAATTTAAGTGAATAAGCAAAATCGTAAGATTTCACGTTTCAAATGAACATGAACAGTTTTTTATAAGAGAACTAAAAACACATTTTTGAGAGCTGTAAATGAGTTTTAAGAGCCGGCGTGGTAAATACGAATATGATTGCTAAACTGCAGGTAGGGGACGTCCACCCGGAATAGAAGCCCTTGAGAACCGTGTCAATTTGGAGGTCAACACATTCCTAGTTTCTATAGAAGCTAAACTCAAATTCGAAGTACACATCCTACTGTTGTGTCGCTAACTCAGTGCTGCTGAGTTCCCCTGGCAGTAGAATAATCTCTAAAACAAATTTAGTAGCCCCCTCAATACTAAGATTTAAGGACATGACTTGTTGCCTGGGGAGTATTCCCAGAAAGCATTATCGTCGCAAATTCAAAATTCGGCACTCCCACTGATGTTGATTGCGTGCTTTCTGGCATTTTTGAATGCTTAATTTTCATCCGTGAAATGTGCTTTCATTCATAGATATTTATGTCCGAGCACATATTCTTTGAAAATTGCTTAAGAAATAGCTTCCGGTAAACATGGAACATTCATTTCGATATAACCGAGTGCACCCTATATGCTGACAAACGTAAGAAAGTACCGCGAAATCTCCAACCCTCACCCAAATGAGAGCGTTTGTATATTCACGCTAAATTGCCCGTCAAACAAATCTCTGTGACTTCTTCATTATGCCCTTTCACTTCTGCTTCATCTGTCGCGATGATGTAAATATAAACAGAGCTTGCAGTCGATTCTACAATGAGTTCCATTCCAGTTTATGGCATCTTCAGTATCTTCCCATCGTGCGTCGTTTGTCACACCAAACAGACACGTTCAGTGTTTAGCAATACATCATCGAACGATAGACGCAAGTAGATAAAGGAAGCGCGGGAGGTCGCGGTGACATCGTAGATAAGATTCCCCAGATAAACCAACAAACAAACATTTCGTAGACTGACCCCACAACTCATCTCAAATTCAAATGGGGTTAACGCAAAAAAGGAGATACAGAAGAAAGAAAACAAACTGCTTCGTCAATTGCTGCAGCAGATAGTGGATAGTTTCGGCTCTTCAAAGGTATGTGCTTTGTTATGCAAATCAAATGTAAATACACACTTTGAAAAAAGCGCTCTAAAAATCCCAGGTTTGTTTTTTTCTTTCTGCTTCCAACGCGTGGTTGAGTTTCTTTATTTTTCAGGAGAATTAGCACAACGATAGCGAGTAAGGTCGTTCTCTCTGATTAATAGAAATGTTTGGAAATCGAGAAAATATTCAACACCTTCAAGGAAATTCCAAATCGATGTCGAGGAGTATTTGCAATCTTTCGAAGGCCACATTTTCACACGGCATGCAAACTGTGATAAACAACAAATCTTATCAAATCGGAAAGTTGTTATAATTGGCGTTAGAACGCTCAAGGTCTGTCGGGACGTCAGTTTTGTTTGTTTTGTGTTAATGAAGATCATTTCATTTGAAACACTCCAGTGGCCTAGATAGGTGTTAGATAAGAAATGGTAGCGTATTCGGCAATGTTTTGCGAACGTCTCAATGCCGTCTGTTGAGAGAATCGTGTCAAATCGTATGGACAAGGCCAAATTCAAAATTGCACAAATATCGTGTGCCTTTGTCTCGCCAGGAGAGGGAAACTGTTTCATGCAGCGTAGATGTCTTTTGATGCTATTTTTTGTACGTGTAAAATTTGTCAATTGCCAATTTGACAGTCATCAGAGAGACGTGATATCGAACATTAATAGACATAACGAATTCTAGTGCAATATTTCACTTAAAACCTAATGCTTAACTGCATAATGGTAATGTGCTATTAAAGGAACATAATATTCTTAATGTGCAGCGATAAAAATCAATAAATAAGTGAATTGCAGGTAGAATTCTAATTCTAATACGTTTGGTTTTACAGTTTTATAGTTTCGACAGCCCACACTTGAGTCATGGCATGTGTGATAGCGAGATTATTGAATTGTATTATCAAAATTGAAAAGTGGGTGCAAATGGATGGAACAATTTAAAAATTAATTCGGTGAGCAATTTATCTATCGAGCGGCTTTTCATATTGAGCAAGTACATTATATAAAAAATGCAGTGGAACAGAAATATGTTAACCCAGTCCCATTTCTTGAGGTTTCCCAACCATTTGACTGAGTTTGAGCATGCGTTCAGGCATGCAACATAACCTTTCAAATTTCTTGGGAACAAACTTCACAACTTTTTGGATAGAAACACTGATCACAACCATCCCATATGTCACAGGAAGTAGGGGAAGGGAATGCACTTGGCCCTGAGCATTTATCGGCTTTGTACTTGCGTGTATTTGGCACATTTGGGTGCAAAGACTGAAACAGTCGAATAGTCACCAATAAAATGACTACGTAGATGGGGACCACAATAAATTTTACTTACGGATATACCTTGCTTTCTACTTCTATACTTGGCCCTCAAATACCTCAAATATGAGCAAATCTCACATCGAAGTGTACACTTCAGCAATCTAAGCAACGACAAAGTGTTTCTATACAAGCAAGTGCTAAGATCTGTCTGATCGACAAACTTTAGAATTGCAGCCAAAGAACTAATTTACAAAACTCCTTTCGGTATAGATAGACATAAAAACCAGTTCAAGTGGTCCTAGGTATAAACAAAATTAAGATAATTTTGACCTCAGTATAAGCAAATATGGAGCAAAGTTGTTGATTGCTCTCAACTTGGCGAGATACCAGCAACGATCCCTGTAAATGCACATGTCATATTGACATACAGCCTTATCGCGGCGCCCTCGGGATAGCCCCTACTCCAACCGCTTAAGGATAAACCAATGTACTCAGCGGCCACTTGTCCGAGGGTTTAAATCAGGACCCGGTTTTCCAGATTCGGGGGTTTTGCGTTTGGTTAACTTCTCCACAAACTGAAACATACACATTAGTTCAGAGACGGCAACAAGCATCGGATATGGATGACCCTACTGCTGACAACCATGGCAAAGAAAACGAGGACAACGATTTTTGGTTCTGCACGTGGAATGTGAGGTCAATTAACAGACCACGTGCAGCCGATGAACTTGCGAAGGCCCTAAAAGCCTATGAAGCTGACATCACCGCCATCCAAGAGGTGCGATGGGATGGGCCGGGCAAAAAGAGGATGAAAAACTGCGATATATACCACGGCGATTGCAACAAAGAATAAAGGCAGCGCTTGTCTGGATGAGGTGTTGTTCGAGGCAGACTTAGGCAAGAAGTCTTAAGTTTTAGATACATAAGCGAATGCCTCACAACAATCCGCACCAAGGCAACATTCGGCAACATAAGCCTAATTTGCTCCCACGCCCCAACGGAGGACAAAGACGATGATAGCAAGGATGACTTCTATGATCTCCTAGAAAGAACATCCGATAATGGTAGCGATATCGAGACTGAAGTCAAACAAAGCTGCTGGAGCGGAAGGATTGCCCGCGGAACTGTTTAAAGCAGCTGGAGATGATCTGGTTGGGCGCATGCACCAGCTCATCAGTAGGATATGGTCGGAGGAAAGCATGCCCGGCGAGTGGAATCTTAGTATCGTTTGCCCGATCCACAAGAAAGAGACCCCTTTAACTGCGCCAACTATCGGGGGATAAGTCTCCTTAACATCGCTTACAAGATACTCTCTGCCGTCTGAGCGCCTGAAACCATTTGTCAACAACATGATAGGTCCCTGCGGTTTCAGGCCTGGGAAGTCTACTATCGATCAAATTTTCAGATTACGGCAGATTGTCGAAAAAACCCAAGAAATGCTGTCTAGTTTTGACATTCCTGCCAAACTCGTCAGATTGTGCAGGATGACGATGGAGAACTCTCGCTGCTCCATCAAGGTCGGTAACAAACTCACCGAGACCTTCTATGTCAAAAAAGGTTTTAGGCAAGGCGACGCGCTGTCATGTGATTTTTTCATACTTGAGCAGATCGTGCGAAAATCAAACGTAAACACCCGAGGCACGATCTTCTGTTCTGTTCTGTGTTCAATCTTTGGTCCTGTTTGCGTTAAAGGTTCTTGGAGACGAAGATTCATCCACGAATTGTACGGGCTGGACATGAATCTAGTCAGGCGACAACGGATTCAACATCATAGATGGCTAGGCCATGTTGAGCGCATGGACAACACTGCTCCAGCACGAGGAATCTTCGACTCCGAACCAGTGGGACAACGCAATAGTGGACGACTGATGACGCACTCAAGTGGAGAAGGACCTCAACCAACTTGGAGTGCGAAATTGGAGGCAGCTGGCTAAAGATCTTTCCAGCTGGAGAGGATTGTTGACCGAGGTTCACCCCGGACTGTAGCGCCACAAAAAGAAGAAGAAGAATAAGCAAATAAATAAAGACCATCGAAGGAGCACTTTGACGCTGCAATCCCTAAATACATTCGGATTTAATTCACGAAATAGGGGAGTAAGTGTCTAGATGGAATGTCCCGATAGTAGGGTTTCCTTTTGATTGTACACAATTTTTACAGTTTTCTGAGGAGCTGTGTTCCACAGACCCTGTGGGCAATGAAAGGAGGAACACCTATTGGTCGACTGGACGAATCTGACACTACTACTAATTTTATCGCATTAACAGAAACAGACAATCAGAAGATCCCATTTAAAGAGATCATGCATTTTCTCAAGATAGCTTTGAAGTCGTAGACATAGTGAGTGAGTAGAACAGATCAAATGTGGTCGCAGTGTAACGTGACTGTATAGTCACTCCCCAAATTTTTTTGCAATTCAAATGGTCATGCCTAATCAGTCTTAGGGCCTCCATGCCTTTGCTAGAGGCGAGGCCTCCACCTACACCTCTTTCTCGCTTCGATCCGTATGTGTACATTTTTACGCGTCATCATTCATCCAAGATGGGCTGCCCAGTCTTCTCTTTTATGTCTAATGATGAATGATGAAACCCATTGACTTGAGACGGTAAAATTAAGCGCCTGCGGTGGCTGCGTGTTACGCGGGACATTCAATGTATCGTGATATAATCGTTTTATTAAACTCATCAACTGGATAAGTGTTATGTAGGGAGGCGATCCCACACGCATTTTACGAATGAAACAAACTTGACTGTCTCCGGTCATAAGCAGCATATCCGCCAGGAAAATATTTTTAATTCTCAAATTCACCCTATCAATAATTTCCGTCACCCTGATTGATGGCTTTCCCATTTGGTTGTTCATTTTCCAGGCTTTGCACATTTCTATTTCATGGTCAATGATCATGATCATGCTTCCACTTTCCCAATCATCGCCAAATTCTTTGCAAGTACTTATTGTTCAGAAGCACAACCGCTATACGCGTTATTTGAACTGAAGGAAACCATCACTGTGAACTCAATTTGAATTTTTCCAGAATAACTTTATTTTATGAAAAATCATTCAATCCGTTTCATCACTCATTTGTTTATCTCAGCAACAGCATCGAATGGAATTCTGTTGAAGGAAAATAACAAATTACAAGAACGTTCTGCTGTGAAAGACAAATAAACGTCTGTGTTAGACTGCGATGACTCAATGCATTACGCACATAGACCGAGGGATACTGGCCAAGGTTAATGATGTAATACCACTGACACGTGTTCAGTCTTTCGGCTGGAATAAATTATTATGAATTTTGAACAAAGACGTTCAATGTTTTGATTATATGAAATGCAAATATTAATCCGATATTTTTTTATGTTTGCGCTGAGGATAGATTGGAAAACCAGTCGCACCCGTTTGAAGTGTTGGATGCTGCGATGGAAATCGGAGCATTAAGTGTGCAGAACAAGGTTAAACTTTAATATGTACGCGATTACAAGGGGATGACTTCTACGCAGCACACTCTTCTGAATGGGTTTTGGGGTAGAATAATACATTCTTTAGACCATTGTGTACCGTCGTCTTCGTTGTTTGCTGGACCAATAAGGGTTTGATACTAATTAGTAATTCAAACGCCAGAAGGGTATTGAACTTCCTTGCCTGTTTGTACTTATCTCAGGTTGCACTGGACTATATGCCGTGGTTTTTTTGCTGTTGCTTACTCAAAAGTAACTGCGGATGTTTGCAGAATCACGTACGCTCTTCGGAGTGGGCATCAATCCCTTCAATTGATGATAGCTTAAAAAACGAATAAGAGATAATAAACGTCTCGGGAAGATATGGTAGCAAAGAGTTACCCAAGAGGCAGCTTGAATAAACGATATGGTCGAGCTCATAATTGTAAATATACTACAGCTGTCTAGAATTTGCGTTCGTTTCTTTAAAGTAAGAGCATTGTTTCTTGGTAAGTTACTTGCAAGTTATTTTTCTTGTTGGTCAAAGGATTGCTTTTGGGTTGCTCTTTGTGTGTCTGTGGAATCGGGCCATATTATATATATATTTATTTTTTCAGCTTAAGGAATTTGGAAATAATCATTTTTTTGGAATTGACCAACAGCAACAACAGCGAACTTACACAAAATATTTAACTACCGTAGTTTTTTGACGGCACACGTTTTTTCAAATTTACAATGCGGCGTTGCAGCGTACGTGTTCATAGACGTACACAAAGAACGTGTATAGCAGATTTACTGCAAACTTTTTACAATCACACACTCCGCCTATGTCTCAATCAAGCTGTCGAGATGAGATATATTCATGCAGCTGAGGGAGTTACTCGCCGGCATAGGATGAGAAGCATGCAAGTAGGTACTCAATCGGAAAGAGCTATGCTTCGATGGTTTGGACACGAGGCACGAATGTCCTGGCGTGACTTAAAACGGACTCCATCAGAAAGACCACCTACTGGCGACAGAATACGGTGGGGATAAGTCTCTTGATTTCTTTTATATTTGAATACTGTCTTAAGGATTTAGCCAATGCTCCAAACTCCAATGCACGTCGTTATCAATAGTTGTTGGATATTCGATTTTCTCAGGCTTCTAGCTATCCCTAACTAAGAATCACATTTGAGTTTCTCAAGTTCATTTACAAATCCTTTAAGGGCACCGTGTGGTCCATTTGTCTAGAACATACAATAGTTGCAGCTGTTCATGCCTAACAGTCGTAGATATATAGACTTTTAAATTCCCAAGAACGTCAATGCAAGGCAACTGAGGAATTATGGCAGGATCAAAATCCCTCAGAGACTTAAAATGTACATATAGTAAGCCCACCACACTTAAGGCCTTAGTAAATAACTGCCATTCAGTATCATCAGTCTATCCACCTCATTGTCACTGACACTCTGGCGTCTCAGCACTGAGTGGACGAGCTTATTGGATAGAATGTCCTTTATGAATGCGTAGTACGTTATCAATAGCCCCAAGCTGCTTGATGCTCCATCTACGTCAAGAATACGATATTCGTGAATTCTTTGCTTCAGATTTTTTTAAAAAGACGTTGACTACTAAGTGTACCTGTCTAGAGAAAGCTTCTCAAGCAAAGCCGTTCGAATTCGGCTTAAACTGTAGGTCCCTTTCACTCGTGAGAGAACAATAGCACGCACAACACGAGTGGTTGCTGAGTAGCTAGGCCCTGGCGAGCTGTAGCGCCACCCATATTATTTTTATATTATGGCTTGATACCGGAAGATGTACAAGGCAGTTAAACACTCATTTTAACGCAAGATTCACCATCAAAGTTGTTTCCACGATTTTCCCAAACTGGTCTCACTGTATCGATCTCACTAAAGGAATTTATTGACTTCTGTTTCCACGAAAATGTAGGATTTTGAAAGTTCTTCCATTTTTTCAGTACAACGGATGCTGCTCTATTGCGCAGAGAAGCTGCTGAGGGAAAGGAAGGCAGATTAAATTCCGAGCTATTTTCATAACTCACGACCCTCGGGGTGTTCTCGTGTAGGACAACTTCTTAAAGTTCGGCGTTCAAAGACAGCACGCACAGCTCGTGAAGCTGCATCTGAATCTAGGACCAGGTTTAACTCGAACTGAAGCATCAGACATATTATGGTACGTTTGTAATAATAAGAGCTATTTTTTGTACATTACATGCGTTGCTTTGCATTCTCAGGTTCTGGGTGTTGTTTTACATTTTAAAAGCAAGCTGTAAGTTCAGCAGAGTGCAGAAAAAATGGTAAAAGTTAAGTATTTTTCAGTGAATGATATAATACGAATACACACGTAAACAATGATTAATAATTCCACATTCTTATAGATCATGTACTATTAAAGACAATTTATAACAAAACTATTCTTGAATGAGATATGTGTTCACACACTAAATGACTAGTTTGTTTCGTGTCATTACACTGCAATTGTTAACACGTATTCCGAATGTTCATACGTTTGAGTGGGATTTACTTTATTTGATTACATTTATTGATGAACTTTAGATAGGAGCTATTGACGTTAAGTCGCATTTTAGTGAGCCCTTGAGAATAGTTGGCAAGAGTATGAAGTTTCAATTAAGTGGACGTGAAAAGTTAATGAGAGAAGAAACTTCCTCACACACCTGTATTGGATTTCGCTCACAGCATGTGTGCAAGTACTCCGATGAGTCTACGTACCTTGAAATCGCTTCATTGAGGACCAAGCTAAATCCTCTCACACAGAAGCCATCACAATCTTTACCACGTAATATTTTCATTCAACTACAACGCCCACATTTATCTCGATTGTTACAACTATCAACATCCGGAAACGTTCCACCGACTCTGGCCGGCTGTATTTTAATTACCCGTTTGATATTGATTTGCAAATGCTTTTGTGAAAGCAATGCTCCTCCAATCCAAACGGGAGGGGTGTGTCGCTGCCGGTGCATTAATTTCGTAGTGGGCGCTAAAGAAACATATCTACACTGTCATGATATGGAACAACATTGCGATCGCATTTGCATGCGCGTGAAAAATCGATAGACCGGAATCGAATTGTTTTATCTCATCCACCTTGGCATTTAAATTGGCATTTGTACTCTATATATGCAACATGTAGATACGTATACAATGGACTGTGCTTTCGAGATGGCTAATCCTTGGTGTCGGCAGTCGAGAACGATGTTTGTGTGTCTATGCATAGAATTGAAAATTTATGCAATAAACGCAAACTTTGCTGGTGACTAAAACTGGAACCCGGCATGTTGTTTCGTTTTTGGGGCGAATGTATAAAATCGCATGTAATTGGTTTAAGGTGCGACCAGATTGGAATGTATTTTGCTGTTCTGCAGTCATTTGGATTTCAGTTTCGGTGCTTTCTCAATTCATTTCACTGACGTTTTTGCAAAACGAATCGTTGACCATTGGATGGAGGAGTCTGCATATGATTGAATATATATGTCACATCGTTTTTGCCATTTGGTTGATTAGGATAGTAGTTGGTGGCACTAAACAATTGGTCCACTTAATCAAACGCTATCCAATCGTTTACTGTCAAACCAGGACAAGATCAGATCAGATTGTTTATTTTAGTAATTTTCAATATATTTTGTCACGGTTTTAATGCCCTAAGTATTCGAAAATTATGCGTCAACAGAAGGGAATGCAGCAGCATCAAATAACAAAGCATAATCTGACTGTACACATTTTTTTGATTACTTTAATGCTCTTAGACATTCTCCACTGATCTACAGAAGTTCTTTTTCTGTTAATTTCCATGAATGAAAGGCTTTAAGTAGATATCGTTGAAAACTACAGCAGTAGCCTGTCACCATATGTCAGTCCCTGATAACGCTCTTCCATGCTCACTAAAATCCCCCAGATTTGGTAGAAATCTGTCCAAATGCGAGTACACGAAGTAGATTTTTCTCATTCGATAGTATGCACATCAACAATCAGTCATTGATGTGAACTAATTTGGATCCTTCACGAGTTGCATAATATATGGTCCAATAAAAAAACCCCCTTTCCTTGTTTCTCTTGCAAACTTGCGTGAAAGAAATTTACCACTTTTTTCAAGCGCCTTCACAAACTGTTTCATTATGCCGAATGCACTCTGTGGACTTCAGCCGAGAGGAGACATCTTGCAAATCATACGTAGTTACTTGTACGTTGTACTTCAACACCATCTTTTAGCAGAAGGTTCGACTAAACAGTGATGTGCATTAAGCAGCTAAAGCAAATTAGTGCGGCAATTTTCTCGCCAATGCGACTTGAATTGTTTCGAGTGAGCCAAATAATGCACTCACCATTCTTTAAGATGTGAACTCATACATACTTTGTTAAAAGAAAATGAAGCCGATGGGTTGGACGCTGTTATACTGAATATATCTCAAGGGATATGACCAGAACAGACAATCAACGGTGCATTGGACCAACAGAAAAGGCCAAGAACGAGCAAGGACAGGTATAGTCACTTAGCACCTTCTATCTCCACAGGCAAAGGTTAAGGAAGAGACTGCAGCGTATATACCACCGGGACTCGAACACTCAAAGCGGTGATTATCAAATCATTCTCAGCTAACTAAACTGCACAAAAATAATGTTCCAGAATGCAGCACACCTCCACAACAACACCCAGCCGGAAAACAAGCTTCTGCAAATGAAGCCAGGGCCTAAAATGTTCCGGCAGATACACCAGATCGTCGGTAAGATTAAGAGCTTGCCGGAAACTCTTACCACAAGTGAAGGGGAAGCAAGCACTCCAGCCCAGAAAGCTGAAGCGTTCGCAAGATCCTTCGAAGGCAACTTTAAACCATCGCCACCTGATGACCCGGAATTCGTCGCAGCGGTAAACAACTACGTCTCCACCGTTGGAAATCCATCGCCAACAATCGTCATCTTCAGCGAGGACAATCCAACTGATGAACCTGCAAAAAATGAAGACCTGACAAAAACTGAGGATATTACAGGAATAATTCAACGCAGCGTAACGAGTAGAGCAGCCGGAGCCGACAACATATCGAACCTCGTCCTAAAGCGAATGCCAATGCAATCATCATGAACAATTGCATCAACAATTGCTTCTTGCCTAGCAAGTGTAAGGTCGCAAAAATTGTTGCAATACCCAAAAAGGGAAACGCTTCTAGTGTTTTGGGATACAGGCCTATATCGCTCTTCAGTAATATAAGCAAGATCCTGGAGCACCTGATAGCGATTAAACTGAAACGATGGTCCCCCGACGTGGACATCCTCCCGGATATGCAGTATGGATTCCGGGAAAGACATTCAACGGTCCATCCCTTAATGAAGTTTCATCACGACGTCGTAGCTGGCCTGAACAACCACCAAGTCACAGTGGCCTGCTTTCTGGACGTAGAAAAAGCATTAGACACGGTCTGGATAGAGGGGCTCATCTACAAAATTAATTTGATGGGATTCCCCTCCAGTCTAATTAAAATGATCTATAGCTTCCTTCATTCAAGGAAATTTTACTTCCAGGTAAAAGGCAGTCAGTCAATGGAACGGAACAAAAAAGCAGGAGTCGCTCAAGGATCAAAGCTGGGACCATGGCTATGCAACATCTTTACAGCAGACCTACCAGCTTTAGCTGCTACAGTGAAATGTTGTCTGTTCGCAGATGACTCACTAACACACGCTACATCGATGTCACCACGAATCGCAGCACGGAGAGTCGAAAACCAACAAATAAGGAAGTAGAACTACCACACCAAATGGGGTATCCGAATAAATGCGCAGAAATCGGTACTCATGTGCTTCAGAAGACCATCCAGAAGTGGATGCAGATCAACTAGCCTCTAGATTGTGCTTCCCAATGGTACAACAATAACACCAACTGATGAGGTGAATTTAGCTATAACTTCACCGAAAAACAAAAATTTAACAACCACTTCAAGCTGACTCTAAAAAAGCCAGTTTTGGATTTCACCGCATCTACCTGGAAATAAAATGATAGTCCAGCCAGAAGACGAAGTTGCTACTCTACAAGCAACTCATTCGGCCAATCATAGCGTATGGGTTCCCTATATGGCATACCATCTCCAAGACCAGCATGGAAAAGCTTTCGATATTTGAGAGGAAGATACTCCGAATATGGGACCGGCAGACGTACCCCAGCAACAAGAAACTCTACGAGGAAGACCGCATCGTCCCCAAACAAGAGTACTTAGTGACACTGTTCCAGAGGCAACTACATGACATCCGCAACCACCCAAACATGGCTGTCATGGACCTGAGAAGTTCGACCCCCGGTCATAGATTCCTGAACGCATTGAATCTGCTTAATGAGCAGACCTTCCCAAGGACACTAAGTAACGGGCTGTATCACTTCTATGAAAGCAGTGATAGCAGTCACCATCGCGGCTAAATGAGCCGCCTCACCACCACCCCATTGCTAGAGGAGCAACAGGGATACACGGACTTGAACACCCCGATTTTAAAGATCTACATTGACAACATTGTAAACCTTGCAAGCATTGTACATCCGTTGGGCCCCCCTATTTCGCTAACTTAAGCTTTTAGCATGTAAGACCAATTGTAAAGTTTTTGTTCAATATCATGGCGCCTTTCTTACATGCATGGAGTGATACATAAGTGCCAAAGTACGCCGATCTGCCGTATTGTGTTGAGAATGGTCGCCGTCAACAATGTTTGTGACTTTAGCGACATGCTCTTACAACGTCATTTCCCACTGTGAGCAACGTGCATGTCAGCATGTGTTGTTACAATAAGCCTCTCGATCTTACTTAATAAAGACATTTCTGCTGTCACCCCAGCAAGCATCCTTCAACAGGTGTACGCTCTTGCGAGTTGACGATCTTCAAATGTACACAAGCAAAGATCTCGTCCAATGATCTTGCTCCACATTCGATACCTGATCGCCGTCAATTGATGCCGGCTCCAGTCCTTGAATCAAAATCAAACAAAAAACAATCTCCAATGCCAACCCAAAATTTGCTTGCTTCCGAAAGAGCTGATCATTTCTACCGAACATCTTAATGGAATGACTCATCTGATCTCAACCAAAAGCAGAAGAAAACAATATACAAACAAATTGTGTACATTTTTTTATTGTTATTGTCTTCACTCACGCGCTCAGTTGGTCGCCGCGTCGCGTTCGCTTTTAATGTTATCAGTTTCACATACAATTTATGGCATACATATGCCGTTGTATCAATCGATAAAAAGTGAATTTGTTGGAACGCGTTCTGCGCGTTCGGTTGGTGATAACACCTTTAATGGATTCGACTGCCTGTGGCGGCATTCTGAAAATAGATTTTCATTGAACTACCCAGGCACTGAGCGTAAGTGCACGATTTATTATTTATTTGGTTGCGGTGGGAACGTGTGAATTTTATCGTCACTTCGATGCAAATCTTGGCGTTGTCCCGCAGTCGCTGCCGCGCCAAGAACTGAGTGCATAAGACTTGTGTATGGGTATGGTTGTTGTTTTTTTTACGATGGTTGTGATTGAATAGAATAATGCACCGAGCATTAGTTGAATGGTTTAGACTTTGATTATAGTGCTTCGGTGTCCGCTGTGAGTTGCCCTAGTGAGTATTAACGCGGGATTAAGCGATTTATGGCCTGTGCATGGCGTGTTTCTGGGCTGTTTCATTTTACGTTTATACTTTGGGCTATAATTTTCAGATGGCTGCGGGACATGATATTGACGGCATTTGTGAGGCGGTCTCAAGCGACTTTTCATACAGCCATTTCGCTGTGGTGTAGTGGGGTTGAAGTGAGCGTCAATTCATAGGAGAGATCTTATCGCATTTACAATTATTTTGATTTGATTTTTTTAGATTATTTTTTCAATTAAATGTTTCTCCTTTTGTTGCAGTGAGTGAATCAGTCAGACAGGATGAACTCTTTCTACAGGCAGCATGAAAGGAAAGCTTGTTCTGTTTGCCAGAAAGAAATACACGAGCGGCACCTTACAGAGAACTTACTCCCTTACCACATATAAGGTTTTCGAAAAAACACAAAATTCAGAAAAATGCATGAAATCTTTGTTGGGTCCATATTATTTGAAGATTATTTCATGCAAATGTATGAAAAGTTAACTGCGCCTCAAATGGTCCATCCGCTTAGTCCAATTTTGCACACTCTTTCCAACATTTCGGCCGGTGTCTCGCGAATAAATGCTTCAATGTTGTCTTCCAATGCGTCAATTGAAGCGGGCTTGTCTGTATAGACATGAGCTTTAACATAGCCCCACAAAAGATAGTCTAAAGGCGTTAAATCAGACGATCTAGGCGCCTCAAATGGTCCATCCGCTTAGTCCAATTTTGCACACTCTTTCCAACATTTCGGCCGGTGTCTCGCGAATAAATGCTTCAATGTTGTCTTCCAATGCGTCAATTGAAGCGGGCTTGTCTGTATAGACATGAGCTTTAACATAGCCCCACAAAAGATAGTCTAAAGGCGTTAAATCAGACGATCTAGGCGGTCCGGTCCCGAACGTGAAATAAAATGTTCTCCGAACTCGCCTCTCAATAAGTCCATTGTTGCGGGTGCTATGTGGCAGGTGGCACCGTCTTGTTGAAACCACATGTCATGCAAGTCAAGCTCTTGCATTTTGAGTAAAAAAAAGTTGGATCTCATCTCACGGTAGCGCTCACCATTCACAGTTACGTTACGATTCGCATCATCTTTGAAGAAGTACGGTCCAATGATGCCACCAGCCCAAAAAAACCGCACCAAACAGTGACTTTTTCTGGATACATTGGTAGCTCTTGCAATGATTCTGGCTTATTCACTCCAAAATCGACAATTCTGCTTATTTACGTCACCATTGAGCCAATAATGAGCTTCTTCGCTGAACAAAAATCGCGCGATGAAATTTCTTAACAGAGCGCGCATTAGGATAACAAAATTCAATAATTTCCAATCGTCGTTCTTTTTTAACACGATTCATGGTTATATTACAGACCAAACTGAAGATGTTTGACAGTGAAACAAAACACGAAACGTGAGTCAGCTGTTAAGCCAGTGTTGCCATAAATATAATAGCTAAAAAATCAACCTTTAGTAAACAGGCTAGATGTTGCCATGTTGCTCAGATAACGAGTTGGTCGAAATGTCGAAAATATCGCTGTCGTTACGACCCATATCAGTCAATTCCACTGCGTTCTCAAGAATTGAGCATCGCTCCGACCACATTGCGGCGTATTTTGCGTAAGGATCTTAGTCTACACCCTTACAAGATGAAGCTCAAGTATTGAAGCCGATGGACCATTTGAAGCGACGTACGTTTATTGAACAAAAGTCCTTCTTAGAAAACACTTATTAACCACCACTATTGCCTTCCTGATTGCAAGGGCGACAGTTTCTTTGTCTTCATTTTCTTTGCTACTTCTGCAAGTCATTATATGGCAGGTCTAGTGTTTTGCGACGCGCAGTGCTGGGCTATAACGCTTTGACAGTAGACCATTCACGATTTGTATAAGCAAGTTCTTCCAATTTAGTGGATGTTTTGCGGTGGTGCCAAGCGGTTGGTGACAAATTTACATCAGGAAGGAGTACGGGACCAAAGCTCTTTCTAGCCGGTTTATCCGTTTCACTATTCTCTGGAATGTCACAGAATCCTGGCACTCACACTGGTTGGACCTAAAAGACTTCGCCGTCTCTTTGAGAGATAGTCAATTCAATCAAGCCATTCAGTTGTAAATTATTTACAGTCTGTGCTTCTTACCAGAATATAAGAGCTGCGGTCCATTGTTCTGATCGGATGAATGTTTCCTTCGATCGGGATGATGATAGTGTGCGAATTCCGTCCCATCGATCGCCGACACAGTCCGTGGCAACCATCTCCTAGAAAAGTATGTATTTATTGTGCACAAGGTCTTCCTTCCCTTTCTGTCTGAACTCAGTAAGGATCATAGTAGCTGGAGGAGCTGTTTGTTGGAAGTCGAAGATTACCTTGAGCTGTAGCGTCACACGGAGGAAATAGAGCGATTTTTAGAAGACACAGCTGATAAAAGCAATTTCTTTTAATTTAGTTCATGGCCCGTGTACCCACATAGCTTGAAATTACTCACAGACTCATCCGAAAACACTGTGTCTACAACATCGTTGCATTTTACGACACCGTCAGCAAAAACAGAACCAATGTTCTGTGGGTGTAACACGGTAAGACATTATAAATTAATGTGACCGTAATTTCAACAAAGGATAATACGGATTCCATGGCGAACTCAACATGTCAGCGGGATAGCCTTCTTGAGGAAAGCCTCGGTTCTAACACATTTTGTTAAACGATTACCCCTGGACGTGTCCACCGTGAAATTACAACTCAATACTACAACAATAGCAGGTGCTGGCAATCCCTTAAGCCGCCGTAACAGAATGATGATGACTACAAGCCACCGTCAGCAAATGGTCCTTCTTTCGTCCCTGTTATTATTATCCTTTGTTCAAGGGAACGGCGCATGTCACACAATGTGTCGGGCATTGTGGCACCGCAAAAGCAGCAGGTAACCACCAGCACGGACCAGCACACCTTGAACGTTGCCTAGCCTATCAATTCGACGAACGGCAGACATCCTTTTTGGAGAAAACAATTATTTTATTAACACAAGGTAATTTGCATTGAAACCCAAAACGGAACAAGCCCCGACGGCCCGACGGATGTGAGAAGGACGACGAAACAGAGGTTGGTGCCCACCGGAATGCAGGTGCCTTTTCGCAGTTGCTTGCTACCTGTGCAATGGACAACTCTCCGCCGCTCGTGTTTGGGTAATGCGGTAGCGACACACCGGGGAACATTGAAAATTAGACGCAGACACCTATCATAATAACAAGAGATGCATTTTTGCCTTGCAGCGCGGACGGGTGTGTTGTCTTTGCGGACAACCTCTGTTCATGTGGTTGCTCTTCTCTTGTTGTTTCCGAATTCAAAACTATTGGTCTCTGGTTGTCTTGGTGCCCTTAGTAAGACGGCATCGTAATTAGAAGAAAATATTTTGAACACACGGCCGTAGTGTGAACACGGCATACGGCTGGCGACAACAGCTGCTGACGCGCCTATTCATTAAGACGGCCTAGTGATTATTTATTCCGCTATCTGATAGTCGTTTGAGGCCACCGAGATACGTAGGTGGTTAATGCAAATTAGACCCATTATTCATTTTCAGTCTCCGCGTCAGATGGACAGCCGTTGTGGGAGAGCGCGCTTCATGCGTCAGCGATAAGTATCTCTCGAAAACGTGAGTTTTTTTTAACACAAAAAAGGTACAAATTTCCCAAAACAAAAAATAATAATTAAAATGTCGTTTGCTGTAGTTGTTTTGCCATTAATGGAAATACGGTGTGACAATTGACAAGATGAAGCTGCGATGTCAATTATCATGCGAGCGTGATGCAATCTACTTAAGATGTATTCAGAGAGATGTGAAGAGAATTGTCACAGTAAGCATTTAAGCCAAAACTCGTCGACGGCACTGACTTGGTCATATCTAGCACATGGACACCAATGTAAAGCTAAGAGAATAGTGGAAACCTGGTTCAAGAACTAGAAGAATAGAGGCGAACGACAGCTTCGAATTTATGACTGAAAGCACTGTGGTGGGAATAGTCAATGATGGAAAGCAGTTAGCTCTTAGACGGCCTGCGCCTGAACTGACCAGGATTTTTCTAACGAATGCTTAAAACTCGACGTAAAACTCAAAACTACTATAATAATAATATGGGTGGAGCTACAGCCCATAGAGGGCCAGGGCCTAGCTTCTCAGCAACCACTCGTGTTGTGCGTGCTATTGTTCTGTCACGCTTGGAAGGGACCTACAGATTTATGCCGATTCCAAACGGCAAAGTTTGAAAAGCTTTTTCTAGACAGGGAATACTCTTTGTGAGTGACTCGAAAGAGGTGGGGCCGTGAATATTAATTCTGTCGCACAGAGCAGAAATAGAACCTACGATGTCGAGGTCGTGTCGACGCACATACAAACAACGCCACGGTGCCCACAAAACTACTAGCCGTGGGCAAAATGTACAATACCTTTAAGGTAGTAGATGCTGTCGTTGTGTGGAGAAGAAAACTTGTCATAGGCACTTTGGATATTTGTCCACATATCAGAATAGCACGATCGGTAAGTTCAGCAAATACCTCATTCAGAAGACCACAGAATGTGAGGCTTCTGTTGCAAGAAGGATGAAAGGATCAAATGTCCTGCGATGCACGCTGACAATGCTACATCGGCTAACAAGGTTTTGGTTAACAGCTCATTCGAATTCGATCGAGAAGGAGCAACAAACCTGGAATCACATTCACATTAAGTGATGACTGTTGCAAGTACTTTACTGCTGCTGATATCTCTACATCTTTGGTAGTGACATTCTACATTTCAAATGAAAATAATGTGAAAAGTATGTGAACTCAAAAATCGTATCCAGGTTTGTTGGCTTCACCTAAACTGAATCGGTGGAATAAACCTTTGAAGCGGAAACTGCAGGACCATCTCAGGTGATGTAGCTTAGGTATCGACGTCCAACCACAGTTTTGCAGGGCTTCTCAAATTTTGGGCTGTTGTGACAACAGTTTAGTTATCCGACGCTATGCTGTACATTATAATCATAAGTGCAATGAGTGCGTGATTTAAGTTTCGAGGAACATACTGCGCCTACATTCTTCAGCAAAGGGCGCAATCAAAGGCCAAAAAGCTACATGCACAAATTTCTTAAAGACAAATGCTTGAACTTCTTACATCGGCAGATGCTAACCATAAAGCCGGAAAGATCGCATCCACTGTAACAAAATCTGAGGTCTCTCAAATTCTGCCAGTCTTATGAGAACAGTTCGTGACAACACAACGCTTTCGACGAAATTCGCGTTCAGTCGCCAGAATGAAGTGTCTCACAGTGCTCAGAAGCTCGCCCCGAGACGAACTGTTGAATGTGACCCTACGACGAGTACCGGTTTCGCCTGCAATGATTGATATCCATCTGAAGATGGTAAGGTACCGTGATGCGGAAAAGATAAAAGCACACAAATTCTTCACTGGCTTGGAACAAGTTTATCTGATATCAACCGAACCTTCCTTCGCCCAAGACGTATCGTAATTACATGCAAAGTATCCAAATATGGAAATGCACAGTTTGTCTGCTGCGTCGTCGTGGCTGTCCTCGTCGTCTTCTCTGTCTCCACTGTGGTAATTACATTTTGCTGCAAATAATTTGCAATTTGCAAGTGATGCAGCTGGGTATGCAGCACACATACTCGACAGCGGGCGCGCGCTGCAAGAAAGAAACGATTTCTAAAGAAAATCGCAGCCGTGAATTCCCGCTCCCAGTACGATGGAAATCATCACGCGGTCAAGAGAACAAAAGTCATATAAGACAGCCACGTAAGAGGGAAACCAAACCTGTCTGCTTTGTGGCTCATACCCTGCTCAGGAGTTTATTTCTTTCCGCAGGGTGATTCCGCACACCGGGCCACGTTCTGTGTCCTCACTAGCCCTTTTGTGCTGGCTGGTGCTGTCTTCACTGGAGCCGCTAAAACAGAATACAGAAGTGCATCCGTTTTCATTCAACTTCAACTGTTTTCAGCGTTGTTGTTCTTGTTGCCATCCATTTGATTCCCATGCTCATCTGGTGAGACAGACAGAGCCAGTCGGCAGCGAGAACTCAGTTGTGTGTGAAAACGAAGTTCTAAAGGAAACCCGTGTACCTTAAGGGCTGCCTAATGGTATACGCACTGATGGAAATGAAGAACACCAGAAGAAGGGGGGACCATAATAATTCTTTTGCCTCGCTCCGCAAACACCCGTCGCACATACCTAGATTCAGGCGGTTTCCTCCGGCGACTGGTTGTGTGTTGTCTTGCAAATGTGCAAACCACACCGACTGCCTGCTGATGTCTGACATCTTGGACTGAGTGCACGTCTATAGTGGCCGCAAAGAGAAGGGAGGGGCACGGCCGCATGGATGGATGTCAATTCCCTTGAGCTTTTTTCTCAGACCTGAATTACACATTAAAACGTTCGTAATTGTTTTTAGCACGTATTCCTGTGGAGCTGCTCTCTTGGACTGGGCCGAAGGTTGCCCCGGTCCTCGGCTCTGCTAATATGTGCTGAGTAGTTGCGGTTTATTTGTTGTTGTGCCGGTGGTAATTTACTTTGTGACCGACTGAGAGAATGAATGATCTGAAGCAAAACAGGACGCATCTTTGAATGGCTTCGCATGTTTGACTGAGTTGAAGTTGTATGTTCGAATGGTGGAACATACCATGAATTAAATGTGTAGGTGTTGCTGTCCTCCGTTTGTGTGGATTTTTTTTTAAAGGAAAATATGACTATCCCGCAATAATGAGAGGGCGGGAAATGTTGTCACCAATTTCAAAGCAAGTTTTACATTCTTTCATACACTTAATTTGGCTGGATTCTTTGACTAAATGAAAGCGGGTGGGGTTCGAAATACCCATTTGAAATCTGAATAGACAAGGATCTGGTGGCAATCCAAATAACTTACAAGTACTTCACTAGTGGTTATAAGAACGCCAAACTTCACGTCATTTCTGCGATATTTATGGTACATATTAATAATTTTAGCAACTGTCTGGATGTATTCGGATATAGCTTCTGCACTTGAGCGCTCGTTTTCAAATCGATTACACGAATGACGAAACTGCACATTACGCTCTCAAATTCATTTCAATTATATCGTCTTTTAGACCGAAATCAGATACCCATTCCATCCTCCTTTCCTTAGCTCGAGCGTAACACTGACATGCCTTCTATTCTCTTTCCTTTTCGTTCAGCACTCTTCAGCCCTTGTCATGATGAACTTGAACAGTCTCCCTAAACGATCAGCCCCAAATTGTTCACCGAAGTGTTACTTTCCGCTTCCAGGTCCCGTCCCACAGGTCAGAGATTTAACACACACATCGACCCCTGGGCTCAATGCACAACATATTCACCCTCGGGCTAAGTAAAGTGACACACTGTCAAGTGCCTCCCCTGCTGTGACATCTCACATAGCCCATACATCATCTTGAGGCCATGCGCAGATCAACGGGGAAACAACTTCAACCAAGCTTATGCTAAATCTCCTTCAGTATAATGCGTCGATAAGTCAAAATTGACATTCGCCCGACAGGCATGAAGTATTTGCGAGCATAAATCAACTGTCAAACTTGGCGCGATATGACAGTTAATGTATTCAAACAACATGAATTCCAATGCCCAGGTACTGTGCGCATACATGAACTCCAAGCGTCGCCCGCAGGCGACCCACGATGACGCGTAAATCCAGTAACGACATTACATCTGCTGTTCACACTACGAACTTTAATATCCAGGATCAAGGATCTACACGCTTCCGTGTTTCCGCATCGTCTATGTGGGCCCAGGAGGCAACAATAAGTTCGATATTTCTTTCAGCAAAAAGGAATGAAAAAATTAAAACGAACGAACATTTTTCCCGGGTATAGTTCCTGCGGAGGGAGCAGCGAACAAGAGGAGAAAGAGTTCAATTTCCAATACAAGCAGAAACTGAAAGAAAGGATGAAACAAATATCCTCGTTTTTTTTTCCTTGTGAGAGGAAACCAATATACAGAGCCAGGGTAGCGTTGGTACGAAGTGAAAGTTCTGCTCTGCCGCTGTATCTTCGTCTAACCAAACAAATCCCTAAGGAGTATTTGGCAATTGGTAGAGATAAGAATGTAAAATTATACATCATAGCACTGTGTGGACGATGTTGGGGATTATTCTCCGTCTGCAGTTTGGGGCTTTAAAAGGAATTTTTATCCACTTC
Organism: Eristalis arbustorum; assembly: GCA_916610145.1. Lineage (NCBI taxonomy): Eukaryota > Metazoa > Arthropoda > Insecta > Diptera > Syrphidae > Eristalis > Eristalis arbustorum. Next base: position 51,548,815 of record OU744320.1, on the reverse strand, counting down.
AAGGGAACGAATAAGAAATGTATAATGCACTTATGAGGATAAACAAATAGAGATGTAATATATTTTTCAATTCGAACCGAGTTGATTCGCATTTGTATTCTGTTTGCTGAGTTTTGGGTATTGTTGGTGTGCTTTTGAACTGAATTCAGGGTCATGGGTTTAGAGCTTTACTTGGTTATTGAATTGATTCGTGTTTTCTTGTGAAGGGGAAATGCTTATGAGAGACCGGTGAATTGAGGTTAAATAAATTTTAAGACGAAGAGTGTGAGATGTGGAACCTTCAAATTGGAATGAAATCCAAGTCTCCGAGATCAAGTGATCGTGTTCTGGATTTTAACCATATTGACTGGAACACGGATGAATAAAAAAAACAAAAGTACGAGTTCGAAATTAGGCGTAAGGGTTTATACCAGTCTACTTCACAGACCACAATAAATATGATGGACAACTTAGGCCGTTAGAAAGCGTGGTCTCGGCTAATCGCGATGGTCGGTGGTCTCGGACTGGATGAATGCTACTTTTAAAATGCTATCCACGATCTGAAAGATCGATGTTAACGGCTTGGGAAGTATTCCGCTCATGCGTTTTTTTTTTGTTGGCTGCAAACGTCTGACTTGACTTAAGTTTATTAGATTATACCCTAAGCTCGAGGTTCACCCTCATGTCTGAAGTTCGGTGATCCGTTCTTTAGCCGTGCCACGCAAATGTGTAATGCTCTTCGCAGCCTCTCCCTCCCACGTAATTCTTCTTCGCATCCCTCGCCTTAACTCCGGGAAGGCCTAACAACCATCCTTCCGTGTGCAAATTAAGTTTGGTTTTTTCAATTAAATCAAGCCAACCAAGCGAAATGAGCTCTTTGAAATCAAATACAAGCCGTCCAAACCGATTGCAAAATGCTTACGCGATGTGCGTTTACTTGATGCCCCTCAGTCGAGTATATCAAATGGGGTTCAAGTGCACACATATTCGAGATACTTATTTACATTCGGTGTAGAAAAAAGGACATACAAATATAAGTTTTGTTCAAAAAAAAATAAACCACAAACCCAACTTAATGTCAAACTACTCCCCGCTCGCCATATCTTTGGACAAGTGTTCTACAAATCAAGTAACTACAAATATGGTTCAATCATAAATACAAACATTTCAATACTGGTAATCCAAATTTAATCCACATGTTGTAGTATCCTTCGTTGCTTGGGGCTCATTCAGTAAATCCATAAAAAAAGTGATTCCAGTCAAATTTTTGTTCACGATACACTTCACGCGATGCGGTGAAGATTATAAATTCGTATCTTGGGCGGTTTCTCCGGCGGTCAAGACTGGAAGCGGATATCTTTTTTTTTTGTTTCGTTTGTTTTATTTGGTTTCTTTGTTTCGACTTTAAAGGCGAATTAGGCACAAGGGGGAAGAGCGAAGTGTTGTATATTTAATGTGATAAACATGAATAAGTACGGAATAACATTTGAATTAACAATAACAACTGGTTAAGCGGTAATAACAGACTTTGCATTTGCATCCTTTTCCTTCACCGTGGATAATGGCTAATCACTATTGGTTTCTGACGTTGCCGTCTAATTACAACATTTTTCGGTTTATCGACTCTCGGCGATCTCTTTTCACGGCTTCCTTCCGTCACTTAATCCTAAAAAAGAGAGAGAATGAAAGAATAAGAGTGGATTATTGGAGATAGTTACACTTCGTTCAGATGCGAGCGATGTCGTTCGTTTGCGGCTTAATGATGATGGTTGGCCGGCGGCGGCGGCGGCGGCTTTGGGCCGTATCTGGTTTACGAGCAAATGGGATCCCATGATGATTAACGATTAAGTGTTTAGGATTAAATTAAAATAACAGATGAATGGTTAAGCCCACGTGTGCGTGTGTGTTCGATTTGAATTATTCAAAACGATTAATCAGGACAGAAGAATGAATGAATAAAGAACCTAATCGGAGATTGTGATTTGACAGAATTCCTAAAGCAGCTGGAGAAATGAAATGGGTTTACGTTACAAATCTGGGAGTTCTTCTTTTAATGAATTTTCAAAGACGATCATTCATCGATTCAGATTGATGTTGATTGTGCTTGATTTTAGATTGTAAAATTGAATGCACTACAACGGCTTTTCGATGTTAATTTGGTTCCATTCAGGCGGCAAACTGACAGGAGGAAATTTATTGCCTCCAAGGGGACCAACCATTTGAATAGGTGATGAACATTTTGAGTTTAAAAAGCAATGATTTAAGCTGGCAAGCTTAAATTGGTACTATGTACTTTAGTGTCAGGACGAACAAATAATATTTATTTTAAATGTAAATGCTGTACGACTGTCAATTCCAAACCAGACTATTAAAGGCAAGAGAGTGAGAACACAGCTCCGACGGAGTTCGGCAGCTATAAAAATGGAGACGTACTTAACATTTTCTACTTGAGCTCATTATGAAAAATAAAGATGAAAATATGATCAAACTTCAGTAAGAACTATTTTTTTTATTTTTTACCTGGCCCAGAAGATGGTAAGCATCTATACTCCGAGCAATCTTTAACTAAAAAGCTAATGGGCTGAGCGTTTGAAACATATTTGTTTTACAAATTTATGAGTCACTGAAGCCCATTATAATAGAGGTGATAGTTTCATAACAACATCGAACGGCGAAGTTTAAGAAGTCTACTCTTGAACGTTTTTAGTGGAAGATGAGTAAGTTTATTCATCGGTGATTGATCCAAGCCGTTTTGTGTACCCGCCTGAAGCCGTTCTTTAATAATCTGATAGGTCCATATCAGTGTGGCTTCAGGCCAGGAAAGTCCACAACAGACCAAATCTTCACACTACGACAGATCCTGGAAAAGACCCAAGAAATGCAAATCGACACTCATCATCTGTTCGTCGATTTCAAGGCCGCATATGACAGTGTGCATAGAGACGAGCTATACAACGCCATGTCTAGTTTTGACATTCCTGCCAGACTCGTCAGGCTGTGCAGGATGACGATGGAGAATGCACGCTGCTCCATCAAGGTCGGTAACGAACTCACAGAGACCTTCAATGTCAAAAAAGGTTTTAGACAAGGCGACGCGCTGTCATGTTATTTCTTCAACATCATACTTGGGAAGATCGTGCGAAATCTACACGCTAACACTAGAGGCATGATCTTCCAGAAGTCCGTGCAATTGTTAGCATACGTCGATGACATTGACGTGATTGGCAGAACTCAGCGAGCCGTCAGTGATGCTTTTGCTAACATTGAGACGGAAGCGGCTTAAATGGGTCTGGCGGTGAATGAGGCAAAACGAAGTATATGCTGTCGTCAAAAAAGGACATACAACATCGACGTCTTGGACAGAGCGTCACAATGGGCAGCTATAACTTCGAGGTAGTCAAGGACTTCACTTACCTCGGCTCCGGAGTAAACTGTACAAATAACATCAGTACCGAGATCAAGCGTAGGATAACTCTTGCCAACCGCTGTTTCTTCGGGCTCAAGAGGCAATTGAGTAATAGAGCCCTCTCTCGAAGAACCAAGTTGACTCTATATAAGACTCTGATCATCCCAGTCCTGCTATACGGCGCGGAGGCATGGACAATCTCGAAAGCGGATGAAGAAGTCCTTGGTCTCTTTGAGAGAAAAGTTCTACGCACGATCTTTGGTCCTGTTTGTGTTGACGGGTTCTGGAGGAGAAGATTCAATCACGAACTGAACGGGCTGTACAGCGACATCAGCCTAGTTAGGCGTCTACGGATCCAACGCCTGCGGTGACTAGGTCATGTAGAGCGTATGGACACGACAGCTCCGGCCTGAAGAATCTTCGAATCCGAACCTGTCGGGCAACGCAACAGAGGACGCCCGCGTTTAAGGTGGCGCACCCAAGTGGAGAAGGACCTCAACCAACTTGGTGTGCGAAACTGGAGACAGCTAGCCAGGGATCGCGCTAGTTGGAGAGGCATGTTCCCCGGACTGTAGCTCCACACAAAGAAGAAGAAGATTGATCCAAGAATCGTTGACATAGGAGTCAATGAATCTACTCACTAGAAACGAGGCTGCACATCAGACGACAAAAGGCTACGTGAGGTGATAACTCTTGCCGATATGTACGATAAATTGTAAAAAGGGGCATCATAGAGCTATTGCAATGCAAAGCGAAACTAGCTTCAGTTAAGAGGGCTTACATACGGCTGGATAGCTCAGTTGGCTTAGTGTCTGCTCTTGGCTAATAGAGTCCTCCGTTCGAATTTCAGTTGAAAGCAAAGTTAATACGCTTTTATCTGGTTTTCAAACCTGTTCCTCGCCATTTGAAATTGTCGATCAGTGGAGCAACAATGGTTTATGTTAGTGTGTTGGCAATTTCTGTGACAGTCCACTAACCTAAGGGCTAACATAGGAATATCGATAAACACTTTCAAATGGAATGGAATTTGTCTCCACAGCTTAATTGGGCTCATCCAGTACTTGCATTCAAGGGTGGCAACCTTGGAATATATTTGCCCTTTTGGAACGCATGTGTAGTGTATCAGAAAATTTATAAATAATAACAACTGTCTAGTTAGCGGTGTAGTTGGCTGATAGCCGCTAGCTGTGGGACTTACAGTAAGATTTCCTTTCTTGGACAATTGCTTGTACTTTAACAGACACTCGATGGCTATTTGACTTTCCCGCCTAGTAGCGGAATTATTTCTTATGTATTCTTAATTTAAGAGTGCTTCCGACAAATTAATAGTGCCTTGTGATTGACCCACGATAAGTAAGAAAGGGCAGTTTGGAGTATTCTAAAGGAAAATATCTCTAACTTCACCGTATAGGGCCGAGTTTCTCAGTAACCACCCCTGTTGTGCGTGATATTTTTCGCTCATGAGTGGAACGGACGTACAGTTGCATGTCTACTCTAAACCAGTTTAACAGTATAACAAAAGAAATTTAGCCCTTAGCTGAAGGACTGGTTGTCAGACTTGCCGCCTTTTGTTGGACATTCATGTCGGCGCAATTCGACAAGTTGAAAAACAATCCTTGTTGCACAGTTGCCCCAAAAAACGTGATCAACATTTTCAGTTTGAGTCGGAATTTTATTAAGCTTCTATTAAAAAAAAATATTTCTAAATATATACCATGACCTTTATCTCGAATCGTTTGAGTCCTGTTCTATTTTTAAACTAATTCCTCCTGAAAGGAATTTGAACAAGTCTCTTGCATTACCAGTGATACTTCCAAATAAACACAAAAATACTTTCATGTCCTTATATGAGAGTATTATTTATAGCTTAGTGGAGGCCGTCTGCATTACTGCCCTCATAATCGCCATTCTGAAGAAAACACTGCTTATAAGTAAATAATTTAACTTCACAACTTCAATCCAATTTGCGCATCAGCAAAACAAAAACAAGAAAACGAGCCAGCACTGCCGTCATTGAATTGTTTACGTTCCACGTTATCCCTGATGACGTAATGTCATCGTAACACCCATCCGCCCCAACCCCTCGTAATGCGTTTCACAGGAATATCAGCTTACAGCCGCTGAATGGCGGCCATCATCAAGCGAGTGTGTTTTTGCCCCTCACGCACAGTGCGTTTTGTTGCCTTTCTCCTGATTGTACCATGAATGACTTTCTTATATCCTTCATAATTTGAAGCGCTCGTGTGGCGTATAAACCTAATGCATGCCGGAGGAAGGTAGTGACGTCTTGGTTTTGAGCATTCAGCTAACATATTCGCATCCCCTCCGGGAATCAGCGACAGAGAGAGAGAGAGAGGCAGAATGGATGAGAAAGAGTGACAAGAGGAAAAGGAAAAGAGAGATAGACGCATTCAGCCAGGGACAAGTAGGAAATACTTGTTATCCTTAATTTGATTTACTACCGTATGTTAGGGCCTTCTTCCTCTTTTGTTGTTTTTCTTACTTTTCTTATGATGTGTGTAAAATGTGCGTGCTTGTGTGGGTTTTAATAAATTACGTGTTAGGAAATAAGAGTGAATGTGGTTATGTCTTTATTTTTTTGTGTAACAGATGGAGAGGCTTAAAAATACATTTTGCAGGGAGGGTACATTTCACTTATTACTCATGTGCCCTGTGCTGAGGCGTTTTGATTTCAACTTTGTGTAAAATGTTTCCGAAATGAACAGTAACACAAAATAGTTGTTGAAGAGCTTATGGGTGGTTTATGCTTTACGGGATAAAGGGGAGAAAAATACGAACGTTCATTAAATTTCTGAATTTCCGTCATACGCACATGGAACGTTTCCGCCACATTTAATTCTAAGGAGAGGCTAACATTTTTTTTTACTGAATAGCCTTTCCAATTGTCATGGTTCATCTAAGTTGGCCATGGCAACAAGTGTACAGAGCCTAATGCTTTACCTTTTTTGTTCCGAAGTAGAGTTCTTTTCTTGAAATATGTGCAGTCAAGTTTTAAAGCTAATTTTAAACTGAATCAATACATCTCACTCACAAATGGCGAAACCATCGCACATTTCAAGGAAATCCGTGACCACAGCTTTATAGGATAACTGAAGCCAGTTACGTGACCTAACTGCCGCCAAGTCAAACACTGTACTATCATTTCGCAATCTCACGTAACAAATTTACCCAATCTACACCTTATTCAAACAACCACGCTTAGTTTTTTTTTTTTTGCCTGACATGCCTGTAAAGTATCATAGTTGACGACTTTCTGAACTTCAGTAATTAAATACAATAATTGAAATTAACGATCTACAGCGTGAATTAATGTCCTCTCCCTGCAAGCCCAGTCGTATGCCGCCGATAATTGAGAGTCATTCGGTATTATTAACGGTTCAGAATCGTAAGCGTTTGCTTTGCAGCTTTTCAAATCGCTATAATCGTTGGCAAACCATTTGCGTGATTGTGCATTAAATTTTTTCAACAGAAAACTGGTCAAGATAACAGGCAACTAATGCGACTATCGCTATACATTTCGGACGGGAATATGTGAGCAGATGTTCCAGGTGTTTTATTTATGCAACGCAAATAAACTGAACTGAAAATAGTGACGAGCTATAGCAAGTATGGTGGTCGATGCTTAAGTAATTTGAAAGAAGAAAATTTGGTGATTGTGTCCTTTGACATTTGAATGTTTGCAAAGGATCGGAAGAAATACCACTGTATTAGGATGACGAAGAGCTGTAGATTGGAACTAATCATGTTTTGTTGTGTAGGTAGTACGAGTATTCAATAGTCATACAGAGCAAATATGGTTCAATTCAATTAACCCATTTAGAGTCTTGATATTTTGTTTGAACTATTGCCTGATGAATGAAGTGTCAACCAAAAAAAAATTCCGATTGCATGAGTGCAGATATGCAGCAAATATAGGATGGCTTCAGGGAAACGTTCACCTGCAATACAAGCGATATTCGTAAATTTGAAGAAGACATCCACACATTGCCATACGATGCTAACATCAATTGTTTTGCACGAAAACAACGATATAGGGAACCTTGTTCGACTCCCATACAGAACAAACAGTTGATATTCAGAAAGATATATTAGAGACAAGGCATACAACGCCATGTCTAGTTTTTAAATTCCCTTATTCGCCAGGTTATGCAGGATGACGATGGAGAACTCTCACTGCTCTATTTAATTCGGTAACGAACTCACCCAGACCTTCAAAACTCAAACGTAAACACCCGAGGCACGATCTTCCAAAAGTCCGTTCAACTGCTAGCATACGCGAACGACATTGACGTGATTGGCCGAACTCAGCGAGCCGTCAATGAAGCATTGGCTTGTATTGAAACGGAGGCGGCAAAAATGGGTTTTGCGGTGAATGAGAGCTAAACAAAGTATATGCTGTCATCAAGAAAGGACACACAACATCGACGACTTGGTCAGAACGTCACCATAAGCAGCTTCAACTTCGAGGTAGTAAAGGAGTTCATCTACCTTGGCTCCCAAGTTAATAGTGCGAACAACATCAGTACCGAGATTAAACGCTGAATATCTCTTGCCAACCGCTGTTTCTTTGGGCTCAGGAAGCAATTGAGTAGTAGCGCCCTCTCTCGAAAGACCAAGCTCACATTATATAAGATATATATCTATATATATATCTCAAGAGCGGATGAAGACGCGCTTGGTCTCTTCGAGAGAAAAGTTCTGCGTTTAATCTTTGGTCCTCTTTGCGTTGAAGGTTTTTGGAGAAGAAGATTGAACCACGAATTGTACGGGCTGTACAGCGACATGAGTCTAGTCAGGCGTCTACGGATTCAACGCCTAAGATGGCTAGGCCATGTTGAGCACATGGACAACACTGCTCCGCCCGAAGAGTCTTCGACTCCGAACTAGTGGGACAACGCAAAAGAGGACGACCACGAACCCGATGGCTCACTCAAGTGGAGAATGATTTGACTCCGCGATAAAGAAACATCCGTACAAAAATAAATTCGAGAAAAGAAACAACTACTAAAGTTTCCTTTAGTGCAAGAGGGAATACTTTGATCACCCAAGTTCTGCTCTACGAACGGGGGCACGCGAGTTTTTCGAAAGCGGAATCGTAAGCCATCGTCACGGTCCCTTGCTACGAATTCATGATCGCGGAATATAGCTTTAAACTTGCAGTCAAAAAATGTTTATTTATTGAAAATTAGTTAATCACTGCTTAGAAATGGTTCATTTCAGAACGGTTACCATGTTATGGAAAACTCCCAAATCCACAGTTAAACAACATTCACTTTTGGGATCACATTCGGAAGACAAAAACAAAAGCGGCCCGCACACGTTACATAAGCGATAATCAATTTCGATATTTTCAATTCATCGAATAATCAACGTCTAGCGCCTTAGTTAGCCATGAAAAATAGGTAAACGCCTTTCATTCGCGACCGCAGCACCGCACACATGCAAATCAGGCTAAGATATATACGAACGTCACCATCAACAACACCACACTATTCGCATCTAATAAAATTAACGACTTAATTATGACGATTTATAATCTTAAATGCATTTTTTTCTTTCTTTTTGTTTTTCCTATAAGAAAAGAAAAAACTCGTAGAAAACCAGGAGAATGACTAATTACCATAAATAATTCCTGTATCGCTCCGGTCGCACCCTTTTTAATCTTTCGGTTTGAGAGAAATCACGACAAGATCTACACACCAGACCTATCGGTGTATCTTTCCCCGCGCTCGTGACATGAGGTTCAACGGAAAGAAGAAAACAAAAAAAAAAACCAACAACTGAGAATAGCTTTAGACCCGCGCGCATAAATTATTTGTGATCATTTGTTAGTCAATTTTGTCACGATAATATACTTATTATAAATGTGTAGCTAGCTAGAAGATACATCGGTTCTACCGCCTATCCAGACTGACACACATATACACTCGCGGGCGAGCATTAATGCGCATATTCTTCTTGTTTTCAGACACATATTTTCACTTGGAACAGCGTCTTGTGTGGTTGATTGGACTTCCTTTTAACACTTTGTCTAAATTTATAAACTAACTTCAAGCGGAATTCACACAAAAAAAATACGAGATACATCAGAAAAACTGAACACCGAAAGTGTATCACTCGTAAACAAATCACCAAATGGGAAGGAAGGAGAGCGGGCGGATAGGCCATCCAGTCCAGACAGAAATTGTTTGCTTGCGTATTTTATTTGATTGCCAGTTCTGTGGGCATATCTATATTTTGAACGAGATAAATGCACATGATTATACAAAATTTTTGTTCGTGGAATCTGCCTGCCGATGAACAGGGCAGAGCGTTTTTTTATTCGTTTTTCTTGTTTATTGAGTATTCCCGGTGAGTCTGCGTTAACGATCAGGATTATCTCATGCTGATTGACAAATTTGTTAATCTGTGATACAACAAAATTAAATAATTGTCAATCCTGTTTGATATTTGTCATAACACCGATGTGGGCAAATATGAGCACAGCACAGCAGGCAGAATGCAATCAAATGTGTTATCATGTGGTGCAGAAAACATTCAGGGAGGCCTTAAAAGTGATCCGAACTAAATGCAGATTTCGTTGCACGGAAATGCATACGGAATACAAAGCTTGCAGGAGCCTTGTAACCTTGATGATAAGGTCGGCTAAAATTAATTACTATGCAGAAAAGTTTTATTGCGACCGATCATCTAAGTTTTTAAGGAAGCAAGTGCGAGATATTGTACTCACGAAAAGTCATAAGCAACCAAACGATGATGACGTTGACTCTCACGAATTAAACATTCGATTCACATCTGTTCCCTCCGGGATGGGATCCCAATGTGACACTTCCTTTAGTAAACACTCAAGATGCTGGGTTTGAAGAAGGAAGTGCAATGTTCGGTGGTGCAATATTCTCTAGAAAGACAAGTCTGTCGGACTGGATATTATTCACACCGACGTTATCAAAATTATGACTCCGAGTATACTGTCATATATCACGCATATTTTCAACACAGTAATCACCACGTCGACTTATCCAACTCTATGGAAAGAAGCAAAGATTATTCCGGTTCCAAAAAAAAACAAACCCACCTGGATATCGACCAACGACCACGTATCTTTATTCGATGCATTAAAGACAACATTGAGGGGCACAATCTCTTAAGTCCCATGCAATCAGGATTCCGTAAAGGACATAGCTGTGCTACAGCCTTGCTAAATGTAACTGATGACATTCGAAAAGCCATTGACGAAGATAAAATAACCTTATTAACCTTGCTTGACTTTTCGAAAGCATTCGACAGTGTAAACCCGTCCATATTATATCACAAACTGTCCACCCAATTCAACATATGTGGTCCTACTAATAAATAAATCTTCTCGTACCTTACTAAGGTACTCAAGCTGTTTTATATAATTCAAAACTGCCGTCCTTATGTGATATCCACATAGGAGTAGCCCAAGATTCTATACTCGGTCCCCTATTGTTTTCAATGTTCCTTCCTAAAGTTTTGTCGTATTGCAAATTCCACATGAATGCAGATGACGTTCAAATCTACCTAAGTTTTCCTCTAGGTATGATTGAAGATTCAGTTGCTAAATTAAACGAGGATATCAGTTCGATTATGAACTGGGCTGAAAAAAATGCTCTCATGTTCAATCTTAACAAAACCAAAGTCATTCCATTCTCTAAATACCATCCTCCCCTTCCAAACTTTTCTCCCGTGCAATTAAACTGTCGTCGAGTATGTTACCTGTGTAAAAAATCTTGGCATAATGTGTAATTGTGAACTAACATGGACTGACCATTTAGACAGTATAGTGTCGAAGGGTCTGTCTATTAGCAAATTTATACTCCCTATTAATGTTAAACTAAAACTTGCCTTGAGTGCTTTTCATAATGCCTCTGTTAACCTACGGGTGCGAGTTGTTCGTTGACTGAGATAATGTCTCAATGCGAAAATTGCTAAAAGCAATCAACGCGACTGCACGGTACGTTTTCAACCTTCGAAGATTTGATCATGTCTCGGAACAACGTCGGCTTCTTCTCGGATGTGAATTAGAAGCATTTTTGAAATACAGATATGCATCTTCTTCTTTGTGTGGCGCTACAGTCCGGGGTGAACCTGGACCTCAACCATACCTTTCCAACTAGCGCGATCCCTGGCCAGCTGTCTTCAGTTTCGCACACCAAGTTGGTTGAGGTCCTTCTCCACTTGGGTTAGCCACCTTAAACGCGGGCGTACAGTTTGTGATTTAATCTTCTCCTCCAGAACCCGTCAACACAAACAGGACCAAAGATCGTGCGTGGAACTTTTCTCTCAAAGAGACCAAGGACTTCTTCATCCGCTTTCGATATTGTCCATGCCTCCGCGCCGTACAGCAGAACTGGTATGATCACTGTCTTGTATAGAGTCAACTTGGTTCTTCGAGAGAGGGCTCTATTACTCAGTTGCCTCTTGAGCCCGAAGAAACAGCGGTTGGCAATAGTTATCCTATGCTTGATCTCGGTACTGATGTTATTTGTACAGTTTACTCCGGAGCCGAGGTAAGTGAAGTCCTTGACTACCTCGAAGTTATAGCTGCCCATTGTGACGCTCTGTCCAAGATAATACCCACGATTTTAATCTAAAATTAATAGTGAAATATGTAATTGTCACTGTCACCTCATGAATTCAAACAATGTTAAATTTGAAGACCCGTACAGGAAAAAGAACATAACATTCTTAATGCACAGAGATATAAATGAAATAAATTATAAACAGAGCTCTTGTGGTCCTTCATCTGAGTTGGATAACTGGCTGGAATGAGTTCTCTTTAATAATGCCAAGCTGGGTTAAGACTTTGACAGACTCATCGGAAAGCAGGGTCACATGACCACATGTCCGGCATTTATTCTGGCTTTTGGACTTCGAGGTGAAACCACTTTAAATGCAGCAAGGCCTGCGTAGGTAAGTAGGTAGTCAGCGAAGTTGCCGACATACTGAGACCATTCTTGGTTCATTATGATACCCGAAGTCAGACTACTGCCGCTATCGATGGAAATCTGTAATGGTAAGCAGTCTTGATCCCAACGACAAATGGTGACGTTTTCACTGGCATTCGAACCGGGAGCTCACTAACCAAGAGCGAGTACTCAAGCAACAACGTCATCCGGTCATGCACAGGGCTCCTACTCTATCATCAGTAAGCATCAGGTCCTAATGCTGCTGACGACAAGCCCTTTCCAATAGTTCTGATATCCGTACCATAAAAGGAACCAACATAGAATCGGATCGTAGTCTTTTTGTAACAAAACTGATGTCTGGACCTGAACTGGAGTGGATGGTGAATAAAATAACTATTTTCTGACAGATCTAAAAATATCACCAAGCGCGACACAGGTTGTCCTTCATGACTGATCGCAGGATGCTCGGGACTATCAATGATCGAATGTACCAATTTATGGTGCACAGAACTTCAATGAGTCGCCCGTTTGACAAGTACAGTAGCAAGTAAACACAACAAAATAGTGGAGGCGTTGAATAAGTATTCCGCAAAAAATGTCCAATTTCCAGTGTCTGTCGTCTGGAGGTATAAAATGCTCAAGCATGAACCTCACTCAAATGCACAAACAAAAAGTGAAATATAGAGAATGAGTAATTCCAGCAAACGTGTACCTTCATCGCGATGAAACCAGAATAATGTCTTCAGCCAAACAGGATTCTTACGAGGCAACAATAAACAAACTAATGCACGTTATTTATTAGCTCTACGAATACAAACAAAGAAGTGTACACCTTCGTAGAAATTGAAAGACAATCAGTTCTGAACCAAATGTCGACGGAGATTCAATTACTGCTGGCTGACTGAGTTTCTAATTTAGTCTAGACGACGGCAAAGTCTAAGTCATGCGTTCTTTGGCTGGCGCTACTGTCAGGGGAAGACTTCAGACTCAGCCAGCATGCATCCCCATCTAGTACAGTATTGTGGTAGTTGCTTGCAGCCAGGCACGTTCAACTGATTGATGTCCCTTTAGAGCTGCGTGCTCCACCGGAGTCATGGTCTTCCTTTACAGCGTTGTCGAGGACGGAGCATTGGTGTCTATTGGCTCTACGTGACCTAGCCATCTGAAGGCGAATCAAACTCGTTTGCCCAGAACGATGCCGCTGTAGAGTTCGTCGTCCAGTCTCCTTCTCCAAACACCATCAGTAGGTACATACGACACCAAAAATAATTCGAAGAACTCCAAGGACTTTTACCTCTCCAAGCGAGCAAGAATCCCCTCGTCCGCTTAGGTTAGTGTCCATCAAGGTCGTCTATAGAGATATCTACGTTCTGCTAGAGAGGCTTTTATTCCTCAATGGAAAGTGTCTAAGTCTTATTTAGCAAATAAAATGACTGGTTCAGGATTCTTCATCCCCTTCATATTGGATGCATTTTGTCCCTCTGCTGCTGCCAAGTATCCGCGCGAAAGTTCTGATCACTGGTTGGATACATGCACCAGTTCATTTAGTTCACATTAGAAATTAAGGTCGCATGTTAACCGTGTCGTCATGACTGAATTCTCAACTACACAAAATGTCGCTTGGACAGGGATCATCCAAGAAGGATCTGCCCTGGCTAGTTGTACACGCATAAAGGACTAGAAATGTGTTGACTTGTAAATTACCACAGCACGGACCCCACGAAGTATAGATACCATTAAAGGGTCACTGCACTCAAGTCCTCAACACAAACATTCACAACCGATTTCGAACGTCACAGACTTTCATCTGGCAATTTTCTCATCATGCGGCACATCATCAGCAATCCATTAATTCTGCACTAAAAAAGGAGAACACATTTTTCACTCCCGAACATGGGCAGCGGCATGCATGCACAATTCATTCCGAGTCGCCATGGCAAAAGACACAAAGGAAAACTACCTCAAGCACCAATTTTCATTACAATTTATAGTCGCCTAGTGAATGAAGCATACTGCACACATTGCCCGAAAATATGTTCAGTGTCCGTGCGCCCCTCTCCTTCTCGTTGTGCCCACCACTAGCCCCGAGGGCAGCATAAAAACTGCAAACCAGAGGGGCAATATGCCAAAATAATTTCTCACTTGTGCCGCTACTCTACCTTCGTACACACTTGTGGCCCCTGGTCCAAAAGTGAGAAGTCATGGCAGCATCGCGCTTACCGTATTGCCAAGCAATTCAAAATGACCGTTTTAAAATACATGAAATAAAAAGAATTGCAATATCGACCTTATGATGCACATACACACACAAATCCACACACCCTCAATCTGGGGGCGGGGGAGCAACAGGAGGAGGTACGTGCACTCGAGCTTGTATGACACAACGAGATACAGATATTCAGCGTGTCTATCACTCTGAGATCAGCAATTATCAATTTGGGTAAGTGAGGGGAGCAATTCACATGTACTGGCACACACGAGTATGCGAGTATCTATTCCTGCTGGATGACTGAAAAAAGATACGAGAGATGCGAAAAATTGGCGCCTTATAAGCGAACCAGTCGCGCGATGTTACATAAGTTGTTTTGTAATGATTCACAAATGCACACAAAAGCGCGCTGCACTACTGCGGCTATTCGTATTTTCCTTGGATTGCGCAGCGAACTTCAGCGAAACAAATTCCCTCTCATAGCTGAGCAGTGCCGCGGCTGGGCCGCCGAACAAGGCTCCTATTAAATGCGATGAAATATTTGCAAATGGTGTATCTGTAGGTTTTAGCAGTTGCTTTCGGTGAACGTGATGGCAATGGAATTGGCTGCCATGTTATTATGATTTATCGCAACTGGCAGTACGCTGCGTTATTACTTGCAATTTATGACTGACCGAGGAGAGCGTGCGGAGTAGCACTACGAAGTAATGCTAATGACGCCACAGTGTATGGTCGGCCACAGGGTTGCCTGTTTGGTGTAAACAGGAATTTTCGCCTCTGGTGCCCTTGAGATTGAGACCTAGTCGATGTTGGGCATCGTTCAAAGTTGATTCGATGCTGAGGGCGACACGTTTGGCCTTAAGTACTCCCGCTAACAATGCCGTAAAGACTCATTAACGCGCCGCAATGCTCAATTAGTTTCGAGTTATTTTCATGTTTCCGGTGATCCTGAATCAATCGATTGCACACATTGATCGTTTTCAACTAACAAGCCTCAGCTGGGTAAGATACTGAATTTGGTGTTTTGATTTTTGGAGGAAGCTTGGTGGTAGGATGCAGGCACGAACACGAGAACGCAGAAGTTAATGGGATTTATGTTGTCTGACGACAGCGTCCACCTAAGACGTCGATATCCCGACACAAACTTTCATCTTTTCATGTTTCTGCCGACATCTCTGTCGAGTTAAAAAAAAAATGGTCAACGAGTCAAGAAGAATCTTCTCAATCTCGGCGAAAAAAAACTGATAGTCTCCTCCACAGATGAATAGCAAGTCTAAGATGGGTGGGTGCATTAGAAGCTAAGCCCAGGCGCACCCCGAAAATGCCACACACATCTGTTTTGGGCTTGCTCTAAGATGAAATCAGAAGGATTTACTTTAGTTTAGACCATCTCCATAATCTACAAGAAAGTGAATGTGTTCGACTAAATCGAAAACTAGATGAAGAGTCTTCCCTCCCATTTGCGACTTGCTGTCACTCGACTTCCGTCACATGATACTCGAGAAGAATGTGTAGTCAAATTAGCGATACAGATCCACATAACAAATTGCTAGAGGGGACTGCCAACAAGTTACAAAGTAGAACAATGTACCCGTTTTCGACGCCACGGTGCCTACGATGGTCATCTCTGCAGTGAATGCAACTACCAGCTATTCTATATAAAAGGCTTGAGCAATCCTGAAATAAGCCTCTGTAGTTATGATAGACGCACACCAAGGATTTAAACTCGCAGTTTTACCCTGAGAATACGCCTAATGAAGATCTAGTTTATCGAACTCTAGTAAGCCCATTTTGTGTTCTTTTGGTTTGGACTAAGCTTTGTGAAGACCGTCTTCGCCATCCCCAAAGACAGGACAGATTTCGAGCCGAGTAGACATTGTGCTGCCATTAGAGTCAATTTAGACTAATTAGTCGTTGCTCTGTGCGACAAAAATAATGTTCACGGCCCCACCTCTTTCGAGTCACTGACAATGCTCTAAGACTATTTCTTGTCTAGAAAAAGCTTCTCGAACTTGAACGAGACGGCGAAAAACTGTAGGTCCCTTCCACTTGTGAGAGAACAATAGCGCGCACAACACGAGTGGTTGCTGAGAAGCTAGACCATGGCCCTCTACGGGCTGTACCGCCACCCATATTATTAATATTAGTCATTAGCTACATTTAGATTTCTGATTTTATATAGGTACTCCCTTCCAGAGACCCTTATCAATCTTGGTGCGTGAACAGCAAGCTATGGTCTGGTAGGCTGGTGCACACGAGAGACATGGTTTCTATAGTCCTGCAACGATTTTGTTGGTCAGACATGGAAATGTGTGAGGAGACGAATAGGAGGTTACCCCGTTTTAAGTGGTTTAAGTATACATGAACCATCTTTGATCTCAAACCTAAGCACAGGGCCACATTAACAAGCTAACCCACTTGGAGTGTGGAAACTAAATACAACAAACATACAATCATAGTCACAGATTGACCTTTTCCAAAACTGAATGACAAGTCTGTGATCCACTAGAAATAAACCTCTTTAATATGTAACAGCAACAGGTGATCATTAACGAATACCTGCAGTTATTCTTAAACTGTAAGGGGCTGCCGGTGAATAAATAAATAATGAAAGTCGTTGCTGTCGAAAAGCTCTAAATAATCTCCTCTATTCTCACATAATAAGGTGGATGCCGTGGATCAGTGACTATATGTATTGACTCCTACTTAAGCTATCTTAGAGGACAACATTTCTAGATTGCCACTTAAAAGCATTGAACTTCGTTATGAAACGTCTTCTTGAGCAAAAGGAAGCCAAAAAAGTGGGGACTACCCATCATATCTTTTGCTGCGATGGACAACAAGACAAAACACGACGTAACCGATAAGAAGTTAACTGATTGAGTTGGGGCATCCTCCAATAATGTGGTTTAAAATAAGAAAACACTCAAACAACTGTGTGCGCGCACGCCCCTCTTATGAGTATCATATGAGCCACGAGCAAATAGGCAACTAACTAACTGCTAACTTGGTTGATTCTGCTTGAAAACATGCTCAGAATTGTCATAAGGTGCTGGTGTGCGTACTCCCTTCACCTGCTACAGCCCTTGAATGCAACCTTGCGTAGGCCACAAATGAATGTATGGCAGTGGTTTGCTTTACGAATAGGAGCGCAAATGCCACATACGAGAAATCAGAGATTTGTTAAAAGAAAAAAAAAATAGTTTTAACGACCAACCCAAAGGTTAACAACAACTGCCACACATGTGGGCAAATCCATTATTACGAGACCCATCGACGTAACCTGAGACCTTGACGACTGACGTGAGAAGACCTCAATTTGGAACAGAAGACCTAGACGTGCTGCGGTAAGACATGACGGATAAAACCGCAAACGCAGCAACTTGTGGATATTTGCAAATTTTACCCGCAAGCCTGTTTATTTGCCCACATTCATCCGTTTACGTCTATTTGCTCGATTGATCCTTTTCAGATTAAGGGGCTTTATAACTCATTTCCTGACAACAAGCGACAGGAAAGCATCTCTTTCCGTCGTGCCCCTTCACAGGCATTCCGAATCCACAAAACCGATTACGCTCAGCTGCCATGTGTTGATTTGCCACCAAATAGATTCATCCGGCCTAATCCTACCTCAGACATTCCTGCTGCGGAAGCAATCAGTGCGCGTTCTCACCACATCATTAACAAATTATAATAATTACACACCCGTACTGCCGTCGGTAAACACAGGCGACACGCTGACTGACAAGAGAAATAAAATCCACATCGTCTTCTGAGATACGAACGGATACGCAACGAATCATCATCGCAGTTTGTAACACTTTCTCAAATTCATTCATAACTCATTCATTAGTTCCCGCAGCCACTGTGCGCCGCTGCTGGTGCTGCTCCTCCTCAAAAGACGCCCAGAGAACTTCACAGATCAAATGGGAGCAACATCATCATTAGTGTCATCATCTGAACATCACCGCCAACCGCATTAATATTCCATCTAATTCTGATTTCGGATGCAAACAGACAATTACGAGAGCGCTTGTGTTAATAATATAGCCGACGCAACGTTGTGTCTTCCGCACACAGCCACAGAATCCGCACTAATTATTGTCGTCATCGCCGGCACATCGCCGCCGTCGACAGCGGATGATGGTTCGTCTTGCGCTAGCACACGTCAGACAAATTGTATTGTTTGGCACACGTTTGGCACACACCACCCTGCAGTAGGAGTAATCTTTCAAATTGCATTCACCGGGATGAATCACGCGCCGAGAGCGGGAAACTGCTGTCTAATGACATGAATTATGCATCTCTTGGTGCGATTTGTTGACACAATTCGGTTTCCTTCAAACTCAAATTCCACAAAATACTTTACCAGCAGAGTTCTCAATTCACCAACAGCCGAAAAAACAACAACAAAAAAAATGTCAAAAAGTCGTTATGCCACTTATGCAGAAAAACAGCGAACACATTTCTCTCTTGCAAACTCGTTTAACGTCGTCGGTCGGCACGTCTTAACCAACACATTGTGGGTACCCCTGCGCTCCGATTGTCTCACGTAAATCAAGTAGCAACTGAAGCTGGAGCTGGTGCAGCTACCGTCCTGCCTGTGGTTGAGCACATTGCTTGCTGCGCGCACGTTGACGACAGTGGCAGCTACGCTGCTCCTAGTGCACAGTCTCTTACCCAGCCGCACAACCACGACCGTGAGATGGATGGATATGTGCGGGAATTCGGTTTAATTGCCGATAGCTAAGATTAAAATCCAGTTGACACTTTTAGGTATCATTAGGACAGGGGCGGGAGATTTACAATCGTCGTAATGAAGTAGATGTTTGCTAGTTTGTCATACGAAAAGGTATTGTAGGACTGTTTGGTAAGGAACATAAAAAAGTGCGATACCAATATTTATAATTCTCTAGACATGACAATTAATGAGGACGACAAAATTCAAAGCAAGGCTTTTTCTGAATTGAGACCAAACGACACGTTGAGTGTGAACATCGCCTGTATACAGAGATCATCCTTTCCGGTGCCTATAAACTAGTATGGTTAGTTGACACAAATCGGGAAAACAGACTGCGACGCCAAGGAAATAAATTATCGATTTGATGAGCGTTGCTTAGCAATAGCAATAGATACAAAATCGTTTGTACCACCTCGCTGCAGTCTTTTTAAAATCTCCGCTGTCAACAGAATGACATGCGCAACCACTTTTCGAAAGTGAAAGGTCATTGAACAAACTCAAACATTTTTGGAATAAAACAAAATCTGGTGATCAATGCTCCGTGCCGGGCGCCATTTTTCTGAAAATCTGACACTGCTTTTGACAGACAGATCAAACATCGTTACTCTTAGCCAATCAATCATCTCTCAGTCAACTCAATTCTAAAATCTACAAAAACATCTGACGCAACGATTAGGTTAGGTTAAGCACGGCGATCGGAGCATAAACCATCAACAACCGCCAAAGGACATAGCGTTGCCATTAGAGACATTTTAGAAGAAGTTTTGTAGTTTTTGTGAGTTTATGGCAGCTCTATCAGATAGATCGAAAGCTTTGCTGACTGCTGATTCATGGCTCCAGGTCCAGCAGGTCATGTGTTTGTGCAAGACGATTTAAAATGACGACACAATGACCAGCACACTGGTTGGTTTGGTTGGTGTTATAATCAGTGCCAGCAGCATATTCAGAGTGTTATGCCTGGATATGCGTCACGGTAATATGGATGACTAAAGAAGGCCTAGGTGCCCAATCTGGAGCAATGAAAGAGTTTGAAAGCTTTCAATATTTGCGATAGAGCTATAAAACCCAACCAAGTTTTCCATTTATTAAGACCATCCATTTCACTATATGCGTGGCAACCAATTTGAGAGACGATTTGTTCTTAGTGTCAAAGTGCAGAAAGAGCGAAATCGCATCATCTTTGCTTGTAATAACCATGCAATCAAACCGCTCTTGCAGAATGGCATGAGCTACGCGCCTTCATGCGTAGTTGGTATCGAGTTTGTGTTACCAAAAGTAGCCTTTCCATTGATTCGTTCATTTGAACGAGGCCAAAATCCACATAAAGCACGATCCCGGAATGCAATACAAGCTGAAGGTGGGAGTACCTTTCGTGGACACCAATTGTAGGAATTTTGCTCGTTCTCGCAAATAAGCGATCATTTTCACACGAAATGTCTGTAACACAGGATGAGCGACTGTAGGCAACGTAGTGTGTTCAAACTCCTCTCGAGCTCAACACGCAAACACTCATCGTTGCGAATTATGGACTGTGTTGGGAATTGAAATTTTAGGAGTTGATTGAAATCGTTGAAAGGCCTCGCATTTACCTGTAGACTATAACGCATGATAGTTCTGCTTTCAGCATAGCTTGAACTAAAGTGAGGTTGGTGTTGGCTGATGAATAGTTTCTACTTTAAACTCTAGACCTTTTTGATTCAAGCAAAACGAAATCCAAGCCATTTGAGGAAAACGTGTCGATTCAGTCTAACTCCGAAAATCGTCATAATTTACTTAAAGTGGCGCTACAGTCCGGGGTGGACCTGGGCCTCAACCAACAAGCGTCGCCAGCCAGCTCGATCTTTAGCTAGCTGTCTCCAGTTTCGCACGCATAGTTGGTTGAGGTCCCTTTCCACTTGCGTGCGCCACATGAGTCGCGGTCTTCCTCTACTGCACCATCCCTCGGGGGTGTAGACTTTTCGGGTCGGAGCATTGGTTTGCATCCACTCTACCACGCTCTACATGACCTAGCCATCTCAATCGTTGGATCTTCACTCTTCTGGCTAAGTCAATGTCAATGTCAATGTCGCTGAACAGCCCGTATAGTTCGTCGTTATAGCTCCTCCTCCACTCACAATCTAACCAAGGGCTGCTTCATCCGCTTTTGACAGAGTCCATGGCTGCGCGCCATATAGCAGGACTGGGACGATTAAGGTCTTGTTGAGCGTTACCTTGGTTGTTCGAGAGAGGGCTTTGTTTACCAAGTGCTTTCTTAGCCCAAAGAAGCACCGGCCTCCGTTGCATTACCCACAAAAGCGAAATTAACATCACGCTGCGTTATTCCGATAATGTCAATATGGCATATGCGAGTAGTTGGACGGACTTGAAAAGATGGACTTGAAAGATTGTTCCACTGGTGTTGGCGTTCGAGTTTTGAACAATTCTTTCAAGAACGATGTTGAAAAAGTCGCATGACAGCGCGTCGCCTTGTCTGAATCCTTTTTTGACATCAAAGGTCTCGGTTAGGTCTTTTACGACTTTGATGGAGCAGCGTGCATTCTCCATCGTCACCCTACACAAACGGACGAATTTGGTAGGGATGCCAAAACTGGACATTGCTCTGTATAGCTCGTCTCTATAAATGCTGTCATACGCGGCCTTAAAATCTATGAACAGGTTGTGGGTATCGATTTTTTGCTCCTGGGTTTTTTCCAAAATCTGCCGAAGTGTGAATATTTGGTCGATGGTGGATTTTCCTGGCCTAAAGCCACACTGGTAGGGACCGACCAAGTTGTTGACGAATGACTTTAGGCGTTCACACAGTACGGCAGATAAGATGGGCAAACAATACTGAGGTTCCATTCATCGGGCATGTTTTCCTCCGACCATATTTTACAGATGAGTTGGTGCATGCTCCTTACCAAGCCATCGCCTGCGGCTTTAAAAAACCTCGGCGGGTAGGGCATAAGCTCCAGCACTGCACACTAGCTGTGGGTCGATGCCACGTGCCTACATATTCTGCGTGGTAGCCACTGATATCTGCAGAAACTACCACGAAGTAGTAGCACATCCTATGCGGTTTTGGCCAGAATCATTTGAATGATGGCTGGACACTAATTCACTAAGGTTAGTGAATGATGCTACTCATGATCATTTCCTGATCAAAACGAAACTAAAATCCACTTGTCTAAACATTTAATTGCTCTTCAGTGGATGAAGTAATTTTTAGCTAAGCACTTGCCGCACATTCAATCATCGGGAAGAAACCCTTCTGCTGGCTTGGAGTCATCGAAAATCTAATCATAAAAACCCGCGCAAAAAAAAGCAGTTGACACATGATAACTAATTGTTTCACGCTACTCACTCGATTTACGTCACATTTTATTGTTTCGATAACTGCGGGAGTAAACACAACTTTTAAAAGCATCCGCGAGTACATCGCACCCAGTATTCACTTCGACAACTCTTCAAAGACACACCAGATGTTGTTGGCACGCGTAATAAACCGCATGCGCCGTTTCAGATGAACACTTTATGGCCTGAATGTTCGAACGAAAGAGTCTCAGCAATAAACTCAATACCAGACACTAAATTATGTGCGTTTAATGGTCCCTCACAGATAAAGGGGGAGCAGCACTGCATCCGTTCGATATCAAAGAGCTTCCAAGTCGTTAAAATTGTGAAAACACGATGCACGAAGCTTGTCAAAGGCGAGTATCTGGCCATAGGTGACATGGCCAAGTCAGCCAACGCTAGAATTTATCTCTAAAAGGGTGAATTAAGATAAGCCTGTGTGAGTTGTCGAACCGGCTGGTGCATGAAATTAAAAGGAAAACCCACGGCAGGTCTATTGGAGGCTTCATTCACAGGAAAATGATTTACCGAAGCAAGATGCTATAAATTCGCTTTAAATACTCCCACTGAGAGCCTACACGATTGACGGCTGCGTAGGCAACTGAATTCAAACAAGTTTTCCAGACCTGTAGCTAAACGGCAAATGGCTTCGTCATAAGCCCTTTTGCTTTGACAGTTACAGCCCATGCGATTGCCAGCAATGGCTTTCAGCAGGCTACTGAAGGGAAAGGGCTTTTAAGTGAAACACATCACTTGTTTTCATATTTGTTTACTAGCGTGACGTGATTATAGTCAGATAAGAGTCTGAGAGAGAATGAGATTGTTTTTGTTAAACAAAGTGCGATCAAGAGGCCGATGGTGCTCAAGCATGCAAACAAATGAACGCATGGCAAGTGTAGCTAAGCACGAGGGGCTTAAGTGGCTCGTGTTCAGCAACTTTGTGGTATCAGGGAAGCACAAGAGAATCTGTCCTGCAAGTCTGCAGGATTCCACTTGCACAACAGAGTGGTCATTGCAAATAAATATACTTACGAGTGATAAGTGACAGCTAACATAAAGTGTCTTTGGACATTTCGCTGCTTT
Organism: Eristalis arbustorum; assembly: GCA_916610145.1. Taxonomy (NCBI): domain Eukaryota; kingdom Metazoa; phylum Arthropoda; class Insecta; order Diptera; family Syrphidae; genus Eristalis; species Eristalis arbustorum. The sequence continues at coordinate 51,525,113 of OU744320.1, read as the reverse complement.
CAAGTTCTGTGAAGATTATAAGCTACGCTACTTCTCTTCATGAGCTCGCCCGCAACAACAAAGTGTGTGTACTGGCCCATACTTAGCTAGATTCGATTCGTCAAAGAATTTTTTGTCTAGAAACTCATTCTTCCTCTGGCTCGAGCCAGAATAAAGTTTAAAGATGCTGGGGCAAGTATGGGAGCTAGGGATGTTTAGGTCGTAGAAGAGGCAAAACCTACATATTTGGCAGTGCGCAGTGTAGAATTAAACCATCTGGGTTGTATTTCGTATTTTCGTGTTTCGCTTTTTTGCTCGAAATAGTATGACTAAATCGGCTACAGTCGTCGTCAAATCCACTCGTTCTCTCAAGTGATGCTCCAAGATGAATATTTTACATCTAGTTGACTTCGATTTGCAGATGGTCATGAATGTGCATAATGCACACATTTTAACATTTCTTTAATGGAATTATGCGTTCTGTCGTTTAGATCAATGTTCTCTGCATAACCTATAATTCCTAGAGGAATACAATGATGCAATGACGAATTTCTGTTGAAATCAATACGATGACTCTCAAATTGGCTCTTAAATGAACGTTCCTGAAATAAAAGGATTTCCGTGCATAGAAATCCCAAAAATGCTTGACAAGCCTAGGACCTATGGGTTGATGTGTAAGCAAGTTATTTTTCTACATTTCTGTAAATCTCTCCCCTATATGCATGGACTGCAATGTCAACCAGATCGATTGTTAGTCACAATTGACCAAATTCCGTAAATCCATAGAATTATAAATTCTTTCGTAATCATCATAAAGTAATTCTAATGTTAGTTCTTTGTTAAGTTGCCAGAAAACGTATTGTCACTTGTCTGTGCTGGACGGTGCACGAATTCGTTGTTTAGTTGTTTCTTCATGGAATGGTGGGTCAAAAGGTTTCCATTTAATGAACAATGAGCAGCAGCCAGACAAGATTTGTCTCTGCTAAGTTTTGTTAATTAGAGGATGTTACCCAATGTCCGTCATTGGCTGCTTACAAGGTCTTACAAGTGTTTCTAGTGAATTACTGACTACACCGAGGGTAATAATATCGCAAGATATGTGATTGCTATTCGGATCCAAAACTTCAGCGCAATTTATCCAGACAATTCAGATAGAGGTTTTATCGTTATTTTAATAAACGATGCTCAAGTGAGCTAGCCAATTGCATTCTTCTCCTTGAATTCACCCGCAATACACGTCACGCCAGGAATGCACCTCAGTTTACCCTTAAGCCTGCTTTCGGACGCACAGTGAAATTTAGAGACTCGTTTTTTAGCCGCACCACACGAATATGGAATGCTCCTCCCAGCTCAATATTTCCCATAGATTACAATCCGCAGATGTTTAAGACCAATGTGCACTGGTACCTCCTCGCTCGCTCCCTCTATACTTTCGCCCCGTGCTGTGTCTTAACCCCGGACAATTAAGGGTATTAATAACCACTTGAGCACGCTCAAATTATAAAAAAAGAGGGTATTGAAGGCTGGACGATAAGAAGGATGATATAGATTCATGTGCCCATATTTTAGTACAATTCGAGGATAATGTTAATAAAAGTAATCACCTCCAATTTGCTTGAAATGTTTCTTAAACACTTTTTTACCGGATTGTAACGATTTATATCTGAATTGAAAAAAGGAAATAACTTCAATTGCAGTTGTAATTTGAGATATTGTAATTTAATACATATCTTTATTTTGAAGGATTTCAGATGTCCCTTTCCTCCTTTCCACAGGTTTGCGCCAAAAACCGAATTGCATTTAACCGTCTGAAGTGGCAGACAATATTTTACAAAAAATCAAGCAAATCGGAGGTGAGTATTTTTCGGAACCCAATTCGGCCCAATTTGATCAAAATTTCGAAAAAAAAGCAATTCACTTAGAATGCAGAGGACGTGAATCAGGAAAGACGTTATTCCATTGACAATATCAATGTCCAACACAAAATGTTGTCATCGAAGCAAACACAAACATAAATACAATATTCAACAATGAAGTGCGTCCTGAACCAAACCATCATCATAGTCCGCGATGAAAAAACCCATTCACTCTGTATGTAAATACTAAACAAATGTGTATGTATGTAGATAGATTACCTCAAACAGATGTTTCCTCGTCTTCAGAATTTGTAAACACGTTCTAATCCAACAAAACAACTTCGAATGGCCGAACTGCCGAAATAGATGACATAATCGCCCTCTTTCACGTGCTGAACGTTCTTGAACAGCAGTGAATTGAATTTTCAATTGTTGCACTTCACCTTAAACGCACTTTTGATTCACTTTTACGCGGCGTTCCAATTAACAAGGAATTTGCATTTATTTTTTTTTTCTCAAACGAACCTTGGTTATGGCGCCACAATTAGCATTTGATACAACTATCAGATATCGCTTAATACACTTGTATGATCTTGAGTGTAGTGTAGAAAACAAAAAAAGAAGAATAACTTCAGAGTGGGCATTTGAAATGCTTAAATACTTTAAGGCCTCGTAGATACAATTTTTTCCCTATTTTTTTGATGTTATTGTTTTGATTAAAACCAAAAACAAACAAACTCACTGATGTTTGTACACAAAAAGAACCAGGCAGAACACAGGAAAAATCATATGAACACAGCACAGCACAACAATGAATGCACGATTAACAATTGTATAACCGTTAACGGATATTTTGCAAATTCACATTATTTTTGCACATAGCACGGGTTCGGGTTCGGATTCGGGTATCTTTCGCTCAGATTCAGTAGCATTGCGATGTACACGTAACGGGTATATTGGTGTATGCGCGCGCGTGTGTGTGTTAGTGGAAGTGTCCTCGAAGGACACACAAAAGGATCTGTAAAATAAATTGTTGCCTGTATTCGCGCACACCCGGCGCAGATGCTCGAAATTTCCTTTCGACGGGCAGACGATTACGATGAATTCGATATATTTTTTTTTTTTCAATTTTCTATAAACGCGCACAAAATTCAAATATCATCGAATTGTTGTGTATCGCGCACAGATGTGAAATTATTTCATGTCAACAATGTGGAAGACGGTTTTTTTTTAGAATTTCCCCCACTATTTTTCTTTTTTTGTAAAAATTTGCAAATCGCACATAAATTAGATGCGGAAGAATTTACATTTGAATTAAGATCCAAAGGCGTAGGTACATGCATACATACATATATTCCTTCCGCAAGTATGTAAGCACTATGTTTTGGGTGAGAAGCGGCCGCACGGATGGTTGGTGTTTGTGTGATGCGAGAGAGATGGGGGTTTGAATAACGTAAAAATGAAAAAACGACAAAAATCAAAATAAACGAGCGTTTTTTTTTTTAGTCAAACCGTCCGTATAACGATGTTTTCCTCACGACAGGTAAAGCGAAACTGAATCATTTGTATCTGTGAATGGGGGCACGTAGTGGATGTGGAAGAAACAACGGATGACGAGCGAGAGACCAACAGCACTGCCGCCAGATAAGAATACACCACCGGAGACAGAGATGGCAGTACATTCTGTCTGGCTGTGTGTGTGTTTGTATTTGAGAGGGATTCAGCTGGTGGTGTTGCGCGAGTTCATTGGTGAGGAAGGTTGTGGATGGTTACAGAAGAAACCGAGCAGTATTGCCAATGGAATCCGATTTGCTACGGTAGTGGAGGAATCTAGAACTTGTTCACTTGGTGTGGACTCAAGTCTATTCCCACAAATTCGGTTTACCCTCTTGAGGGTCAAGCAAAATGTGCGCAGATGGCTTTATACCAACTTAAGAAACTGGGGCAAACACCGTCCCATTCGTTGCGCTTCGTCTACTTTAGCGGGCGCAATTAGAATCGTTTTCTACGAGCATATGTAAATGACCTTTCCACTGGCTCACTGGCTAATGGATGAATAAACTAAGCCCAAGCGAATCTTGGTTCAAAAACAGCGGCAGTGACTCGTGCGTGAGTGCATTCACGTCTTTTCCACCCGAACTGGAGTCGTTAACAGATTGCACACAGGTTTTCTGACGCATTTTCATGTACAACTTTTGAATTCTAACAGCACGTCGTGTTATGGCATGATACTGATATGTAAACTCTTACTTAAGGAGCGACATGCTCAAGCTGTGGCGATGTGACGTAGGTTTGCCTCTTTGGTAGCGAATTCTCCAAGAGCTACAACAACGATTTACTTACGTCCTAATGAAACCATTGGTTCATGGGCAAAGTCATTCACAATTTCCGGTATTCTCCCGGTTGCAATAAATGGTTCTCGAGTGGGGTGAACTATAAGGACGCAGCGCACATAGGTCTTAATGGAGCCCTTTCTCGATTCATCCCGTACAAGTAAGTAACTTACTGTGCTCATCTGATATTTTATGAAGTTGCATAAAAAGTGACTTGTTTCTCTAAACGAAAAGTGGCGCCCTCTTGATCCTTCAAGTCTTTACAGGCCGCGCTTATAATATTACTGAGCATGACGTGGTCATTAGCCGACCAGTCGATTATGATCGGTCAATTGGTTTCGTGAATAAATTTCTTCCCTTTGCACAAAAACTGCCGTGTGCCTTAGTAGGTGAGAAGCAAATACACATCTTCAATTCCCTCCATTGTCTAATCGAAGAACCCTTAATATTGTTGGTTTGAATATAATGCTTAATGCCAGTTTCTTAATTTGGAAAGAACAGAGGAAATACACTCCAAAACCAAGGCAGATTGCAGATGGGAGAGTGCCACGAATTGTTTATCCTATATCCCTATGAAGGCTGCCATTTACCGAACGTATCAAGCATTGGAAGGTCACAACGCTCCGCTAATAATTATGTGGATAAGTGTTGGTATTGGCGGGGCCTGATTGCCTTACTGCCATGCCTCAGCTAAAACGTAAAGCGTTTAGTCCACTTTAAAGCATTTCATTTTAGAACAGGCTTTAGCGAGACAGTCTGTATGCTTAGATGGCCTAGTACCCTAAAAAGGGTGTAAGCATACTCTAACTTGTTTCAATGTTAGATTGTCTGGTTATATCTGCCCAACTTTTAACGAATGTAGCACTTCATGCATCCCAGCCGCTTCGGATTGAAAAACGCTACAGTCGACTACTCAAGTAAGCGTCTGAGCAGATATAGGATCCTTGTACATATCGTGGTCATGTGACATCAGTAAATGGCTGAGGAAACTCTTGGATGGTGAGCCACGAACCTTGTGTCAATAATGAGTATCATGAAACTCATCGGGGAATCAATTACAATGCAATCATAATTATTTAAGAGCACTATGTAGCATTTTATGCGGATTGAGTCGCAGGCGATTCATCATTACGTCTATGTGAGATGCCTGGTATAATATAACAGATTTAAGATTTAAAAATTTAATTCTGGACGATCGGCTTTAAAAAGAAAGAAGGGATGCCTGCAATGTAGGGCTAAAAAAGCTGTCTACATAAGACAGTCATACTTAGTCCGGATAAGACTTATTGAGTTATTATATGGAAAGCAGTGCGGGTCTTAGTTTGAAGACCAAATGCTGTTGGTACTTTGACAGTCCTTTTTACATGTAAATCATTTTATTCGGTGTCGTCGGGGTGGGGTTTTGCAAATTCGAAGTATTCATTGGACAGCTCTTTGCAATCTGGAAATCTGGAACCGTAGGGGGCCAGGGGTCCATATCAGTGTGGCTTCAGGCCAGGAAAGTCCACAACAGACCAAATCTTCACACTACGGCTGATCTTGGAAGATCCTGGACCCAAGAAATGCATATACAACGCCATGTCTAGTTTTGACATTCCTGCCAGACTCGTCAGGCTGTGAAGGATGACGATGAAGAATGCACGCTGCTCCATCAAGGTCGGTAACGAACTCACCCAGACCTTCAATGTCAAAAAAGGTTTTAGACAAGGCGACGCACTGTCATGTGATTTCATCAACATCGTCCTGGAGGAGATCGTGCGAAACTCACACGCCAACACTAGAGGCACGATCTTCCAGAAGTCAGTGCATTTGTTAGCATACGCCGATGACATTGACGTGATTGGCAGAACTCAGCGAGCCGTCAGTGAGGCTTTTGCTACCATTGAGACGGAAGCGGCTAAAATGGGTCTGGCGGTGAATGAGGACAAAGCGAAGTATATGCTCTCCTCAAGAAAGGACATACAACTTCGAGGTAGTCAAGGACTTCACTTACCTCGGTTCCGGAGTAAACTGTACTAACAACATCAGTACCGATATCAAGCGTAGGATAACTCTTGCCAACCGCTTTTTCTTCGGGCTCAAGAGGCAATTGAGTAATAGAGCCCTCTATCGAAGAACAAAGTTGACTCTATACAAGACAGTGATCATCCCAGTTCTTCTTGTACGGCGCGGAGGCATGGACAATATCGAAAGCGTTTGTGTTGACGGGTCCTGCAGGAGGAGAAGAAGATATACGAACTGTACAGCGACATGAGCCTAGTTAGGCGTCTACGGATCCAACGTCTACGGTGACTAGGTCATGTAGAGCGGATGGACACCACAGCCCCGGCCCGAAAAATCTTCGAATCCAAACCTGTCGGGCAACGCAACAGAGGACGCCCGCGTTTAAGGTGGCGCACCCAAGTGGAGAAGGACCTCAACCAACTTGGTGTGCAAAACTGAAGACAGCTAGCCAGAGATCGCGCTAGTTGGAGAGGCATGTTCGCTGAGGCCCAGATCCACCCTGGACTGTAGCGCCACAGAAAGAAGAAGAAGAAGGGGGCCAGGGTCTAGCTTCTCATCAAACACTCCTGTTGTGCATGCTATTGTTCTCTCGCGAGAGGAAGGGACTACAGTTAAATGCCGTTTCCAAACGGCATTGCTTGAGAAGCTTTTTCTAGACAGGAAATACTCTTTGAGCATTGCCAGTGACACGAAAGAGGTGGGGTCGTGAAAATTGTTTTCGTCGCACAGAGCAGGAATCGAACCTACGACGTCGAGGTTGAGGTCGACGCACATACCCACAGAGCCACGGGCCACCATGAAAATGTGATTCTTGTGGATTCTAAATGCAACGCGCGGGCTTGAGATCACGTTAAAGGGTCTGGATTTATGTAGACCTTGAAAATATTGACCAATTGCGAAGTGATAAGATCCGCTCCCTACGAAGGTCTTCAGGGAAGATGTCGTTCGGTCCAGCTGCCCTGAAATATTCAAACATGTCACATGGTAGTCAGATATGTATGTTCATTGCCCTGGAAAAACTACATACTGTAGGAAAATATGCAGTCAATAATCTGAGCCAATGAGAATTTTTACGACGACCGAGAGAGCTCCAGTCCAACTGTGAGTAATCCCTTAAAATTTCCGTAGGTAGAAGAGTTTCCCTGCCGTCTGCTTAGCCTGCTTCAATTCAGTGTCCAGAGTTCTCTTGTAAGGGTACCACTCAATAGGACCTCGTGAGTGTTTTCCTCTATTTGGCAACTTTTACTCGGTGTAACAACTGCATGTGCCATTCAACGGACTTTTCTAGGAATCATGCTTCTGTCGATTACAAGCGAACATATTAAAATGTTCGTTCATCATGAAGTGCTCGTAAGTCAGAACGGCCGTTTCAGAATTTGTATATTATCTGCCAATTTTGAACACCTTCAATGAGGAAAGTGTTAAGTATAATTGTTTTGAGAATATATATATTGCGTGTCGACAACCATAGTATCTATCACACACCCACTGCACACAGTCACATACTTCTAAATTTAAGCAAAAAAAATCGGTGTAAAGCAGTGACTCAAACAATCGCCAGCTGGGCATGATCTCATCGACTTCGATGTGTCGCTTTGCGAACCAATATCTTCACACATAATGAATAACTGCTAAAAGGCACTTATCAAAGCCACCCTAGTAATACACCTTGTCAACAACATTTTCCACGTTTTAGTGTGGTGTGTCCTAGTAAAGAAAACGAGTCCTCCTAAGGAAAATTGAATCAGCTGCATCTCACAGCAAAGATTCTGTGTGCTACAAATAATAATTATCTATTGTCACATGCTGAGTTAGTCGATGAGTTCATCATAAATTTGAGGGCGTATTTTAGTGCGTTGTCGAGACAAGCGTGAGGTTATTTGCAATTTTCGTCTGCAGTTGATGATATCTACTTTCTGACAGAATATATGATGATTTTATTTCTGAGTCGTGGAACTAGCTTCCACTCGAGTGTTTTTATTAGATGCGTTGCATAGCTGTGAAAGATAAGATGCTTTGGCTATCACTTCGGATACAAATAGCTGGTGTCTAAAATGTGAAGTAAACGGAATCATAGACGTCCGAGTGAATTTATTTTGACTACCATGGGACAAAATCCGCGTAATTGACTCCTGAAAAATGTGAAAAGATTCCGAAGTGATATCGAATTCACTTACTTACGTTTAGGAGTTAGAGACATTCTTGAATCTATGTTCGAGTTGAGTGTGCTAGGTACCATAGCGATAGATCAAAGGATCACTCATCATGACAGTCTTAAAATGTTCGATCTACGCACAAACGCAAAATAAAAACTAAATAAAAATCTGTTGTACATCGAGACTGCACGAAAGAAGTTCGAAGCGAATGACAGTCTGTTGCTTTGGTAATAGGCAAAATTACGCAAATATGACATCTGTTTACGAAAAATATATGAATAAATACTAACTAAATCTTCGAACCTAACTAGGGCTCACCAGTTGTGAATTGATGGAATGGGTATTTCGTGCTACAATGTACTGATTTGTTTTCTTACTGGTGGATGTTCTTCATCGGCTTTAGAAAAAAAAAGTTAATTCATTCTTGCTTGCAGTTCTACAATTTTATATTCACGTGGTTGCCCATGTTTATATTTATTTTAACAGTTGGATGTGCCAATGTGCCCGAAATGGTTCGTAAGGATTGCATTTAATCCTTTTGTTCACCGTTTTTTTAAGAGATTCTGTTCTATTTACTCTTCAACCTAGTGCCTCAGAATATGAGTAAATCATGCTTTCTTTCATTTCCAAGGATCCACAATATCAAGTTTGTCATGCTATACATTTCTTGCGCTGTAAACTGGAGGTTTGATCATGCTTTTCTCCTTCCGCAACGAAGATTGGATACGAAAATTCTATTCTATCGATGTGGCCTTGCTATTTTAGAGGAGAAATAAGCGATAATCCTATTGCCTTATGGACTGGTCACATCTTTGTCCAACTGCCTGCATTTACGTACTTTAGTAAAAAAAATTAAATACATTTGTGAGGCCAATGGTTTCGGCGACCAGGGCACTGGTAAGGTCATCAACATGATAACGGTAGAAACAAAATCCAGTTCAACGCTCATCATCTAATTATCTATCTATCCTATATCCAAACGAGTGCGCAACAGTGCAGGAAACTCAACAAAAGCCCAACGCCAATTTGTATAATCTCTGAAAAATAGACTATTCATTGGAAAGATCGATTGGTTCCCGATGAGGCCAAATGTAAAAGAAGACAAGACAAAATTTGCATGATTTGTACAGATGTTGCATGATTTGTACAGATGTTGTTAAGCTCAGATTGAGATGTGACATGTTGTACTGCTGTACGATATAGAGCGCATCCACAAGTTGCCGTTTGCCCGAAAGGTCTCTACCTACTGGTGAAACAACATGAGATCTACAATCATAACACATGGTTAATATCTCCTGGAAACAACTGGGAAGGAGTGACAAACTGGAGAGCTTAGTTCGTTGGGCCTTACGTTCACCACAGGCTGTAGCGCCATAGAAAATAGATCCAGATTTCGGACCCACCATCCATGCCTATAGCTACTATAAAGCATCTTCAGAAGCTAGACACACTCAAACAAGCAAATCGTAAATGGTCAATTCGCATAGGATGCATCTTAATCGAACAACTATGCTAGAACCTAAACAATCCCTTGCCCTCATTATTATGACCGGGCCTAATTTCATTTCCCTTATTGGCTCAATAACAGATATTGCGCATTTCGAACTCACGCCTCTAGCAAAGGGCTCTTCTATAACGACTTCTGCAAGAGCAATAGAAGCGTGGATGAAAAAGAAACTTATGCACACTGGCTATGCGACTACAGTGCTCGTAGACACAGACTTCTGCAATCCAATCATTACAAGAAATTGCTTGAATTACTACACTACATCTTTTTTGTATCATTAGGAGTACAAACTAGCACAACGGGTATTAGCTGACCTAAGTGTGACTGTTGTCCTCCCGCACAACAGTCAGATAATTCAACCCAAACCAACGATCAACAAACCTTCCGCACACTTTCTCTAGCAAACACTACTTTCCTCCGATTTCTTACGTTTAAGTACCACACGCCACGCAAAAGCGCTGCACCCACTTAAGAAACTCGCCAACACTGCAAACCACTTATGTCAACCATTCGATGAATGGCAAGAGGAGAGAACCACCAGCAGAGCCCAAGAAGGAAATCTTCTCCCTATTGCCATCACTTGTGTACACGGATGGCTGTGCAATGTGCATTTGTGTCCGTGGCTGTGTGATGTGTGAATAAGAGACTTCGGCAACAGCCGACGTTCTGCCGAATCGTCTTTCTGTTCGGCGGTGGATATTCCGATGCAATCCGAAGCGATGTTCGGGCCCTCTTCGGCACAAGAAAAACAACAAACCGAACACAACCCCTGCTGTTGTGTGTCTTCTGCCACTGCCACTGTCACAAAGAACAACGCAGTGCCATGAGTCTGATGCCACTAGTAAAGTGGTTTTTCAAAATGTTGCCGCAAGAGAGAGTGAGAGAGAGATAGAGTTTGTGTGTGAGGGAGAGAGCGAGTGGGCAACAATTCGTGGTGATGCGGATGACGTATACGTAATCTTAAATTTGTGTCTATATCGTCATCGCCATCATGTCACGTAGAGATTCACTCCATCCCTGCACCGAGGGCCGGCGTACAACCAACTTCACAACCGCCCATATTCCGTCTGCCAGCGTACGAACTAGTCTCGTTAGCCGTCATTATTGGGACGAAGTGAATGTGTTCTATGTATACAGGTTTACACACTAGATACAAGTCCTCACAGTACTCGAGTGCTCTCGAGAAGTTTCACCGAGGAGAGTGGAGGGAAACGTCTGCAGTCTCCTTCCGCCTCTTCCGTGCACTCGCCTTTGCCGTGCACTCGTTGCACTGGTGACTGGACATCAGCGCGTCGTCGTCGGCGACACGGTTGTCATCCTAGAAAAATTAGCAGACTACACAACTGGGTGTGTTTGTGTGCGTATGTCTGCGAGTGACTAGGATTATACATTTCAGCCTATTCGCCGCCAGTTGCTCAAGGGTAGATAAATGCTCTGGAAAAAATGTGCAACGCGGTTGATTTCCTTTGCTCACTCAACTTCGTCGTTTTTCTTCTTTCTAGTGAACAAAAAGAATAAAAAAAATAAATGTTGGAATTGAGTACTTTCGTCGGTGTCTTGTGTATTAAGCAGTTTCTTGAAGTTTTCGCATGATATCGAGCGATGCAGTGTGAAAAGCAGAGATACTTGCTTCGGTGTTACGTCTCTCTTTCATCTCGGGTCGCAGAGCAGAGAAGGCTTACAGGGGATACACTTTGCATGCAGGTGCGGTAGTCGGCTCCTTGGGAGCTGCACTCAGCCGACCACTCAAACCGGAAATAGCAGTTGGGTGACACATAAAACTAATTATTTAACTAAATCGACATATAAAGTGTGAGGAAAAGACTTGGACGTGTTTCCTGCCCGGATGGCTAAGTGAACGGGCGAATTGTTGAAAATTGAACACGAATGTTTCCGGTTGAAAGTTAAGTGGATGGAATGCTGTTGTGGTCCTTTGCTTGTCGCTCGATGAATTTACATATATAGTCAATGACATTAAGAAGTGCTGCAGCTATTCTCCATAGCTTGAGGTTTGGTTTGATTGGAAGGCTTCAGAGCTCTTCACAGAACAGAAAAATACTTACTGAATTTAAAGAGAACCATCTGATTGCAATAATTATAATATGTGTTGCGCTACAACCCGCCGGTTCAGTGGGTATAGTGGCTGTAGAGGACATACAGTCCATAGATGCGTACTACTGTTCACTCACGAGTGGAAGGGACCTACAATTTTATGCCGAATCCGAGGGGCCAATTTGAGCCAACCTCGAAAGAGGTGGGGCCATCCAAATTATTATTTTTTTGTAGTACAGACCAGCGATCGAACCTAGACTTCGAGGTTCAAGTACGGCCAGTCAGGTTCAGTCACGGGCCAGCACATCTGCTTAGCTGACACTAATGGGGGTACAATGAAGAGAACAGTGTGATATCTATGAATGGAATTTTTGGTCTGACCTATAAGACCATAAACAGCTAACAAACAAACTTCTCGTATTGTTCTCTTATGAGAGAATAGATAATACAACCCCTACGGACTCCAAAGGGCGAAGTTTGAGATGAGATTTTTGAGACAGTTTTTGAGCATTGTTAGTGTCTCGAGAGAGGTGGTGTCGTGAATTATGAATGTTGCTTACTTTGGCTATTGAACCCAGAATCCCCACTCAGCCAAGGCAGTGACATTAAAATATCCAAGAGCTGCATCGCCCCAAGCCACATTGAAGATGTGGCTGTTTATAGAAACATACACTTACTTTGGGCTGCAATCATGCCCCTTGAAGCCTGCTACTTTTATTTGTGAATTTCAATGAGACGACTAATGGACTGACATTGAACGAATGAAAACTCAGCATAAAGTGGGATTAACACGTTCCATAACATAAGCAAGCAATGAATGCTGATGTTTCAAGAGCAACGAACAGAACACCGTTTGAAATGCTCATTTGTAAGGTCTTTTGATTTAATGTTACTTAAACGAAGCACACCCACAAGCAAATTAAACCACGGGCGACATAAACGACCTAATAGAACTAATCTAGAGATATGCGCAAAAAAGAAGTGCTTGCTGTATCCACTTGGAAAACTAACATCAGCAGAAGCAGAATCTTCGTCAACCACCTCGTACCGACCCATAGCACTTACGTCCCTTCTTTCTAAGGTCACGCTGATAAATCGTCGGCTTATGAAATATCGCGGAAGCTTCTTAATCACCGACAGTATAACTTCTGCAACAACAGGTCCGCTGGTGCTTATCTCACCGAAAAGTGGAACCAATCTTTGCACAATGCAGGCGAAAGCAAGATAGTTGCGCTTGATATTTCTAAAGCATTTGACAGAGTTAGGCATCAAGCTCTTTTTTCGAAAATGCGTGCTTATGGTGTTGATGAATCTCTGCTTCTATGGATTAGAAACTATCAATCCAAGTTGTTTTGGGTGCGTTCAAGTCTGATATTCACAAAATAAATGCTGGTGTCCCCCAACGCTCTGTTAAAAATGATCTCCTGTCTGCCACTTCTAATCCAATCCACTCCTTCGCTAATGACAGCACCCTCAGCTTTTCATATTCGTTCTAAAATTCACGACCCTGCCTTCGGAGTTAGCATTGGATTGGCAGCGTATGTCAAGCACGTTGAATTCCGATCTGGACAGCTTAATTAACTGGAGTAAGAACAACGGAGTGGAATTCAATGCTGTCTGCTGTCTCTAAAGCGAAACCCTGATAATCAGCCATTATCCATGAATGGCGATTGTATCGACGAAACCGGAAAACGTCCCATCCTCGGTATGTACATCAACACAACACTTAGTTGGAACGATCACATATTCAATGTCGCCAAAAATGCTGCGAAATGTTTAGGTTTCCTTAATCGAGGCAAGAAATACTTCACCCCCTCTGATTTGGCTTTAATCTTACTTACTTACTTATCAGGCAGACGAACCATGAAGGGTCTGAGCCTGAGCTTTAATCTATACGGCGTATATTCGCCCTAAGCTTGAGTTTAACGCTCATATCTGGTCTGGTGCCCCCAAGACCACCCTGCACCTACTAGATAGAATCCAAAGGCGAGCGATAAAACTTATAGGAGACAACGATATCGCGGGTTCATTAGACTCGCTTGAACATCGACGTACCGTGTCTTCTTTGTCCGTCTTTTATCGTTATTTCAACAAACGATGCTGAAGTGAGCTAGCCAACTGCATTCCTCTCCTGGAATTCACCCGCAATACACGTCACGCCAGAAATGCACATCAGTTTACCCTTAAGTCTGCTTTCGGACGCACAGTGAAATTTAGAGACTCGTTTTTTAGCCGCACCACACGAATATGGAATGCTCTTCCCAGCTCAATATTCCCCATAGATTACAATCCGCAGATGTTTAAGACCAATGTGGACAGGTACCTCCTCTCTCTCTCCCCCACTATACCTTTGGCCCGTGCTGAGTCTTAACCCCAGACAATTAAGGGTATTAATAACCCCTTGAGCACGCGCAAATTGTAAAAAAAAACAGACAGAGTTTCAAAAGTGGATGAAGAAGTGCTACATCTCTATTAGACAAAACTTCAGCGGGCGTTCTGAAGTCATGTTTGCTTTGAGAACACCTGATAAAGGATGTTTCATGAACATTCTCTATCATGGATGAGCCTACTCAGGGATCGGCGAATGCTATGCCTAAAGTGCCAGCACCATGCGGAGCATAGGGATCGTGAAGTCAAAAAAGTATTTGGCGGAGAATCAGTGCAATGACGATTTTAAGCGATTTTTTTGAATTTTTGCAAATAAATAACGGCTGACAAAAAAGTATTCAAGAACAACGACATCGCTCAATGCTGCATAATAACCCTTTTCGCGATCATTTGCATTCCTTTTCTTTGAGTTGTGCAAGCAATGATGGATGTGGGCCTGGTTAAGACAAAAACGTGGCTTACCGTCAACCCAAATGGGGGTTTTTGTAAGGATCCTCTTGACCTTTATTACGCAGTGTCAGTGAGCCGGATTCGAGCATCAGTTTTGGGTCGCGGGACTTAAAATAATCTGGCCGGGATTGAGGACAAAACATAAAGTGACCGATAATCAGTAAAATTGAGTCACTTTTGTAGGTCTCAACGGACGTAATGAGGCTGTAGCACGCCTCTTAACACACATCGCCTATCAAATTTGGAGCCTATACATTCACCTTCAGGGCACCATAGGCACTTTAGTCAATTTTCACTTATCAGAAAAAGGCTTCATTCTAAATCTACTTCCTTTTCAAGATGAACCAATTTTCAGAAGCTGACTTCACGCCTAATTATGAACTACAGACAGTCATTTCCACAGCGCAAATGTTTTGATGAAGAAAAGGAAACAAACAATTTGAACGTCCGCCAGACATATAATATCGCCCAGGGAATCATTTTCACCGAACTTCTCCTGTTCTGTTCAATGACACTTCATCATCCTTCCTGGCGACAGTTCGCCTCTCCCAGCAGTTCGCCTCTCCCAGCATGCACTCGGACGACGGAAAGCGAGCAAGAAAGAGAAGCGGCGTAACATATTTTGAAATGTTGTCGCCACAGGCATCGAAAGTGGCATGATTATCCCCGTTCCTTGCAGCATGCAAACACATTTAAGACGCAATATGATGTCCACTGCAAATCGGACCCATTCGAGTAGCTCCACATACATCGCAACAGGGCCATCGATTGGCCTGGCAGTAGCAGATGTTTGGAGCAGAATGAGCAAGGAAAAAAAAAATGCCAAGTAGTTTGCATACAGCCTCCGGGGAAATTTCTTCGCCATTCGGAGCATGCTAATACAATGGGATGCCATCCGGTGGTAGTCTGGTTGGGGAAGTGTGTACATGTCCATGGAACAGGGACATGCAAGAAATGTGATCTCGGCATACTTCTGTTGGTCGTCGTACTCCGCATGGGGGAATGGTATGGGTCGCAACCCCCTGTTCAAAGGATGTAAAATGTAATAAATCGAATGAGGAACCAAATGATGACCAAGAAGTGCAGCATGTTAGGACATTATTCTGACTTTATTGAGTGGATTTACTAACCGACTGCGTACACTTTCCGTAGTTTTTTTAGATGTCCGCTGAAATGGGATTGTTGTCTACGCATTTGTTCTTTATAGTTGGCCTCCTGGCAAGTTTGACATGGGCTAGAGGTCTCAATGGGATATTCAGTCGAGGAGGCGCTATTTAACAAATCCCCAACAAGAAGGCCCTCACAACTCATACAAGGTATGGCATTTTGGCGTCGAGTACAAGTTTAGTTAACTTAGTCAAAAAAAGAAAAAAATAACCCGAATTTAAGGGAATTGTCCCCGAAGCGGGCCCACTTTATTTTTGTTCTGCAGCAGGGGTACCCCCAAACTCATGGCACGTTAGTGGTGTGGATCAAGCGACTATCGTGTCAACGCAATGTCAAGAAAGCAACTGCAAAAAAGCAGAGAGCTCTATATAAAGTTTGCGATTGGTATAGAATAGTGGCACATTTCATGTTGAACTTCGCGACAAACCAGTTGTTGCAAATTTATCCCCTTAAGGTGAAGAAGTGAAGAACAGAATAATGTTTTGCTGATTTTCCTGACTTGGCATAGTGTGTAAGTGTGTCGATCGCGTTGGACCGATAGATAAACTAAATTAGTAATGTTGCCAGACGAACGTTGTACACTTCGCGAATTTAGCCCGCAAATCTAATTTCCCTGCTCGAGATTTGAATCACGAGATACCATTAGACCAGACAAACTATAGAGTATATCCCCAACATCCAAATAGCAACAGGAAGAAGATGGGCACAGCAGGCAAGTATATGGCCAGGCTATAGTTCCAGGGCGTGGTGGCCCGTGGCATTGTGGGTCCGTGGCATTGTGGGTATGTGCGTCGAACCCAACCTCGACTTCGTAGGTTCGATTCCAGCTCTGTGCGACGAAAACAATTTTCACGACCCCACCTCTTTCGTGTCACTGACAATGCTCAAAGAGTATTTCCTGTCTAGAGAAAGCTTCTCAAACTTGGCCGTTCGGATTCGGCATAAAACTGTAGGTCCCTTCCACTTGTGAGAGAACAATAGCACGCACAACACTAGTGGTTGCTGAGAAGCTAGGCTCTGGCCCCTCAGGGGCTGTAGCGCGACCCATATTATTATATTATAGTTCCAGGGCATCTAAAACCGAGAATGATTGCGGGTGGTTCTTGTTCTATACCAGTTACAAAAGCATTTCCCTAAGCCACAAGTACAGGCGTCAAACAGCTTCGCCGCTTTGTTGTAAGCATCAAGTGGTTCTCCTGAGTAGTGAACAATGCGCGAGATCATATCACTTTAGGGCCAGTTGGGTCTTAAGACTCCAGTGACAATCGAATCGCGGCTGGATGTCTGTATCACACGGAAATTTGTTGCTGAGTGCTTTTCACTGTCATATTTTTAGCAAAAAATCGAATGCGCGGTACAGGTGCAATCTTCCCGTCCGACACTTTTTCCTACCATATATTGGATGTGTCATTACATCCTTGATGCACAATAGTTTTTTTTTTACACCTATGTTAGTCTGGTTCTACTGTATTCCACAGATTACTATATCTAGACATAAAGTCATTAGGCTCTTTTAGTCTAAGTGCCGCCTCGTTAACGACAGTCCAACGCCGACGAACAGGTTCAATGGAAATAACAGTGTGATCTTGTCCCAGTCGCAGTCGCAGTCGCACTGCTGATGTTGATTTAAGTGCGCCAGTGATGATCGCTATGCACATCAGGCACATTCCAGACTGAGGATACACATCACTCAGATCTTATAATTATGCTGAGAGTGTACCATTTGAATTTCGTGTTTGACTACTAACCGTCTTGTCAGTCACGGCACGTTGTGATATAAATTATCATGTCATCAGGCAATGATAAGGCATACTTTGAGACTCATGCTGACTCATACTCAACATACGTCTTTAGTAGCAACTGTTCTCGATTTGATAAGGGAACCAAATTAAATTTTGTCTCAATTTAAATATTGATATCAGATCATAAAATGTGCGGGTGATATCAAAATAGGGCCACATTGCGAATTTGGCCTTATATCGCTTTGAAAGCAAACTTAGTTTTCAGAAATCTGTAATATTCCCCGTCACCATCTCTGTATCCTGACTGCTTCGAAAAAGCAACTCGGTTTCATTTGTGGGCACTCGGGAGACCACGTTTCATCGTCAGGAATCCTTAATGGCAATCCATACCCACCGCTGAGGGGACGTCCTCCCGGGTCAAACGGTGATGATTGTTTATCTCGGATGATGTTTCCAATTATGTCACCAGCATATTGATTACGTTCGACTAAATGACTCAGAAATGGATGTTTGGGCTTTTCTGGCAGTGAGTCATACCATGAGTCATTTGAGGAACCCTCCGAATGCTTTGGTCGAAAAAAAGTTCGGCTGTGTCCAATGAATCACGCTGATTGTTGATGTTATTGCCATTGGAATATGGTTGGTTCATGGATGAGGTGTTGGGTCAATGCGCAACAAAATTAAAATTATGGACAGAAAAGTTCGCTGGCAATTCAGCGAATGAAGGGTGGCTGCGTATGTTATGTTGACACTGACACCACTTGTGTAGAAGTAGAAGTAATGCAGATCTTGTGAAGGTACCAGTTACTTAACATGTGACCGGTTGATTGTTGGAGCAAAGTTCAATTAAATTCAATTCCAGTTCTATTTCGCCTTCACAAAACTTCGATTAGACGGCAGCTAAGGGCAGTCACTCGCTCTTACGTTTGGTGTACTAACACATATGATGTCTATAATCTATAGACTCTGCGCAATAAGGGGTCAGCGGCTTTAGAACTATTTCAGATGATGCAGCGTTCGTCATGGTAGGAATGTTACCTGTCGTCTTGCGCAAGACAGGCAGTCGGTGAATCTGCTAACCCTCTTTGACAAGTGATGTGAATCGTTCACGCTAGTAACACGGGTTATCAGTATCTTGAAGCAGATTCCACTTCCATTGGCGTAAACTACAATACTGTGGATGTACACAGCTAGAATTCAGAGACTAGGATGCCTAGCTATGGCCGAAGCAATCGGAGAGGTCCTCCAGGATCGTTTTCCTTTTGACCTCTGTATGTAGAAATCTGCTGCAAAAAGTGCTATTAGTATTACCCAGTCCAAAATTTGGCACGCAAGCCCAAACACTCATGCAGATAGCTTGCGAACAGAACATACTGTAAGTGACTTCTTCCTCCCCTCCGTTGACTCCAATACAAATTCCGGTGTTATCGCCCAATAAGAGACGAGTGGAGCCCAGAAGAACCCATCAGAAACACGAACTCCGTCCTGGGAACATCTCTGCGGACATCTCCTCCGAATTGTTAAACGTGCACTGCTTGATCAGACTACCTGACTACGACAGTGCTTTTTAAGCGGAGGTCCTGGCGGTCAAAGAAGCTGCCAAAATGATATCATTGTTGGAAATACCACCGGCAGATATATTTGAAGCCAAGCGGCATTTCATCGCCAACGAGTTGGACGACAAAAGGCTAGGTTAGGTTAGGTTAGGTTATAGTGGCTGACTGCTAAGGGCCAGAGTAGGCCCATGGTGATACCACGCGGATTGACTTCTCCTAACACTGGAACCAGTTGGTGCTTTTAGTGAAGCGATTTAGCTGGTCTATACTGGCGCTGTTTAGCTCATTGCGGCCGCTGAAGTTGTAGGCCCCTAAGTGTAGAAACCTACGACTAGCCAGAGCACTATAGGAGCAGAGTAGGTGATGAGTGTTTTCTTCCTCCTCATCATTCATGCAGCTTCTGCAAAAATCATTATATGGGGCACCCATCCTGCGAGCATGAGTGCCAATTGCATGGTGTCCGGTTATGACTCCTATAAGACTCCTTTATGAGTGCTTAATGAGTCGAAGTAGGCCCAGCGACCGTTTTAAGTTAAGTGATGGACAGATTTCCTTTGTATTTAGGCAGGTGGTCCCTTCTAGCCATTTGTCATTTATGGTTTTAATTGTGTGAATCTTAAGAAGATGGTAGGCTGTAGCTATCGGCTTGGAAGGTGGTACCCCTGCAATTGATAGGGATGAGGTTGTACCACACCTGGCGAGTTCATTAGCTTTGCAATTTCCTGGTATGTCACAGTGTCCCGACACCCACATCAGATGAATGTTAAAATGCTCAGCCATCTCGTTAAGAGACAGCCTGCAATTAAGGAATTTTTTTGAGTAAAACATGACATTGTCCAGGGATTTTTTAGCGCCCTGGCTATCGGAACAGATAGCCCTTTTTGACAACACCCTTTTCCTACAACACCGCCTCTTTAATCACTATGGTTTCTGGCTGAAAAACGCATTCAGTGATCAGGAGCTTCAAGGAGATAGCAATGTTGGGATCTTGGCAAGGGGTGGGTGTCTACCCGTACCCACCCCTTGGCCAGTCTTCGATCCATCTGTGAAGATACGCAGAGGATCATCCAACGTTTGTCGATCAGACAGTCCGATCTGGACGGAATGCTGATAGAGAATTGCTTCTCGAGGATAGCCTGTGGTATTATATCACGTTGTTTTTGAGCCAAGACAACGCCTCTTTAATCGCTATGGTTTCTGACTGACAAACGCTACAGCTATTAAGAGATCTTGGGAATAGACACTCGCACCCACCCCTTCGTTAGTCTTCGATTAGTGTGTAAAAATACGCAGAGGATCATCCAACGTCTGCCTATCAGACATCCAGTTCGATCTGGGAGGAATGCTGATTAAGAATTTCTTCTCGAGGATAGCCTGTGGTATTAGGCTGTCAGTGTCAATAGGAAGGAAGTTCCTGAATTCCTTGAGAATGGTTGAGTGGCCGATGTTGAGTTCGGACCACAGTGGGAGTGTTTTGAGTCTCAAGGCTGTGCTGGCAGCTGTTTGTTTTACGAATATTTCCAGTGGTGGAAGATGGAGGAGAATATTCACTGATTCTGACGGAGGAGTACTTCTCAGTGCTCTGCTAATGCACGGGTAGGCCAGGCTTTGTACTCGGTTGAGTGCCTTGCAGTTGATAGCCTTGTTTAGTGCTGTCCACCAAACTGATACTCCATACAGAAATGTCGGTCTGACAATAGAGGTGAAAATCCAGTTAGCGATGAGAGGTTGTAAGCCTCATTTGCATCCAATGGCTTTTCTGCAGCTAAAATGGGCAGAAGAGGCTTTCTTGACCCTTTCTTGGATGTTGAGCTTCCAGTTTAGCTTGCTATCGATCGTGAGACCCAGAAATTTCGCACTGGTAGTTAGCTGTAATATGGTGCCACACAGCAGTGGGGGGGTCAAACTGGGGGATTTTGTGTCTTCTGGTGAAGATTGGGAAATCCGGTTTTTGTAGGTTAACGACAAGCTATTCGAAAACTATAATGCTATCTGTCTGTTGACTCCGTTCTTCCAATTCCACAGTTAATTGTAGAGTTGACTCTTAACAACAATTGATTAAAATATTATTTTTAGAAATTTAGTCAGCCCACGTCATAGACTATAAGCCGACTATTTTTTAAAAATAGTCTTAACTTAACTTGTGTCAAATCAACAATATGGCTGGCGCTACAGTCCGTTGAGGGCCAGAGCTTAGCTTCTCAGCAACCACTCGCGTTGTGCGTGCTATTGTTCTTTCACCAGTGGAAGGTGACCTATAGTTTTATGCCGACTCCGAACGGCCAAGTTTGAGAAGATTTTTCTAGACAGGAAGTACTCTTTGAGCAGTGTCAGTGAATCGAGAGAGGTAGGGCAGTGAAAATTATTTCTGTCGCACAGAGCAGGAATCGAACTTACGACGTCAAGGTTGGGGTCGACGCACATACCCACAATGCAACGGGACACATGTGTCAGTTATGTCGATTTAACCCTTTCGGCGTTCATTTCATAGGAAAACAGCGATGTTGAGGTAATTTCACTGAACTGGACTCGACAGTGTTTACAGGACGTAATGTGGCATTTCTATTTTTACCACACCCTTTAGACTAGACTTCTGACATAACAAAGGCGGAAGAAATTGAAGAAAATACAGGAATGAAGCAAAGACGGACGCAATAAATCCCCAAGAGTTTCTATACTTCCCACACTGATGTCACCCACAAATCATCCTCTGCTTACTGTCACCAATACGACTACCAGTTGGCGTTTCTCTCCCCCACACAACTTACCCTTTGATACACATTCACTGAAGCTAAGTGAAAAGGGATGACAAAAGAGGACCAAAAGAAGGAGAGAAGAAGATAATTCTCTTGCATAAGTGAGTTCTCTCAGATAATAGCATAAACTTCTTCCTCGAGTTGAGTTGGTGGGCTTTTTGAATACTTCCTTGAGTCTGGACCCTGCCATCCGCCGAGCCTACTCAGAGCAATCCTTTTGCGGCCACTTGTAATCCACCTAAAGACATTGGGAAACCACCGTCCGCTCCGCCCAGCTTAAGTGGAACAACCCGAAATCATAATTATGTACTTCTCCCAGTGTGTACGAGTATGCCGTGCACATATAGGTAATTCCATCGCAACCAGCACGCCGTCTAGCCACACCGTTGCAGTGAAAAGTTCTTCGTCTACTGCATGACTGGGTGTCGGCCTGTCTGGCCGAGTAGAGCCCACACCCAAAAAAGGAGATTCCTTCTGGCTCCTGTGTCCTGGCCACCCTGTCCCCACCCAAAGCTAGTGAATTTGTAATTGATTTTATCTGCTCGGGCAGAAGTACAACAAGCGAAGGAAAGACGGAAAAAATGGAAAAAAAAACACGGAACTTTGTCGTTTCCCTCTCGGACTTCAAATCAATACCCACGCCCAGCATACACATGGAAGTCCGGACACCGGAATATGCTACATCCCCTCCCCCATAATCGAATAATGTGATTTGTTATCCTCGAGCAGGGATCACGACGACCTAAAATTGAATCTTTGTTCAGAACTTACCAGATGTCGGTTGGTGGTGTATCTTGTAAAATCTTAGGAAATTCAACTCGTAGCCAGAATGACTTACCTGCAAAGAGAAAAATGAGAAGGAACACATTTTATTACGTAATAAATCGATTTGAAGGTGTAAACGGGGTTGGAGTCGACGCTTCCTTGTCGATATGCACAAGGAAGCACACTGCCAAGTAGGAGTAGTTTGGTTGCTTCATGTTGTTTCCTCGAAGTGGAGGAAAATATAGCTACTAACAATCCGGTGGACCTTTATCTGCAGGTTATACAGGTTCACCGCACAAACAGGGTGCAATGGAACTTTGTTGCACAAGAAAGGAACAATGGGAGGATAATTGTTAACTAGTGGGAGTAATAGGGTTGTTACAAGGACCTGACGTAAATAGGTATCGCTTTTTTATTGTTGTTGTTATGGTCAGAGTGCGGATATGGTTTTCAAGAGGTTCAATTTGACATTTGAGGCAACAGCTTCAGCGCTAAGGCAGGGAAATGCTCGATTAGGCTCATCGAACGAGGGGATTCTTGACACCACCCTGTTGCTGTGAAATATTGGTCGTCCCAAATAGAATGAAAGGGAAATCTGAGGAAAGCATCAGCTCCAATTCCATGATTCATCATCAGGTACGGCAACTTTTTTTCGAGATACAGACACAACACTCATAGTCTGACCTTATGAAAGAAATCACACCATTCAATCCTGGCATACAACGTAGAGGCAGGCACAATCTCAAAAGCGGTCGAAGCAGTCCTTTATAATCTTAACGAGATAAGTTGTGCGTACCTTTGTTAATAGCTTCTGGACAAATTCAAATTACGAGAGAGCGAAACTTCTGTCCGAAGAGTTTTGGAACACGAGCCTGTGGTCCAATCCAGCAGAAGATGTCTCCGTTTAAGGTGCGACAAATAAATGAGTAGTGGTGGCCTGTGCCGTTGTGGGTATGTGCGTCGACCTCAACCTCGACGTCGTAGGTTCGATTCCAGCTCTGTGCGACGAAAACAATTTTCACGAACCCGCCTCTTTCGAGTCACTGACAATGCTCAAAGAGTATTTCCTGTCTAGAAAAAGCGTACAACACGAGTGGTTGCTGAGAAGCTAGGCCCTGGCCCTCTGCGGGCTGTAGCGCCACCCATATTATTTTATTATAAATAAATAAGTTTTGTCCGATCCACAAGAAAGGAGACCCCTTCAACTGACCTGGACCCAAGAAATGCAAATCGACACTCACCATCTGTTCGTCGATTTCAAGGCCGCATATGACAGCGTGCATACGCCATGTCTAGTTTTGACATTCCTGCCAAACTCGTCAGGCTGTGCAGGATGACGATGGAGAACTCTCGCTGCTCCATCAAGGTCGGTAACGAACTCACAGAGACCTTCAATGTCAAAAAAGCTTTTAGACAAGGCGACGCACTGTCATGTGATTTCTTCAACATTGTCCTGGAGAAGATCGTGCGAAACTCACACGCCAACACTAGAGGCACGATCTTCTAGAAGTCCGTGCAATTGTTAGCATACGCCGATGACACTGACGTGATTGGCAGAACTCAGCGAGCCGTCAGTGATGCTTTTGCTAACATTGAGACGGAAGCGGCTAATATGGGCCTGGCGGTGAATGAGGACAAAACGAAGTATATACTGTCCTCAAAAAAGGACATACAACATCGACGTCTTGGACAGAGCGTCCCAATGGGCAGCTATAACTTCGAGGTAGTCAAGGACTTCACTTACCTCGGCTCCGGAGTAAACTGTACAAATAACATCAGTACCGAGATCAAGCGTAGGATAACTCTTGCCAACCGCTGTTTCTTCGGGCTCAAGAGGCAATTGAGTAATAGAGCCCTCTCTCGAAGAACAAAGTTGACTCTATATAAGACCTTGATCATCCCAGTCCTGCTGTACGGCGCGGATGCATGGACAATCTCGAAAGCGGATGAAGAAGTCCTTGGTCTCTTTGAGAGAAAAGTTCTACGCACGATCTTTGGTCCTGTTTGTGTTGACGGGTTCTGGAGGAGAAGATTCAACCACGAACTGTAAGGGCTGTACAGCGACATGAGCCTAGTTAGGCGTCTACGGATCTAACGCCTACGGCGGCTAGGTCATGTAGAGCATATGGAAACCACAGCTCCGGCCCGAAGAATCTTCGAATCCGAACCTGTCGGGCAACGCAACAGAGGACGCCCGTGTTTAAGGTGGCGCACCCAAGTGGAGAAGGACCTCAACCAACTTGGTGTGCAAAACTGAAGACAGCTAGCCAGAGATCGCGCTAGTTGGAGAGGCATGTTGGTTGAGGCCCAGGTCCACCCCGGACTGTAGCGCCACACAAAGAAGAAGAAATAAATGAGTTACAGAAACTAGATGAAGGCAAAATAACGATTATCGAAACCAAGGTCGAGTATGGCTGCTGGAGCAGATAGCGAACGCGTCTCTTTGTGCCATTGGTTGGGATTATGCACCAATTTATATGTTAGATGTGGTGAGGAAAAAAATTGAGCAATAAGTGGAAACTAAATACTGCTTATAGAGGGATAACGCCCGGAGGGCAGGATCTGTACACTCAGGGCAAAGTTGTTGACACCTTCCAACTTGAGCTGAACCAATGAATGCAACCATTGTGGAGCCGCTCACAAAGTTGAAACTATTCTCACCCAGTACAAGGTAGATATTACTATGAAGTTGATGCTTGGTGTCTTCGACCGAAAAAATCCATACAACCACGAATACTTCGAGATATACCAGCTAAGAGGTTCGAGCCTTTTGGTTCGAGAAGGACGCAAACAACATACGGTATAGAGATGAAGACATCGCGGGGGTAAGACAGTTTGGTCTAGATGGAATGGAAGCACTGTGCCGAGGCAATGGTGCCTGAAAAATCTTCTTCCTCATTTTGTGTGATCACCTGAAACCTTCCGTGAATAATCACTGAAGTTTCAGGCCGCGGTAAATCCTGGAAAAAATCTTAAAAAGGAAAATTTGCATTTCAATGATGATAGGGGAACTATGCAACCCAACGACAAATTCCGGTCAAAATCATTGCATTGTGCAGGATGACGATGGAGGATTGTCGCTGCTCCATCAAGGTACGTAACGAACACGCAGATAATTCTACGCTCTGTCTTCTGTGACTTCTATAACATCAGTTTAAAGATTTCTCAAGAAGATCTCCAAGGTATCTTTAACTCGCTGAGGAAGAAAAAGTCATTGGGAATCGAAGGTATTCCAAATATTGTGCTTCGTCGTTTTCTCCCCGAAGCAGTGAAAACTTACACAAGACTGTTTTACAATGCGCTAAGTAATGCATATTACCCAAAACACTGGAAAACAGCTGTGATGCAACCAATGCCTAAACGAGGTAGAGATACATCTGTCCCGACAAATCTTCGGTCGATCAGTCGTCTTCCTTGCATAAGCTAGGTTTTTGAAAAGATAGTTATTCGAGTTCTGAAACAATGGGTTGAGGAAAATAATATCATACCGGACAACCAGGTCGGAGGAGGGGCATGAAACCATACACACCCGTCTAACTAGTGTCCGACATTCAATGGAATAAAGACAAGAAACAGTGCACGAGTGCTTGCTTGTGATTGACTTGGAGAAAGCATTCGACACCGTTTGGTTGGAGGGCCTCTCCCTCAAGCTGGTCAGGCTCGGTATAAGTAAACCACTGCTATACATGATCTATGACATGATAACAGGTAGAAGGTTCGTCGTAAAAAGTGGCCATTTCTTCCACGGTCTGTGACATCAAAAACGGTCTGCAACAGGGAGCAGTTGGTTCGCCGATTCTGTTTTTAATATTCACTGCAGATGTGACAGGTTCAATGCCGCTCTTAATTGCATACGCCGATCA
Source organism: Eristalis arbustorum (assembly GCA_916610145.1). NCBI lineage: Eukaryota > Metazoa > Arthropoda > Insecta > Diptera > Syrphidae > Eristalis > Eristalis arbustorum. The sequence goes on along the minus strand of OU744320.1, from coordinate 51,498,539 downwards.
CGAATTTAGCAGAGGATGCCTCCGGTTAAGGTGCGACAAATAAATGAGTAACAGAAACTAGATGAAGGCAAAATAACGATATCGAGACCAAGGTCTTATTTGTGTACGCCGACGATTTAGTGGCGTACAGATCAGGCCCTTTGCTGGCCTTTGCTGTGGCAAGGGAGTTCTTTTACAGTAGCCAACTTTATACCAGAGTGAAGGTAATCTGCTACATGGCCCTCATCCGGCCAATTATGGCATACAGATGTCCACTGTGGTTCAACGTGAGTCCATCCCAGATGGAAAAGATGAGGTTGTTCGAGAGACAATGTCTTCGGACTTGTCTACGTTTGTATCGTACACCCGAGTCTGAGTACAAGAAGTACTATTAGAACGAGGTCCTGTACAACGGGGCAAACCTGAAAAGGATAGATAACTTTATTATTAAGCTGATCAGACGACACATTGCACGAGCTATGACTTCAACCAACAGTCTGATCTTTGGGGCTTCCTACCCCAGCGTAATGTAAAAACCATCGGTTCTAAGACACTTTTTAGCACTGGATCACGATCTTGAAAAATTAGCCAAATTGTTGGCATACGCGAGCCGTCAATGAAGCGTTTAGTGGCATCAAATAAGAGTCGGTCCAAATGGGACTACCGGCGAATGAGGGCAAGACGAAGTATATGCTGCCTTCAGGGAAAGGAACATGGCCAGAACGTCAACATAGGTAGACATACTTTCGAGTTTGTAAAGGACTTCCCTCAACTCGGCTCAAAGGAAAACCATTCCAGCTCTGCTGTACGGCGCAGTTGCATGGACAATATCAAAAGCCTTGATCTCACCGTGAGAAAAGTTTTTCGTTCATTCTTTGGACATTTTATGTTGGTGTCGTCTGCAGAAGGTCAAGTAGATCGACATAGCAGAGGCTGCTCTTGAAAGTTTGCAAAACTGAAATCCAACTGCCTGGAGTTCAAGATAGAAGAGGATTTTAAGAGTCCCGCTTTAGAGGTTGTAGGGTTGTAGGTTCATCCCAATGAAAAAACAACAACACCCCAGAGTCCCAAAAGATCTTTGTTTTCGGCCTGGCTGCGGCCACACAGTCACTGCCTCACAAGTCACAACAAAAGCAGTCCGTTGTTGTCGTTTTCGTTTAATTGAATTTTAGTGAAAAAGTGTGAAAATCTACGATAGACTTCGCTGACTACATTTCTATTTCTGTTTACATAACATCTTCGTTCGATCCGCCGCCGCACTCCACTGCATCGCCAAGACAAGTCCCAATCGAACCGAGGTATTCCCATCAATAAGATCACCTCAAAGATAAAACTAAATTAACACAAGTCCATTAGCATCGTTATTATGCGTGTCTGCAGCACAGCATCAAGCCCGGCTATCGCCTAATGCCACATTCTTCACACTCGACACGGAGGAAAAGGCGGAGTTTCTGACGTTCAATTTACATATCAATTAGGACCACTTGGTCGATTCATAAGACCGCGATAATTTCGTGATCATTAACCTTAAGAAGCATAGCAAAATGAAATGGGGAGAGGCAGCATCAGGCATCCGACGAGGCTACCCATCGCAGCGGAACAAATCAGGGAGTTGCTTGCTCTGGTTTGTTGACTTTTGTATCCTTTCTCTTTCACCGCGCATTGCTACCGAGATCCTCCCTGAGATCGCATGCAATGAAAGGAGTAAGATATTCCCCCTCTGAATTCCAGATACCCGGAGACTGTTAACTGACTGACCCCGTTGCAAATCGCTTCAACGTCTGATAATTTTTTGTTGCTAGTCGACCGTGCAGCCTTTGAGGTATCGAAACACTGTGTGCTGCCGAAATACCTTCCATTGAAAGTGTAACTAGCGCACGTAGCTCGATATATTTCCGACTTGACCTACTTCTGGCGCGTCTTTCCCTACTGTTCGGCGGCGGCAAAGAGGACGGACTTCCTGTGAATGAAATTCCTTCGTCCTTTCTTTGCTGCGAGGGGTAGCGATTTGTCCACTCCTTACCCATTGTGCATAATTGAAGAAAAAATAAGTGGTGGGCGGGACAAAGGCACCTCAGGCTCGGTCCGAATAATGAATATTGCAACGACTTCACTCTGCTCTGCCGTTCCACTGAGAACCGTAGTTCTGCGCTGGTAACCCCGCGCGTCACTGGTCCTATTGCTGAGTTATTGCAATTATGCAGTTAGTGTTTCGAAACCGGCACCGTGGCATTGAATGGTGGATTTGCGTGGATGGATCTGTCTTCGAGGCCCTTTGTCGCATTCAATTTTGATGACAAAAGCACAATCGCTCGATTTTAATTAAGGAAATGGCGATGAGAGAGGAAATGAATTCGTGGATTTATAATTAGAAGCACTAACTTCTGCTGGAAAGATCTGACAAAGCGGCAGATTACATTGTATTCTTCTTCCAAGGAAGCCTGCGCCAACCGGCGGTATATGAGCGATATCCGGAGCTCTTAATAAGATCTTTGTCAAATGTGAAATAATTTGCGAAGGGTTGTGATTGTCTGCTTACTTATAGTGTCCGGGAGACGTGACAGCTGACGTTCAAGATAAGTTTTGCAACAGGATGCGGAGAGTTTGAGACGACTTCTATTGATTCGTTGAGCCGCGAAATATTTCCCTGTGCCAGCTTTCCGGCTCTATGCAGCGGGTCAGGATTTAGGATCATTTTATGTATTACTGTTGGGACATTTGTTCGGAATCACGCTATTTCGCGGCACCTACATGCTTCGGCAGATTCTACATCAGCTTCATATGTGCACACGCCCCTACCGACGAAGCGGAAGACTCTGTCAAAGAGGATTATGACGACTTCTTGGACGAAGCCTGTCCGGAGTACGATGTCAAAATCGTACTCGGAGACTTGAATGCTAAAATCGGTAAGGAAAACAGCAGCACAGCCTTCACGACACGGCAACAGATAACGGCTTCCGACTCACAGACTTTGCGACAGCATGTATATGGTCATAAGTAGCACAAGGTTCCCTCGCAAAAAAATCCACACAGCAACCTGGCGATCCACGGATGGTCGAACCGCCAAACAAATCGACCATGTACTTATTGACGGAAGACACGCGTCAAATATCCTGCATGTGCGAACATCCAGGGAGGCAAACGTCGACTCTGGCCACTTTCTTGTTGCAGCAAGATTTAGAGCTCGACTGTCCAATGTCAGAAAGCTGCACCAGCCGACAAAGAGAACTTTTGACATTGGACGACAAAGCACACCGGATATTGGCAGAGCCTACGAGGAGCAATTAAGTGAGAGACTCTCCGGTATGCCTACGTCAAGTGCCAACGAGATGTAGTTGCACTGCCGCTCGGCTATCAAAAAGGTAGCGGAAACTGCCTTAGGCTACCTACCACCCCCGACAAGAAACCCGTGGTATGAAGGCGAGTCTTAGCAGAAAAAACGTGCAACCAACGAGGCATACCAAAAAGCGCTGCAACGGAAAACAAGAGCAGCGCAAGAGGAGTACCGGGCTAGAAGACGGGAGGAGAAAAAGCTTATACGCCTGGATATCAAGGACATCGAAGAGCCTAGGGACAAGCAAAAAAATCCTGGCTCTTCGAAATTGCGTTTGGAAACCTAGTTACAGACCCACCGGGAATAGTGGATGTGTTTAAGCAACACTTCCAACACTATCCAGTGTTGGACTTCCAAGACTATAACTATAGAGGTATATCCCTGCTCAATGACCCCTACAAGATCCTTTTTTTTTTTTTTTACTAATTTTTGTTTTATTTTGAATTGAATAACTTACATGCTAGACAAAAATGCTTAAAACTAGCTTAACTAACTTAAGAAATGTTCTTACTCCTAACCTACTGACCCTATACGGGTACTCTAAGCTATTCTAGTCGTAAATTTGTCTATGCCTTTCGGCTTATGCTATGTTTTTTTTTTCACTGTGTTAAAGACACACCGTTCTACTTTCATTGTTTCGCCAAGAAAACTGGACAGAAAAACTTGGCTATATATATCTAATTTAACCTAACTTAAGCTAACTACGACTAAAACTAACCTAACATTAACATTAAAACTTAAGACTATCTTAACTATGTCCGTAACAGTACGGACGCGTGCACCAGGGCGTATATGCTATGTATATGCCTAACATATATAATTTATACGCCGCTGTGCACCTTTTTTTTTATTTCTTGTTTTATTTTTTTTTTTTTTTTGTTTTTTATTTTATTTTTTGTATTTTTTTTTTTTTTTTTGTGGTATATATTTCTTAGGACTACCTTAAACCTATGTAAGTTGGCCACCATGGTCAACTACCGCGTCATTTATAAAAGCCAGCGACGGCGGGAGCTGGTTTTGGTGTAACCACCAGTAAAATTGCCGTTCTTTGGCAGACTCTCTCCTGTCTCGAGCAGAGATCGCTCTACTGAACCGGAGGAGATCCTCGTGACTGCGAGCGACATCCCGTTCATAATGAAGTCGCCTGTCCACTGTTCGGCGTACGACGTGGAAGATTACAGGACATCCGTGTGGATCCTGTATTAGGCCAATTGTATCGAGATAGAGGAACGCCTCGGGAGGAATAAAGCCGGTAAGGCGCACTCTCTCATGGTACATAACGTGGGGGTAGTAAGCCCCAAAGATCAGACTGTTGGAAGAAGTCATAGCTCGTGCAATATGCCATCTGATCAGCTTAATAATAAAAATATCTATCCTGTTGAGGTTTGCCTCGTTGTACAAGACCTCATTGGCATAGTACTTCTTGTACTCAGATTCGGCAGAACGATACAAACGGAGACAAGTCCGAAGACATTGTCTCTCGAACAACCTCATCTTTTCCATCTGGGAAGGACTCACGTTGAACCACAACGGACAACCGTACGCCATAATTGGCCGGATGAGGGCCATGTAGCAGATTACCTTCACCCTGGTATCAAGTTGGCTGCTGTAAAACAACCTCCTTGCCACAGCAAAGGCCTTTTTAGCTTTGGCCAGAGCAATATATATGTTTGTCAAAATACAGATATTGGTCCAACCAAATGCCAAGATACCTAACTACACTTTTCACATCTAAGGGGCGTCCCTGTGGGTCAACAATGCCGAACTTACGCCAATTTGTGCGCGTATCCCATGATGCCATGTACAACGGGGTTCTGAAAAGGATAGTTTCACACTTCCGGAAGTTGATAATCAACTTCCAGTCGTCGCAAAATCGCTGAATTTGTTCGAAGTCACCTTGCAATAAGATATTTATTTCATCGACCTTCGGACCTGATCTGTACGCCACTAAATCGTCGGCGTACGCAATTAAGTGCGGCATTGAACCTATCAGATCAGCAGTGAATATTGAAAACAGGATCGGCGAACCAACCGCTCCTTGTTGCAGACCGTTTTTGATGTCAAAGACCGTGGCAGAAGTTACATCGCCACTTTTCACGACGAACTTTCTACCTGTTATCATGTCATAGATCATGTATAGCAATGGTTTACTTACGCCGAGCCTGACCAGCTTGAGGAAGAGGCCCTCCAACCAAACGGTGTCGAACGCTTTCTCCAAGTCAATCAAGCAAGCACCCGTGCATTGTTTCTTGTCTTTATTCCATTGAATGTCGGACATGTCGCGGCATGTATGGTTTCATGCCCCGCCCTGAATCCGAACTGGTTGTCCGGTATGATATTATTTTCCTCAACCCATTGTTTCAGAACTCGAATGACTATCTTTTCAAAAACCTTGCTTATGCAAGGAAGAAGACTGATCGACCGAAGGTTTGTCGGGATAGATCTATCTTTGTCCCGTTTAGGGATTGGTTGCACCACAGCTGTCTTCCAATGTTTTGGGTAATATGCATTACTTAGCGTATTGTTAAAGAGTGTTGTGTAAATTTGCACTGCTTCGGGGGGAAGATGGCGAAGCACAATATTTGGAATACCATCGATTCCCACTGACTTTTTCTTCTTCAGCGAGTTAAAGATACCCTGGAGATCTTCTTGAGAGATCAAGATGTGATTTCTGTCATTGGCGATGGCACTATTTGCCATATTAACGTCATTGAACCTGGTGAAACCTGGATTCTCAGATCGCCACTGACTTATCTCGTTACGAAGATTACTGTGGTTCAGCAGGGCTTCGTTCTCCAGTTCGTGATTCGGCCTGCGAACCTCGTTGACCGTATACACTCCCTGGAAGACAGCACCGATTGCTTTCACCTTCTCCTGAGGGTCTTCAACCACGAAGAAGTCATTGTCTAGCACTGCCCCATCTGTATCTATGCCGACTGAAGTGAGTAACTGTTCGTTATTTGTCGTCCTAGGAAGTCTAACGCACTGAATGTCGTTTTGATCTTTTCTCCGAAATATTTTATTTACTTGCGGGAACATACCCGGGTTGTTAGATCGTACAGCCCGGATTTTGTTGCCCCAGTGCAAGCTTATAGCCATGCTATAATTAATTCGGATTAGCTGTTGGAGGGTCTTGATCTCCGACTTCAGTGCCCTGACTTCCGGATTTTGTGGATCTGTAAACCGCCTGTGCAAGAGTTTGAGTCTTGACAGCAGCCTACTTTTGTGCACGTGAAGTGTATCGACAAGATCCTTTCAGTGTATCCTATCCAGTGTACTGTGTGAACGTCTAAAGCCGTTTTGCAATCGGCACGTACCAGTGCGGCTTCCGGCCTGGCAAATCGACTATAGACCAAATCTTCACACTAAGGCAGATCCTGCAGAAGACCAGCGAGTTTCAAATCGATACTTACCATCTATTCATCGATTTCAAAGCCGCATACGACAGCATTCATCGCAATTTGGTACTGGAGAAGATAGTGCGGCGGGCAAAAGTCAACAAGGAAGGCACAAGTCAAGTCAGTCCAGCTGTTGGGATACGCTGATGACATCGATATTATCGCGCGGTCCAAACGCGCCGTAGTGGAAGTTGTCACTGCAATTGAGGAACAGGCGAAACCATCTGGTCTTAAGGTCAGCAAGGACAAGACAAAATAAATGCTGTCGAGCAAAAAACGACGCCTCACCTCCTAGGCCAAAACGTTACAATCGACAGCTACAATTTTGAGGTAGTAAGGGAGTTTGTCTATGTAAACAAGCAAGCATATGTAAACTCCACGAATGACATCGTAGTGGAGATCCGACGTAGAATCGCCCTTGGCAACCGATGCTACTTGAGTCTGTCAAAACAACTGAGCTCGAAACCCCTGACTCGAAGGACCAATGTCATACTTTACAAAACCCTTATTCTGTCAGTGCTACATTATGGAGCCGAAAGCTGGACATTAAGTTAGACTGCAAAGCTGATTCTTGGTGCCTTCGAAAGAAAAATTCTACGTCGGATATATGGTCCCGTCTGCGAGGAAGGCGAATGGAGGAGAAGACACAACCGCGAACTCTACGAGCTGTACAAGGATGTGAATGTAGTCCGGAAGGCAAAAAGCCGTCGACTACACTGGCTCGGCCACATCGAGCGAATGGACAACAACGCTCCAGTAAAGAGGATCTTCGAATCCGAGCCTCCTGGTTCGAGAAGGAGAGGAAGACCGAACCTCCGGTACAGAGACCAAGTTATCGCGGATGCAAGACAGCTTGGCCTTGATGACTGGAAGCAGCGTGCCCATGGAAGGCAGCAATTGCTCAGGCTCGGACCCTTCATGGTTCGTCCGCCTGATAAGTAAGTAAGTACGTACTTCGCTACTACTGGTTTGGACTTAAATGCGTCTGCATCAGGAAGGTATCCTTTTGGCAGACCCAGAACGAGGTGGTTGGACCAAGTTCAAAAACTCTCTTGGTTGCACTTGGGAATAATAAATAATGAGTTAGAGTCGATAGCGGAGTATCGAGTGGCCTGCAGATCTCTAATGCGTGCCTTACCCCCGAGACGCCTTTAGTGGATCATGCCTAGCCTATATGCATATTTGGGACGCACAATTTTGGTCGTTCGTGTCAGAGTAATTCTATGTCGGATGTGTGTAGGTCCAGGTAGACAAACACCTTAACTACCTCAAAAGCTAGTTTCGCATGTTCTTCAATAGCGACGATGGCAATGTCCTACAGGACAGCACCTTTCATTATTACATCAAACCCCCCGAATAAAGAAGTCTAGGCAGAATATACGCTTCCATGGAAGCCTGCATTGATGGGTGAAGAGACTGGACTTCAATTGTTTGTCTTGTCCCACGATGTATAGCAGACCATTCAGCTACAAGTATTTCAACAACTGAACTCTATTCTGTTCAACGTCAGTCAAGGGGCCATAGACGCTCGCTATCATTAAAAGGTCTTTAAGAATCAGATTCACTCTTATTGGTTAGCGTTTCATCAGAGGCATACGAGAGATTGTTAAAATGTAGTGAAAGACACCCCGACCTACCTACATACCTCGCCTGTTCATTTAACCTGACATTTGATCGTCGCTGGAAAAGAAGGAGGCGCAATCGATAAATCTCCGGTTTTTAGTACAGCTGAAGATAAACTTCCAAGAGCAAACTCGTTGAAAGAAGCACCGTTTCCACCCCATCGAGCGAACGCAATTGCCTCGCTTTAGAAAGCATCAAAGACAAGTGCCTCTCCACAGTCCCCATCGACTCTTAATGCAAAGTTCTTCCACTAAACACCGAAAAATCAATCAAATCAATCTGGAGCACCTTCTCCGAGCGACAAAGCTCTCGTACACCACCATTCGAATTCATGCCAACAATCAGTCCTCCCAGGTGGTATGAATTGAAGTATTCACTACGCACTGCCATCAAAGTGTACCCCAGCCAATCACACTCACATCTCGAAAGCCCCCAGAGAGTCGATTGTAAACGACAAGCCTTCATTCAACAACACCACTCCTCCCCTACTGCTGGCCAATCCGAATCCGCCTGCTCCTGAATAAATCATGAACCGATTTTGCATTCAGCGTGTGACAAGCACTTGGCCAGTCTTCGAGGTTTCGCTCGCAACGAGCTGTTCGATTTGCGAAAGAATGGGCACGCAGTATGATCGGGAAACTAAGCACGCAACTCGCTTTTATGCAGTTTGGCCTCAAGCCATCGGACCATTTGAGTGACCACCTCGGGCGCGCACTGCACCTCATCGCCACCGGATTGAGCTGTGATTGCAGTCGAAAGCGAGTCCATATAAGCATTTGCACCTGGCACCTCATGTCGATTTGCTGTAAGCCGCAGACCATCCCCCATGATAGAGCACGCAGCCACTCCCTTCGCCCCGCCGACAACGAACGAACGAACACAGCTGCAAAACTTTCAATTTCTGCTCAGGCTTTATGCACGAGATTGGATAATAAATTCAATTCTAGTCGACGTCGACGACGCTGTCGCTGCTGACAATGTTCCCGATGCAGGCTCCGCCGCACCGGGCCCTGATCGATGCGAGCAGATGAGTGAGTATGTTGACGGAGGGGGGGGGAACATGAGAGAGGAGGTGATAACAAAACTCACATAAGTTCTGCAAAGTTTTATTATAACATCAAATGGCACGACAGATCACTGCTTAAAGTGAGGCAAAGTGATGCCCCACTGCGACCAGACATAAGGATAAGCATATTCAAATAGAAATCCCATTTGAACGGGAGTGAGAAATTTGTTTCCCCGAACGGATACAGGCATCCTGGATGGCTTCGGTTCGGATTGCGTCTTTGGGACGAGAATGCCGTTGGATAAGGTTGTGTCGGGGGGATTTCGCATTCATGGCAAGGAACATTGTTGGAGTATCTGTAGAATGGTTTTTGGCGGACTGCTACTGAATTGCGAAGCACATAATTTCGGCACACACTCTGAGGATGTGGCCACGGTACGCGGGAGCTTGCAGAGAGACATGGCAGACAGGCGGAGAGATGTAAATATCATGTAATCCTTTATTGAGACAACGAATGATTATTGAGTTTCATTCGGCTCGGATTGGGGCCATCGTATGCGGCTTGATTGTCAGTTGAAAATGTGGTTATGACGGTAATGAATTGCTGGCATTTCGGTGGAGTCTTTACGAAAGGTATGTGGTGAGCAACGATAGGGCTTTTGACCGCAAATGCGATGCGTTACGTTTGGCAGCCTGTCTGGGGTGCTGTCAAGAATGTAATTCTGCAAGCAATTGTAACCATTTCGGGTTTTGCTACTTCAGCGGTGCGCCGTGATGTATGGCGCCGTAAAACGAAATTAGGCTCGGCGTTTGGTACCTTTTTTGTGTATTTAAACTTCGTTTTGTGGCATGAGTAAGCATTATTTTTTTCATCTTTATGCCCATTATCCATTAAAAAGAATTCAGGGATGTGGTCTTATAGTGTAAGCTTGCATCGAGGCATGGCTTCGAAATGACAAATGCCCTTCCAATCTTAAGGGATATTCAAAATCGTTAACGGCTTGGCGTTACTGTTACGTTTGTGGCTGAGACGAAGGCTAGCGAAGACTAGCTAGCTAAGCTAAGCCAGAAGACGAAGTTGCTTCCGTAGGCGTAAGCAACTATTTCGTGTAATCATAGCGCATGAGTTGAGTCGTTCAAAAAGTTCTTGGAGATGTTGAAAGTGCTGTTCTTCGTCGTCCGATGCCACCAAGATAGCATCTACGTATGGAAAACAGTAATCGAGGCCGTTTGTGACTTCATCGATGAAACGCTGGAACGTCTGAGCGGCGTTTCGAAGTCCGAAAGTTATTAACATGAACTCAGAGTCCAAATGGCGTAACAATAGCTGTTTTCTTGACATCCTCTGGGGCGATCGGGACTTGATTAAACGCTTTAACAAGATCGATCTTTGAGAATATTTTCTTTCCAGCGAGATGAGCGGAACAATCCATAAGGTTCCTTGGAGGATAGTAGTCCGGTGTTGTACGGTAATTTAATGCGCGATAATCACCGCAAGGACGCCAAACGCCCGTTTTCTTTGGCACGAGGTGAAGTGGAGATGACCAACAACTTTCGAGACGACGCGCTATTCCCAGTTTAACCATTGTCTCGAGTTCACTTTTAGCGATTTTCAATTTATCAGGCGCTAGCCTTGCAGCTACCTGGGGGACCTTCTGTTGTATTTATATGACGAACGGTGGAATGTCGAATTTCTGTGAAGCTGCCATCGGGTCGAGTTATTCTGGGATACTGTTTGAGTAGGTTTATGTATTTTAAGGATTCTTCATATGCGTGATGTCCTAATGTCGAAAGACCGGTGATTCCGTCAAGCAATCTGCTGTGCGAAACGTCTACCAGGAGCTCAAAAGTAAGCTAAAAAATCGGCTCCTATAATAGGTTTGCTAACTACGGCTACTACAAAACGCCACGTGAAATCGCGACGCAATCCAAGAGTCAGCTGTAAAGTACGAAAACCGTAAGTTGGAATGGGAGCTTCATTCGCGGCAAAAGTAGTCGTTTGATGTAGGCTTTCGTCGTGGATCAAGGTGAGGAAATACAGAAACGTCCGATCCCGTGTCTACTAAAAATTGAATTTTGGTAGTTTTGTCCGTGATGAACAGACGGCTGGAAGTTTGGCTATTATTTACCGTCATTAATGAAGCCTGTTGTCGTTTCCCGCTCGCTGTTCGAAACTACACGGCTGCCGACACTTTCGTGCTTTTGCTCCCCAGCGCTGATGATAATAGCACACAGGGCCTTGATTGTCGTTGCTCTTTTCGTTGAGACCCGGTTGAGACTACCACGCGAGCGTGACCTTGTGCATCCTGTGATATGCACTGTGATTCCTGCATCGATTTGCATGGCTGTTCCACCTTTTCTGCCAGGCTAGATAGAACGGATTCTGGCTGAGTAGACGTGCTAGCTATTTGTTGGTATGGGATGACATCGTTGATTCTGTCTGCGATAAGGCCAAGGTTGTCCAGGTTGCTGGGACTTTCGGCCGTACCAAGGGGATGTGCAGCATGTATGGATTGGGTTTGAACAGGGAGTCTGTCGATCAAAATTGCCTTTACAGCATCGTCACTCATTGTGCCTCCAGGTAAGTCACTGAGACGGTTTTCTGTCGCCTAGTTGTTCTCGGTCAAGCATTTGCCTTATCTGCTTGTCTCGAGAAGGAGCCAAACGAGCAATTAGTCCTTCCTTTAATCGAATATATGCATTACCTGTTGGTGGGTTAACGACGACGTCTTGTACTTCCATAGCCGTTGTTTGGTCGAGATGTGCAGTGACAATATTACATTTTCGGTAATCAGATCGCAAGTTCTCAAGTAAAAACTGAGCCTAGAGTTGTGCAAACCATAATTTCGCGTTTTCTCGCCAAAATGGTGGCGGTCGTACACGTGCGTGGCTTTATTCCACTTCTGCGCCTGTTACTGCTTGCGCCTGCTGGGAAATCAATTCCTGTTGCAGCTCTTGCAGCAGGTTTAATTGCGCTTGCACAGAATTTTCTCCTGACTAGATTTAGTCCCACTCGTAGCGGGGGTTTGCTGTTGCTCGATGACTTCGGACATTTTAAGGATTAATGTGTGGAGTATATATTGTATTGATATATATTTTCGGCGTACGCGTCGGAGTCACCAATTTCGGTGCGTGCTATTTTATTAATGAAGAAAAGCGAACTTTATTTAAATTCTTTTAATTAATCTTGACAGACTCAGATTCAACGTATTACTCGGTTGGAGGTTAGATCAGGACTGACAACCCAAAATGTAAAAATATAAGAAAAGGCGAGTTGCTTCGAAGGTGCCCTCTTGCGTTCGTTAGAGAGCGCCCTCTTATGTCCAATCGATGATACTGGTGCAATTGGCTTTTTGACTATTTATCGTTTCGACACCCACATACATACCTATGGCCTAGACCATATCCAAGGCCGCAACAGAGCAACAGGAGACTCTATGAAGAAGCCCGCATCGTTCCTCTACAACAGTACTTGGAGGCATCTACACCACATTATTATCAGGGACATACAAATTTCGACTCGGGCAACAATTCCTCAACGCATTTAGTCTGCTAAATGAGCACGTATTCAAAAGGAAATCAAGGAGACTACAAAGATGATGATAGCCGTCATCATTGCTGCTAAATAGGGCGGCATACCATCACTCCATTTCGAGACGACCAACAAGGAAACACGAAACTGAACACTAAAATTTGCAAATTCTATAATTCCAAAATAAACATCGTTGTTAACCTTGCAAGCATTGTGCAAGGTACTTCATCACATGTTCACCAAGTCCTGCTCATTCGATTTCGGCAGTAAGAGTCGTCCACATGGCGTGTAGCGTTCGCCAGTTACAATAAACGATGGCATCCTGGAAAAATATACGCTTCGATCAATGTTACCACAGGGACTCTATAGACTCAAAGGGACTCGTTTTTTTTCAGCCCGACTCGGGGACACATCATTTTCAGATTTGACTCATTCTTTCAAGAACAAAATTATCTAAACACCTAACGGTGTTTTATTTCACATTTCCATTTTCATAACGTTGCAAGGTGTGAAAAATGTATTGCACCCAGGAATTGCTCTAGCCAGACTCAGCTGCATGAAAGGAATGCGATCGTATCCTCACGGATGACTCCAAAATCATTGAAGGCTCCGGTAATGGTGCTCCCGTTTAGGTTGACAACATTACACTGTACGCCTCATTGGCTAGATTTGCATCGGTTTTCAAGCGATCCTAATGGTAACAAAATATATTTTGAGAAACACAGATGGAAGGGTCGACGTGTCTGTCTCTGTACTGACAGCAAGACTGTGCTTAAGGACTTACTAAGCCCCTTACACCACTTCCAAAATAGTTGTGGAATGAAAATCCTCTCTGAATTTGATTGACTCTCAAAATTCACTAAAACTCATCTGGGTCCCAGGATACCAAGGAATCGCTGGAAATGAGATCTCCTATGAACTTTCTAGACAAGGAACGGAGAAAATGTTATCAGGACCTGAACCTACGGTCGGATTACCTGCGTCTGTGGTAAGGGCATGGTAATCTCGAGGCCAGAAACAGAGATGACATGAACCTCCAGGATGTAGACAGACCAAGCGTTTGCTCCCAAATGTATGTGAAAAATGCAGACGATTTACCTACGTAATAACCGGCCACTACACCTTTGCCAAGCACTTAGGTTAGGTTAAATTATTAGGCTGACGATACGGCAGAGCACGTCACTGTTCCGCCTTTGTTCAAATCAGTTGGCAGGTCTTCGGCGCTGAAGTAATGAGAGCTGATTCTGTAGGCACATCATCACAGAAGCTCCTGCTGCTGTCCCAGAGAAATTGTAAGTTACTGCCTGGTTGTACAATGTTGCACAATCAGTCTTGAGTCTGAGTGCTTCAGTGATGTATCAAAACCTCACACAAAACACCGTACTAGTTTCTTATTTCACATAAACAGACATTGTTTTGCCAAAATCTTTGTTGAGGCTCGTTTATTTTCAAAATTACTCATTTTTTAAGTTTCTGGGACTCATAGACAATTAAACCTGTGGTAACACTGGCCCCGATTGCTTCTAAGCCGCTATACGGAGTAGTGATGGGCATAATCGAATGATTTTAAGAATCAAGACTTTAGTAATCGAGATAATTTAATAATCGAATGATCACTCGAATGACGATTATTACAATTTCTCGAGATGTTGTAGTAATAGATTTTGAGTAGTTTTTATGACTCTCCGTGCATCACATATCGCTTTTCAATGGCCCAGCTAAGCGTCGGAATATTTATCCAGTTGACTTGGCACCATTAGATTCGAAATTCACCACCGACTTACTATGCGCCTAAATCGAGATAATTACTTCCGTCTGTTGCAGAGTATAGCGCACCACTGCCTGTCACTTTGTACACTGCAACTGTTTAGTTCAAGGGGTACTGATTGCGAGTGATGCATGCAGCTTGGTTATGGACTAGTGATAGCCAATTAGTATGTGCATGTAGTGTCAGGCTTTGAGATAACTCGTCAGTATTAAAAGACAAATAAAATAAGCTTTGAAAGCAAGCACATGTTGAACAAATGGCGGACGACTCGACAGGTTTTACATTATTTGGTCTAAAGTTGAAGAAGACAAGCAAAGTATGCGGCACGTCCGCTACAGCAATGTAACCAGCCTTGGCCATAACTGTCGAAAAACAGCTCCTATAAACTTGTGCGTTAGAAGTATCAGTAACCCTTCACTCCTAAAAGAGCAGCATCTTCCACAGAAACAGTATTAAGCCTTTACTGACCACAATTGTTATTAAGAGTTTGTAGTGTTAAACTAGGGGTTTCGACTGCAACAACGCTCCAAAATCAGAACCCTAGGGGACTCCGTTGGTCTGTTCCACTATTTTCCCCTCAAAGAACTCTAAACGTCATACATCACTGTTTGCAAAACATTTTTGGCCTACAACACAGTTCTTTATATAATTCTTTACGTCATCGCTTGGTTAGGCAACCGCCTATTTTATGTCAAACCTCATTATTCAATGCAACACCCGCATAGACCCCTTGCGGCGATCCGATTGCATGCAAATCAGTTGCCAGTTCCTTTGACCTGAAACTGAAAAAGCAATCCCTGACCCGAGCACGTCCTCAAATGTTTTCCCTTGTATTTGCAAGCAAACAAAAAAAAATTGAGAATATTATCCCAATTAATGGCAAAACATGGGCGCCGGCGAGAGCACAGACTGTTGAGTGGGGGTTGCATTCTATTCACCGAATAACCTCTGAACAGCATGTTCCACGGTAATGGTGTTATGCAACAAGGTCGTCTGCCTCCCTGCCGATATCGGAGTGCTATGTGCACTGCAATTTGCGGTTACACGAAATATCGAACAAACATGTTTCGGTAATTTGGTCAACTGAGGGTTGGCAGCACAGATGCTCGGATATGTAATGACATTGATAGAATGCAACACGAACTGTGATGGCTAATGGTTGGATAATTCAGTTACCCTCTGATAGTGATCGCAATTATGTGGATGATGTTGTCCTACAGGGTGCAGTTGCATACTGTCCTTGTGCCGGAAGGTGTTAACTAGAAAAGCTCAATTGGATTATCTTGTCAAAATGCATACTGGCATGTGTCTGCTGGTAGATGTTAACCATTAAATGAAGTTACAATAATGTCGCATGTGTCTTATGGATCGTGGTTGTGAGGAGTTTGCAAATCAGTTCAACGGCTTCAGGCGTTCGCGGGGGATGCAAGAACCTCGATATTTGTTGTAGATGAATGAAGATGTGTTGCGATTTTTGTTTACATTTCTTTTAAATTTTTATTGTGGCATAAATTGTACAATTAAAAAAACTTACATACAGAGATTTGATTATTGTAATTAATCTTACATCTACAAAATAATACAATTTGTCAAAAACACTTTATTTTATTGATTTAATGATGACTTGAAGGAGAAAACCTTCATTAAAAACAAAAATTAAAAGGTGGAGCCAGAATGCAAAGTATTTATGTCGTCGGGGGAAGAGAGAGGTGATCTCCCGATTTGACTTAGTGCGCATATTGTTTGAGACGCCAATATGAGACCATTATCAATTATACTTTTCACGAATGAGCTTATTCGCATATCTGAACTAGCAAAATCCTTTGCTTTTGCGGACGACACAATTGCTTTGCAACTGAAACAACGATAATGCAAGAGGAGTTCGATAAACTAACGAGGTGGTATCATGACAACGGCTTGGTAATTAATGCTTCAAAACCCAAATTAATGTATATACGTAGTGCACGTTAGCAGCAGACTTCCATTCAAATACATTTTCAAAACAATGATTGCCCAACCACCAAAAGATGGCAATATCATATCAACAAGCTCAGATCACAGCTAAAAAGCGCAATATTTGCGATGGTGCATCTCAGGAAACATACACCTACAGATGTACAAAAACAGGTGTACTATTCATTGGAGGAATCACGTTTGAGGGGGAAATGCCTTAAAAAACTCATTACGCTAAGTTAAAAGATCTTCAAAATATAATAATCGAATTAATAAACACTAACAAGGGTATACCGGTATGAAGTGAGCGTCAAGATACAAATGTCTCGATAGGGAACATTTGCTGTGAACGAGCCCTTATTTTTTTTTTTGTTTGTTTGCTATGACATCTGTGAAAAATATTTAGTATACATCAAGTCATTGAACAGACAAAATCATAATTATTCATCGTGTTAAAAATGTCGACTTTTGTACCAGAAAGTGATGATTTGCGGAGAGCATTCATTTTTTGTTTTCATTTGAAGAAAAGTGCTGCAGAGTCGCATCGAATGCTTGTAGAGGCATATTTTCAACGGTTCAGAAATAATGATTTTGATGTGAGAAATGAAGAACGTGGAAGACCACCAAAAAAGTTTTAAGACGCCGAATTGCAGACACTTTGAGTCAAAAGCAAATGGAAGCAATGTTAAATGTTGCACAGCAAACAATTTCTGACCGTTTAAAAGCTATGGGAAAGATCCAAAAGTGTGGAAAATGGGTGCCACATGAATTGAATGAAAAACATATGGAAAACCAAAAAAACACTTGTGAAATTTCGCTTCAAAGACACGTAAGAAAATCGGTTTCGCATCGGATTGTTACTGGCGATGAAAAATGGGTTTATTTTAAGAATCCTAAACGGAAAAAATCATGGGTTAATCTGGGACAACCATCAACATCGAATGCAAAACCAGAACGATTCGGCAAGAAGACAATGCTGTGTGTTTGGTGGGACCAGAAAGGTGTGGTGTACCACGTGCTCCTAAAACCTGGTGAGACCGTTAATACTGATCGCTACCGAACACAAATGATCAATTTGAACCATGCATTGATCGAGAAACGACCAGAATTGGCCAGAAGACACGGCAAGGTAATTTTGCTCCATGACAATGCACCTGCACACTAGCAAAACCGGTTCAGTATACAATCAAAGCACTTGGCTGAGAGCAGCTACCACACCCGCTGTATTCACCAGACTTGGCTCCTTCCGACTACCATTTCTTTTCATCGATGGGACACGCATTGGCTGAGCAGCACTTCGATTCCCACGAAGAAGTCGAAAATTGGGTGTCTGATTGGTTTGCTTTAAAAGACTGACAATTTTATTGGCGTGGTATTCATAAATTGCCAGAAAGGTGGTGATGTGTACAAAACAATGGCCAATACTTTGAATAAAATGTTTTTACTTTCGCATTAATAATTAGTGTTTTATTTTCAAAAAACTCATTTCATACCGGTATACCTGGTATATTCTAGGTATTAGAAGATAGCTGTCTATTTAGAATGGCAGTAGTTTTGGAACACTACAAAGACCATTGCTTCCAGCAACCCATACTCCACAATTTAAACACACGAAGATGAGCACGAGGGTTACTTTAAATTCCTGAAATTTTCAACGTTTATGGAAGGCGACAACACAGATATGCGGTACCAAAAATCTTTAAAAAACAATCATAAACTTAAAAAAACGATAAAAGAAAATTAAACAATTTTCATTAGTCATAACTGTGTAATAAATTAACTTCCACCAGTACAAGTAATCTAAAGTAAAGCTAAGAACGGAATATAAACATTTAAGACAAAACATGTAAGCTTCGCAGGTAACTTAAACTTAAATTGTAAATTTTCAAAGATAATAAAGAAATAAGAAAAATCATATTAAGTAATTCGTTTGAGCGCGTATTAACAGGCATCAGGCAATTAAATGAATACATGATTTAAAAATCAATAAATAAATAAACAAATAAATAAATGACCAACTAAGTAACTAAATAAATATATAAATGAGTAAATATATAAAAAATTAAATAAATATGTAAATAAATAAATAAATGAGTAATCAAGTGAAACTAAATTAAGTAGCTAGGCTTGAAATTAAATCGCTGCTGGATGATAAACAAGAATTTATACAACGTCGTTAAAGTGGCAGAGTTCTTATAGTAATCATTTCCATATTAGCTATCTTATGGAGTTCTTTTGTAGAAAAACACCAAGGTAGGTTAAGGATCATTTTAAGCAATTTATTTTGAGCGGTTTGTAGTTTGCGTGAATGGCAATTCGTCCACTTGCTCCAAATAAGGAACCGTAGCATATTATGGGTTGATTGATTTTTGAAAAATGAGTACGGAATTCTGGTCGTTGTATTGATATTTTTGATGATTTCTTGGATGTGGAGGCTGGATGTATTTATTTATCCAGCTAACAACAAGCAGCTCTATAAATTTAAATCAAGTTCTGTCTATTCTTTATAGACTCTTAAACTGTAAGAGATAGAGCACTTATTTCTTTGGAAACTTTGTTCAGAAAACTTTTTAAAAAGGTTTTACGACGCATTTTTTAGTTTTAGTTTGATTGATTGACAGCTAGTTTGGTTATAAAAAATATAACTAGGCTGTTGAGCCAGAGCGATCAAGCCTCAGGCTAATAGATGGATGGAATTTCCTGTAAGCTTATGAATTCCACCAACCAAACGTTCAGTTTTGCTTGAGTTTTGTCTCAATTGAAGTACCGTGCACACCGGATTAAGGACTTCCGAGTCTTTTTTTGTGGTGCTGCAGAAGCGTACCACTGTAAGGCGGAATGTATTATCTTCTAGAAGTCAGCATCTTTGCGCGAGTTGTCTTTATTGAAACGTGGATTTAATCGATGTGATTACTAGTTTGCTGTTCGGAAACGATTCGCCGAACTAATCCTATAATATTGATTCCATGAGAAATAAGTATTGTGTCAAAATCAGAAATCAAGAGATATTCAACTTTCCAGCCCAAAATTCTATGACCTTCCGCAACTTCTTTATTTGGTGGCTATATTTGCCACATACCTTTACATTCGTTGTCGTTTGCTCAGTTGTTTATCAATCCAAATCAATTTTGTCCTTCATAGTTTCAAAAAAATTTCCAAAATGGTTGAGTTGACCATATCTGGAAACATTCCATGAGTAATGTTCGTCAAGTTAAGCAAAGTAATGTAAATGAAACACAAAGTTGTATAAACTGCAAATAATGCAAATAGGGGAATGTGTGCATTTCCAGAATTTGTTTTTAATGTCATTACATTGGTATGAACTGTGAAGACGCATTTACAAACTGAATTAAAAGACAAGACGTGCGTAAAGAAGGCTTTGCAAATAAATGCTATCTTTTCCTTTTGGAGATAAAGCCTTTCAGCTGTTCGAAACGACTCTCATGTATTCACAGATGGTGCAAAAACAACAAGCTGTCAAAAAATGGTAAGAGCCAGGAGACGAAGGAGTTGGATACCTCTATTAGTTGATTTCTGGTAAGCAGCTTCCTTACGCACTATCTAGATTGGTGAAATTGCTTGACAAAGTTCTCGATTTCCGATTGCACGTTTTCCGATAGGTTTAGGGTTACATATGGACATAGACCATCGTTGTGAAGCTGTCACGGCGATTGAAGGGCAATTCTTACAAGTTAAAACACTCAGCGAGGGCTTTGGAGTAATGAAGTAAGGTCTTATTCAGCCTTCCCATCACCAAGTAGAAAAATATAGGTTGTTGCCGAACATTCCAGTTACGGAAATTTGGTTAGGAGGTGTACAACTGTACTATAATAAAGGAGTTTATGTACGTTGGGAAAAAACTTCACGGACGAAATGTTTGTGGACATCCGACGTAGAATCGCCCTTGGAATCCAATGCTACGTCGGTCTGAAACAACTTGGCCCAAATCTCCTCGAATATAAAAGAATGAATGCGAAAACAAGTCATGGACAGTGGCGACAAGCCATGGCACCCTGCAGAGCGAATGTGGTGGCAGGCTCCGATGATAAATGTCTTTATCGTCGCCAATTACATATATACCACATCTGCACCCTCCAGCAACATAAGAACGTGCTCTCACTCTAGCTGCAGCTTGCACAACCTGCATTTAAAATGAATCGATCTTCAACAACATTGGGGTCTAATTAGCCGCCGTTTTGACAGTCGTTCGGCGAATAGCAGGCATAGCAGGTAATATTGATTCATGTTCGATCGACCTCTCTGTGGCGTCATCCCGCAAAGCAACGACATAATTACCGTCCAGCTGTTGCAGATGAAACCCACAACATCCTACTTGTGCCATTCATTGTTATTATATTAAATCCATTGTCTTGTCCACATAATCGTTCCCTTGAACGTAACTAATACACGTGCGTCTAGCAGGCGCATCAACAGCTTTGCAGATGACGTCTGTGAAACACATTTCAATGGAATCATTCAGAACAACAAAAGGACTAGTCCTTGGCGCGAGACGAACAAAGAAACCAAGCGACAGCGAAGAAGCAACGAAAAATTAATGTTATACACAGATCTGTTCACTTTTTTTTTCTTTCTTCTTGTTTTTTTTAACAAACACAAAGGCAAATCAAGGATACAACCTTCCCGATGTGCCCCAGTTAGAGGCAGATGTTTTGATTCGAGGATGAGAATGGTTCTGCGCCCGTTTCAATTGAAAATGGAAGGGGAACCGTGACGCAAGTCTATGGCTGGTTGCGGGGATGAAGTGAGGATGTTGCCCGATAAGAAGTCTTTTGTATCAGATTCTGTCTCAGGATTACACGGAGGATAGTCCAGTTGGTTATTGGAGTGGTTGCGTACATGTGGTGGGTGCGTACATACAATTAATTATGTTCAGATTTGGTTACGCGTTATCTCTGGCGGAAACATTTACCAGAGAGCTGGTTAATAAACATGCACCATCGGACAATGGCGGAGAGGCCAATGGATTGGACATATATTGCGAATGGACAACGTTATGCAAACCAATCCTTTACCACTGGACGTGCATATGGGTTATCAATCACTATTAAATAGGTAATTGAGCCATCTCTCAATGTACAGAGCTGACTGATCATGCCAGCCTGCCTGAAAAGCGTGCAGAAAAATTGTGCACTGTGACCATAACGACTCTTCGCTTAGCTAAGTCGGTGTGAAGCCCAAAACTAACATAAGGTAAACCTAGTTGTACTCCACTTATAGACTTGTTTATGCAATTGTTCCAGAGTTATATGCAAATTTTGTGATATGTGTGGTGTTTGGTTTTATTACAATGAATTAAATCAACTACAATCTTAGTTTGTAGGCACGAAATACCCCTCTTCCTTAACGTTATTAATAACTTACACTTTTTCAAATTACCATGTGCTTGACGCCACGCTTAGCTGATTCCGATCATCTCACGAGAACGGCTTGCGCGGCTGTTTAGGCATTCCAATCCAATGACCTGATCTGACCAGTGGCATCTTGTGAGAATAACGCTACAGCCCATAGAGAGACAGGGTCTAGCTTCTTACTAACCACTCGTGTTGCGCGTTCTATGCCGACTCCGAATGGCCTAGTTTAAGAAGTTTTTGTTTGACTTTGAGCACTACACTACTTCACTAACTAGAAAGAGATGGTGTAGTGAAAACAATTTTTGTCGTACGGACTAAGGACCAGGGTTCAAGTGTCGACGCACATACCCACAACGCCACTGGCTACCACCTCAGGATGAGTACAGTAAATTTGAAGGTCGAATCAGGTAATATCGATACAGTGAGAATGCTTGCAAGAACTACATTTGAAATGATTAGCCTCTTAGTAAGTAATCATAATGGTACGTTTCGTTCGACCTATGCTTAAGTTTACTTGAGTACAAAGAGAGGTTCCGCCTTTAGTTCTACTCGGAGTGGGGTCAGTACCCCAAAGCAATATCGAAAATGAGATTAATAGACCTCTCTTAAAAATAATTCTATTCTATAACATTCTCTCTAAGCCAAGTGATGGTCCTATGGACTTTATTTCTTCTTTTGACAATAAGAGCTTTAACAGACCTCTTTCTCACCTTAGAAAATCCCAGAACGTGTTCTGCTAATATACCGAATAGCGGCAGTAGCTCCCTGGGTCTAGAGTGTAGCCTCAAGCCCCTATCTTTAGAGTTTCATGGCATGCTGCATGCCATTAGCTTTGGCCCAGAATTATGTTTGCTTTATTCTTTTTTGACATATGAACTCTTCACTGCATGTGATGTTCGGATGTCTTTGCCTTCTATTCTCGTGTGGGCAAGAATCCAGCAGAGTTTTACTCTGCCAATCCTTCTCAATTCTTCGGACTGCTGTAGCTATTTTCACACAAGCTACGTTTTGTTGATGTAAGAGTCTACCATAGTGCCATGATGGCGGTTCGACTATGTGATAGTCTTGCCATGTCATTGGTATAGTTTAGATTCTGCTTAAAACGTGCAGATGCATTAGCACATTGGTTGGAAGTATTTTCATCTGCATCGAATTGTGTCGATGTAATGCACTTGTCTTCAGCTTTAGATACATAAACGAACGCCTCACAACAATCCGCATTAAGGCAACATTCGGCAACATCAGCCCAATTTGCGCCCACGCCCCAACAGAGGTCAAAGCAAGGATGACTTCTATGATCTCCTAAAAAGAACATACTATCGATGCCCCAGCTATGACACCGAGATCGTTCTAGGAGATTTTAATGCAAAGCTGGGCAAGGAAGAAATCTTTGTTAGTCGTCGAAAAACACAGCCTACACGACAACACGTCCGACAATGAAGTCAGCACGCGGTTCCCTCACCTCAACATTCACAAAGGGACCTGGCGGTCCCCTGATCAATCGACCGTCAACCAGATTGATCACATTGCGATCGACGTCAGACACTCCTCCAGTGTCCTCGATGTCCGAACGTTCCGAGGTGCCAACATCGACTCGGATCATTACCTTGTTGTAGCCAAGGTCAGAACTCGGATATCGATTGTAGAACGGAGGACCAAAACAGTTTGACGTTGGAAAGCTACAATCACAATCGACGGCTGGGAACTTTTCCGATCGATCCCTGCCAGGCGAAACAATCGACGAACAGTCGAACCGTTGTCAGAACGCCATCAAAGAAGCTGCGTCTGAAGTGTTGGGTTTTAAAATGCCACCTAGAAAAAACCCATGCTTTGAAAATGAGTGTCGGCGGGCGCATTTAGCTAAGCTAGCAGCATATAAGGCGACGCTGGATAGAAGGACGAGAGCGGTTCAGGACGAGCTATACAACGCCATGTCTAGTTTTGAACTTCCTGCAAAGCTCGTCAGATTGTGCAAGGTGACGATGGAGAAATCTCGCTGCTCCATCAAGGTCGGCAACGAACTCACCGGGACTTACAATGTCAAAAAAGGTTTTAGGCAAGGCGACGCTGTCATGTGATTTTTTCAACATTGTACTTGAGAAGGTCGTGCAAAACTCACGCGCCAATACTAGAGGCACGTTATTCCAAAAAACCGTGACGTGATTGGCCGAACTCAGCGAGCCGTCGAGGGAGCATTTGCCTGTATTTAAACGGAGGCGGCAATGGGTTTAGCGGTGAATAAGGGCTAAACAAAATATATGCTGTCATCAAGAAAGGACACACAACATCGACAACTCGGTCAGAACGTCACCATAGGCAGCTACAACTTCGAGGCAGTAAAGGACTTCGTCTACCTTGGCTCCCAAGTTAATAGTGCGAACAACATCAGTACCGAGATTAAACGCAGAATAACTCTTGCCAACCGCTGTTTCTTTGGGCTCAAGAGGCAATTGAGTTGTACAGCCCTCTCCCGAAAGACCAAGCTCACATTATTTAAGACCTTGATTATCCCATTGTATGGTGCGGAAGCTTGGACTATCTCAAGAGCGGGTGAAGACGTTGGTCTCTTCGGGAGAAAAGGTTCTGCCTTCAATCTTTGGTCCTGTTTGCGTTGAAGGTTCCTCGAGAAGAAAATTCAACCACGAATGGTACGGGCTGTACAGCCACATGAGTCTAGTCAGGCGTCTACGGATTCAACGCCTAAGATGGCTAGGCTATGTTGAGCGCATGGCCAACACTGCTCCAGCCCGAAGAGTCTTCGACTCCGAACCAGTGGGACAACGCAATAGAGGACGACCCCGAACCCGATGGCGCACTCAAGTGGAGAAGGACCTCAACCAACTTGGAGTGCGAAATTGGAGGCAGCTGGCTAAAGATCGTGCCAGCTGGAGAGGATTGTTGACCAAGGCCCAGGTTTACCTCGGACCGTAGCAGCACAAGAAGAAGAATAATGCACTTGTCTTTTCCTATCCCTTCTTTGCGCAGCGTGGTTAGATTATCTACAAATTTGAGAGCTAAGCAACTTGTTTTGTGAAAATCAAAATGACTCTAGACGTTTAAATCTTAGGCGTCACTCAACAAACAATATGGTCTACTGATTTCGAAGACGTTACGTCCATATGATTTATACCACGTGGAAATAGCGTCAATAGGACTCAATTCTGTTTGTGTCATATTTCGCCAAATTTACAACTGTGGATGCCTTTCAATACTAGTCTGGAAGCATCCCAGCTCAGGTAAGGCAAGTAATCAGTTATAAATTACCTTGACAGTAGCCAGGCTTACACTGAAACTCGAAGGTTCGAACCCAGACAACAATTGTAATTATCATGTACATAGGCACACCAACGGAAGCCGCCGTGCCTCAATCTCCCAAGGACTGTAGCGCCACCCAAGAGACGAAGACGTCTCGAAAACACAAATGATCTACGGCATCTTCGAGAGAAACCCAGACTTGCCATACACCACCGAAATATGATGGCTGACATGTCGAATATCACGCAAACAATATCATAAAACCGAGGAATACTTTTATAGCTCCCAAGATCGGAAACAAACCTCCAGTGGCATTGAAATCAAAACACTCACTGCAGGTAACCGACAGACAATGCGAACAATTTCGACAATCGTCATAATCTTCGCTTCACATCCGACACTTTACCCAGCGGGATCTGACTAAAAGAACCCTCAGCATGCCCTTTGAGCAGCTTTGGTGTAATTGACAGCTTACCGAGTGTAAAAGTACACAAAGGGCCACTGGAACATTCGCATTTATTCCGAGGATAATTAGTTTTATGAGGCCGACAGTGTATCTCTGGCTCCTTCACTAATTACCTCGGTAGATTTGTAAGCGACGAGGTTTTTAGGTTTTATTTTCACTTTTTTGTTCGTGTTCTTTGTCAGTTCCTAAAGGGTGGGTGGGTAAAAACAGGCGGAGGTCCGCTAACGACCAGAGATCACCAAAAAGGAAACGCCAAAAGGACATGCCCTGAATAAGCACTTCACTCGACTGAATGGTTTCCATTCAATTCGACGTTTAGTTAGAAAGATTGAGGGGAGAACAAGATTTTCTCATCCGGATGGATGGGATCTTTTAAACGGAATATGAGGTAATCGACGTTGTTTAAAAATATCCTTTTCCTTGCCACTTTGCAATATAGAAATGTTAGACTTGCATTGACTTGAGTTTGTGAACAAGCATGTCCACTGGAGTTCTAGTGAAGTTATAGAGAGTCCTTGGAGTTATAAGCTTATTCTTGAAGTTTTCCGGCAGGGATAAGTGATGAAACCTTCTGACGTGATAGGGATCCTTGAAAGTAGCATAGCTCTTCATCAAATAGTTTCCGCATCTACGATAGCCAAGTACTCCGTTTAGCCCTATATGACTTCGGAATACCTAAATAAGGGATAGGGTTGTACAAAAAGGTGCGCCTTTCAAACACCGTTCTTCGAGTGAAATTGGTTACCACCTGGTCAACTCTGGAGGAACCATCTTTCAAAGGTTCATACAATTGTCAGCGTATGAGGTCAGGTCCTTCATGAAGGTGATGGCCACTTAGTCCTTAAACTACTTTCCTTAACATCTTTTAGCTCAGCATCCGAGTGGTCACATGTGGTTAGACAGTTCCACCTTTTGTAAGCCAGCTCTAAGATCATGTCATCCCTCGACATGATGATATAAGCCTTTCCTGGCAAGTTTATCGGCTGCCTCAGTGCACGCTATGCGCTTGTGAACTTGGATTCAGCATAGAGCAATCGAGTGCTGCTGAGAACCTAAAGCTCTTTGCGGCAATTTGCGATCTGCTAGGACTTGATTTGAATATAAACCGGTTTTATTTCCAACTTTGATATCATTTTGGAGACTTCCTTCACTACAAGAACCAATCTGACGGAATCAGATATCCTGACACTATGCCCCCATAAAAAACTACGTGCTATCTACGAGCGGAAGCGACTAGATTGAAACCTAAGAGGACAAAACATAGATGCATTATTCAAGAAAGGGTCATTATCTTGTGCAGGGCGCCGCAACTTCGAGCTTGTCAGAGACTTTGTTATCGTCCCTGTAGCTCGGCTCCGCATTAACATTGCAATGGCTTTTCTCGATTGATCTTCAAGCCCGGTTCCATTATATCAGTTTGCTTTGAACATTCTGGGCTGGTCATTACCTCGAG
The DNA here is from genome assembly GCA_916610145.1 of Eristalis arbustorum. Classification (NCBI taxonomy): domain Eukaryota; kingdom Metazoa; phylum Arthropoda; class Insecta; order Diptera; family Syrphidae; genus Eristalis; species Eristalis arbustorum. The sequence goes on along the minus strand of OU744320.1, from coordinate 51,471,400 downwards.
TTTGTCAAACTTGTTCGAAACGTCAACTTATCCAACCTATTTGAACGGCCTTAACTCTAAGGCCTAGTCCAAGGCAAATCTACAGTGGCCTAAGTCCATATGAGATTGTCATGCTTTTCATGAAAAATCCTTGAAGGGCGTAAAGACATTTAGCGTCGCTGTACCATTGTGATTGCATACAAGCATCATTTATGTATGCTCCCAGCAGGCTTACTGCCAAGCAAGGGCGGTAGAAGTAGAAGCTGGAGTAAAAACTAGAGTGAATGTGTTTCTATTTCCTTCCTGCACGCTGATACCGCTTTTAAAAATTTTCACACAGCTAGCGACCTAGCGAAGCTTTGAATTAGTAAAGAACTCATCGCATTGATTCACTGACACTCTACGAGCAGGTTTATCTGTGCACAGATGGGCTTTGGTAGGAGATCTATATTTCCTACCTGCTATATAATATGCTAACCGGTAGGCGGTTCGTCGTCAAGAATGGCAACGCGACCTCTGCAGTTATTTTTAAGTAAAAGATGGTCTCCAACAGGGTGCCGTTAATTCGCCGATCCTGTTCAACATTTTCTTGAACTCTTAAGTTCTCTTCCCGACGCAATTGCTTATGCCAACGACTTGATCGTGCCGTCTTCGGTTTATTCAGAGTTTGCTATCAGCCGCGTCTTCTCGCCGGCTGGATCACCCGACCGCACGCCCGGCACCTGGAGACCCTGCCCGAGAACGAGGTCCTCGAGGGAGTTATGTGGTTATTTGAGAAGCCCTTCAACGTGCCGCGCCCGAAGAACTTCCTCCGCACGCAGTGGCACGCGAACCCGAGCTTCAGGGGATCCTACACGCACAGATCGCTGCTGCTGTTCGAGTGGAGTGCCGATTCTGCAGTTCGCCGGCGAGTCGACCAGCACGCACTACTTCTCGACCGTCCACGGCGCCGTGGAGAGCGGCTGGCGCGAGGCACACCGGCTGAACAACATCTACGCGACCAAGATGTCGCAGCTCTAGATGGTGGGCGGGATGATTTTAAGGCTAATCTAAGAGGTTCTGTAACTTTGTTGTGATAAGGTAAGGAGTAAACGACGAGTAAACGAAGTTTGTTTCGAAATATTTACAACTGCGTTTAATAGCCGACGGAGAACGGCGATAAAGTGGGTAGCTGTGACGGCGTGTGGGCTTGTCTCGTTTCGCTTGACGGTTGATGATAAACGATTGCGAGGGTGTTTCGGATGGTATCTTGGACAAGTGATCCGCTATCGACCTGTCCGGTTGTATTGCTAGGAAGCTTGCCTGTTCTTTTACAGCTGCTGCGTGGAGGTGATCTCTTGTTGGCTGTCTTCTCGAACATCCATTTCGCAGGTTTGGGGCCGACCAGCGAATCATTCAGTTTTTGAGCTTGAGATGAAGCTGCCTCCATCTGGCTCCGAGCAGTCTGTATCTAGGCATCAAGATCAAGTTGTTTTGCGTGAGTTACGTTCCGCAACATTGGCAACATTGTTGCTTAGTAGTTTTGTCATTCTGTTTAGTCCCCCATTTGTTTACGTTTTTATGATAGCGTCCTTTTCTATTTCTTCTCCACCTGTTTGTTTTTCATGTCTTTATAACTGTATAGTTGTTGTTGCAAAATATGATGCAAGTGAAGTTGATGAGTCAGTTTATTGAAGATCACCGATGAAGAATGTTTATTTTAATTATTAATAAAGAGTATATTTCAGTTAATTTGTTTGTTTTATTCATTGTTGTGTTTCGTCCACAGAGCAATATAACTCGTGCCCGAGGTTCCAGAACTTTTGTCCTTCTCCAAGTCGGTGCCTCGATTTGAAGACATTCTTAGTAGGACGATTCTCTCGATGTCCCCGGGCATGAATGTTGCTTGCCTGTTCAAATCCTAGTCTAGCATTGTGGTCCTTGTAAGTGCTGTTTCGGGCTGGAAAAGACCGTAGATGAAAAAACGCAAGAAGAGCAAATCGAAACCAGGCAAAAAGATCGAGGACAACACTACGCTTGCGCAGGGTGACTTCGATTCATTTATGAGAGATTGCGATGACTGGAAGTTGATTAACAACTTTCAGAAGTCGGAAACCATTGTGTTCAGGGCGCTGTTTTATAAGGCTTCGGCGGATACGAAAAAGAATTCGCGAAAGTTCTCAATTGTTGGACGACACGGGCAACCACTGGCGCAAAGGACTGTAGTACCTTGGGGTATGGCTGGATCAGTATCTATATTTTAACAAACATGTAGATGCTGCTCTAGCCAGGGCCTGAGGTGCTTTCGCTCTTGCAAACTGACTGTTTTACAACAGCCCACTCAATGCGAGGGTAAAGGTAATCGTGTGATTGAACGTGATTGAACGTGAGTGCAAGCTTGATGGAAAAGATTCGGGTAATTGAGAGGGCTGGTCTTAGGGTTTGCCTTCGCCTTTACAGAACACCAGAGTCCCAGTACATAAAATTCTACTCCAATGAGGTTTTATGCAACAGGGCGAACCTGATACGAGTGGACTATTTCGTGGTGAAGTTGACTCGAGGCCATAATGCGAGGGCGATGAACACGATTAACTCAAACAACTTGATCTCTGGGGCTTACTACCCCACCCCTCAGTACCACGAGAGGGTACGTCACAGTGGCTTCGTTCACCCAGAAGCATTCCTCCATTACGACAAGCACGGTCTGATACAAAATAAAAATGCGGTACCGCTCCTCTATCACATCGACAGGTCAACTGTAAAAAGTTTTTGTATAAAAATACAAAAGAAGGATTAACTATACATATATATACACGAGTGTGTACTGATGTGAATACAAATGCATATAGTAACATATATGTACCTATATATTCATTTAAAAACGTGTATATATATATGTTTATGTATGCTTATATTAAGTTGGTTTGAAGTTATTTTAAGGTAGGATATAAGTTAGGAGATAAGTTTTAAGTAAAAAACGTCCTGTCAATAATTTGTTTTTCCAATTTTTCTTATTCGTCTTAATCGTCTTCTTCTTTGATTGGCGCTACAGTCCGGGTGGACCTGGGCCTCAACCAACATGCCTCTCCAGCCAGCACGATCTTTCGCCAGCTGCCTCCAGCTGCGCACACCAAGTTGGTTGAGGTCCTTTTATACTTGTGTGCGCCATCTAGTGCGAGGACTCCCTCTGTTGCGCTGTCCCAATTGCTCGGTATCGAAGACTCTTCAGCCCGGAGCTGTTGTGTCCATCCGCTCTACATGACCTAGCCATCTTAAGCGTTGGATCCGAGGACGCTTAACTAGGTGCATGCCGCTGTACAGCCCGTATAGTTCGTCTTTGAACCTTCTCCTCCAAACGTTATTGACGCAAACAGGACCAAAGATCGTACGCAGAACTTTTCTCTCCAAACAACCAAGAGCTCCTTCATCCGCTTTCAATAGCGTCCATGTCTCTGCGCCATAGAGCAGGACTGGGATGATCAGAGTTTTATACAAAGTCAACTTGGTGTTTCGAGAGATGGCTCTGTTACTCAATTGTCTCTTGATCCCAAAGAAGCAGCAATTGGCAAGAGTAATTCTGCGTTTGATCTCGGTACTGGTGTTGTTGTCTCTATTTATTTCAGAGCCTAGGTACACGAAGTCCTTGATTACCTCAAAGTTTTTGTTGCCCAATACGACGCTTTATCCAAGACGTCGATGTTGTGCGTCCTTTAGTGATGACAGCATGTACTTTGTTTTGCCCTGGTTTACCGCTAGACCCATTTTAGCCGCTTCCGCTTCAATGCCAGCCATTTAAATTAAAAAATTATTTTGTTAGCTTAAGTTGAAAGACATTAATTAAGATGAGGTTTAACTTAGAGTGCACGCCCGTAGGGCCAGTAAGTTAGAAATAGAAGCACTGTTCGTCCAACTAGTTTTAAGATTTTTTGCCTAGTATATAAGTATGTCATGAAGTAAAAGATAAAAATGAATTGAAAATGAAAAATGCCATAGTTAAATCTGTTCAGATGCGAAGTAATGTGCAGTGCTAATGTGGGCAATACTGAACAAAATTTTAGCCAGATGACAGACTGATTTTCCTGTGATTCCATACGATCCTACCATCTGATGTATTTAACACAACACATTTTGTAATCTCCCTGGATCTATTCAGCCAATAACACGGCAATGGTGCTTCTTCCCATATCACGATGGCCCCTATTACTATGGGCGGTCTAATATTTTGAACCAGCTTCTTCGACTGGTCGCTGTCAAATCCCTATGCGTGATGCTTTAAAGCTCGGTCCAATTGTTCATCTCTTGACGTGATGGACAATCAGTTCAAAATACGACAAGAGAAACGTGCTAGGAAACTGCGAAACGGTGTCAGTATCAATATCGATGGCGGCTTTGACAAGTCCATGATAAACGCAATAGCAGAGAAACGATATGTAACCGATAGATTCGTCTGAATTAATGCCGAACAATCGTTTTCTGTTGCCTGTCAGTCAAGCGTTAAACAAAGTCTCCGCTGTAACGTTTTAAACACTCATCGTTCTACAAGCTCCCCTCAAAATTTGGCAACGAATCATGGGACACTCCACCCAGAAAATAATTAACTCTGTGTTAGATTTTATTTAAACCACTCACGAAACCCTTATCACTCTACTTAAGTAAGAGCGCGTGTTTCACTAATTGATGACCCATTTGCATAAAGCGATCAAATAATTAACACGCTCATAGCAGAGCTAATTTTTCGTCTTAGAAAATACACAACATTCCCGAAATTAAATGTCTCCACACAGTACCGCACTCAGATATGTACGCAGCTCTTCAACTTAAAGCCACCAGCTCTGCGACAATTTAGAAAAATTAGCTCACATTTCAGCCCGCAAAGATTGTTTTTCTCTTTTTTTGAAAGTTGTTGACATGCCGAACATGGATTGACAGAACATGTCAAACAAATTGCGCGCCTTCACATCGCAGTGATCTAAGTTTGTATGTCAGAACATGCAACTCAGAGCGTAGATAAACTGACGCATTACATTGAATAATTTACCAGCCCAGAGCGCACTTATTCGTGGCAACTTTTACACAACCACTTCGGTGCACAAGTTCTCCTGCAAAATTGCGAAAAATGTCGTTCACTAGTTGACAACCAAATTTGACAAACCGACAACGACGACGACAGCGAAATGGAGTTGTTAGAAAAATGAATATAGTCGCACACAAGAGCCCCTCGCATGAGACAGGGTAAAATACTTTACATGTGAAAATCTAGTTTTGCCCACAAGCTGTACCATATTGCATGCCGCAGTGGCATGAGATTCAAATGAGCAAATCAATTAGTAACAATTTAAAGTATTTGACTGCCTAGGCACTCCCTGATTGTGTCTTGTGCGAGTCTGTTAATTAGTGTGCCAAATCGACATCGTTGCGCGTGTGTTACTCGGCGCGACTGTGAAGGAATCTGGTTTCGATACGATAAGAGCCATGTTAGGACACAGTTCGTTGCGTGTTTATTAGATATGCGGGCTGATTTTCTTCTAGCGATTTATTTGGAGACGCCTTATCCGGACAAGCGTATTATAAATGAGCTGTCAAGTGGTCTGCTGATCTCTTAACTGATAGGCGTTTCAAATTTGTGCGTGGAAACTAATTTGGCTGTGTAGCCAGAAGGATAAAGTTTAACGACTTATTTCTTTGAATGGAGAGACACATGCAGCTGTGGAAGCTGTTGAGAAATATGCAGCTCCGTTTCCTTTTGCAGACTTGTGAGAGAGTACTTTTTGAGAAGTCGTAATCGAAACATCAGCTTGGCCATGCAATAAGCATGACAAGAGACTCCATTGAACAATTCTGGGATATGGCAAAGCTATTTAGTGAACTGTTAATATTTTTAAAATGTTCATTTAACTTCCCCGAAATAATAGTAATAAAAGGAGTCAGTATCCGAAAAGTTTATAAGCAATTTTTAATATTAATTAAACAATAATATCTTTTAAAATCAAAAATAATTAAGAAGCGAATTCTATGTCCGTAGTATGGTGGCCTGTGGCGTTGTGGGTATGTGCTTCGACCCCAACTGTTTTAAAAACCGTTTAAGAAAACCCCAAAGAGGACTCGTGGACGGTGCCTACGGAGCCTGTCCAGAGTACGATTTCAAAATCGTACTCAGAGACTTCAATGATAAGATCGGCAAGGAAAACATTTTTGGCGGAAAGCTTAGCTTCCACGACACGACAACAGATAACGGTCATAAGTAGCAAACAATTCCCTCGTAACAAATCCACACAACAACCGGACGATCTCCGGATGGTCGAACCGACAACCAAATCGACCAGTTCAAGTTACTTCATGTACTAACATTCAGTGGGGCAAACGTCGACTCTGACTATTTCCTCGTGGCAACAAGACTCAGAGCTTGAAGAAAAGGTCTCGCGCAACCTCCCAGCTCAAGGATATCGAAGAGTCTAGGGACAGACAAAAAATACAGGCTTTCTTCAAAAAAATGTGGCCACAGGGCTTTAGGAAAGGCACCAAGGCTCTTCGAAAATGCGAGGGTAATCTAGTTACCTACAGGGAATGGGAATGTGTTTAAGCACCACTTCCAAGGACGACGAAGTCTCTGCTTAACCTCACCTATATAATCCTATCCAGCGTACCGTGTGAGCGTCTAAAGCCGTTTTGCACCACATTAATCGGTACGTACCAGTGCGGCTTTTGGCTCGGCAAATCGACTAAAGACCAATTATACACACTAGGTCAGATCCTGGAGAAGCCTAGCGAGTTTCAAATCGATACTCACCAACTTTTTATCGATTTTAACCCTTATGTGTGTTTTCCATTTTCAAACTGATATATTTTGAGTTCTGCAAGTGTAAGTGCCGAATCAATTTGCTGTTGTTGCTTTTATCGTATTCCAAAATAAACAAAAATTTTCTTTTTGGTTCAATATTTACAAGCAATTTTTGTTGATGTACAATTTTTCGGTGTTGACATAAGGGTTCAAGCCCCATACGACAGCATTCATCAAAGGAGTTATTCTAAGCGATGGCCGAGTTCGCACAACGCTAACACATACACGATGCACTGCGCAGTTCGGTTCAAACATGTGAACCGTTCGAAATCTGGACCGGATGTCGGCAAGGAGATACACTGTCGTGTGATTTCTTCAATTTGATACTAGAGAGGACAGTGCGGCAAGCAAAAGTCAACACGGAAGGCTATAAGCAGCCAAACGAGCTGGTCCTAAGGTCAATGAGGACGAAGTATATGCTGTCGACAAAGAAACATTCCGTCACACACCACCTACGACAAAAAATGACAATCGACAGTTATAATTTTGAGTTAGGACCACCCTTGGCAACTGATGTAATTTCGGACTGTCAAAACTCCTGCCTCGAAGGACCAAAATCATGCTCTACAAGACTCTTTAATTGCAACTCCTGCTTATTGAAAGCTGGACACTAAGAGCGAGAAACGCGAATGGAAAAGAAGACACTACCCCGAACTCGACCAGCTGTACCAGGATGTGTATGTAGTTCGGAAGGCAAAAATCCGTCGATTACACTGGCTCGGCCACATCGAGCAAATGGACACCAATGCTCCAGCTAAGGTCAGTCAAGTCAGGTAAAGTCATAGCAGATGCAAGACAGCTGGGTCTTGGCAGTGTCCGAGGTTCATTGTTGGTCTCCTTATGAATCGAGATGGGGCCACATTTATTTCGTTACTTTACAGGTGTTGCTGTCAACCATGTGGTATTTATTTTCTCTGTGGGATGATTATTTTAGAGGTAGCTAAAGGAGCATCTATGTTACATCAATCGACAGTCTGGCGGCGAGTCTTAGCAAGTTCGTCAGCTCTACAGTTTCAGAATTTTGAACTGCTCGGTTATCGCGCCGTCGATTACTCTTTTTGAGTTTAAAGAGAACGATGCGTACAGACACAGATATCTCGAAAACTCCACTTCCTATGCCATCTTTTGTATTGGAACCATGCATGACGTTCCCGAAGGATATGGTGTCGCCGCACCACAGATCTTTTCCTGGAATTATGGTCTAGTTGCTGCTTTCTGGGAAGTGTGGAGATGAAGAGCAGTCTAGTTGGGTTTCGGTGAGGCTTTGTTCGTGTAGGATTTTGCCGTGTCCCTAGGTGTAATCGCACAATTCCGAACGAGCCCTTAAGCGATTGGCACTGTTAGTTGGTATTTGTTTACGATATCCAAGGGGGTGAGATTTAGGAGAATTTCAGGTGCATGTGTAGGGGTGGTTTTGAGGGCTTCACTGATTCAGACGCAGGCGGCCTCTGTACTTTCCTTAGTTAGTTGAGCTGAGTGACGACGTTCTGAGTGGGCGTCCACAAGACAACGCCCTACAAAAGAATGGGTCTGCTGGACACAAAGAGCCAGTGTGTCATATGAGGTTGAAGACCACATTTATATCCAAGGGTTCTCTTGCTCATTTATAAGGCCGAAGAGGCGTTTTTTAATCTTTCTTCTGTGTTGAGCTTGCAGTGGATGGAAGGCAAATATTTACAATTCTGCTTGCCACCTTGACGGAACCTTAAAAAAGATCAAACCCAAAAAAGCGACTGTCTATGACTTAATCACAGAGGTAATTCTTACATTTGTCCACCTTATAAACTCTGCCTTTAGATTTGAACATGTTCCTAATCAGTGGAAATTGGCGGAAATAATAATGGTACTCCAACCGGCTAAGGCCCTAATAGAAAAAAAGTTGTACACTTTTTCCAAAAATGTCTCAGGTGTTCGAACGTATGTATATTATTTAATCGAGTGTTGGAAAAGAGGCTCCTCATTTGCATTTGATAAAAAGCACGGCTGCTCCACTGTATTTCTCGATGTTTCCTAAGACAATGACAAGGTTTGGCACAAAGGCTTGAAACATATATTACGAAAATTTCTCCCGTGAAAATTTTACAAGATTTTATAGAATTATCTATCTGGTAGAATCTGCCGTGTAAAACGTGGTAGAAAAATACTTCCAATTTAAATCTAGCTCGATAGAAGCGTATACCAGCTATATACCGCAGGACGTAGGTATGATGCTAGACACATTTGCTGACGACACTACCAACTTGACAACTGTCAGGACTGTTGAAGAGTCGACCAGAAAATTGCGATTTAGTCTGGATCGCGGCTTATTGAATTAAAATAAGCTAAATACGTTTATATTAATTTTACGTAATAACGTGACGTCCGTCCGCTCGTTTTTATAAATAATTTACAAATATCCTTCGCTAATGATGCAAAATACCTCGAGATGACTATTGATGTAAAGTTTAAATGGAAGCAGCAGATAAAAAAAGGGGAGGACCTTCAATTAAGGCATAAAGACATGTACTGGCTTTTTGAAAAATATTCCAAACTAAGTATTGACAACAAATACAACTATATAATGAAAATATACTACAAACTTTTTAATATAATTAACTATGAACCGTCTTCAAGGTACCATGTTATGTACGCTATGACGATGTCCACAGAGATATTGGAATTTCATCTTTCCATGATAAAATTAAGAATTTTGCCAGTAAGGCATCGTCTGGAAGAGCAAATAGAAAGTGCATTTTTTCCGGCCTCTTCAAAGGAGTGTACCCCTTGAAAATTCACTTCGCGCTCAGTTATGGTATTAGCAATAACTCTCAAGCTGCGTCATGTGTTTTTCGTTAAAAGAACATTTGTATTGAAAAAGCTATTCGTGCCCAATTGGTGGAGCTCAATCATAGATGGCCAGAACTATCCAAAGAAGCACAATTTTCCAGAACCCCCAAACACAGTGGAAAAACGCAGCACCCAAACTGACTACGCTGCAATTTCCCAATTAAGAACTGAGAATATAGACTAAACGATAAGATGACCCTCCACTGAGGAAGCATTTACTGATTATTACACGTCTCCTGAGTCTATTACTCCCAAGCAATTAGTCTAGGACTCAGCTAATTGAATACCGCTGCCTTCGCACTATTTAATTTATGCCTCCTACCCCCTCCCCGTGCCCGGGAGGGAGTGACAACTTCAGAGTCCCTCTTAACACCTACGCAGACAAACCACTAGATGACGGCAAACGATAAAGGGTCGCATTTCAGATGACGCCATCCATTCACTCATCCGTGACCACCCTCCCGCGGGCATGAATACTAATAGAAATTAATTTCCTCAGCGTCGCTTCTCCTTCAGCTCCTCGTTCGCCCCCATCTTCAACGTTAAATCCAATAAGAATAAAAATCACTTCGCCGGGTGGTGCGGAGCGGCGGAGACTAATTGACACGTGTGACATTAAATTATCCACTTTATGACTGAAGAAAAAAGACGGGCCGGTTTGCAAGCGACGGGCCGGCCAGCAATGGGCCGCCTCTGAGTCACGTTCCTTCTTAATTCCGAAAGCACCTGGGAACGGGTGTCGACGATCCTCACGCCGCATCAAATTAACATTCAGTACCTCATCTACTGAGAGTCCGTAATATGAGCCTCGTGAAGGATACCCTTCCGACCCTAATCCCATAGTGCACTCTAAGCGTGAACAGCCGGTGCGCATTTTGACCTCACCGCAACAGCAGTACAGTCATGTTTAGACGTTTATGATCGTCAATGCGTTCAATTCATTTGCCATGAGCCGAGAGTGCCTTTCAAAACCCCGTCGGTTGCCGACATCGTCAAAGGGAAGGGATTAAGGCTGGGACAAGCATTCAATGCCTCTGCTGCGGTCGCCAATGCGAAGCACTTAGAGGTGGAAAATTGCACGCTCATTAGCAGGTGAAAATTATCGTGCTGCGTATTTTGTTACGTAAACAGAGCTTCGAGGACGAGGTCGTGGATCTAATTGCTGGATGTGAGCTCAGCATGCTATAGGCAGTGACGCATGCTTGACGGATGTAAAGGTGTGAAAGTACTTCAAGAGGTGGTGGGTATTTGCTAGACGACGTTTCTTGTTCATTGCCGGTACCAGATTAAAGTTAATAACCCTTGGAGTCAACTCCACTTGCCTGCGATTTGTTTAACACGTTATTTGCGTGTCGGCTTTATGAACCAGTTCCTGGTGAAATCTGCGCGCAATGCCTATGCTGTTCGAAGTAAGTTTATAGGTTTGTAGGAGAGAAGAGTTGATGCTCACCACTGCATTAGAACTCACAGAAGGCGCAGAGTTGAGTCGCCAATAGCAGCCGACTTTTATTGCTTGGACAAGTGTGAGTAGCTTCCGCTTGTGAAATTTTTTCTAGTGATTTTTTTTTGTTTGTGCACAAGAGAGACGAATGGGCTCGTAATTAATGGTATTTCACCATAGTAAGGAAGTTTTAGTTAGTCAAGGCAACGTGGTAGACGATTTTTTCGTTGCTTTCGTGGGTGAAGTACATGAGAAAGACATGATTCCCGACTTCATCAAGGTATGTCTCATAGGAAGAGTCTACTAATCAACTATGATTTTCTAGCAAGCAAATGTCATAAACATGACTTATACTAAGCGCCACCTTTGCTTTGGTGCCATCTCACCAGCTCTTAAGGTTAAGGACCCGAGCCTTGAGTTTTTTTTTTAATTTTGCTCAACTTATAGGTGTTGTTCTTTTCTCTTCTAGTACGTGGTTGGGACGATGGCACGGATGCACTGTTTAGCGGTTCCATCCAGCGCCTGAAGAGCACACAACAGCCTGGCTCACTCATCGCACTTTGTGATTTCGAAAACCTCCTCCACTTCGACGAACCTAATTTGTAGATGGCTGCCTTCTGGATCTGTGTCTGAAGGAGCTCGAGTTCAACAATTCCTTTAGTCAACTTTATCGCGCCAGCTCGCGCTGTTTTCCTATCCTCCTCGGCCACGGCATCTTCTGGAACATCAGGCTTAGCGACGACGGTGGTGACAGGAACAGCTGCGGGGCAAATGGAAGCATTGGGTGATATGGTAGAAGCGATAGTAGTATCGGTAACGGCAGCGGTTATAGCCGTACAAACAGCGGCATTCGTAGCGGTCGGCATTGACCTTAGCTTGGGGTATCTTCCTTCCCGCAACTGTGATTTCAGCTGTGACATCTTTGCCGACTTGGGAAACTAGATTCATGATTGGGTCAGGGCGTCCGACAGCTCCTGGTTCTTTGTCAGACGTATTTCCACCATAAACGATAAACGAAAGCAAGTTTGACAGGCCGAGCGGAGGTGGCTACAGGACCGGTACTGCCAAATTTGCTTGAACTTCACATAAATTATGGACAAGAATGATGTAATATATTATAAAAATAAATCTGAGATGTTTTTTGCTTCGTCAGGGTTGCGTCCCTTTGCTTTGTTGCGGTGGCCCGTTGCTTTGTGGGTATTTGCGCTGATCGCAACCTCGACGTCGTAGTTTCGATTCTTGCTCAACAGCAAAAATAATTTTCACAGTGGTTGCTGAGTAGCTCTTCCCTGGTTAACTACAAACCTCAGCTCGTCGAATTGCTTATTGTTGTCTTCCACCATCTCATCCTCTTCTTCATATAAACCCTAGAAGACTTTGAGTGCGTGGATTAATAGTAGCCCAATGGCTCTACGCCCTACAACCCTGACGAGAGGTAAGGGTGTCAGCCCAACTCAGAAGTTCAGTTCAATTTTATTCAAAGAAGCTCATCAATGATATTGTTTTTCTCTTGATCTTTAAATCTACATCTGGATTTTATAAATGATTCCCACCACAACGTAGGTTACTTATCACACAAAATTGATAGTCTACAAAATTTGACTGTAATCGACTGTGAACAGATCCTAACTCAATCCCTCTGAGCAAATTCAAAGAAAACACAAGGACACTCCAAGCAACAGCGGAAGAAACTGCGTGCCGAATGCATTCCAATCACTAACGACTCTGCTATTTTTGGCGGAACGCACGTTTGCGGATGCTTAACCGCTCGCCCAATTTAAATTGATAAAATTCAAGGATTCTTGCGAAAAAAACAGCAAATTTATGACTGTCTCGCGTTATAATTCTTATTTCTGTGAGAAAATACAATTTCCTATTCCATAAAATTCACAGCGGAAAAGTCATATTAATTCCGGCACACGCACGCACATCGGTCGGCCACTTCACGGCTCCCCGGCGTGCGCAATGCTTCAGCTGAACTGAAATCTTGCCCCACCAACATCGGCGGCGCTGCCAACCCCAACGCTATCAGCACATGGCATTAGCCGCCACACCGCACAATCGCATATGCGGTGGCGGAAACTTTATGGGCAGTAAAATGTTCTCATTACCGGTGTTTTGCACATCGATTATTCGCAAATTAACGCCACAACACAACTGCTAGAGTCCACAACCGAAGTTCTATGCGCGCTGAATATTGGGGATCAGACTCACATGACTTTGCATTTATCTTGCAACCCACATCAATATTACGACGGTCTGCCTAATTTGAACAAATTTATGGAGATTCGTTTGGACCTGTTTCCATGATTTAGCTCAAGTCGTGGCTGTGTCCAGGGGGAGTGGTGGGACCGGTGGTAGTGAACACGCAACGTTCTCTGCAGGTAGTGAATAAAATATCTCAGCTTCAATGGGAAGATGTGTGGTCCCAATGTAACGGTGTGGAGCGGGAGTAATAAAATCCGATTGGACGGAAACACTTTGTTGGATCTGGGTGTTGAATTCTACTCGCTGCGATGGTATGAGATAGCAGGCAATCGAAAGGGGCCCATGAACAGGTTGTGCATCCGAATGCGGTTTAATTTTTGACATTATGACTGTCTGGAACAGAAGTAGTATCAGCGATACCAATGAACTTCAAACGAATGTGAATGAGTCTTGTGGTGGAAGTTGCTAGAGACGATGCTCCGCCAGGTCTGTCAAAGTGCATTATTAGGCTTCATTAGTCAGGTGAGTCATGGTGAGGATTTTGAAACGCTTTTGCAAACATGTCTTCTATAGCCCATCAGCCGCTCCAGATCTGACGATTGTGCGTTAACCAACAAGCCCTTTTAGCTGACAAACCGTCTTGCGACCTGACAGCTGTCTTCAACTAATGGCGAAGTTCAAAATGTGTCTGCTGGTGATGTAGCTTGAAATGAAGACGCTCTTGAAGATTGGTTTGATTGCATTGAACGTGTAGCAATGTCGTATGTTTTGTTTCTCTGCTTTCGTTATTTATATCCCTTCGAAAGAATAGTCTGTTGTTTACTATGGCAAAGGGACAATGGGCATAAACACTCTTTTTTTTTTTTCTTTGTGCAATGTGGCAAGTACTAGAAGTAATGAGCAGCATGTATTTTTATTTTAGTCAATCCGATTTTGATTTCGCGCTGATTCATATGATTTATTAATCGTTTATCAATAACAACTTTTTGTCGAACTATTCAAAGTGGACTAAAGTATCTGTGCTGTCCCGTGTGTTTTTAGACAGCAGAACTTTCGCAAGAGGTGTTTCAATTCATAGTACAGCCTGTCTGGGATGGGTCATTCTCAAAATCTAGCAAGTTGACGTGCTCAATTCCAAATAGTCAGAAGCCCATATAGAGTTATAGAGTGCTTCATGCTAAGAACCTTAAGCTCTTCACCGAACCAACCATCTTCGACTTGATTTCTATTGCCGAATTTCAATGAGAATGGTAAGATCATGTGATGGCATTTGATTTTCGATACCAATTTGACAGCTTCTTTGACTGCTGGGAACTCAGTTGATCACTGTCAATAGCTGTGACGGAACAGTGTGTCTGGAGAAAATGACTGCGACTTTTTCTAGGAGATGTGCACACAATTACAAGCTTGTTTTGAAGTTTGGGCTGCAAACCTTGAACACATACTGGATAGTCGAGAAAGCTAAACACAAACCATCACCATCAAATGGGATCTACAACCACACATGGCTCACACACTGGCTCTTCACAGCAGTGATTACACCAATTTGTTGTATACGTCGTAGAGGTATGGTGGCCCATACTCGACATCGGATCACATCTTAACGTCTTGAGGAAAGTACAAAAACAAGCCTGCATTTGTATTAGCGGAGGCCTGAGAACCAATCCTACGGATGCACTTAAAACTATTCTGAACCTCACACCCGTAGACATTTTTGGTAAACAAGTAGCATCCGACGGCGGTGCAATTCGAAGAAGATTTTGCTCTTAGGTTGTACATTTTGAAATGCTTTAATTCTATGAAAACAAAATCTTACCAACGCTACTATTGACGTCTATATACATCGCACAGATACTTCCCAGTGAACAACTTCAAAGCCCTGATACCGGGAAAGAAAGTATGGCGGAAATATTTCTTTCAGCGAAGCCATACACCTATACACAGATGGATGCAAGACGGAAGACGGAGTAGGAAAACAAACAACTAAACATCTTAAACTAAGCAAATCCTTTCAACTGCAGTGTCTTCCAAGCGGAAGTAATGGGACCTGTCCATTTTTGAGGTGGAACGTGATATCCACCCGCGATATTTGTATCTTTACGAAAAGCAAGGCAGCTATAAATTCCCCGACATCGATCTCTCTTAACTCAAAATAGTCATAAACTGCGGAAAATTTCTTAACGAGATATCCGATTAGTTTCAAGTGCGCCTGTGCTGGGTGCCGGGACGTAGAGAGAAACTGTGAAGCTGACAAACTCGCATAAATAGCCAAAAAACTGCCAGTCGTAACATTCTTTACAAACAAAAATGCCATATGGATCCGTGTGCCAAATCTGGCCAAACCTTGATCCCAAAAGATCAGACAGCCTGATCTCCCTCTGAAGGTACAAACATAATTCTGCAGTAAGTCTAGTCCCCGGACACTGCCTTTTAGGTCTTCGTGCAAATAGAAGTCCAAAAGTCCGTTCAACTGCTTGCTTACGCGGACGACATTGACGTGATTGGACGAACACAGCGAGCCGTCAATGAAGCGTTTGCTGGCATTGAAGCGGAAGCGGCTAAAATGGGTCTAGCGGTAAACCAGGGCAAAACAAAGTACATGCTGTCATCACGGAAGGACACACAACATCGACGTCTCAGACAGAGCGTCATATTGGGCAGCAGAAACTTTGAGGTAGTCAAGGACTTCGTCTACCTAGTCTTCGGAGTAAATAGGGACAACAACACCAGTACCGAGATCGAGCGCTGAATTACTCTTGCCAATCGCTGTTTCTTTGGGCTCAAGAGCCAACTGAGTAACAGAGCCATCTCTCGAAACACCAAATTGACCTTGTATAAAAGCCTGATCATCCCAGTCCTGCTATATGGCGCAGAGACATGGACGCTATTGAAAGCGGATGAAGGAGCTCTTGGTTGTTTTGAGAGAAAAGTTCTGCGTACGATCTTTGGTCCTGTTTGCGTTGATGGCGTTTGGAGGAGAAGGTTCAACCACGAACTATACAGGCTGTACAGCGGCATGCACCTAGTTAAGCGTCTTCGGATCCAACGCTTAAGATGGCTAGGTCATGTAGAGCGGATGGACACCACAGCTCCGGCCCGAAGAGTCTTCGACACCGAGCCATTGGGACAGCGCAACAGAGGACGTCCTCGCACTAGATGGCGCACGCAAGTTGAAAAGGACCTCAACCAACTTGGTGTGCGCAACTGGAGGCAGCTGGCGAAAGATCGTGCTGGCTGGAGAGGCATGTTGGTTGAGGCCCAGGTCCACCTCGGACTGTTGCGCCAATAAAAGAAGAAGAAGAAGCAAATAGACTGGGACTTTTCTGAAATGACTTCTGCAGAAGCTGTTTAGATGAAGAAGAGGAGGGACTCCATTGCTTTCCAAAAGGTCTAGTTCTAAGGTACAGAGCATACACATTTTTGGGTCTTTCATCATCAGGTCTGTATCATTCGAGTAAGTAATCGAGAACTCTTAAGACACCAGGAACACGGCCTTGATTCCAATACAAGGAGGGAGACATTGAATCGACTCCATTTTACATTCAACAGCAGGTAAATAATAAGTGCAACATCCTAAGAATTATCCAGAAGCCCATATTCAGTGTTATCGTTTGTACTGACGCTTTGAAAAGTTGAAAACGATTCGTCGATGGTTTGCTAACACTGAAGTTTAATTTATAAGCATCGATGTTATAATATGGGTGGCGCTACAGCCCGTAGAGGGCCAGGGCCTAGCTTCTCAGCAACCACTCGTGTTGTGCGTGCTATTGTTCTCGCACGAGTGAAAGGGACCTACAGTCTTATGCCGACTCCGACCGCCCGAGTTGGAGAAACCTTTTCTAGACAGAAAATACTCTTTGAGCATTGTCAGTGGCTCGAAAGAGGTGGGGCCGTGAAAATTATTTTCGTCGCACAGAGCTGGAAACGAACCTACGACGTCGAGTTTGGGGTCGACGCACATACCCACAACACCGCCAACATGGATGTTAACTTCGGATAACAGGGCTGAATGGAGCAGTTGGTTGAGTGCCCAGTGGGATCAAATTAACGGTATTGTGTATCGGAATGGACCAACAATGGCCTAAGACGACGGAACATTGTTGCTTCGAAGACTTGCAAGGCCGTGTATTGACAGTCACACATTCATCTCATAAAAATTGTCGGGCAGGGCTTCCAACAGGACACTGAACTTGTATGGAACCAAACGTAGTTAAATGACGAAAGGTCTCTGAACTCAACTAAACATGTAGCTGCATCTGCTTGACTGCTTAAAGCCCCACATCTGTCAGAAGCCGAAATGCGGGTACCACTGCAACACACCAACATTAGCGTTTCTGAATTATTCAGTATGAACCTGTCTAGGAACCCCATTGCTAACCGACCAGCAGCACAGGGAACTTCCAAACCGTAATTAAGCTATCTCGACTTCTCGCGAGACACAGCCAATCACCTCCAGGGGATAGTCGTAGCCCCCTACCCATGTCTACCATACATCGCTGCAGCATGGCGGAAGTTAATAAATCTTTAAAGAACCATCACTTCGCCTCCGCATTCTCGTTCTCTCTGCCAGAGGGAGAGTTCATGACCGGCTCCCTCCAGGACCACTCAACAAGCCAGCCATGAAAAATCAACAATCACCGACAACGATGCGTGCTTTTTGGAAGAACACTACTACTCCTACTCCTACTTCTGGCATTTGCATCCTCAGTCACCACATTTGCCACACGCCCAGGCCGCGAGTGAAAGAACCCCAAGCAGAGAGGAGAGGTGAGAGGTTCAGACACCACACAGCGAGTTTGGTCGGTGGACTTGTTGATTTGAGATTTACGATCGCCGTCGGCTTGAGGTCAAACTAATTTATTCTTTCGAGCAGTACGCTTCTGAAGGGGAAAATCCTTTCAATCGCACCAGCCGGACCAGGATCACACTGCATTGGGTGTGAAATTAGATTGCCTATCACCTTGTCCGGCTAGCGGTTAATTATGGCTCTTTAAATCAGATTTATCGCCGTGCCGCTCAGTAGGTTGTCCGACAACAGCGGCGCGGATCACTGAAAAACGGCTTAGAATACGCGGTCTTGTCTGTGAAGCACTAAAAGAGTGGCGGCGGCACACGCATAACACGACATCATACCGCGGGTGATTCGTGTCTCTGAAGCCGTGGCATTAATTAAATTCCATTAGATGAAGCCAGTGGGCTACGTGATTTTTATTTAATCAGAGGTGCGACGGAGATTGTGATCAGTTCGTTTGCCGTGCGTCTGCGGCGGTGAATGAATGGCCGTCGTTGTGCCATGAGTGAGTCTCTTGAGTGGGACGAGTGATTTGCTCCGATTTCATTGGCTGAATGAAGATTGATTGAGATGCGTACTTAAGAGATTAATTTGCATTTGGCTTCTGTTCAGTTTACAGTTTCGTTTTGTGGGTTATATTTGGATTTTGCTAGATGGTACGTAAGATGGCAATAAAGATCTAGGACTAAATAGAGTGGATAAATGCTGATTTCATATCAGTTTCTTTGCTACCGACTTTAATGTCTGCTTTAGATAAAGACATGGTTTGGAAAAATTATTTAAACATGATAGATCGGATGTCGCGGCAATGACGCGTGATATAAAGGCACGATAAAAAGTTGCTGCAATAAGAAGAGTTTGCAGGTAGTTACCTACCGGTGCCCTGATTTGGCTCGCTTGGACTGTGTTCAGTCCATTGTGTCCGTGCTTGGATGTGTAAAAAACTACCATAAAACCGACTCTAGTTCTAAGTAAAACATAGATAAAAATGTTAAATTAAGACTCTGTTTCTTCCTCATCTATACCGTCGCATCGCATTGCCACTGTGGTACACTGCCCGGTAAGAATTCGTAGTAAGGTGAGCACATTCTTGCTACTGAAGCCGATCAATGACCATAGCCATAGAACCCTATGCCGTGCTCCAATACTCAGTGAATTCTGGCTTCTTCCATGGCTTCGTTTTCTAGTTTTCTCACTTGCTGTTCTCGAAATCCACTAGGTTAGATTCGACCAAAGAACAAAACGACCGTACAAAAATAAACAGTTACGAAGCAACAACAAGCCTCGGATATGGATAATATTACCGCTGACGACCCTAGCAGATGATGTAAGGATAATGATTTTTGAATCTGGATTGGGTCTGGACGTGGATTGTCAGGACAGTAAGCAGATCATGTGCAGCCGAACAACTTGCGGAGGCCTTGGACCGCAAAAAGCTGACATTACAGCAACACAAGAGATGCGATGGGAGGGACCGGGCAAAAGAAGAATGAAAAACTGTGCTATTTACTACGCTGCCTATTACAAAGAACGTGATCAGCGCACATTTGGATGCGGATTTGCCCTAAGCAGCAGACTTAGGCTTAGGTGGTTAGCAAACGCTTGGTGACGATACGAATAAAGGCTAAGTTCGCCAACATAAGCCTCATATATGCACACGCCCCGACGGAAGAGAAAGATGACGCAACCAAAGACTGCTTCTACGAGCTCCTTAACAAAACTGACTTGGCTTCTATCAACTGCAAGGCACTCAACCAAGTACAAAGACTGGCCTGCCTACGTATCAGCGGTGCACTGAGAAATACTCCGTCAAGCACAGCCTTGGGACACTCCGATTGTGGTCCGAACTCAACACTGGCTACTGAACCATTCTCTCTCAAATTCAATTTCCTTCGTAGCGGCACTGACCGCCTATTACGCCAGGCTATCTTCGAGAAGCAATTCTCTATCACCATTCCGTTCAGATCAAACTGGATATCTGACAGGCAAACGCTGGAAGATACTCTTCGTATTTTCGCAGATGGATCGAAGACAAGCGAAGGCGTGGGTGTGGGTGTCTATTGCCAAGATCATAACATTGCTAGCTCCTTGAAGCTCCCTGATCACTGAATGCGTTTTTCAGGCAGAAACCAGAGCGATTAAAGAGACGCTGTCTTGGCTAAAAAACAACGTGATATCAAAAAGGGATATCTGTTCCGACAGTCAGGGCGCTATACAATCCCTGGTCAATGTCATGTTTTACTCCAAAACATCTCTTAATTGCAGACTGTCTCTTAACGAGATGGCTGAGCATTTTAACACTCGCCTGATGTGGGTGCCGGGGCACTGTGACATACCAGGAAACTGCAAAGCCGATGAACTCGCCAGGTGTGGTACAACCTCATCCCTATCAACAGCAGGGGTACCACCTTCCATGCCGATCGCTACAGCCTAACATCTTTTGAAGATTCCACCTGCCTCAATACAAAAGAAATCTGTCCATCACCTGACCTAAAACGGTTTATAACTTAGACGCAGTAAGCACTCATATAGGACCATCATAGGAGTCATAACCGGACACTGGGCAATTGGCACTCATGGTCGCAGAATGGTTCCCTCATATAATGGTTCTTTCAGAAGCTGCATGGATGAAGCTGCAATGCTCTTGCCAGTCGTAGGTTCCTGCACCTAGGAGCCTACTACTTCAGCACCCGTAACGAGCTAAAAAGTGCCAGCATTAACCAACTAAATCGGTTCATTAGCAGCACCAACTGGTTCCAAGTAGGGCATCTTTGTCGGACGACACAGCCTACACGACACCACCTCCGATAACGCATTTAGGCTAATCGACTTCGCCTCGGGGCGCAGCCTTAATGTAGCAAGCAAATGGTTCCTACACCTTAGCATTCACAAAGGAACATGGCGATCTCCAGTTCAATGTATCATCAACCAAATTGATCATATTGCGATTGACGCAAGACGAGCCGACTGATTCGGATCACTATTTATGTGTAGCCAAACTCCGAATAAGGATCGGACCACGAGAAATCATCAAAATGCTGCCAAGAAATTTAACTTCGCACGGCTACAATCGCAGAAGATCGCTACAGAATTCGCCGATCGTTTCTCCCATCACCTCTCACCGCCGACATCAAGTGGTGAAGACTAGTGACAATACTGCCAAGAAGCCATCAGAAAAGCCGAAACTGATGTTCTAGGTTTCACTTTGCCGCGAAAAAGAAACCCTTGTTCGATGATGAATGTCAGCGAGCACATGCAGCCAAGTAAGAAGCATAAAAAGCGGCGCTGTAAAGAAGGACAAGAGCTGCTCGTGAGCTCTACGAGCAGAAAGGAAGGGAAGAGCACCGGCTTCTCAGAAAAAAAGAAAGAGCTTCAGAAGCGCGCAATGGAGGAGATTGAGAGATGTTATTGCAGGAACGATGTTCGGAAACTCTACCAACAGCTCAAAAGAACATGTCAAGTTGGCAAAAAACGAACGGAAGCCTGCAAGGACAAGGATGGGAACCTAGTAGTAGAATCACAGTCGGTGCTGGGAATTTGGAAAGACCACTTTTGCAGACTGTATAACGGCGAGGACGACCAAACTACCGCTGTCAGGAATAATAACTCATCCAATGTAGGCTGATGGACAAGAACTCCGCTCTCCCGACCTGAGTGAAGTCACGGCAGCAGTCGTCAAACTGGAGTCCAATAAGGTTGCTGGTGACGATGGACTGCCTGCCGAGTTCTTTAAAGCAGCTGGTGATGATTTGGTAAGGTG
Organism: Eristalis arbustorum; assembly: GCA_916610145.1. Classification (NCBI taxonomy): domain Eukaryota; kingdom Metazoa; phylum Arthropoda; class Insecta; order Diptera; family Syrphidae; genus Eristalis; species Eristalis arbustorum. The sequence continues at coordinate 51,449,577 of OU744320.1, read as the reverse complement.
CATACACCAACTCATCTCTAAAATCTGGTCGGATGAAAGTATGCCCGATAGATGGAATCTAAGCATCGTTTGCCCGATTCTAACGAAAGGAGACCCTCTAAGCTGTGCCAATTATAGAGGGATAAGTTTCCTTAATATATCCTATAAGACCTTTTCTGCCGTTCTTGTGTAAACGCCTGAAACCCTACGTTAACAGCCTGATTGGTCAATATCAGTGCGGGTTCAGGTCAACGAAATTCACAATTGCCTTTACGGCAGATCTTGGAAAAGAGCCAGGAATTTCAAGTTGATACACCACCTATTCATCGACTTTAAGAAAAACTCGTCCGCCTTTGCAGAATGACGATGGAGAAAGCCCGATGCTCTGTCAAAGTCGGTAAAGATTGTACCGAGATCTTTGATGTCAGAAAAGGATTTAGACAAGGCGACGCACTGTCATGCGAATTTTTTAATATTATTCTCGAGAAGATCGTGCGGAACTCAAATATCACCTCTAGAGGCACGATTTTCCACAAATCTGTGCAACTGCTCGCATATGTCGATGACATTGACATCATCGGAAGAACACATCGGGCTGTCAGTGGGCGTTTGTGAGCATCGAGAAGGAAGGCCAAGATGGGGCTTGCGGTTAATGAGGGTAAGACGAAGTATATGCTGTCTTTCAAAAATGTCCACCAACACAATCGCTCCATTTTCGCACTCGGTAAGCCACTGAGGAATAAAGCCATCTCTCGAAGATCCAAGATATCTCTATATAAGACCCTGATAGTCCCAGTCCTGCTGTATGGCGAAGAAGCATGGACACTAACTAAAGCGGACGAGGACATTCTTGCTCTATTCGAAAGAAAAGTTCTCCGAATTATCCTCGGTCCCGTATGTACGGATGGTGTTTGGAGGAAGAGACTGAACGACGAGCTATACAACGACATCGACCTGGTCAGACGAATTCGAATCTCTCGTCTCAGATGGCTAGGTCACATCCAGCGAATGGACACCAATGATCCGGCCCGGAAAGTCTTCGACTCCAACCCCAAGGGACAACGCAGTAAAGGAGGACCACGCCAACGGTGGCGCACGCAGCTAGAAGGGGACCTAAATAAGTTGAACGTGCGTGGCTGGAAGCAACTAGCACAAGACCGAGCTAGATGGAGAGCCATGTTGGCTGCTGCAGACTGTAGCGCCAGCCAAAGAAGAATCTGGTCTTAACTGACATATTTATTAAACGTCCTTCGGCGTTACATATTCAAGTGACTAGATCTGTTACATTTCAACTCACTTTGTCATGAAATGTGACTACGAAAATACGAATTTGTCACAGCGAAACATGTTTTTGGGTGACACGGCTAAGACAAAAGGGGTGAATATGTTGCACAGCAATACTTCCCTTATACCCAGAATACGTCGATTAAAATAATAGTCAAGAGCAGATTAGAGACAGAATGCAAATCCACAATACAATCCAACTTCCACAATAGGAGATGCCTACAAAGTACCATATTGGGAGCCATTTGAGGCATATGCCATACATCATATATCCCCCAACTATACTCCTGTACATCCACCGCCAGACGCAGCTTAGAGCCCATGATTATAAAAACAGCTGTAAATAAGCTCAAAACACCCCAAGCAATGATGCATACAAATGATAGTAGTGTGTTTTTTTTTTAAAAAAAATAGAATTATGCACGTAAAGCAAACGAACTCTTGTTCAAACGCAATTTTGTATAAAAGGGCTGGAGTATTAGAAAGTTATTCCGTGTGACTGCCAAGTAAAGTCAATTGATTCCTAAAATTTCAAGAATTGATTCAAATATACATAGTTTTGTGAAGTATGAGCATCATTCACACATTCACAAATATAATCAAAGCAACTGCGAAGGTTTGTTGAATATTGCCTCACTTCACTTACTATAGCGACAAAACAAACACGGCTAATGACTGCCATACAGCAGGACAGGGATGATCAAGGTCTTATATAGTGTGAGCTTGGTCTTTCGGGAGAGGGCTCTACTACTCAATTGCCTCTTGATTCCAAAGAAACAACGGTTGGCAAGAGTTATTCTGCGATTAATCTCGGTACTGATGTTGTTCGTTCTATTAACTTAGGAGCCAAGGTAGATGAAGACCTTTACTACCTCGAAGTTGTAGCTGCCTATGGTGACGTTCTGACCATTTTTGATGACAGCATATACTTTGTTTTGCCTTCATTCACCGCTAAGCCCATTTTTGCCCCCTCCGTTTCAATACAAGCAAACGCTTCATTGACGGCTTGCTGAGTTCGTCCAATCACGTCAACGTCGTCCGCGTATAATAGCAGTTGAACGGACTTTTGGAAGATCGTGCCTCTAGTATTGGCGAGTGAGTTTTGCACGACCTTCTCAAGTACAATGTTGAAAAAGTCACGTGACAGCGCGTCGCCTTGGCTAAAACCTTTTTTGACATTGAAGATTTCGGTGAGTTCGTTACCGACCTTGATGGAGCAGCGAGATTTCGCCATCGTCATCCTGCACAATCTGACGAATTTTGCAGGAATGTGAAAAAAATAGTCAAGGCGCTGTATAGCTCGTCTCTATGCACATATGCGGCCTTAAAGTCGACCAATTGGTGGTTGGTGTAGATCTGCATCTCTTGGGTTTTTTCGAGGATCTGCCGTAATGTGAAAGTTTGATCGATAGTGGACTTCCCAGGAATCAAACCGCACTGATAGGGACCTTTCATGCTGTTGACAAATGGATTCAGGCGATCACACAGAGCGGCAGAGAAGATTTTGTAGGCGATGTTAAGGAGACTAGTCCCCCGATAGTTGGCGCAGTCAGAGGGGTCTCCTTTCTTGTGGATCGGGCAAACGATACTAAGATTCCACTCGTCGGGCATGCTTTCCTCCGACCATATCCTACAGATGAGCTGGTGCATGCGCCCAACCAGATCATCTCCAGCCGCCTTAAACAGTTCCGCGGACAATCCGTCCGCTCCAGCAGCTTCCAGTCTCGATATTGCTACCATGTTGTTGCATGGCTACAACTTATTCCCAAACAAAATCTAAAGAACTCAATTAATAAGATCTTCATCTCCAATCATATTTCTCAATTGGAGCATCGTTTGGCGTGCTTTGTGTCACGCCGAGCTGTGTTGTTTGGAACAACGTGTTGACCAAATTTGAGTTCTGCATTTAGGGCAAAAAAACGTTCAAATCAGTGAATTACAGAGGGCCCCACTAAGATTTTTAATGTCCTCACGATGATTTTTGAAAAAATACCGGCCAATGAATCCTGAACAGTGCAGTTTTTCATTCGACAAGAAACTAACCCTCGCCTTAACTTTTATAATCCAATACAATAATACAAAGCTTCAGTTTGGAGTCTATAGCTTGCTCTGGTCAACTCCATGCGAACGTGTTGTCGTGGACAATTTTTGAAAATATTTTATTTTTGCGACTTTACACACAATTTTGCGACACAACCCTTCGAAGCGGATAACGTGTTGCGTGCCTCTGCTGAATGAAATGAACTCCCACTTAAACTATTTATAAATTCGGATTGCATTTAAAACGATACATAGAAATTGCCATACAATGAAAAGCGAATGCTGATAAACTGGATATTATGCAGGAAAGTTCGTTTTCACTTGCCATCCTGATGGCGTCCAACTTCCTTGAGAACTACTCCCCGCCACGTGACTGCAATGTTTAAAGCCAATGCGGTAATGGAAGTGATGGATGGTTGCTGCAAAATATGTGGCTCTTTCTTAAGTTTTTCTTTCGTCACGGTTTTGCGCACGATGAAGATGTTGCAGGATGAATGTTTAAGGGGATGTATGTATACAGAGTATAAGGAATAGCTTACCAGTGCATGGCTTAATGTCGCGCAAGGACTTTTGAGGAAACCACTTTGACTTACCTGGAAGAGAGAAGAAAATGTTAGAGTTAATATGGGATCATAATTGTGTGAAAGATTAGGTGCAGCAAAGACAGATATTATTTCCGCTTAAAATAAAAGGCTTCGAGTTAGAATTATCCAATTTAGGCCAAACTTTCTTCTATTGCTTGTCATTTTGATCCTTTGCTTCCCACTCCCTAATAATGATAATATGGGTAGCGCTACAGCCCATGGAGGGCCAGGGCCTAGCTTCTCAGCAACCACTCGTGTTGTGCGTGCTATTGTTCTCTCACGAGTGGAAGGAACCTACAGTTTTACGCCGAATTCGAACGGCCAAGTTTGAGAAGCTTTTTCTGGACAGGAAATACTCATTGAGCATTGTCAGTGACTCGAAAGAGGTGGGGCCGTGAAAATTATATCTGTCGCTCAGAGCTGGAAACGAACCTATGACGCCGCGGTTGGCGTCGACGCACGTACCCACAACGCCACGGGCCCCACTCCCTATCGGCCAACAAATTGAGACACTCATTTTTCACAAGGCTCCATTTTAAGTAGTGGAGGTAGTGTAGTCAATGTGGGTGTGTGTCATAATCAAAATTAAAAAATTAATGAATGTTAAATAAGGGCAGAAGAAGATTATTATATGTTTGGTTTTTGGTATCTCCGTCTTATAATTTATGGGAAGTTTAAGATCTGATGTGAGTAGTGTTCGCGCTCTCAATACGAATCTCTTTCCTGTGTTGAGAGTGTTGTTGTGTTGCTAAAAGAAACACATGTAGGTGAAAATACCGAATTATCCGATTTGAACCTGCCTGGATATAGCTTAGTGCCGCTTTTCCTTATACCATACCATTTAGTGCGTAGTGATGTAGCTTACCAACTTCAACCACAATTCGGCCTCTGTTCCAATCCGGAATTTAATTTTCTGTGATTAAAATTCCACGTCCGTAAGCATTGAATCCACTACTGCCAAACTTGGATAGCAATTCAAATCTTAATGAATTTAATGCGCTTCGGTGTGATGCGTTTCGCTGTGTCCTTACACTGAAATTGCTATTGCGGGCGATTTCATTGTACAGAATTCTAATTGGCTTCGACATTCAGGCCAGACAACACCCGAAGGAAGGTATGTTGAAATCTTTGCTGAGGTAATCAATCTGACCCGGCTTGTAAATGAGCTCACACGAATACCTGACATTGCAGATCATTCCGCCAACACACTGCACCTGTTTCTCACCTCTCATCCTGACAGACCACTGTGTCGTATCAGCTAATTTCTCGTTGTCGCCACAAACAGTTTGAGAACAAATACCGAAAAGAACAGTATGGCTACACTATTCTTTAGGAATTTTACCTGGTCACTATGCTTCCTCGATAGTGACCTGAATGCCGCTGGTGATATGATCACAAAAATTCTTTTGATGGACATGAGATCCTTTATTCCACATAGAGTGAAGTGTATCAAACCCAGACCAAATGCATGGTATGAGTCGGGCTGCAAAGAGGCAGAGTTGACTTTCCGGTTATACAGGCCCAACTCTACTGAGGGGCTTGAAATATCTTTAATCGCGGAAGCGACTGACATTATGGCATCCGCAGCACCACGTCCACTGGTGATTTGATAGCTTATGCCACCGAAAAGCGGAACTAATCTTTGCACAAAACATGCGAAAGCAAGATAGTTGCGCTTGATATTTTTAAAGCATTTGACAAAGTTTGGCATCAAGCTCTTTTGTCGAAAATACATACGTGCTAATGGTGTTGATGAGTCTCTGCTTCTATGGACTACAAACTATCTTTCGAACCGTTCAATCCAAGTTGTTTTGGATGGGTTCAAGTATGATATTTACAAAATAAATGCTGGTGTCCCCCAAGGCTCTGTTCTGTCTCCGACACTCTTTCTCATTTTTATAAATGATCTCCTGTCTGCCACTTCTAATCCAACCCACTCCTTCGCTGATGACAGCACCCTCAGCCTTTCATATTCGTTCCAAAATGCACGATCCTGCCCTTCGGACGTAATATTGAAACGGCAGCGTATGTCAAGCACATTAAATTCCGATCAGGACAGCATAATTAACTGGGGTAAGAACAACAGAGTGGAATTCAATGCTTCCAAAACTCAATGCTGTCTGCTGTCTCTAAAGCGAACCCCTGATAATCAGCCATTATCCATGAATTGCGCTTGTATCGACGAAACCGGAAAACTTTCCATCCTCGGTATGTGCATTAACACGACACTTAGTTGGAACGATCACATATTCGAGGTCGCCAAAAATGCTGCGAAATAGAAAGAAATACTTCACCCCCTCTGATTTGGCTTTAATCTATAAGGCGTATATTCGCCATAAGCTTGAGTATAACGCTCATATCTGGTCTGGTGCCCCCAAGACCACCCTGCACCTACTAGATAGAATGCAAAAGCGAGCGATAAGACTTATAGGAGACGACGATATCGCGTTTTCATTAGACTCGCTCGAACATCGACTGTATCTTCTTTATCCGTGTTTTCGATATCCAACCAGTCAATAAGGCTATTGCATCTGCTACAGGAATTTCACGCTTAGTTAGGCTATCTGGATCTGGAATCTATGATCTGATTTCCAGATCACACTGACACTCCAGAAAATGGGATACTCGATGAACTGCCTAGGCAGGCAGAAAATCGCAATAGACGTCACAACAAAGCCGAGAAGTGTGTTATCACAGAAATTTCTGTTGGAGAACTATTGTAGATGAGCGCAATAGAAATGCTGCAAATAAGTTAGATCAACTAAGGCTTTAACTCACTGGATCTGCACTTGGATAACAAAGGCTATCTATGCGACATAACTGCAGTGTTAGCCGTTCATTATCCCGTACTCGAGGGATATAAAATGTTTAAAAATACACAATCATTGCTGGAATTACAAAGCTCCACAACCTAGTTCATCTCGCCATCACCATTCCATTAGCTTAGCTTCGCCAGTTCTTATGGCATTGTTCTAACAAATTCCAACAATATTCAATAATAATTCAACATTTATTTCGGTATCGTTCTGATTACCACGCATCCTACCATCAACCTACTGGGGAGCTTAGTAGAATAAGCTGTATATTATCAATTCGATATCCATCATCGACGAGTCATCAAATCGCTTATTGATTGGTTGACTGATATTTTGATTTGACTCTACTTGTGTACATGTGTTTTCTATGGGAATGTCGTGTGCCTGACCTTGGTTATAGGGGTCTCCGGTTCGAGTCCCAGTGAAAGCAAAAGTTAATATGCTTGGACGGTGGGACCAACATTGGTCTAAGTTTCCTGACAATTTGCCTATCAGCCTATTAACCCAACCTAACCTAACCTAGAGATACGATTTTTTAGAATATGTTTAATACCGGAATGATTTTGGCAATTTGCGACCATTTATTACAAGTAATAACTGATCGGCTTTCGTTCTGATAAATCATTAGACATTAAAAGGTACAACCGTGGTAAATGAACAAGCCTCACGCTTCACCGAACCCTTCCATGTGTGCGTGACTATCCGTCCTATGGTCAGAATGCCATTAGCTGCTCAAATAATCTAAGCAGGCCATTCAAGCCATCCCAGGCAATAAATGCTTAGCAAGACTTGACCCAATTTATTTTGCACCTCAAGCTCAGTGGGCTCAACCATCGTCATACCCATACAATTCCCCTATAATATCATGTTTCCCCAGAGGTTGCGCGCCGCCACAAGCGTGGATTCGAACAAATTACACGGCAGCACCAGCAATTAGTTTAACAATTTTCCTACGCTCGCCGTGGAAAGCAATTATGAGTGTTTGACAATTCAATATGCGCCCATACCCCCACACGACGACTCACACCACACAGGGGCAGGCCGAGGTAGGCACCACAATTATGTATATTCGCTGGCAACCGGTTTGTCCCTCTTGTTGCTGTGCCAACGCTGTAATTATACCCACCCAACTGGCGCTACCTGTAATTCAGGGAATACACAGCATTTTCGACCACAGCCACGATGATCCAGTATAGGTGCCGCAGGCATCGGTCATAGCACAGCCCACCCGTGGATCCTCCGACGCATTTTACTGATTGATGATAGGTGACTGGGTAGCACCTGGTTACGTGTCAACACTTGCAAAAACAAGCAGCGATTACGGAAAGTGATACTCACTCGGCCTGCGTTGGGGCCCCTTGTGCAAGGACTGCCCAGACCCCTTTCACAATTTACATTTTTCTCACTCTGCCTGGTCTGCTGAAAATTGGATTTCCATCGACGACATGTCCCTTGGATGTTTCGAATTGATTCGCCATTTAAATTTTAATTGAATAGAATTATTTTGCTGGCAGGACGAGCGTTGTCGGAATGCCGCCTGCCTGACTCCAACGCCGAGTCTGGGGCTTGTGCGGAGTGTGCCTCACAAGTCGTTCATGCTTCAATCTCAATTAGGATTACACCAGTCGACTGGTGTTCACGAGGATGGGGATGGCATGGAGAAAATGTATTTCTTCAGTGGAGTGTACGAATTGGCAAAATGGGACTTATTGGCTTTAAAAGGTTCGCCTGCAGAGCGAGAGAGCAGAGACTGAGCAGCTTATGAAGTACAGCAGAGATTTTAATCGATTTTGTGCTGGCTGTCAAGAAGTGGAATTGCTTCTTTATTACATTTGCCGAGAGGATCGCATTCCCAGAGAGTTATTTGGTTATAACGAGCGAAGCGTAAGGCGGATGAGTGCCGATTGGGTTGTATTGAGTTTTTAATGTAAATGAGTTTTAATCAATCACACGTTGGGCGGAGACGCTAGGAATGCGTGTGGTTTGTCTTTATGGCGCGGATGCCTGGACTATCAGGCGTAGATGAAGAAGCCCTTGGAAAGAGAAAAGTTCTGCGTTCAATCGTTGGTCCTGTTTGAGTTGATGGTTTCTGGGAAGAAGATACTACCACAAACTTTACAGCAACATGAGTCTAGCGAGGCGTTTTGGGGTTCAACGCCTAAGATAGCTAGGCCATGCAGAGCACATGGACAACACTGCTCTAACCATAAGAGCCTTCGACTCCAAACCAGTGGAACAATGCAATAAGGGACGACAACAAAGCTATGGCGTACATAAGTGGAGTGTACCAGAAGCTCCAACTGATCAACATGATGGGACTTAAGGCACAAAGAATTCTATTCCACTTGCAACTGAAATATCCTAAAAATGATGCAAATAACGAACGAATAATTAATCAACACCAACAGCCCTTAGGAGAAAATAATGTCCTATGCTTTCTTTTGTTACCCATTCTAAAGCAGATTTAGCAGAGGCTTCACCAAAACTTCATATCAATTCAACATGCTCTGCAAAAAAATACCCCCTGTTCTCTTGCACCATTCCTCATCGGCCATTGTTAAAAAGGACCAGGAAGCAACTCAGAATGTCCAAAATGGAATCAATCAAAACCAGCGGCCCACCAGCTAACCATGTCCGTCGTTCAATTAATCATCCCTTTCGACACTCGCTCACAGTTCTCAGCGGCCACGAATCTTGAAGATCCATGTCCGCAGCTCCTCGACGCATTGTTCAAGAATATTGCCTGCCAAAGAATCAAATTCCGTCCCCCTGGCTACACCCGGAATATTATGCCGGCGAGGATTATTTCGAAGGCCGGTCTTATTGTTCGCTGCCCTTTCTATTACCGCTGTACTTTATGGATACTGCCTACCCGCGCGCCAACTGAGTGTAGTCATAAGCGTGAGGGGAAACCCACACTCCCGCCCTTTTGTGGCCTGCAGGAGTCGTCCATGCGAGAAGGGAAAAAATTGTATCAATCTCTTGCGCTTATTTAGGTTAGATTACTTGCAGTTAAGTTATTCTATGTTACTCACCGCACAAGCACAAGGACGAATAATGTCAATGGGTGATGGCGGGGTGCTGAAGTGCGGCGGCGTGAGTCGGTGGGGTCTTTGACGGCACGGCATGTGTGGCCCATTTTGTGTTTATTGAATTTTTCTTTCGTCTTTTTTCCCCCGCATTCCGATTCAAAACACTCTCGACTCATAGACCTGATGTCATGCGGCAAATTAGATCATCTGTCGGGGTAGTTTTAATTTCATCATGCAGTGCAATCACAGCGACGACAGGGAGGGGTGAGTCAATGAGATCTTACGTGGCAGTTGGCTGGCAGCTTTGTGTGTTCATTTGTGGCAAATCAAATCAAAGCATGAGCGTGTCGCCGCGGAATGTGTATGCGATGAACTCATCTCGCTAAAGTGTGGAAACTGCGTCGAAACTTAGCCACAAAGCGTGTCAACGTTTAGCCTCCGAGTGATTGATCGAATGATCTGCGGGTTAAGTGCTTAGTAATGGTCGATTACACTGCGTGGTGAAAGTTAATCGAGACTTCGTTCGGGTAACATTGTGCTGGAGTTGATCCAAACTGATCTATATGATTGCAAAGCAATTCAAGCAACCCGATGAAATGTGCAGCGATATAGAATACATTTAGATTTTAGGAATTTGGGACTTCAAGTGCAGATTCAAGTGAATTTCCTGATGAAACACATTATATACTGCCCATGTCGGATGTTCAGTTGCGCTTTTCTTTTAAACACACAGTGTTTCCACATTGAAATGGTAATGCTCCGTAAAGACCTCAAATTCGTGTAACACAACAGGTGTGCCCACAAGCTTCTTCAGGCTTATTGTCTCTAATTCTGCGCTTTAAATTAGTTGATATCCTTCTCTTACCGCACGGCAACACCCCAATTACGCTTTGATTGATTCGTTCTCCCAATCTTTCGATAGAAAATCTTTCATCCGAAGCCATGTGAGGTGCATAGTTTAGTCAACCTAGACGTCGGATTCGTAGATAATTGAATTGAAATGTTGGTTTAAAGTGCTTATAGAGCGCAGTAAAAAAAAAAGGTTTTAGGCAAGGAGGCAAGACACGCTGTCATGTGACTTCTTTAACATCATACTTGAGAAAATCGTGCGAAACTCAAACCTGGTGCGAAACTTCCAAAAGCCCGTTGAACTGCTTGCTTACGCGGACGACATTGACGTGATTGGACGAACACAGCGAGCCGTCAATAAGGCGTTTGCTGGCATTGAATCGGAAGCGGCTAAAATGGGTCTAGCGGTAAACCAGGGCAAAACAAAGTACATGCTGTCATCACGGAAGGACGCACAACATCGACGTCTCGAACAGAGCGACATATTGGGCAACAGAAACTTTGAGGTAGCCAAAGACTTCGTCTACCTAGGCTCCGGAGTAAATAGGGACAACAACACCAATACCGAGATCAAGCGCAGAATTACTCTTGCCAATCGCTGCTTCTTTGGGCTCAAGAGGCAATTGAGTAACGGAGCCATCTCTCAAAACACCAAATTGACCTTGTATAAAACCCTGATCATCCCAGTCCTGCTCTATGGTGCAGAGACATGGACGCTATTGAAAGCGGATGAAGAAGCTCTTGGTTGTTTTGAGAGAAAAGTTCTGCGTACGGTCTTTGGTCCTGTTTGCGTTGATGGCGTTTGGAGGAGAAGGTTCAACCACGAACTATACGGGCTGTACAGCGGCATGCACCTAGTTAAGCGTCTTCGGATCCAACGCTTAAGATGGCTAGGTCATGTAGAGCGGATGGACACCACAGCTCCGGCCCAAAGAGTCTTCGACACCAAGCCATTGGGACAGCGCAACTGAAGATGTCCTCGCACTAGATGGCGCACACAAGTGGAAAAGGACCTCATCCAACTTGCTGTGCGCAACTGGAGGCAGCTGGCGAAAGATCGTGCTGGCTGGAGAGGCATGTTGGTTGAGGCACAGGTCCACCCCGGACTGTGGCGCCATACAATGAAGAAGAAGGTGGTTCTTTCCCATGTTTGAAGTAATAATGAAACCAATCTAGAAAGTCTCGTCAATATCAACAAACAGGGTCATAGAAGGTTGTGAAAAGTCGTGCTCATTTGGAACGATAAGAATCGCATTATCTGTAAATATTACTAATCGAAAACAAAGCAAATTTGTTAAAGAAAAATGATACAAAATATCAATAAAAATCAAGTAAGATTTCAAAACTTTTTCATCCACTTTATAAATCGTCGGAAATAGAGATATGGACCATTTTTACTAATCTGAGTCGAATGAGTATGGCCCTACAGCTAAAGTAACCATCAGAAATCTGACTAAAAGCAGAATGCTTCATTTTCATGCATGGACATCATTTGTTCATCGTTCAACCATGTTCGTTAATCCAGCTATCATCACTTCACACTTGTGAGAGACCACATCCACAGTTCTCACTCGTTTCGACACGAGAAATGGATTTCTTTCCGTCAAAGCGGTTATTCTTTCATTTGCCACTGGCAATTTGTTCCTGACAGATTGCATTCCCCTTTCAGTCGACACCTCGGCAACAATATGCGGGCGCAGCCAAATTATCTCTGACACCGTTTCCATAACTTTAGTGGCAAACATTAATAAGAGTGGAAAAACCCGGTGAAATAAAACACCCCTGACAAGCGACTCGCACCACCTTATCGCCGAAAATGTGAAAGCATACTTTTTCCCATCTTATCATCGCACACGTCGGGCACTGACGCCGCCACCCGCCCACACTGTTATTATCGCATCGCTATCTCCGACGCGACCCTCAACAGCTTTGCGCTGCGAGCAGAAGTGACAGTTATCACTTAAGCGCACAGCAAAGTCCTAAATGAAAACTCTCTTACTCTCGCACACTCGCAGCAGTCATCTGTCAGTCAGTCGACCCCGCCCGCCTCGCCCGGCTTTGTCAGTCCTCCATCAAGAATCGCTGACAAATTGCGGCCTGGAGGTCGTGGGGTGGCCATAGCCAGCAATCACCGTAATGCCACCGTGCTATCATCCTTCACGGATCGCTTTTCAGCGCTAAGTCAACAGATGAATGCGAGAGAACTCATCGAAAAGGTGAAAGGGATGAAATGCTGTTGATTACGCGGACGACATGAGAGGGTCGATGGCAAGTGTGCGTCATCCGTGAGGAACCCGGTGCTTAACGCCGCTAAGCCTGTTTTGAGGTATCATGGACCGTTGTTAATTGAAGGACTGGTCAAGCATTACACTTTTTTGTGCTCGCCGCAGACCGCATTTATGATTACCTGCTGGGCCACGCTAGTGCAACATGAGTCCACTTCAGTGTGAGCCCTTTTACACAAACGCCGAGAGCTTTTAACCCGCCCACCCTTCCCCCACACGTTGGCGGAGAGGTGAGTGCTAATTGGAGCTATTTTACATTGGCCCTCTCAAACACCGAATGGGGGTGATTGTTGCGCAAAACGTTGACAGTGCTGATGCAGCGGTTTTTTTTTTCCTTCAACCGCTTGCGTCTCTTGAGGGATTCCTTTGGTTTTCAACACCTCTTTAGTGGTTCGCTGAGTGGGTGTGAATGAAACGCGTCGAGATTAAGCGAATGGAGGCGAGAGGAGGAATTGGCCCGCGATTGAATTGCGATGCGGGGATGGATGCACGTCGAGATGTGTGGTATGTGCACTGTGCAGTACCAAGAGCACGTTGAGTGAGTTTGGGCGAGAAACCCTGAAAAGGCAAACAATGCAGTGGGAGTAAATAGAGTTTTCGTGACTAATTAGGTTGGAGATTTAATTTATTCTCGACTTTGAGAGCATTGCAAAGAGCGATATGGCTGAGGTGCGTTTTAAGTTGTTCTCGCTTGCGAACTCTGGGAAGGCTAATTGTGGAGACAATGCCGAAGAGGGTGTTAAGGTCGTAAGTGGTGGAGGATTGCTGTTGCTCTTGAACCTTGGTTGGAATGAACTACCATATGAACTTCTCTGTGAATCGAGATTTCGTGTACACTACAATTGAGTAGTAGTAAATACCGAGGTTTTTTTGTGGGTTTCATCTTGCGCGAAATATTTCAAAGTCGACGTTCAGGTTATAGGTTTCAGGAACGACTTACAGACTATCAGGGAGACGCGTGTCAACATTTCTGTACATCGTGGATAAGCGATGGAAAAACGATGCGTGCTGTCCCCAAGAAAGGAAATACCACATCGATGTATGGGACTGAGCAGCTTGAACTTCGTAGCAGTGACTTCGAAGCAGTTCGGATGCAAAGGTTCCACAGAAGAGAATTACAAGCTGCATTAGTACCGAGATCAAACGCTGGATAACTTCTTTCGATCATTAGTAGAGTTCTCTCACCAACATCTTGTTCATCCCCGCCCTAGTCTAGTGCGTAAAGAAATTGACAATCTTACGATTGGGTGATTAAGCTCATACTATTTTTGAGGGAAGTTTTGCATTTAATATTTGGACCTGCATATGTTGATGACATTTGGTTTTCCACAAACTTTATGAGCTGCACAGCGACACATGTCTAGGTAGACGTCAACGGATTCGAAACCTAAGACGACTAGCCGCATAGACAACGCAGCTCCGCCAGGGAAAGTCTTCGAATCGCATAAATGTGGAAAAGAACATCTCCCAACTTGGCTGCGTGGAGGCGGCTAGAAATTCTTGTTCGTTGAAGAGCAGACTGAGGAGCCTTCATAAGAAGAATTATAAGATCATCATCATCATCAGGAAAAAATCCAACCTCTGTGCTGACACAGAGGACCTGCTGTCACAACTAGACTGTTAAGAGTCACATAGTAATTGACCCCTAGTTCCACTTCAACCGTGCCGTACACAGAGACTGTCTGTACTTCAGTTCGACATTCTCGCGATTATTGAAATTCTGCAAAATGTGCGAGGTTCAAAGAGAGAGCGAGACCAAGACTTCATTTCTTTACGTTCCAAGTTTTACCACCCTCACACGAAAATACAATAGCCCGTGTATTTTATTCGAAGCAATGCTTCAGTTAACCCAAGCATTTTATTTAACTGACAGTCGCACTCCAGTCTCAAGTTTTGCGCCAACTTTTTTGTGTCGTGTCTTCTGCCTATTTTTCAGTCTATGCAATGTAGCGTCTCCTCTGTCATATTTCTAGTCCGGGTCAATATATAAGTCTAACATAGGCGTTCGTTAAAAATTTAATTGAAACCTCCGTAAATCTTGCAAAAGAAAGCATGCAACATTGGCGTAGTCTGGGTTGGTTCAAATTCAAGGTATTGATGGATGGTATTGGCTTTACAGCGTCGAAAACAAGATCAAATAGGCCTAGGCCACATTTAGAGATGGCTTCGTTTCTCTGCCTATGCGCTGATGTCCAATGTGTGACGTTTGACTTCATAGAGTAACAGAATGCTGTGCAGTCAACGTTCATTTTTGTTTTTCACGTCGCCGCTGCTGCTCATTTACCAGCGAATCATAAGAGTTCAAATGACTTGAATGATTCGCAAGCATCACATGCGCCGGAGCCACCACTTTTGACAAAACAAAAGCGAAAAAAAAATTCGCTACAAAGCCTCCGAGACCATTTACTCGTATGTAGTCTGCTCTTATGTACCATTCCACATCTGCATGTACATGCGCACGTAGCTGTGTTGGCTTCAATTTGAGAAAGTAAATTCGTTACGGAAGACGAGCACCATGTTTTTCATCCTCGTTATATGGGTTTTGGATGACTGCCAGAAAATGTTCAGCGCTGGATTCTCCATCGCATTCTATTCGGGTCGTTTTTATGCCTTTATACCCGGCATCTGCCGGTGTTGGTGAGAGCGCCAGGACTACGTTCGTGGGGAGATACAAATGAGTCGCATCTCACTGCCACCCACTTTCCCCCTAATTCAAAGCCCAAACAAGCGCAACGACGCCGACGACAAAATATACCTTTTTTGTCGGTGTACGTTCGAAAACAGTAATTAATTTTGTCCCGGGAGTGGGTTTAACGCAAGATGCTCTTTTGGTCAACACCAAGTGGATTCGCATAATTAGTTTCTGGATTAAGGCACTGAATATTCAAAAATCTGTTCTGAAATAATGTTTCACAGTGAGGGTGTCCATAGATAGTACATGGGATGAAAGCCTTAGATATGTATGTTCTAGTAGTAAAGGCTGGAAGCTTTAACTGTTAACGTTGTTAACGTACTTAGCAGAAAGCGTTTACAAACCATCTGATATCTCCTGGCTCAAAGGAGAGAGACAGATCCTCTGAAACTTCGAGGAAAACAGCAGACCTCTTGGATGAAGCTGTACATCTCTGGTTCGTCCTGATTGACAGAACGTAACGAGTCATTAATGAGGCGTTTGTTGGCCGTCACACTGCTAGCCAAAAGCAGCTAAAATGGGTCTGACTATTAACGAAGGGAAAACAAAGTGCATACATACGCTGTTCTCAAGAAAGCACTCACAATATGGACGTTTAGGGCAGACCTCCACAACGAGGAGTTATAACTTCGAAGTACTTGACTACTTTGTCCACATTAGCTCCATAATGCCCCAACAGATCGATAGCGAAAGCAAGCTACTGTTTCTTTGAGCTCAAAGGGCAACTGATTAATAAAGCCTGCCCTCAAAGGTCAAGCAGTCTCTATGCAAGACACTGGTTATACCAGTCCGCATGTATAGCGCAAAATAATCTCTAAAGTGGTCTCTTCTAGAGTACTGCCTTCTTTAAGGTTTTTTTGAGTTCAACTGGCTAGGCGATCTTCTGATTCAACATTTTAGATAGCTAGAACGCATAGACAACTCAGCTGCGCAGCGAAAAGTCTTCCACTGCGATTCTATGGGACAACATAGGAGAGGCGACCCGTGTCAAAGGCGCCCCACACAACTGAAGATGGAACATAACCATCTTGGTGTTGTCTCTAATTGGAGGATGCTAGCCAGAGATCGCGCTAAACGATGAGGCCTGTTGGTTAAGGTCCGGGTTCGTCCCGGCATTTAGCGCAACACAAAGAAGAAGAATGACATTTATGTATACTCTCTCTCTCTCTCGCTTGAACACGATTAGGTTTTGAGAAGCGGATACGTTTAGTCATTTCTGGAACATAGGCCGGCGAAAGCTGGTGCACTTTCGCCAACAAAAGTTTGAAATCATTGAACACTAATGGGCGCCATTCATGAACAGTAATGAAAAGGAAAACTTGTACAAGATTAACTTTCGAGTGAAGAAGACAATTCCATTCCGAACCGAAGTTTACTAGAGACTAGCATAAGATCTTCAGCCAATGTAGCTGGTTGTTGACAACGAGGTTCTAAAGGAATATAGGAGATATGACACATCCTTCTGTCGCGAATCTTGCAATTAGGTCCCGCCTGTGCTCTAAAAAAGCCTGTTCGTTGAAACTGGTGAATCAATGGCGAAGATACGACCGATTATTCTGAACTTCGTTAGTGCATCGTTGCCCGTCTTTAGCATCCATAAAGGCGGCCATTGGGGTTCAGTGAGGTTTATTGATTTTTCGCTGATGTTATCTGCAACTGCCTCTACGGATTTTCCTTTGCAGTTAGGTTAAGCTCAAGTGTTTCTTTCATATCGAAAGGATGACAACCTGACGAGGCTTTGGACCTTTCGGTGGAGATACGATCTTCGACCAACCGCCGGCATGAAGTCGAAGACATGCATACACTATCGGACAAAACTAGAGAAACCCCTAGCTATCACGGCAAAATCTCTTTAAAAAGAATATTCAAGTGGTTTTCATCTGGTTGTGAGCGAAATTTAATTCAAAACTATCTGCAGCAGTTTGAGCCATGTTCACGAACCATCAAGTCTCTGTAGTGCTAAGAAACCAATGGACTGAATCGACATAATCCTAAATGACACAGAAGCCTCTTTTACCTTGCCAAGAAAGACTCTTCCAACGTAGCTTATACTTTTCTTTGATTTCACTTTTATATGCATGGATTTTAGGAGTAGTGTTATATTAATGCAGCTTCTAGAATTTTTGTTATGGTGTCGTAGTACCATTAATTGATTAATACTACTAAATTAAGGGTGATTTTTTAAAAGCTATAGGAATGTTTTTAAAAAAAAAAAACACACATAAAACACAAGAAAAAATCATAAAATCTTTATTCGAATCGATAGTACGGTCCATATAATTTAATGTTTGAAGATTATTTCATGCAAATGTTGACCTTGACTGCGCCTCAAATGGTCCATCCGCTTAGTCCAATTTTGCACACTCTCTCCAACATTTCGGCCGGTGTCTCGCGAATAAATGCTTCAATGTTGTCTTCCAATGCATCATTCCAATTGAAGCGGGCTTGTCTGTCTAGACATGAGCTTTAACATATCCCCACAAAAAATAGTCTCACGATCTAGACGGCCAATTGACCGGTCCCGAACGTGAAATAAAATGTTTACCGAACTCGTCTCTCAATATTGTTGAGCGTGCTGTGTGGCATGTGGCACCGTCTTGTTGAAACCACATGTCATGCAAGTCAAGCTCTGGCATTTTGGGCAAATAAAAGTTGGATACCATCTCTCGGTAGCATTCACCATTCACGGTTACGTTACCATTAGCATCATCTTTGAAGAAGTACGGTCCAATGATGCCAACAGCCCATAAACCGCACCGACTTTTTCTGTAAACATTGGTACCTGGCTGATATTCGCTGCAAAATCGACGATTCTGCTTATTTACGTACCCATTGAGCCGAAAATGAACTTCGTCGTTAAACTGACCACAAAATGGAAGAAGCGCGCGATGAGCTTTCTTAACAGAGCACGCATTTGCATAATAAATTTCAATAATTTGCAAGCGTTGTTCGTTTGTAAGACGATTCATGGTTAAATTATAGACCAAATTGAAGATGTTTGACAGTGAAACAAAACACGAAACGTATGTCAGCTGTTTAAACAAGTGTTGCCAAAAAGATACTAGCTAAAAAATTACCCTTTGTCTTTACTGATATTTTCAGAAACCTTCCATTACGTAACAAATAGAAATGGGTATCAAGGATATATCAAGCACATTTTGTTTGATTCTATTGCTGATAGGTGCTCCGCAAACAAAGAATCGATTCAAAGGAACTTAGACTTCATCCTCAAACCTATAAAGTTTGGTTGACCCATTGCAACCCATCTGGATGGTCATGCCACTGACAGGATTAATTTCACGCAATTGCATTGTCTAATAGAGAGTTTTCGCAGTCTTCGTTTATGCTTGATCGGATGTTCATGCAGTTCATACAGGGGAACTAGAGTGAGGCCCTTAATGCGAGTATCAACCACCGAGAGAAAATCGAGAGTTAAATATTGTCGACCATGTTTGGTATTGTGAATATCGATGGCAGTTGATATATCTCAATTTGACAGTAGTTTTTCATCTATCCGTACTTGTAGACTTGGAATTTTTCATAAAATAAACATTGTGCTCATGATGCAAATGCAATTTAATTTGTTGATTAGTGTTGGACATTAGTTACCATTTCGAAAGCATTCCACAAATTCCATTAACATTGGAAGACTAAATGTCACTTTAACGAATGTCAAACAATTAAAATATTCTTTCTTTTGTTATCAAAGATGTAACCTCTTATGTTAAATTGAAAACTTCTGAAATCCGTTTTTAGAAGATTCATCACTTTATAATCAGTGGTATGAAATGATTTTTTTTGAAAATAAATCACTAATAATTAATAGGAAAGTAAAACAAAGTATTGGCCATTCTTTTCTACACATTTTGACCACTTTCTGGCAATTTGTGAATACCACGCCAATAAAATTGTCCGTATTTTAAAGCAAACCAATCAGACACCCAACCCAACTTTCGACTTCTTCATAGAAATCGAAGTGCTGCTCAGCCAATGCGTGTCCCATCGATGAAAACAAATGGTAGTCGGAAGGAGGTGGGGTAGCTGCCCCCAGCCAAGTGTTTTGATTGTATCCTAAATCGGTTTTGCTTTGTGTGCAGGTGCATTGTCATGGAGCAAAATTACCTTGCCGTGTCTTCTGGTTAATTCTGGTCGTTTCTCGATCAATGCATGGTTCAAATTGATCATTTGTTGTCGGTAGCGATCAGTATTAACTGTTTCACCAGGTTTTAGGAACACGTGATACCTTTCTGGTCTCACCAAACTCACAGCATTGTCTTCTTGCCGAATCGATCTGGTTTTGCAGTTGATGTTGATGGTTGTCCCGGATGATGATTATTTCCTTTTAGGATTCTTAAAACAAATCCATTTTTCATCGCCAGTAACAATCCGATGCAAAACCGATTTTCTTACGTGTCTTTGAAGCAAAATTTCACTAGCGTTTTTTCGGTTTTTCATCTGTCTTTCATTCAATTCATGTGGCACCCATTTTCCACACCTTTGGATCTTTCCCATAGCTTTTAAACGGTCAGAAATTTTTTGTTGTGCAACATTTAACATTGCTGCCATTTGCTTTTGACTCAAAGTGTCATCTCCATCCAATATCGTTTGCAATTCGGGGTCTTCAAACTCTTTGGTGGTCTTCCACGTTTTTCATTTCTCGCATCAAAATCATTATTTCTGAACCGTTGAAACCATATTTTGCATGTTGCTTCTGACAGAGCATGATCACCATATGCCTCGACAAGCATTCGATGCTACTCTGCAACTTCTTCAAGTAAAAACAAAAAATTAATGCTTTCCGCAAATCATCACTTTCTGCTACAAAATTCGAAATTTTAAACACGATGAAAAAATATGATTTTTCCTGTTCAATGACTTGATGTATACTAAATGTTTTTCACAGATGTCATAGCAAACAAAAGAAAACAAAGGCTCGTTCATAACAAATGTTCCCTATCGAGACATTAGTATCTTGACGCTCACTTCGTACCGGTATACCTGGTAATCCCACCAGTTGGATGTCTAAGTATTCTAATTAAATTTCAACACCAAACAAAGACCGTCTACATTGTACCTGTAAAGCACTCATCTTGGTTTGCATCCCCCTCCAATTGTTTGGACCTCACGCGGTATTTTTCTCAAATAAACGCGTGCTCGTCGTCTAAGCAACCACGATTTGAGGAAGTTGATATCCACATTTGTCAGAATTATGCAATTTTATTTTATTTTCACAATAGCACGATTCTGCGTCAACTGAGTACAAAAACAAAAGTGATATCAATCGATAACTAGTGATCCAGCAAGTTGCCAGTCGATGTCGATGTCTTCTGTTCACGTAATGCACTTCTACATTAAAGCAGGGCATCTCTCCTTCATAGCCAACGCAAGTAGAACACTTTTCCGCGACCTCATCAACCCGCCGATTCAAGCAACCGAATTGATGGTAATTTGGGAAAATACAAAAAAAAAAACATCTTCAAATTCGACTGCCGCAAAACGGCGGTCGACTCCCAAGGCAGTGTGGCGGGTGCAATTTCGCACGGAACTGTTGTTATTTTCCGCTACTGAGGACTCTAACGAGTACACGCTGAATGCACATGAGTCAAGGCTGAATGTGAGGGGCTCATCGACTTAGGGCGGAATTAATATTCTTGAAGTAATTATCTTAATTGACTTGCATTTCCACAGCGTTCACAGGGCTGGTATGCTTACTGCTTTCGGTCGTCGCTGGCCAGGAATCTCAATGTCATTCCAAAGAATGCCATCACAATACCGTGCGCACATACAGTTTGCAAACGAATGCATCTGGTTGCTGGGTTCAGCAATTTAACATCGATCAAACATTGCTGATGCGATAGTCGAGAGGGATTACTTTGAATCGGGCCCTAGCCGATTGGTGATATGTTGCACGCTACATTCCAGCTGTCTGACTTTTTACAGTCTGAGTCACAGCGGCTATTTTGGCTGTTATCTTATCGAGCTGATTGACTTTTTCTGTGCTGATTTCAGTTGGAATGCCGCGGAACATTGTGGGTCTGTACGTGGGATGTACATAAATTCAGTTAATTCTGTGTTCAAATATCAAGGTTTTCGCTAGTTGGCCATAGGGACACTTTGCGCATGAAATTCATTTGCACTTGTTTTTTGCAACTCAAAGAGTTAATTAATTTAAGCGGTCATTCCAGCGCAGTACACACAACGGTTGTGGTTCTCAAATTACGTATTTTTGATCGAGTTCAGTTTTAGCTGAAAAGCAGCCCGCATTTGTGTCAGCAAAGTCCAATTAGACCACCAACACAATCCATACACAATGGAATCCGTTTTCCAGCTCGGCCCCTATTAAACGACCACAGCAAACGCCAGAATAGCAATGTAAACACTCGAGAGCGCAAATGGGTTTGTTCCTGACGCATTTCGCAGAATGATTGTCCAACACCCATCCCCGCTGCACCACCACCACTAGCAGCATTCCTGCAGTTCGGTGTCCTGAAAATGCATTCTCTCGCAGCTTGCTCTTCTGTAACATCAGCTCAACTCACGCCATCGCTCCCCTTTCACCTATTTTTTCGCCACTCGTCCCTTTTATCGCACTCTATTTTTAAACGCCACCCTTCGGAGCTCCCGTTCGCAAGCTTCTACGTGTGGACGCCATTGCCATCGCCTCGAACACATACACATACGCTTCCCTGAGCACTCCGCGTGACCGGGGTCAACTAGCTGGCAGAGATAATGGAGTTTATGGTCGGGGTGCCACCCTTCTGGCGTTCGGTCCAGCAGCACTGCGAATTAACGAGAATTGCATACTCCAACACAATGCCGCACAGCAACGCAAAAGGCGATACAAACACTTTCGGCCGAGAGCTGGCTGACAAACACGTGCAACGCTGATCGTCGTTTCGACGAGTGCAGTTCTGTGTTGATTTTTAGCTTTTTCGTCTGAGCAAGGACGAGGGATGAAATTCGATTCACTGCGTGACGAGGTCGAAGTGTTATTAGCTCTTCCGTCCGAAAATTGGGTCAACGCGAGGAGATGGCGATGCACACAAGTGCACTGTGCACTGTGCACCAATGCGAAGGGAAGCACAAACATTGGACACACTGACACCTCGCCTAGCAGTGGTGGAAGGGTCCTGCAGAGTGGGCCTGTACTCTGCAGCAGTTCAGACCATTCAAGGCGAACATGAGATCGATAAGTTTATGCGTGTGCAAGTGGGGGCTGTGTGATGCTGGTGAAGCGTACCACTGGAGCACCTGTATGATTTTCTGCATGGTCAGCACACATATACACACCCGCACAACAGGATGGTGTGGAAGGCTGATAAGTTATTCAGTTATTGTTTGCGCAGGACACTGCGTGCTGTGATGACCTTCTTTTGTTAGCCATTCCGTTTCGCTTCGTTTGCAAGTTTTTCAATTAACGTTTTCCTGACAAAAAGTTTTTAATGATGGAATCGCTTCTTGCCAGTTCATGGAACGGACGTGTGAACTGTGCATTGAAACTGACCTTTACAGGGAGGAGGCTTCAATTGGTTGTTAATTGGAATTTTGCAAATTTCACTTATTTATGAATGGTTATGTTTTGTATCTTATTTGGCTGGCGCTACAGACTTTTGCTCTTTTCTGCTCGTAGAGATAGGAAGCACCATCTAGCACAACTGATGCACGTCAAGAAAGCTGGTAGAGTATCTTGCGTCAATGGCGATATAATCAATTTGGCTGACCCCTAGATTGATCTGAAGGTAGTCATGCTCATTTATAGATATTGAAACGCGTGAAGCGCGTGGTTATCTCATATAGATGATGGGGCTTATTTCAGACCATTGTAATGCCACTTAGATCTATGATCAGTTAATTCATTAGAGCAGTTATCAGAGTTAGGAGTGGAAACTTCTCAATGAAGTAGACAGTCATTTTTCAAAAATCCTTCATCGCATATCTGAAAGAGACCTGAAAGAGAGGATGCTTAGTTGGGTGGAAATGTCAAGAAATTAGTACGTAAGTAAAAGACTTTCTCCAAGGAGGTCACATAGATCACTGATCAGTTATACCCTCTTGATTACGAAAATGCTGTGTTTTTGAAGCAAAGGTTTTAGTAGTCAAAAGACGTACAGAATGATATTAGTGGTGTAATTTATTCACAATCGAATAAATTGGCAATTGTTAACAATTGAATACGATTGTCGATTTATTCGGTCTTATTAGAAAATAATCGAATAATAATCGAATCGAATCGAATTCTACAATTTATTCTCAGTACCTACTACTACCAAGAGAATGCCGGGTTCTCACCCAGTTAGTGAGAGGATTGTACTCTCACTCTCATAAATGTAAATTTTAAATTGTAGTAGTGAAACGAAATAAAAAAGCGATGGACAATTACGAATAAAGCGTTGTTCCAGCAATACACCACCATATACACACATGACACAATCCAGCAATCTCTCTCCGACTTGAAGAATCACCTAATACACACATTCGTTGACGATGACCCACAAGAATCGAAAATCAACAATCGACTTCGCTCAATTTGAATTCGAATAATAGCGATTGCGAGAATAATCGAATTTTTCGATTGTTTTTATTCGAAATTGCCCATCGTTAGTAGATATATGATGCAAGTCAAGTCCAAGCTAGTCCAGAGAAATTAAAAATGTTTGGTTGGAAGCACTCAATTTAGACTCCGCCATTTGCTGGAAAGATGTGAAGAATAAAGTGAAGACAATGATCATAGAGTCGGAAAACCGAAATTGATTTTTTTTTAACACAGAAAACAATAGTGCTGAAACCACTGCCTAATCCATGTCTGTTGAAACAGAACGTCTGGATGGGTATCGCTTAGCAGCAATTGGTACAATGCACTTTTCTCCACGAGCCCGATGTAGAGGGAGATGTAAATACCTGTTGCCTGCCCAATGATCTAATCCCATTCAAACTCGACAACACAAGAGCTAAAGCTTCGAGCTGATCGGAGACTTCGATGAACTGTCCGAACAACATCAAGGGAATTATAATTGATCATACACAGAATTACTTCTCATCGTAGCTTTCTTGAGATTTAGTAGCAATCCAGTCAAAGAGTCTTCTCCTCTTGCACAAACCTGCACGACAAGCCTGCACGTAGATCGCAGAAAGAGGATTTACGTTGACGAAATTTTCGTCTTCATTGTGTGGCGCTACAGTCGGGAGTGGACCTAGGCCTCAACCAACATGCCTTTCCAACTAGCGCGATCTCTGGCTATCTGTCTCCAGTTTCACATCTGGAGGAAATAAATTGTTTCGATGTGTAGTAGTCTTTGTCCAGTCAGGCCTAGTCAAAAATATCTCCTGTGGTGGAAGCCCTGCTGAGTGCATGTACAATATAAGTGGGTGAATAAAAAAAGAACTCCATCAGTATTCGAGCAGCCCACTTAGTTGCGATAATCGTAGGACACATTCAAAAAGCTCTCACAATTCCCCGATTCGGTTCTACAAAGGTATTCTGCTCAGCTGTTACTGAAAAATTATCCAGCATGTTGACAAATATTCAATTGGTGATCTTTGATCCTATCGTATGCTTTGTTTCATGTTCCATCAGCCAGAAATACTTTTAAAGATCGCTTTTATTTGCTTGGTGGCCCGTGGCGTTGTGGGTATGTGCAACGACCCCAACCTCGACGTCGTAGGTTCGATTCCTGCTCTGGGCGACGAAAACTATTTTCACTGCCCCACCTCTTTCGAGTCACTGAAAATGCTCAAAGATGTTTCCTGTCTAGAAAAAGCTTCTCAAACAAAGACGTTCGGCATTAAACAGTAGGTCCTTCCACTCGTGAGAGAACAATAGCATGCACAACACTAGTGCTTGCTGAGAAGCTAGGCCCTGGCCCCTACGGACTGTAGTGCCTCCCATATTATATATTATTATATATATTTTATTTGCTTCAGAAAATGCAATCCAACATGGGGACAATCCACATGACCAAAGAAGCAACCGTTCTAAGTCAGGAGGTCAATAGGGTGAAGACCGACCGAACGACTAAGGAGATGCCTTAGTTAGCAAGTGCTAGCCAGCAGTCAGTTACTTTAATCAGAAACTAACACAAATTATGACGCCGCGCTCCTGTATGTGACTGACCTCACGGACGAGCGCCACACAAATGTGTTAAGTGGCTTGTGGCTCATCTCTTTACTGTTAACACTCACAGCAAATATGTATTCGATAAATGCTCACACTTATGAATTTGTAGACGCGTGGCTTATTGCACGTAGGCAAGTGTTTGTCGCGCTTTTTCTCCAAGGCGCACAAATGTCGTCACGCTCGTGCTTATGAGAGCTTTCAATGTTCTGACATCGTGCAATATTATTTAACATGGCCAAAAAATGAACACAACTCACCGGATATGCAGTGATCAGACGGAATCAGCTTCGAGTAGATCAGAGGCCTAGAAATCTGATTCCAATTGAATCTCTGTGAAGTCTGAGAGGAGGAAGTACATGACGTTGAGCATAATTTATAGTCAAACTTTCTTAATCTGCGATGACTTCGCCAAAGTTTCCATTAACACCTGTGGCTCTTCACTTCGAAAATTACTTACTTAATTTGCAAGACTTGGAGTCGGGACAGGAAAAATTGTGTGAAATATGTTTAAGTTTTGAAAAAGAGTATCATTGGAAATATAATCGACTATTCTAGGAAGGTTTGTAGGTATACAAACCAAAAAAATTATCCTAAGCCACATCTTATGCAAAAATGAAAATGAAGTACTTGAACATGATCTGAAGGACATTTGATTACAAAATGGTATTCACAATATCGCCAGAACCTTTTTAACTTCAGGAGTTGTTTCATCAAAAGCTTTGCCTTGGTTTGGCAGTAAAAGACACTTAAGACGAGAGAGAAATGTGGTAGATATTACTGCACTGATTGGGAATTCTATTATGGACGCACTCGCACACATTGTTAGTGACTAGTAAGGCATTATATGTTTACAGAAAATTAACGTATTGTTCTTGGTTTAGCTACTCAAAAAACGGAAGATCGTGATCAACCCATCGATCAGCAAGTTTCAAGGGACCGCCGTGCAAAGACATTGATAAAAACCTTTTTAAATAGAAATTAAGGCTAAGATTCCATGAAAAATTCACCACAATAAAAAAAAGAATGCTGTTAGCTTTATTTTTTTACAAGAATTTTACGCACAGCCCCTATATATTTGGAAATGTTTGAGTGACGAAGAAGTTCCAAAAAAAAATACAAATTTGTCTGCAATAAATTTGAATTAAATTGAGAGCAAAGCTAGAATGAAGTTCCTTCAAAGTGAGCGAGCTTTGCAAGCAGTTTAGAGACTTGAAATTTGCGTAGCCTCTCAGATCTGGAAGAAAATGAGTTGTAGACTTGAAAAAAAAGCATTTTAGATCGGATTTAACCTTTCAATTTCTACGAATCACTTAATGCTGCCCTCATTAACGAAACAAACAGCTCTCCAGCATCTCAGTGCTCATATTTTTGTAACACAGTCGCCAGATAACATATTCTGGTTTTTTGTACATATTTTCGTGCGAAATTGCAAAAAAACAACAATAAACTGCATAAAGGGGAAGGATTAAAATGTGTGGCCGATTTTGTAAACTGGGTACTACACGTGGATTTGAAAATTTCGAAGATAAAAGTAGAACTACAGCAATTATGGTGGTAATAAGAATGTCTGCATTTAATCGACTTAAAAAGGCTACATATGATTCAATGTCATTCCTTACATCAACTTTTGTATGCAAAACCACCATAAATACAAGTGTGATGAAAATTCGGAAGCCTTCCTAAGACTAACAATATTCAATTGCACGCCTCAGTTTGCAACAGTGCGCGAGGTTCTTTAACTTTTAATTTTCTTCATTTTTCTGCTGTATGTATCAATAGTGGTTTGTTTTTTAATTTTTACATTAAGTTTTATAACAAAAATACAATTTTACCTGCGTCAAGATACAAATGTCTCGATAGGGAACATTTGTTGTGAACGAGCCCTTTTTTTTGTTTTTTTTGTTTGCTTTGACATCTGTGAATAATATTTAGTATACATCAAGTCATTGAACAGACAAAATCATATTTTTATATAATAATAATAATTAGTTTGAGAAGCTTTTCCTAGACAGGAAATACAATAAAATATTGTAAGTGACTCGAAAGAGATGGGGTCGTGAACATTATTTTTGTCGCTCAGAGCTGGATTTGAACCTGCGACGTCGAGGTTGGGGATGACGCACACCCACAACGCCACGGGCCACCACTAAAAAACCATATTTTTTCATCGTGTTAAAAATGTCGAATTTTTTCGCAGAAAGTGATGATTTGCGGAAGGCATTGATTGTTTGTTTTCATTTGAAGAAAAGTGCTGCAGAGTCGCATCGAATGCTTGTCGAGGCATATGGTGATCATGCTCTATCAGAAGCAACATGCAAAATATGGTTTCAACGGTTCAGAAATAATGATTTTGATGTGAAGAACGTGGAAGACTACCAAAAAAGTTTGAAGACGCCGAATTGCAAACGATATTGGATGGAGATGACACTTTGAGTCAAAAGCAAATGGCAGCAATGTTAAATGTTGCACAACAAACAATTTCTGACCGTTTAAAAGCTATGGGAAAGATCCACAAGTGTGGAAAATGGGACTGATGGAAAAAAAAAACTTGTGAAATTTTGCATCGGATTGTTACTGGCGATGAAAAATGGATTTATTTCAAGAATCCTAAACGGAAAAAATCATGGGTTAATCCGGGACAACCATCAACACCGACTGCAAAACCAGATCGATTCGGCACGAAGACAATGCTGTGTGTTTGGTGGAACCAGAAAGGTGTGGTGTACCACGAGCTCCTAAAACCTGGTGAAACCGTTAATACTGATCGCTACCGACAATAAATGATCAATTTGAACCATGCATTGATCGAGAAACGACCAGAATTGGCCAGAAGACACGCCAAGGCAATTTTGCTCCATGACAATGCACACAAAGCAAAACCGGTTCAGGATACAATCAAAACCCTTGGCTGGGAGCAGCTACCCCACCCGCCGTATTCACCAGACTTGGCTCCTTCCGACTACCATTTGTTTTCATCGATGGGACACACATTGGCATTGGCTGAGCAGCACTTCGATTCCCACGAAGAAGAAATTGGGTGTCTGGTTGGTTTGCTTTAAGAGACGAACAATTTTATTGGCGTGGTATTCACCAATTGCCAGAAAGGTGGTCAAAATGTGTACAAAACAATGGCCATAACTTTGAATAAAATGTTTTTACTTTCCTTTTAATAATTAGTGTTTTATTTTCAAAAAATAAAATAGGTATAAGGTAATGCGCGGGATATTGAATTTGAGCTTTTAGCAAGAACTTGGATAAATCTGACATAATTGGTCGTTTATGATCTAATTTTGGACTCATAGTTAATATCTTTGGAAAACAACAAAACATGCAGCAAACAAAATTATATCACTAGCTGAAGTCGGACTTAAAGTCAAGTCACGAGTTCAGCAAGTGAAGAATAATTCTCAAGTTTTTGAAGATTGTACGAAAAGTTCCCTTCATTAGGTAGTGGTACGTATTGTAGGTATAAAGAAGCGTACATAAACTTAAAATCAATTTCAAAGATCACAGGCAAACATTTCTGAATCCACCCCGCAGACCAAAGTCAAATTCGTAATCCTTAGCTTGTGCGAATGTCACAAAAACATACCGTCAGCTGCTTCCTGCCATTTCTGAACTTGACGATAAACTAGGATGCAATAAACCTCATTCGCCAAGGAGCTTGGTCATTTATAAAACGAGACATGCTATCTGTATCCGTTCTGCCATCAGTTGCACAATGTGCTCACACAAGTGTGGGTATGTGTGTGTTTACAAAAAGAAATATGCGGTTTCCCTTGTACACCCATCACTTAAATTCATTTCGACAACCGACGTTACGTCATGAACAGGAGGGGAAAAAAAACAAAACTCAGGACAATGCAAATTTCCGAGATAAATCTCTTCCATCTGGCACCCTTGCTGCAGGACACAGGTTAGTCCCGCTTTCGCAACAGAAACCCGCCCCCAAGCAACTATGCACCACACCGTCTGACGGACGGTAAAACATGCAAAGCGGGGGCGACGTCCTTTTTGTGCCATTCCAACAGCGGATGCATGCCTCGATTTCGGGGCTGTTTCGGGCTGATGTTTGAAGGGTTTATCGTTTTTAGGTCACCCCCTCGTGACCGAACACAACAAGGATTGTGGGAAGCATCCTTATTGATTAATTTTCATAGTTCTCACATTCGTCATAGTTCTGTGGTCGGTGTGGTGGGTGGGTGGGAATGGGGAGAGGGCATTGGATGTTTGGCGAAAACCGCGGCAAGGCGGTGGGAGACAGATATTCGACATAACAATGAAACGTGATATACACACCAAAAAACATATGCAGATTGTGCCTCGTTCGTAATCCTTTTTCAACTAGATCTCGCCTTTGTACTGAGCACTGTAATCCACGTGTGCTTCTTGTGATGAATTTCTTCTTTTTTGTTTAACTATTTTTTGGGAACGCTCCTTAGGCGTTAGAGCTCTGAAGCAGAAGCCTCAATCCATGATTCAAATTCAAACTTTGTCTCTCTAGGTTTGCACTCGCGCTCACTTTCCCTCTCTCCCTCTCACTCTCACTCTTTCTCTCTCTCTCTCTCTCTCTCTCTCTCTCTCGCTCTCTCACAGCTCTTACACTCTCGCAATCTCGCACACACGAACACACACTCACACCAAACTGAACTCACTCTCCCACACACTCACGGCGTCAGCGAACGACGGTTTGGAAATAGTATTTCCACTTCCGTTAAAATGGAAAATTCTCGAGAAAATCATCTCTTTTCACACTCCGCACTCCGCACTCCGCACTCCGCACACTCTATCACTCTCTCTTGTGTCGTCGTCCTTCAGCTCCCCCAAAACGACAACAACACTCACTTAGTATTCAGTAGAGTGGGCGGACAAGTGGGATGATGAGGAAGGTACGTCCCCGCTTGCATCCACAGCCAGCCACTACTCACTATTGAAAAATAATAAAACAAAAAAAAAAGCCGAAAATGCACCACGCACAAAGCTGAGAAAACAAAAACAAAAATAAACGACAATTTCGCGTTTCCTGTGTGGACGAACAAAGATGGAGATCGCACACGTCTCGAGCGCCTTATGTCCCGCCCGCTTCGAAATCGCAAACCAAACACACAAAAAAATACACAACGCACGTTCGTTTTCGCGACGTCGTCAGTCGAAATATGTTTGTTAGATACGACCGCTATGTCGTCGTCAGCCGTCACTGTTTTGTTTCTGTTTATTTCAGTTCACACTTGTGTTCTCGCTCGTAGTTATTTTCTACACGAACTGCGTACATTAGTTCCGAACGCTTGCTCTGAATGCAAAGTGCGCACTAAAAGTCGATGGAAAAGTTCTACAAGATTCCGTTTTGTAGTGTATCTCTGTGTGACACCAGCACCAGCACCAGCACCAGCACTCAAGCGCTGAGTGTGAGATATATACTACATTCTGCGGTGTATGACACACTCGCAGATATACAATCGGTTTTCTGTTTTCTTCCCTTGGCGAGTTTCACTACGAGTACTTCCTGGCTGGCGCTGTCGGCGCAATACCTTTGATACGATATTCGACGTAATCGACGCCCACTACTACTTTTCCCATCGATTCCTTGACTGCTTCTATAGGATCGCCCAAGTTTTAAGCTTCGTTTGAAATGACTCTCAAAGGGTAGGGGTGGCGGAGGCTTATTGAAGTTACCCGGATGCGGCAACACTATCGTACTATGCAACCCTACTCTACAGGCAACATTACAACGAGTCATACCCCCGAAGAGAGGGAGAATCCCACGACGAGCACTGCCACAGCCGAACCCTATCTATCGCTGAAGTCTGAACACGGAATTCTTCTCTCTTCTGCTTCTGTGTGTCTGTGCCGGAAAAAAGCAACAAACCAGCACACAGATACGCGAAGCGGATGGCGCTCCTACTAGATGAGATTCGCTCTGCAGTTGGTTTGGCCGTTGGGTGGCGAAGACGTCACTCTCTCCGCTCTCAAACACTTGTCTCGCTTTCGTGCTCTCTCTCTACAGGCGACCGACGATGGCATGGGGGTGTGTGTGACGACGAATTTTTGCGATAGAGTGTAAGCCGGTAGGGCCGTGTACTGGGGAGCAGCAGCGCCTCGGTGTGGTGCTGTTGCTTTGGGGTTATGGAGTTCAGTGTTGCCGCCCGAAACTCTACCAATCCATACGCCGTTTATAGGTTTTCCAATGTGTATCCACTGATAACTGAGCTACTTGTGGCACGTAAGCGCTAAAAAGAAAACGTAATACTATCACGTATCGAGACTGAAGTCG
Organism: Eristalis arbustorum; assembly: GCA_916610145.1. NCBI lineage: Eukaryota > Metazoa > Arthropoda > Insecta > Diptera > Syrphidae > Eristalis > Eristalis arbustorum. Next base: position 51,417,631 of record OU744320.1, on the reverse strand, counting down.
AACAAAGCTGCTGGAGCGGATGGATTATCCGCGGAATTGTTAAAGGCAGCTGGAGATGATTTGGTTGGGCGCATGCACCAGCTCCTCTGTAGGATATGGTCGGAGGAAAGCATGCCCGACGAGTGGAATCTTAGTATCGTTCCCGATCCACAAGAAAGGAGACCCCTTTGACTGCGCCAACTATCGGGAGATAAGTCTCCTTCATCGCCTACAAAATCTTCTCTGCCGTTCTGTGTGAGCGCCTGAAACCATTTGTCAACAACATGAAAGGTCCCTATCAGTGCGGTTTGAGTCCTGGGAAGTCCACTATCGATCAAATTTTCACATTACGGCAGATCCTCGAAAAAACCCAAGAGATGCACATCGACACCCACCACCTATTTATCGACTTTAAGGCCGCATTTGACAGACGAGCTATACAGCGCCTTGACTATTTTGTTCACATTCCTGCAAAACTCCTCAGATTGTGCAGGATGACGATGGAGAAATCTCGCTGCTCCATCAAGGTCGGTAACGAACTCACCGAGACCTTCAATGTCAAAAAAGGTTTTAGGCAAGGCGACGCGCTATCATGTGACTTCTTTAACATCATACTTGAGAAGATCGTGCGAAACTCTAACGTAAATACTAGAGGCACGATCTTCCAAAAGTCCGTTTAGCTGCTATCATACGCGGACGACATTGACGTGATTGGCCGAACTCAGCGAGCCGTCAATGGAGCGTTTGCTTGTATTGAAATGGAGGCGGCAAAAATTGGTTTAGCCATGAATGAGGGCAAAACAAAGTCATCAAGAAAGGACACACAACAACGACGACCATAGGCAGCTTCAACGTTGAGGTAGTAAAGGACTTCACCTACCTTGGCTCCCAAGTTAATAGTGCAAACAACATGCAAACAGCAGTACCGAGATTAAACTCAGAGTAACTCTTGCCAACCGCTGTTTCTTTGGGCTCAAGAGGCAATTGAGTGGTAGATCCCTCTCCCGAAAGACCAATCTCACATTATATAAGACCTTGATCGTCACCGTCTTGCTGTATGGCGTGGAAGCTTGGACTATCTCAAGAGCTGATGAAGACGCACTTGGTCTCTTCGAGAGAAAAGTTCTGCGTTCAATCTTTGGTCCTGTTTGCGTTGATGGCTCCTGGAGAAGAAGATTCAACCACGAATTGTACGGGCTGTACAGCGACATGAGTCTATTCAGGCGTCTACGGATTCAACGCCTAACACTGCTATTCAGGCGTCTACGGATTCAACGCCTAACACTGCTCCAGCCCGAAGAGTCTTCGACTCCGAACCAGTGGGACAACGCAATAGAGGACGACCACGAACCCGATGGCGCACTCAAGTGGAGAAGGACCTCAACCAACATGGAGTGCGAAATTGGAGGCAGTTGGCTAAGGATAGTGCCAGCTGGAGAGTATTGTTGACCGAGGCCCAGGTTCACCCCGGATCGTGGCGCCACAAGAGGAAGAAGAATACTATCACGTTGGTTCCTTACTACTATTCCCATCAAGCATGTGATTTGAGAAGTTTTCCGAGAACTTTCAGGATCCAGCCGATCACTTCACCTGAACCTTATTCATGCGATTTCCTGCGGCACAGCTGCAGTTGAAGGCTTAAGCATTCCGCTGACGTTATATTAAGTAGTACACATTAAACGAGCATAATGCCCTCATGTGTCTATGGAAACGATGCATTGGATAGTACCCCAAATCTTCAAAAGAACACTGATACTCGTTTTTCCATTTCCTTGACAATAAAAGAATGCTTCTTGTGAGAATATGTGCAATTATAAGTAAATCCCAAAAATGTCCAAGGATTGACCTTGCGCCTTATGGATGGTAGTTGCAAAATATAATTATACACATTTGAATTCGAATCGGGTGATATCATTGGAATGTGTGACCAATAAATTCAGAAATTCTGTGGGATAGTTTCCACGACATTTTCAGTGGTAACAATTTTTTACTTGTCTGCCAAAGATGCTCTTTCGATCAACCAACCCTGATCGGAATTAACTACCAATTCGTCGTTCGATGGTGTAATACAACAGTTTCATTTCTCTAAATTCAAGAGCTGATACATAATTTGAACCACATATACGATGTTTTGAAGCAAGCATTGGTTTCATCAGCAGGAGTTGATGTTAGTTTAGCTGGCAATGTTTGTCAAAGACATTCTGACAGTAAAATCAAGGCACCAAACAAATCGGAATTTTCTCGTAAATATGTCAAAGCTCCATAGCGTCAATTGACTTGTTTATGAACCATGGTGGCCTCACGCAGCACAATAAGAGCAGTGCACTGCAAAAATTTATTTAGCCCAGATTTGTTGTTATTTCATTTATTTGCATAAAAAGTGGTGGTATTCTTTTTCAACAGCTTTAACAAAACCCCGAATGCGACATCTGCATTTGTTTAAGAGTGTCCGACAAAGTGATTCATCTAGGGTTCGTTTAGAGAGCACAGCTTCAAGCCGTTTTCGTATCAATAAAGAAGAAAAGGTCGGTTGGAATCGACGAGATCTCGAACACATTGTCAAGACACCTCCACTACTGGAGCAGACAATCAACGGTGCACTGGACCAACAGAAAAGGCCAAGAATGAGAAATGACGGGTATAGTCACTTACCACCTTATATTCAAAACCTCTATCTCTGCAGGCAAATGTTAAGGAAGAGACTACAGCGAATATACCACCGGGATTGGAATACTCAAAGCGGTGATTATCAAACCGTTCTCGGCGAACTAAACTACACAAAAAGGATGTGCCAGAATGAAGTGCACCAAAACAAAAACACTCAGCGGCAAAACAAGCTTCGAGCAAGCTTCCAAATAAGACCAGGGCCTGATACGTTCCGACAGATACACCAGATCATCGGTAAGAGCAAGAGCTCACCAGAAACTCTTACAAGCACTCCAGCCCAGAGAGCTGAATAGTTCGCAAGATCCTTCGAAGGCAATTTCCAACCATCGCCACCCGATGACCCGGAATTCATCGCAGAGGTAAACAATAAAAACACCAATCGTCATCTTAAGCGAGGGCAATCCAACTGATGAACCTGCAGAAAATGAAGAGCTGACAACAGAAATTACAGAAATAATTCAACGCAGCGTCCTAAAGCGAATGCCAAAAGCGGTGATGATACTCCTGACAATCATCATGAACAATTGCATCAAAAATTGCTACTTGCCTAGCAAGTGGAAAGTCGCAAAAATTATTGCAATACCCAAAAAGGGAAACGCTTCTAGTGTCTTGATCTTGGAGCACCGGAAAGCGATAAAACTAAAGGGCTGGTGCACCGACCTAGACATCGCCCCCGATATGCAGTATGGATTCCGGGAAAGACATTCAACGCTTCATCCCTTAATGAAGTTGAACAACCACCAAGTCACAGTGGCCTGCTCACAGAGGGGCTTATATACAAAATTAATCTGATGGGATTCCCCTCCAATCAAATTAAAATGATCTACAGCTTCAGAAGTCGCTCAAGGATCAAAACTAGGATCATGGCTATATAACATCTTTACGGCAGACCTACCAGCTTTAGCTGATACAGTGAAATGTTGTCTGTTCGCAGATGATTCACTTACACACGCCACATCGATGTCACCTGAATAAATGCGGAGAAATCGGTAATCATGTGCTTCAGAAGACCACCCGGAAGTGGATGCAGATCACTAGCAGAATGCCGGAGCATCAAGATTGTGCTTCCCAATGGTACGACAATAACACCAACTGTATATATAACTTCACCGAAAAACTTAACCACTTGAAGCTGACTCTAAAAAAAAGCCAGTTTTGGATCTCACCGCATCTACCCTCAAAATGAAATCTGCCAGAAGACGAAGTTGCTACTCTACAAGCAACTTATTCGGCCAATCATAACGTATGGGTTCCCTATATGGCATACCATCTACAAGATCAGCATGGAAAAGCTTTCGATGTTTGAGAGGAAGATACTCCGAATATGGGACCGGCAGAAGTACCCCAGCAACAAGAGACTCTATAAGGAAGCGTCCTCGTCCGCATCGTCCTCATATAAGAGTACTTAGTGACACTGTTCCAGAGACAAGTACTTGACATCCGCAACTACCCAAACATGGCTATCAGGAAGTTCGACGCCTGGACAAAAATTCCTCAACGCATTGAATCTGCTTAATGAATAGGCCTTTAAGAGAACATCAAGCAATGGGCTGTATCACTTGTATCAAAGCAGTAATAGCAGTCACCACCGCGGCAAAATAAGCCGCCTTACCACCAACCCATCCCTAGAGGAGCAACAAGGACACACGGCCTTGAACACCTCGATCTTAAAGATTTCCATTGATAATTGACAAATTTTAAAAATTATAATTGACAACATTGTAAACTTTGTAAGCATTCTACATCCGTTGGGCCCCTATTGTTGAGCCAACCCCTATTTCGCTAGCTTAAGCTTTTAGCATGTAATCAATTGTATAGTTTTTGTTCAAATAATTTGAATTCAATTGAAAAAAAGACAATCATTTTTCGAATCAACGAAACTCCGACTACGGGGGCTTGCATAATTGACCTGAAGTAGGCTTCGACACCGTATAGTTAGCACGACTTTTCTACAAAAGCAAAAAAAAGCTCACAGTAAACCATAACACGCTCACCGTTTGGCAGTTCGTCGTCGATAATGGCGATGCAAAATCCAGGGGTACATTGGAAGTAAAAAATGGTCTCCAACCGAGTACCGGGTTCATGAGAATGACACAGGGGTGTGCACAGGGTATCATTCTCTTGAATTCTCATGAAGTCACCCTGCCCGGCTATAAGTTGAATATAAAATTCCAGAAGTCGGTAATCGTCATGTTGAGGACGCCATTGTAAAAGGCTTCGGAGACGAAAGTTCTCAATTGTTCTGTAATCTTCTACTATGACTATTGCTGTCCCGTGTGGTTGAACGTGAGTGCAAGCTTAATGGAAAACCCGCGTTTGAGAGGGCTTGTCTTAGGTCTTGCCTTCGCCTTTCAGAACTGTAGAGTCTGATCCAACGAAGTTCTCTACAACAGGGCGAACCCCTAGGCCAGTAACGTGATAATGGCAGAAGTATTTCTTTATGTAGACAAGTACATAATACAAGACGTAAATGCGGTACCGCTGATGCCTAACTGGTGGTATCAAGGTGGGATGTTATTTATATTGGAGGCTTCTTTAAAGATAATAACTCAAAAGGCTATATACGACTTTTTCCTTGATCTTTTTTACAACAATGAACTAAATGAGCCAGCCATTCTAACATAAGCGTTGGTGAAAAGTATACAGAGAAGCAAGAGCAGTTCATCGACTATGTTGGCCGTAATCTGATGCAAAACTATAGATAGGGCATCAAATTCTAACATGGTTGATGACTTATGACGTGTTGCCTAAAACATTGGCTTCACCTTTAAATACCCGAAGTGGATTCTTTTGCAATGGATATTCGATGGTGAAGAAGATGGCTCCTAATTCGGTTCGTGCATCTATCAAGGTTCATCTTATTGTGTTGGATCATATAAAACTATAAAGTTATTTTGCTCAATTGGGTCGTCTGCTATGAGGCATCTGAAATTCTTCCACGTTCGTTGCTCGGTGTTCTGTTTTGAATTCAACTCCATTCATATCGTTCCCCCAAAACTCGCTGTCTTTCCACTTAGAAGCCAAAGACATAATTCAACTGACCCTTGATGGTTCACTTTACGAGCTATTACATTTCAATTCGTATTTACTGACTTCCTGCAAGCCATAGCCACAGCAACAGCCGCACCCTTCGTCGCCGTGAATGGTATTCAAAAATTTCCACTTATTTGCACTTTTATAGCCGCCAGAAAGACGTGCTAATGCCACACTGCCTGTGAAATGAGGTGTCCCCTCATTATTGCGCGACATCTGGTGGTGACGCTTAGTATTTGTCTACGTTCGTAAATAACCATTTTGCGTTAAATTTGCACATTTTATGTGTGCCCTCCTCATTCGCCTGTCACCGTGCATATTGAAATATAAATGCGGATTAGCAGGTTACGTACCGTTGAACGCTCCCAACCGTCCCAACAAACGCGCCCCGATAGCTCGGCTTTTATACTCGTACACACGAAATAAAATGAAAATAATGAAAATAAAAATCGATGATGCGATGAGGTAAATGGGCTGAGGAGCGGGGCGATGGCGACAAGAACCCAGAAGCGATCCGAAGTGTAAATAAACAATTTCACAAATTGGATTTTTGTTTGTGGATTTTTTTCAATGACGAGGAAGTGGTGATGTGTCGTTTTAAAAAGATATCAAGTGGTGCGCTGGGTAATGTGATATTGATTGAAAGATCTAGTCGTACCAGTTTAGGTTGGCTGGGGTGTGCTCTAGTTTCCCATGAGGAGATGACGGACATATGGTGGTGGGGTATTGACATGTTGACACAATGGAGACAGTGTTACCGCTTGATATGGATATTATGTACACTGAACTTGCGTGAGACTTCAAAGGGTACAATTGGTTGACACATAAAATTGCTATTCAAATGAAGTTCCCTCTAAATAATTAATGTTACTCTGTGGAAATAAAATCAGCATCGTTGAGAGAATTAATGAGTTTTGATTACGAATTCACACAAATTAAACTTCCACTGGAACACATCGATGGTGACGAGGCACGAGGACCAATGGTGGTCCAATTTTAAGCTGCCAAAACGTAGCTCCACCTACATTTTGCTAGCTTTATACTTTTATTGGTGAAAGTGCCTTATAACAACCGCACATTTGCTAAGCCCCTGCAGGCGTCGTCTAATTTTAGTTCGGCATGGCTTCCTTGATTGATTCTAATCGCTACACCAGAGCTGTGAAAAGTCTATGCTTAGGACATGGAAATTTAGAAAAATTGGCGCAAATTCATAGTCAGCTCATTAATAGTGCCTAAAGTCGACTTTAGTTATAGCCGACTCTAAATCAAAAAGCCGACTTTGGCTTTTCGTTATTCATAGCCATATTTATGCCTGTGCATATCTAGTATCTGCTTTAAAGCGTTATTGTAAAGTGATTTCATCGAACAAACCCAAATGTCAAAATATTTCACGAGAAATCGACTACTTTCAAGTGTTTTTGAAAAAAAATTGTATGAAATTATTTCTGAATGCTCTTCCATTTATTTCAACAAGTTCGTTGATATTTTCAGAGTGTGGTTGTTGCTGGCTGAGAGTGGGTACTTCTCCAAAGGAATATTACGCACGTTGGTATGTTGTGCAGAACTGCAACAGCAAAAATCACGTTCTTTGCAGTGTTTAAATCTACGCGTAGTCTTTCGAAAATCGACCGAAATATGGACTTCAATTTCACTTCTTGTTGCTGTATGGCTATTGTTGTACACTATATCCGATTGAAAGGATTTCTAATTGGCTTAGCAAAATATTTGAACAAGGGTAGCCTGCATCACCAAGCAAAATACCTTGATCACTATTTACAGTTGATTCCAGTTTATATTTAAAGATGCAGCTATTCGATTTGTACATTAAGAGAATAATAACCTTTCCGATTAATGTAGTGGCCAGCCATTACAGGTCCCACAATCTTATTTGGGCGTTTAAGTTGCACATACGTACAATCTATCTCTCCAATAACCTTTGAAAAGCGAGCAATCCTATAAAGTGTCTGTTAACTCTGCCGCTGTGAATGGAAATTTAATGAAAAGAGGAAGCAATAATGCGATCCGTTTTAAATTTTTTTTATAATTCTGCCCACTGTTGGTTGAGAAATTCCATGCAAGGCTCCTGACAGAACAAACGTGCAGTGGTACGTGGCAATAAAAAGCCACCAGTTCACTTGTAAGTAATTCTTCATCGCACTGGTGGACATTTCTTCCAAAAATATGTAATGCTGCCAGCAGCTGCAGTGGCTTACGTATGAGCACCTTCGAACAGCTGATAGCCTTCCCCTACAAGCTATCGAGTTGAAATATTCAACGGTCTTGACGGCAACCCTTATAACATATTGTATAACATGGGTGGCAGCCCGTAGAGGGCCAAGGCCTAGCTTCTAAGCAACCATCGTGTTGTGCGTGCTTTTGTTCTCTCCCGAGTGGAATGCACATACAGTTATATACCGATTCCGAACGGCTAAGTTTGAGACGCTTTTTCTAGACAGTTTTACTCTATGAGGATTGCCAGTGACTCGAAAGAGGTGGGGCCGTGAAACTTATTTTGTCGTTTAGACCAAGAATCGACGTAGAGGTTTAATTACATTTGGGTCGACGCACATACCCACAAAAATATTACAAGTCAATGCAAATTCTAGGATTCACAACCAATCTCAAATTATTTCTTACTGCGAAAAGTAGGAGAAACTGCAAAAAGTGTTCACGAATTACAGACGTAAACAATATTTTGTTGTTTTTAGGCTCTAATACATCGGCATAAAATATTGAAGAAGAATAACCACCAATTAATAATGTACATTTAATGTTATTTAATTTCTAATAGTAAATCAAATTATGCTTCAATTATAAATAAATCCTTTGCCTCACGCGGATCTTTAGTGTACATGGTAGATGATGCAATTTGTTTTTCAGAAAAAACAACAAGATAAAAAAATATCGGTGGAATTCAAAAACAACTGCTCTCTTTCTGTTAATCTTATAAATATTTTCCCTAATTTTTTTTTTTTTTCATTTTTGTTCTATTTTTAATTTATTTACTTACATGCTAGACAAAAATGCTTAAACCTAGCTTAACTAACTTAACAAATGTTCTTACCCCTAACCTTCTGACCCTATACGGGTACTTTAAGCTATTCGTATAGTAAATATAAAAATTGTGACCCGTTGTGTTCGGAGTTTGTAAAAGCAATTCGAGCATGCTCGCCTCATGAAAGAACTTGATATATTTTTCCTCATTACATGTAGATTGTGCTACCTCACATCTTGTTTGCATGTTTCACTCACATCTTGTTTGCATGTTTCATTTAAAGATGTGCTAATACTAGTATTTCGTGACATTATAATAATATGGGTGGTACTACAGCCCGTAGGGGGCCAGGGCCTAGCTTCTCAGCAACCACTCGTGATGTGCGTGCTATTGTTCTCTCACGAGTGGAAGGGACCTACAGTTTAATGCCGAATCCGAACGGCTTTGTTTGAGAAGCTTTTTCTAGACAGGAAACATCTTTGAGCATTGTCTGTGACTCGAAAGAGGAGGAATCGAACCTACGACGTCGAGGTTGGGGTCGACGCACATACCCACAACGCCACGGGCCACCATTAGTGTATGCGAATATATTCGTTTTCGAATATTATGTCTTAAGCGATAGAAACACATCAATAACACTCTTACTTCTTAGTCGAAAAGCATACCGATAAGCACAGGAAATAGAAAAACCTTGTGACATTTTAGATGCGTATTGGTGAATATTGAAGTGTTATAAAATCTCTCATAGCTACGTCATGTTTCGAAATATTAATAAAAAATGGAATACTAATATATTCGCCTCCTTTCTATGAATTTTCTCTGTGACGAATAATTGCTTTAAGTCATCATGTGGTTGACGACGAACCCATTCAGGTCCTTATACATACACTGCTGTGCAAAATAATAAACACAGCTGGTCGAAAAATCGAATAATGGTTATTAAAGCCAAAAATGGTATTGTCGGTATTTCTATTTTTGTTTACATTTTCCCATAGTTCGGTTTAGATGCTTCATTTAACCTTCTTTTGAAATATTCCCAAAGATTCTCAATGAGATTTAGGTCTGGGGATTGTGCTGGCCATTCAAGAACGCTAACATTTTATCGGTAAGCTACTTTTTTGTCACTTTGGCGGTGTGCTTGGGATCGTTGCCTGTTGGAACTTACAAAGTAGGGGTAAGTTGTCATCTGCATATGGATACATGACTGTCTTCAAGATTTCCACATATTTTTCCTTTGTTAGAATATCTTCGATCCAATGAATGGGACCAATACCGTAATAAGAAAAGCATCTCCAGACCATGATGTTTCCACCACCATGTTTCACTGTTTTAACCGTAAATCTGGGGTCAAATTGCATACCGGTTGGCCTCTCACATATTTTTTTGATGTATCTGGCCCAAATAAATTAATTTTTGTCTCAGATCTCAAATCAGACCAAAGTACGTTTCGCCATTTTTCAAGTAGTCTCTTGCAATTTACTTCCGCAAGCTTAATACGATCCTTGATATTTTTCCTTGATAGAAGCGGACACTTTTTTGGATGTGAAGCTTTCAAATTTCTTCTGACCATTGAGGAATCGATTTTTATGTGTAAGGCTGCCTTGATTTGTTTTGATGTTATAAACGGCTCCTTTTTGACGCACCTAACTATTTGAAGGTCGGTTTTTAAAGTTGTTTTGCGCTTTCGACCACGAGTTTCTTCCAAATAATTTAAATTCAGAGCATTTCTGACCGTTCCTACGGAACGAGAAACATTTTTGGCAATAGCTCTCAGTGATTGCCCTTCATTTCTTAGCTGGTTTATAATTTTTCTTAGCTCTGGTGAGCAATGCTTATTCCGGCCCATTTTTCTTCAAGAGGTACCAGTATGAAGTGAGCGTCAAGATACAAATGTCTCGATAGGGAACATTTTTTGTGAGCGAACCCTTATTTTTTTTTTGTTTGTTTGCTATGACATCCGTGAAAAATATTTAGTATACATCAAGTAACTGAACAGACAAAATCATTTTTTTTCATCGTGTTAAAAATGTCGAATTTTGTAGCAGGAAGTGATGATTTGCGGAAAGCATTAATTTTTTGTTTTCATTTGAAGAAAAGTGCTGCAGAGTCGCATCGAATGCTTGTCGAGGCATATGGTGATCATGCTCTATCAGAAGCAACATGCAAAAGATGGTTTCAACGGTTCAGAAATAATGATTTTGATGTGAGAAATGAATTGCAAGCCATATTGGATGGAGATGACACTTTGAGTCAAAAGCAAATGGCAGCAAAGTTAAATGTTGCACAACAAACAATTTCTGACCGTTTTTACTTTCCCATTTATAATTAGTGTCTTATTTTCAAAAAAAGAAAATTTCATACCGGTACACTAACAATTGCAACTGACAAATCTCTTCTTTTAATAATAGTTTTATTACTTACAATGTAAAAGTGGAAAAAAAGATAACGTCTAAAAATCGTAGCTTGAAAAGTTTTGTGTGCTTATTTTTTTGCACATGTAAATATGGACTTACTTCCACAAATAGCTCAGAACTACTGAAGTAAACAAAAATCTGCATCAGAGTGTTAGACAGAGCGAGAGGGAATAAGGAACCAGTTGTGCTTATTATTTTGCACAGCAGTGTAAATTTATCAGTATTTTGTGAGGAGAAAATTGTCTCGTAAGTGTTCGTTCACTCAAATTAAGTGTAGAAGCTTGTGGAGTATCAGGGTGAATGAATAGTGCTACCAATGGGGCTTCTTACTTGAAATCCCAAACAACTTCTATTCAAACGGAAATCGAAATGTTTTAGTTTAATATAGTACTGTAAGAATGTTATATTTATTTTTTTATGAAGAATAAATAAATAAATGAAATTTTGCTGGTTTAATCGTGAAATCTGGCGGAAGCGATAATGACCCCAACACAGAGAAATTAACAATTGACAAGACCAATATGTCTGTACTTTTATATACTTATGTAACGTAACGTACTGTACGTATCCAACTGGAGATAAAAGATGATAAGGAAAAGGGGCTACTTCCATTCATCAAGACGAAGCTGTATTGCACCCGCGATGATGTGTGCTTAAACCGGCGGCTCGGTCTTCGTTTTCAGAAAAGCTTGGATTTGAAGACCCTCTCTGGAGCAAAGAGATCGATATACCAGTGTAATGGACGAATCCGGACTTCATCCACAAACAGCCAAGACTGATTCGATTGCGTGTCCATTCAGCAGATAGACCCATATTACAGTCGGTAAAACTTCGCTTGTCAACGGCATTGTAACCTGGTTACGTTTGGCATATGAAGCCAATTCGTATTTCACATCATCTCGCCGGAAAGAAACCGATATATCAAAAAATTGACAAATAATAAGCATTCTCCTAATAAGACAAGCAGTATCCCCATTCATCCGAAGCACTATTCTTCCAAATTAGAACAACCCTTGAGAAACCTAAACACAAGCAATAACTCATCCGTATCCAGCTAAGATCACATAATCTGTGCGACAATTTGTGCTCACGACGAGTACCCAAAATCGACAATAACACACGTATCTATGATCTACTACGTAGTTGGGATAATGACCTGTTTCATGACCGTGCCAATGTGAATAGATTGGCTATAAAGCACGAGCACATTGAGAGCGTATCTGTGTGTCATGGCCGCCTATTGAATGAGAATGAACAAGACAAGGCAATCTCTAGCAAACACAAAAATCACGAACGCTTGCGAAAGGATGTACATGTTTCCGGGCGGAAGCAGATTTTGATCTAATTTATGAGCGCAAAGATTCATGAAGATTTTTCCGATGTTGTGACATCTGTTTTTGGGGAGATGTAAAATATTCAAATGAGCATAGACTGAGTGGGCTGTCGGGTGGGGTAGAGGTTAAGTCGTGTCTTATATAGTTAACCCAAAAGGAAGGGATTGAGATTAGCTCGTTGTTACAAGACGGAGATACATACATATATTGGCCGTTTCTTCTTAGCAATTGTGTTTTCTTCTTCAGGGATGAAAACGAATCTGGGGAAATGAACAACAATACAGTCAACAGTTGTCTTCCATACCATATATCTATTTTCACTGACCCGGTTAGTTTTAACATTCCATTGTGAAGTAAATATCGTTTGACGTGTAAATGAGCACTACAGCCTTGCAGTGGCTATTCATATCATTAGTCAGGCTTATAAGAATGGATGGAGTCTCGTGGTTTGGTGAAGTGCGATCGATAATTGCAAACCTTTGCGATAGTGTGCAATGAATAGCCTGCTCACAAAGCAGAACATACACCTTAATCTTGCAATAGACCCAATCAGACAGAACAGACAGATACTGGTTTGAAATTGAAGGCGTAGGCGATTGTCTATTATAAGGAGCTTAATATTCAGCCATCATTCCAAATCACTGTAGCGCACAACAGGAGAGCCCTGTCCCCTGCCTTTATCCAATATGACGATAATCGACTCATGATACCATTTGTATTATAGGAGGAGACATGAATTGAGACTAAATAGTGACGACATTGAGATCCGAGTACATACATATGGTGTTTTACTGTGTTTTCTATGATTTCTTTAAAAAAAAAAGGTTCATTAAAAAACCAGCGGAAAGAAATTCGATTACATTTTTTTTTTTGCAAAAACAACAAATCGACTCAGATATGGATGGATTATTTTGTTAAAATTTCACTGTTAAACCTGTTAATAGTTCTAAAAAAAAAATCAATAACGACCTTTCACGTTTGCACATATCGGTTGCAAAATTACCAAATGGGACGATAACAGTGCGAAACATGGGTGGAGCTTCGCAAACTATATGTCATGTACCATAACGACGGTAAGTCTTTAAAAAACAAAGGGGACCTAATTGGCAGACCTAATCGTCCAATTAATAATAAAACGGTTTAAAAACGAAAATCAGATAGAAAATAAGCCGAGAAACACTTCAACGCTCCTTTCTGAGAATAATGTCGCAACAGTGAAGCATAGTGGTGTATCGGTGATGGCTTAGAGTTGTTTTTCCGAAGCTTGGGTGTGAAGGCTGCACATTATTGATGAGCGATGGACTAGAGGTCTGCAATGAATGTCTTGAAACCAGTGTCTAGACATTGATATTTTTTCGAGTACCATATTCATTCCACTCATATCTTGAAAACTAAAATGAATACATCACCCGATATTTGATTGCCCACTGAATACTATACCCACTGACAACCAAGCATTTAGTTCGGTGTACTCACAAAGAATGAGTACACAACACTGAGTACACCGAGTGCAATGAATCCATTCAATCCATTCAATACAATGAATAGATTCAAAATGAAAAAAAAGAATGTAAAAACATTATTAACTTTATTTATATTGGGTCGGAACCAATTAAACTTCATTTTTCAGATATTAACTGTCTGGCAGAAAATTACTTACTTGGCGAGGAAAATATTCGCTCTGATGAAGCAGCTAAACGTATATAACAACGGAAACTCTATTTGATGCAAGCGCCATCATTGTGTTAAAGCCATCATAATTCTGCATGAATAATTCTTTACTCGCTTTATCTGAAGAATTCATAACTTCCACCGGTGGAATGATATCTTGAAAAAAGTCTTTATCGTCTGATACAAGTCTACCCAGCTCTTCACTTAAAAATCGTTCTAGATCTTCATGATCCCTTATTTCGTTGGCATATGTTTTCGTGATACCTTTACATTAATGTTTGATACATTTTATTTCCTCTTCATTGAATCAATATACTGGCGGGAGGAAGCAGAACACCGGCGATGAATATGAACAGCTGTTAAATGAAGAGTCGGGTAGTCTTCACCTTTTATTAGGTCTATAATTTAGTTCGTGAGAGTGAGTCGAGCAGAATATCAAAAATTGGCTTCATTCATTAGCATGGTGATATTCCTGGCCATTGAAATATCCGAATCGTTTGTTGAATAAGAATTTCTTGTACATGCTTGCAAAATAAAATTAACTTACATTACACATCAATTTGGTTACCAACCTTCATTTGCTCAAAGCTACAATTCAAATACCCGCTGCGTTCATTTTGAATGAATGCATTCATATTAAATGAATGTTAAATTGGTACATATTTTGTTTGAATGGAGAACCCACTTGTATGAATGACAACAAACAGAGTATTAATTTTGAAATCAGGTGATCGAATGGTGTACAGTGGTTGAATTTTTGTTATGTTTTACTTACTTGAACAGTATTCTTATTCAATATTCATATGTCATGTATAGAGTACACTGAAGTACTGTATTTGTTTAGAGAAATAAAGGAGTCCATTCGTGCGGACCTCTAATATGGACCACCGAAAATATATTGAGATTTTGGCGCAAAATTTGGGAGAGGGCCAGGGCCTAGCTTATCCGTAACCACTCGTGTTGTGCGTGCTATTGTTCTCTCACGAGTGGAAGGAACCTACAGTTTTATGCTGAATCCGAACGCCCAGATTTGAGAAGCTTTTTCCAGACAGGAAATACTCTTTGAGCATTGTCAGTGACTCGAAAGAGGTGAGGTCGTGAAAATTATTTGTGTCACTCAGAGCTGGAACAGGGGGTCGACGCACACACCCACAACGCCACGGGCCACCACCAAAATTTGGGAGAAGGTGCACAAAAATTGTGTTTGCAGAATCATTTCACTAAAGTGATGGAAACTTCACCGCATTCACCGGATATTAACCCCGTCGACAATTTATGGGACCATTTATACTAGCAATTAAGGCGAAATCCGTCGACTACACTGGCTCGGCCACATCGAGCGAATGGACAACAACGCTCCAGCAAAGAGGGTCTTCGTATCCGAGCCTCCTGGTTTGAGAAGGAGAGGAAGACCGAACCTCCGTTACAAAGACCAAGTCATCGCGGATGTCAGACAGCTTGGCCTTGATGACTGGAAGCAGCGTGCCCAGGACCGTCACCGATAGAAGGCAGCAATTGCTCAGTCTCAGACCCTTCATGGTTCGTCTGCCTGATAAGTAAGTAAGTAAGTATTTATACTAGCAATTGGGAAATAGAAATGCAACAGATTTGAAATTAAAAATAGTGCAAGAATGGAAAAAAAAATGTATGCTGAATTTACGAGCCAACTTATACAATCCATTCCAAATAGACTTAAGCATCTGATCAAAAGTAAGTGGTGCGTATCACTAGTTGGGTGAATATGAATTCGGTGCATGGTTACTGTTTTATAAATTAAATGTTCTATTTTTCTTGATGAATGACTGACTGACTTTTGTGTTTGTTTATCAAAAATAAATTTCAGATAAGTCGAAAAAGAGCAACTTCTAATGTATTGTACGAACATGAGTTTGATTTACTGTATAGTGCCAATCTTACCCAAGCTGATTTTATATTCAAACAGATTTATAGCTCAGAGGCAGACTTAAGCTCGTCTGTTACCGAAATGTGTGTCTCAGAAGAAGCTCTTTGCTGACTTTATAACACTTATTTGAAAACAAGCAAATGACACAGTTAAAACGAAGCATTTCCCAGCCGGCGAAAAGGTGAGATGTCACCTTGAACCTTCCAACTGCTCATGCGTTCAATACGATACATTGCATGCGCGAGCCAACATGATCCAGCTTAGAAGCGTCCTTGCATACGTAGGCTGTCCAGCGAATGTGGGCATAGGTGTTATCTTCTATTTCTATTTAAGTTAGAATTAAAACCATTATTGTGCGATAGGTGACGGAATAAAGTTCGTCATTCATTGATTGTCTTGCCATTTCGTTTAGTGAATAGTTGGGGAGAGTTTTTTTATGAATCCCCTAAAGGGATTCGTACACATAATTATTAACATTTAACTTTTCTTTTATTGCGGCATAAGACCTACAATTCATACAATTTTAAAATTTTGAATTACAGAGATATGGTAAAAGTATCTTACTGCTATTATATAAATACAATTGTTTAAAATAATATCACATAACTTTTTAAAATTTAGAAGGAAAAGCCACTAAAAAACTTTCATTAGAACGAGAGAAAACAAAAAACAAAAAGTAACAAATATAAGGTTGGAGAGAAGAGAGAAGAAGTTGCGAAACTCCGTCATGAAACAATGGTTATATTGTTTATTGGTACTGCGATTTTTGTAGCTATTGCAATAAATAGTAAATAAATAAATGAATACAATAAATATACACTAATTATAAAGCCAGATTTGAGATGTAAGCATTGAGATATCATTTCAATGTTGGCCATTTCATATAATTCTTTTGTAAGAAAAGCCATGGCAAATCCATAATCATTTTCTTCTTCTTGATTGGCGCTACAGTCCGGGGTGGACCTGGGCCTCAACTAACATGCCTCTCCAGCCAGCACGATCTTTCGCCAGCTGCCTCCAGTTGCGCACACCAAGTTGGTTGAGGTCATTTTCAACTTGCGTGCGCCATCTAGTGCGACGACGTCCTCTGTTGCGCTGTCCCAATGGCTCGGTGTCGAAGACTCTTCGGGCCGGAGCTGTGGTGTCCATCCGCTCTACATGACCTAGCCATCTTAAGCGTTGGATCCGAAGACGCTTAACTAGGTGCATGCCGCTGTACAGCCCGTATAGTTCGTGGTTGAACCTTCTCCTCCAAACGCCATCAACGCAAACAGGACCAAAGATCCTACGCAGAACTTTTCTCTCAAAACAACCAAGAGCTTCTTCATCCGCTTTCAATAGCGTCCATGTCTCTGCGCCATAGAGCAGGACTGGGATGATCAGGGTTTTATACAAGCTCAATTTGGTGTTTCGAGAGATGGCTCCGTTACTCAATTGCCTCTTGAGCCCAAAGAAACAGCGATTGGCAAGAGTAATTCTGCGCTTGATCTCGGTACTGGTGTTGTTGTCCCTATTTACTCCGGAGCCTAGGTAGACGAAGTCCTTGACTACCTCAAAGATTCTGCTGCCCAATATGACGCTCTGTCCGAGACGTCGATGTTGTGCGTCCTTCCGTGATGACAGCATGTACTTTGTTTTGCCCTGGTTTACCGCTAGACCCATTTTAGCCGCTTCCGCTTCAATACTAGCAAACGCCTCATTGACGGCTCGCTGTGTTCGTCCAATCACGTCAATGTCGTCCGCGTAAGCAAGCAGTTGAACGGACTTTTGGAAGATCGTGCCTCGGGTGTTTACGTTTGAGTTTCGCACGATCTTCTCAAGTATGATGTTGAACAAGTCACATGACAGCGTGTCGCCTTGCCTAAAACCTTTTTTGACATTGAAGGTCTCGGTGAGTTCGTTACCGACCTTGATGGAGCAGCGAGAGTTCTCCATCGTCATCCTGTACAACCTGACGAGTTTGGCAGGAATGTCAAAACTAGACATGGCGCTGTATAGCTCGTCTCTATGCACGCTGTCATATGCGGCCTTGAAATCGACAAATAGGTGGTGGGTGTCGATCTGCATCTCTTGAGTCTTTTCCAGGATCTGCCGTAATGTGAAAATTTGATCGATAGTGGACTTTCCTGGCCTGAAACCGCACTGATAAGGACCTATCAGGTTGTTGACAAAGGGTTTCAGGCGTTCACACAGAACGGCAGAGAGTATCTTATAAGCGATGTTAAGGAGGCTGATCCCTCTATAGTTGGCGCAGTCAAAGGGGTCTCCTTTCTTGTGGACCGGACAAACGACGCTGAGATTCCACTCATCGGGCATGCTTTCCTCCGACCATATCTTACAGATGAGCTGGTGCATGCGCCCAACCAGGTCATCTCCAGCTGCCTTAAACAGTTCCGCGGACAATCCGTCCGCTCCAGCAGCTTTGTTCGACTTCAGTCTAGAAATCGCTTTCTTGACTTCGTCTAAGTCGGGGGGACGGAATTCGTGTTCATCATCGTCCAAATTGAGTGAAACATTCTGCCTGACAGCGGAATTTGTGTCGTCATCGCCGTTTAACAGTCTACAGAAATGATTTTTCCAAATTCTCAGCATCGACTGCGATTCTACTACTAGTTGTCCATTTTCGTCCCTGCAGGCTTCGGTCCGAGGTCTATATCTTCATTTAAGCAGTTTATTTTGTGCAATCTGAAGCTTGCGTTTCAGTTTTGTTTGCACATTTACCCCAGACATTAGACCCATAATATATAATAGCTTGAAAAATATGGTAGCTTTGAAAATGAGTAGTTTGTTAGCAACATTGAGTTTTGAACGTGTACATATATATTAATACAGTATTCGTGTATTTGTGTTAACCTTCTTGATTGTTTCTTGCACACGAAGATTGAATGTTAAGCGCTTGTCTAAATGAATACCAAGGCATTTTACATTCGGTTTCCATTCGACTGCAATTCCATTGACAATAAGTTTGTTGCTAAGAAGTAAACAATATTTTCTTTTACGAGTAAAAAATATAGCTTGAGTCTTAGAAGCATTAATTTAAATTTTCCAGTTAATACAATATGTCTTGAATGCATTTAAAGCAGATTGTAGATTAGTTTCACCGTTGAAACCAATTACCTCTGATGAATAAATGCAAGTATCGTCAGCGAAAAGGGTGATACTACAGTTTGTCAAGATAGGGAAATCGGATGTATAAATGTTACATAGAACTGGACTAAGGACGGACCCTTGGGAAACTCCTGCATTTATTTACAGAAGAATATCCATTTATGGAAACATTAAAACTTCGATGAAACAAAAATGACTGGATGATTTTGACAAGATACAACGTAAGATTAACACTTACTAACTTATGAATCAATCCATCATGCCAGACAGTATCGAAAGCCTTTTTAACGTGTAAAATTACCATGCCAGTACTTTTTATTTTTGATATCACTTGTGATACGAGGCACTTGGTGTGTAGTAATGTGAAAAGATCTAAAACCGATTTGCTCAGGGGGTATAATAGCTACACATTATTTGTACATTGTACAGTCCTTTCCAACTTATAGCAATCCGTAAACAATTTATGTTACACGCTAGGGGCATTTATTTCACATTTGATGCTAAGAAATAACTGTCGGAGTTCATAAAAAATCAGTTCTGCGGCGCACGCTCTTCTGACGTCTGACATCTATGTTTCAGCTTCTTCGATTGACTGACAGTGAATTTAGTATCGAACATTTTTGCATCCTAACAAATATAAAAAAACACTATGTCTCATTATAATATTCTATAGTGCAGCCATTCTAAACCTGTAATCAGCGGATAACTTCTAGATGGCCACGACGACCTTTCAATAAAACAAACGTCTGTATTATCAGTCCACAACAGTTGTGTACACGGCGGAGTTCGCCGAGAGATAAATTCGTTGCTGGTAATCCGCAGTATTTATTGTTTCTTCAAATGTGCTAATAAACAAGTGCTGTGTTACCGATAAATGCAAATGTAGATTAATAGATCTGCCGCTTTTTGCATTTAAGCAGCTTTGGTTGAATGGTCTTCATAATTCTTTTTTTCTTATAGTATCGATAATTGTTCTGATAAGAATTATTGAATAAGACCAAACGAATCAAGAAGAGAAGTTGGTTTTGAAACCAAACTTTTCATCAATAAGGTCCAAGACAACAGGAACGTTTCTTTGAATTGTTTCACACGTGCAATCAATATAACCAATATAAGAACCATCCAGGTTTTTAGGCCATACATATTTTATTTGGTTTCGACAGCATGTATTCACGAAATGTACCTCGTCCACGAAAAGCAAGTAATTTCTTCTCAAATATAACACATTCGTGTGAATTTCAATAATTTGTCAATGAGCATCTCCTGATTCATCTTTCATTCAATAATGCTTGTGTTTCATCGGAGAATATATTGGAGTGGATACACATGCCAACTACACAAGGATGAAGGTTAAGCATTCTGCCAAAAATGTCGTGGAGAAAATTTACTTGTATGGTAAGTATTCTCTATGCACGTAGTCGGTTTTAAGACTTATTGGTTCAATTCTCTTCCAATTGCATGTTGATTATGTGGCCCGAAGTGCTTCTGAATAACTTTAACTTTAAAATAGCCCCCGTAATCTTAGAAACACACATTAAACCCATACCACCGAGCTCAACTGCAATTTCGAAGGCTTTAAAGATTAAGCTTCTTATTTTGCACAGTTTATGACGTTCTTTCTCCGTCAAGAGTACGCAAAGACCCAACGAGTTTATGTGCGTGCTCACGTCAGCACATTCCACCAACCACAACGCACAACCCCACACCCAGCACGTTCTCTACGACCCTAACTACTACGTGACACTGTACACAACGTCCCCTTTGGACAGGATTTGAAAAAGCATTAAACTCCCAATTCACCAAATTTCCGCTCCTTCCTCCGCTGTTGATGAGCAGACCCTGCCAACAAACCCATTCGATTGAGTTTCCTTCCATCGGTGGCAGGCTTAAAATAAATCAATGCTGTGCCTATCGGCCTTTCAACAGCAAATAAAACACTCCACACCCATGTTGGAGTTATTTCTAAAACATTAGGCGAAGTTATGACCTCAAATCCAATACATCACTGCGTCACGTCAAACGGCAAACAGCCCCAAGCGTAAAAGTGCAATCAAATAAATCACCTTTCGTCCGGTGTCCTCGTCCGCTTCATCCTCATCGTGTCGGCCTGTCTCGGGTGGAAACCGACCACAGCAAACATTGCCGGCAGAAACAGACCAAACAACAGAGAGACCGCTCGGTACGAGGAAGCCAGCCAATGTTGACCGGACCAAGGTACATTGAGCGTGTTGGAGTGTTTTAAAATGTCATTACAGTGGTCATGGGCTGTGGGCCGTAAAGGTCAGGGTCGCTTGGCTAAGACGCACACATCAACACACAAAATTACCAGAACTGGTAGCAGCCACTATATACGTGCGTATGCAAGTGTATATTTGCTGGTAAATCACCCTCTTTTATCCTGCTGCACAGCCGAGGTGTTTGCCATTGGAGAAGTGGAGGTGAACGTTCAACGTACAGATGTGGGTCCATGCGTGTTGACTTGTACATCACGATGAACAATCGAAATTAAATACCAAAAAGCTTACAATAAACCCACGTGTGAATTTGAGAACTGTAATCTGGCATCAGTTTATCAGCACATTCAGTCTCAATCTGCGGCAGCAATCAGGAGTCCCTAATGGGCCGACGACGACAACGGGTCCAGAACAATTGAATTAAAATGATGATGTCCCAAACATGCGAGGGGCCATAAAATCAATACGAGCAGTGACTAATTGCCGGAAGCTGGATTTTGCACAAAATTTAACCTCAAATTGTATGTACATGCTAATTGGTGTGGGATGGCTATTAATTAAATGAAGAGCGTTCGGAGAATGTCATCACTGACTTGTGGAGATAAATGGTGTGAAGTGTATGAAAAATGGCTCTGGAATCTGGCTTAGTTGGGGCGGGCCAGAACCACTTCAGAGTGGGCAAACCGCAAGAACTTCTTGTTCCCGACTGGATGTAATGGATTCCTTTTTTTTTATTTTCTTGGACGCCTCGTGGTGTGAGGATTTGGTAACGGATGCAATCTGCTTCGCATCGACTGTGTGGGGGTTTTTGTGTTTTTTTTTTCTTCAGACTTCGTTATGAAGGCAGTTGGGGGCATAATTGAGAGGCAAGATATTAAATCATCATCCTTGACACGATGTTGCCTGCAGGAATGATATCCTATGTGGCAGAGAGCACTTCAAAATAGCTTACCAAAATGGTTGATTCCGGCCCAGATTCGTACCGAATTTAGTGGATATTTAGTACGGCAAAACACTAGTTTGAAACAATGAACAAACAAGTTTTGGCCGCAAAATTTGGCGGGTGCAAGACAATGCCAAAACAAAATAATGCCACAGAGGACCAGGGCATAGTTTCTTAGCAACTATATTGAGCGCTCTTACCAGTGGAGGAGGACCTACAGTTTTATGCCGACTCTGACCAAGTTTGAGAAGTACTCTTTGAGGATTGTCAGTGACTCGAAAGAGGTAGGGCCATGAACTTACGACGCCGAGGTTGGGGTTCGTCGTACATACCCACAACGCCACGGGCCAAATTTTGCTCTTACATTTGAAAACAAAGCTGAATCTGCATTGTCTGAGAGTTTTAGAGAGAGCGAGCAATCCTATATCTGTTGATCAACAAAGCTACCACAAGAAGCGAAACGAGCTGGCCGCAAGGACAAGCATTTGATGACAAAATAATTTATATTCTCCCGACCAAGAAATGTTCCACACACACACACACCACAAGGGGCAAAACATAATGATTAGTAGCTACAATTTTGAGGCAGTGAAGCAGTTTAACAGAACAGCATATTAAACCTCGCAAACAACATTATAGTAGTTGCTGTTGCTATGATATATCATGCTCCAAAAAATCTCTCATTTACCAGTCCTACTATATGGATCTGGACGATAAGCAAAGTAGCAGAGCTGATTTATCTGTGCTTTCGAAAGTAATCTACATATGTGCGTCAGATGTATTTAATTTTCATTTAATTTTTGACTGCCCCCGTCGGGTAGGAACATGAATACAGGAGAAGACAATCGGGACATATACTAACTCGGGTGACTGCATCACATCGGGTGCATGAACAGTAAAGGTCTTCGAATCCTCAATCCTTCGAGAGGGTGGGGAGGATCTAACCTTCGATATAAAGACCACGTTATCACGGCGGCAAGAACATTTGGTGTCGATGTCTGAAAATAGTTTGTCCAGTGCCGTCAGCGACGGAATGCAGCTATTTTCTTCAACTGACCTTTTGAGAGTCGTTGATCCGATAACAACAACAGAACAACAGCCTTAAAAATTGTAGTTTACAAAATCTGCAAAGTGGTAGACTAATGAATGGAGTTGTGTTTTTTAAGGTGTTTCGGTCTGAGTTGTTGCCGAAGTAGTCTGTGTGCCAGTACACTTGTATTGTGATGGGACTTGGATTGACTGGGGGTTATTAGAGAATAAACAAAACAAAAACCTCTTCTACGTTATGATTTTTATCACACTCCCTTCAGCTCAACTTACTTAACAATTGCGATGGATTCTTCCATCATAAGCAAAATTGATTCAACCCCTTCAACAGGTGCATTTCATACATAATGTACTAGAAAATATCCTCCCGGAGTATAAAGCGGATATTACTGCGATCCAGGAAATACGCTGGATATGACAAGGGATTATGAAAAAGAAAGAATGTGACATATATTACAGCCATTACAAACGGTTGCACATATTTGGATGCGGATTCGTCGTGGGAGAACGGCTAAGGTCGAAGATCACCGACTCCATCGCCTGTGATTCGCATCCAAGGCAGATTCTACAGCATCAGCCTCATATGTGCACACGCCCCTACCGACGAAGCTGAAGACTCTGTCAAAGAGGATTTTTACGACCTCTTGGACAGTGCTAACGGAGCCTGTCCGGAGTACGATGTCAACATCGTACTCGGAGACTTTCAAGCAAGGAAAACATCTTTGGCGGACTGATCGGAAAGCACAGCCTCCACGACACGACAACAGATAACGGCTTCCGACTCACAGACTTTGCGACAGCACGTAATATGGTCATAAGTACCACAAGGTTCCCTCACAAAAAAAAAATCCACACAGCAACCTGGCGATCCACGGATGGTCGAACCGCCGAACAAATCGACCATGTGCTTAATGACGGAAGACACGCGTAAAATATCCAGGATGTGCGAACATTCAGGAGGACAAACGTCGACTCTGACTATTTTCTTGTTACAGCTAGATTCAGAGCCCGACTGTCCAATGTCAGAAAGCTGCACTAGCCGACAAAGAGAACTTTTGACATTGGGCGCCAAAGCACTCCGGATATTGCCAGAGCCTACGAAGACCAATTAAGTGAGAGACTCTCCGGTATGCCTACGTGCCAACAAGATGTGGTTGCATTGCCGTTCGGCCATCAAAGAGGTAGCGGAAACTAACTTAGGCTACCTACCACCCCCGACAAGAAACCCATGGTATGATGACGAGTCTGAGCAGAAAAAACGTGATACCGACGAGGCATACCAAAAAGCTCTGCAACGGAAAACAAGAGCAGCGCACGAGTAGTACCGGGCTAGAAGACGAGAGGAGAAAAGGCTTCTACGCCTGAAGAAAAGGTCTCTCGCAACCTCCCATCTTAAGGATATCGAAACATCGAAGAGTCTAGGGACAGACAGAAAATACAAGCCTTTTACGAAAAAGCCAAAAGCCTGACCACAGGCTTTAGGAAAGGAACCCAGGCTCTTCGAAATTGCGAGGGTAACCTACTTACGGTCCCACAGGGAATAGTGGATGTATTTAAGCAACACTTCCAACAGTTGCTTCGTGGGGCTGACCAGGAGATAGTGATAGGGACCGGGAAATCCCAACTCCAGTCGACGAAGTAGTCCTCCCAATTAGCTTTGAAGAAGTCGGTACAGCCATTAAAAAGCCGAAGAAGAACAAAGCCGTGGGCTCATATGGCTTACTATTGGACCTTCTCAAAGCTGGGGGCAACGTAATGGTAGGAAGCATGCATCGGATCATTTGCCGAATTTGGGAAGACGAAAGCGTGCCCGACGACTGGAATATCAGCTCCATATGCTCCATCCACAAAAAAGGCGATCCTACCTCCTACAAGAACTATAAAGGTATATCCTTGCTCAATGTCGCCTACAAGATCCAATCCAGCGTACTGTGTGAACGTCTAAAGCCGTTTTACACCGCATTAATCGGCATGTATCAGTGCGGCTTCCGGCCCGGCCAATCGACTATAGACCAATTATACACACTAATGCCTGGAGAAGACCAGCGATTTTCAAATCGATACTCACCATCTGTTCATCGATTTTAAAGCCGCATACTACAGCATTCATCGCAATTTGATACTGGAGCAGATAGTACGGCGAGCAAAAATCAACACGGGAGGCACTATCTTGTACAAGTCAGTCCAGCAGTTGGGATACGCTGATAACATCGTTTGTCTACCTCGGGGCAAACGTAAACTCCACGAATGGCATCGTAGTGGAGATCCGACGTAGAATCGCCCTTGGCAACCGATGTTACTTCGGTCTGTCAAAACAACTGGGCTCGAAACTCCTGACTCGAAGGACCAAATCTACGTCGGGTATATGGTCCCATCTGCGAGGAAGGCGAATGGAGGAGAAGACACAACCGCGAACTCCACGAACTGTACATATAGTCCGGAAGGTAAAAATCCGTTGACTACACTGGCTCGGCCACATCGAGCGAATGGACAACAACGCTCCAGCAAAGAGGGTCTTCGAATCCGAGTCTCCTGGCTCGAGAAGGAGAGGAAGACCGAACCCCCGGTACATAGACCAAGTCATCGCGGCTGTAAGACAGCTTGGCCTTGATGACTGGAAGCAGAGTGCCCAGGACCGTCACCGATGGAAGGCAGCAATTGCTCAGGCTCGGACCCTTCATGGGTCGTCTGCCTGATAAGTAAGTTTTTTTATGAATATTAAACTCGAAGATTGTACAGAATTTGTATGGAATGTATTGAAAGCCCTACGAAATGAAGTCTAATTCTCCGAAGCATACGAAATTTAAAACAAAGCATGTGCATTACTTCCAGCAGCATTTGGTGTAGAGCATCGACATTCTTCTTTTCGTATTGCCTTTACCATGTTATTGAAAGATACACGACCGTATCGACTAGACCCACCCGATAAATAGCTACGATCAAGAATGTGGAAGCTAGGATTACTAGGGCAACCAGTTACTCGATCACCCTAGATGCATTGGTTCATAATTGAACCTACATATTTAATTTTTTATTGCATAGTCGCGGGCAACCACATTAGTTCTGTGTGTTTTATTTAAAATCAGAAATATACGAATAAATCCGGTCCGGTCCGCACTTTGGTCCTTAACTAGTTCAAATCGAATCTAATAGGAGTTCTATCAAAAAACCCACAGACAATGTTTCATTTGCATATGTTTCGCACGATCATTTGCATGCACTTACCGCCAAACGCTAGGTGACGACTTCTGTCAGTAAACTTACCTGCAAATAGACAAGACAAATGTGAAATGAATTTACTGACAAGGCACGATAATAAAGATTGTATTTAATTGGATTCACTTAATTGTAGAAAGTAGAAGTCTTTTAACTGGTTTTCAATCCACAGGGTGGAGTGCTCCCTTTTATGAAATTTAGCAGTGAACGATTTTTTACTGACCCTAGAAAACCAAGGAAATACATATATCACACCGTAAGGGATATTATGAAGTAGGACATCGTCGTCATCATCATCAGAGATCTCCAGGCCCGTCGATCCTCTGCAGGATTTATGCCCAGGCGCAACCAAGCGAGTTCTTGAATCACATCGTTCTAGGTCTTCCAAGGCGACGCCTGCCCGATGGAGTGGTATTTAAGACACGCCTCGGCAGATGTTGGGGACATTCGTGCCGTGTCCAAGCCATCGAGGAATAGCTCTTTTCCGTTTGCAGAATTAACTGCTCGACATTGAGTTTCCCGCATTCTGTCGTGTTTCCTTCCCCATCCCTTCAAGTAACTCTCACAACAGCACAACGAAAACTCGGTAGATTGTATTCGCGATCTTATTCTTTTCGTCATTATCAAATTTCATGACCATAGGTGAGAGTTTGAACAAATACTGAATTGAAAAGCGATCATTTGGCTATGACACCAAGCTCAGCTTTCTGATTACAGGACATCCAAGCTTTTTTAATATTGATCCAGGTTGGCCAATCCTCCAGGAAAGCTCAGCATAACTCTTCCCATCACCCGTGAAAAAGACCGCGAAGTACTTGAAGTTTTCCACCTTCATCAATGGGATTCCACATATGCGGTCACAAACCGACTGCGCGCTGGATTTCCGTCTGAAAGGATGTGAAGACAACCAAATCGTCTGCAAAGAGCAGATGATTTACCCTCTACTCTCCCAATTTGAAACATTCGTCACATCGGTTGTGCCGCAACATCAAAAAAAATTATGAACAAGACGCACCCTCAAAAGACGACCATCAATCGCATACCCCTGTAGAACACTCCGGAGTTTACTTGAGACACTCCATCCTTAGCATTCTCAAAAGAAGCCTTCACGAGTACCATTCTTAAGGTAAAAAGCTCGTCGGTTGTGCTTCTGCCCGGACGAAAGCCAAAGCCGGACAGCTCTAGAGCCTCTGTCCAGAACCTTAGTGTAGACTTTACCGAGGAGACTATTTTGTCCCCCTTTGTGAAAAGAGGAACAATCACCCTTGTTGGCCAATCGCTAGGTATCCCGCGAGCTCACAGGCCATCTTAATGACACGAGAGAGCCATAAAACTGGCCGAATCCAATCGCCAAAATGACTTCTTCCACCGTCGGACTATTCTCTGCCCCTCTCAAGACCATGGGTCTGCCAACCTTTGTTCCCCGTTCGGGATTGAGCAGTTCCGAAAAGTGCTCGTTCCGTCTGCTCGTCCCCTTCATTGGAAAGCAACACACCATGTGTGGATTTGACTCCTTCCACGGTGTTTAATTTCCATTTAAAATTTTTGGATCTGATTGGCGACGGTTTGTTTGGCGATCGCCGGAGGATCGGAATAGCACTTCAGCAACTGCCAAGAACGGTGGTTCTTGTGTTATGTACAAGTACAATGGCTGTTTCAGGTATTCAGGTATCAAGTATTTATAGAGTAAACTTATAAAATGCAATACTTGCAAATTTTAACAGACAAAAAATCCCGACCAAAAATTGCACTTTGGAATACCCTTTTGTTAGTGACAATTACCCTAAGCATTCGGTAATGATTGTTAAAGATTGGGTGCTCGATAATGTTAAGCAAGTTCCTCCCCATCCTCCCTAAAGTTCAAATCTGACCCTAACCACCATTTATGGGCTCATATTGAAACAAAGCTAAGAAAAGAGACATTTTGAATTCTAACACAATCTTGAGAGTTAGAAACACCCAAGAAAATCTTTACATCGTCTGCATACATCGAACAATTAACTAAGGACTGAAGGAATCTCGTTGACGAATATATTGAACAGTAATGGGCCAATATGGCTAGTTTGGGGAACACCATGATGAATGTGTGGGGAAATGGGACTTTCCTTGAAAAATAGACTATGTGTTGCAACTAATACTAGAGGAAAATACACAAGTTATTAGTTTTACTTTTGTACATGCTATGTTATGCACTGTTACGCCCTGCAACCAACAGTGCATGGACATTTTTTTTGTATAAAGAATGAAAGTGTACTGTACGGGCTGTACAGCGACATGAGCCTAGTTAGGCGTCTACGGATCCAACGCCTACGGTGGCTAGGTCATGTAGAGCGTATGGACACCACAGCTCCGGTCCGAAGAATCTTCGAATCCGAACCTGTCGGGCAACGCAACAGAGGACGCCCGCGTTTAAGGTGGCGCACCCAAGTGGAGAAGGACCTCAACCAACTTGGTGTGCGAAACTGGAGACAGCTAGCCAGGGATCGCGCTAGTTGGAGAGGCATGTTGGTTGAGGCCCAGGTCCACCCCGGACTGTAGCGCCACACAAAGAAGAAGAAGTATAAATGGGAACCCCCTAAAAAGGGGTCCTTACATTACTGGCGTAATATATGCACATTGTGTCATTGCAACACCTCCAGATTAGGCCTTTCCTATAATGACATATGCAGAAGCTGCAGAGAAAAATCGAATTCAAATGGTCAAAATTGGTACCTAATGGCCTCGAGCCATTAAGGTACTATCTGGTGTTCCCCAAGGTAGCCATATTGGCCCATTACTGTTCAATATATTCGTCAACGAGATTCCTTCAGTCCTTAGTTAATTGTTCGATGTATGCAGACGATGTAAAGATTTTCTTGTGTGTTACAAACTCTCAAGATTGTGTTAAAATTCAAAATGACTTAAACAATTTATTTAATTGGTGTAATGTAATGTATAGCAAATGTCATTCATGTTCTGTTTACCATGTCGTATTACCCGTAATCTTTGACTATTCTACATGTAGGATCTGTCTCTCTTGGAAAACTGCAATGAAAGACCTTGGCGTGATTTTTGACACGAAACTTTCATTTTCATTTCATATTGACTATATAGTTGCTAAGGCTAATTCAATGCTTCGATTTCTTAAAAGAACATGTGCTGAATTTTCTAACCCATATGCCCTGAAGTTTGTCTATATGTCCATTGTACGGCCATATCTTGAATATTGCTTTGTCATATGGTGTCCGTTATACATGAATTCTGCAGCTCTAGAAAAAATGTAAAAGTCATTTACAAGATTTGTTACAAAACCAAAATTGGGATGGCATCTTGAGACCATGCCCACATATCTAACAAGATATGCCTTATTTGGTTTAGATACTTTACCAGGCATACCGGTGTGAAGTGAAGATACAAATGTCTCGATAGCGAACACTTGCTGTGAACGAGCCCTTATATTTTTTGTTTGTTTGCTATGACATCTGTGAAAAATATTTAGTATACATCAAGTAATTGAACAGACAAAATCATATTTTTTCATCGTGTTAAAAATGTCGAATTTTGTAGCAGAAAGTGATGATTTGCGGAAAGCATTAATTCTTTGTTTTCATTTGAAGAAAAGTGCTGCAGAGTCGCATCGAATGCTCGTCGAGGCACATGGTGATCATGCTCTATCAGAAGCAACATGCAAAAGATGGTTTCAACGGTTCAGAAATAATGATTTTGATGTGGGAAATGAAGAACGTGGAAGACCACCAAAAAAAGTTTGAAGACGCCGAATTGCTAACGATATTGGATGGAGATGACACTTTGAGTCAAAAGCAAATGGCAGCAATGTTAAATGTTGCACAACAAACAATTTCTGACCGTTTAAAAGCTATGGGAAAGAGCCACAAGTGTGGAAAATGGGACTGATGGAAAACCGAAAAAACACTTGTGAAATTTTGCATCGGATTGTTACTGGCGATGAAAAATGGATTTATTTCAAGAATCCTAAACGGAAAAAATCATGGGTTAATCCGGGACAACCATCAACATCGACTGCAAAACCAGATCGATTCGGCAAGAAGACATTGCTGTGTGTTTGGTGGGACCAGAAAGGTGTGGTGTACCACGAGCTCCTAAAACCTGGTGAAACCGTTAATACTGATCGCTACCGACAACAAATGATCAATTTGAATCATGCATTGATCGAGAAACGACCAGAATTGGCCAGAAGACACGGCAAGGTGCTTTGCTCCATGACAATGCACCTGCACACAAAGCAAAACCGGTTCAGGGTACAATCAAAACATTTGGCTGGGAGCAGCTACCCCACCAGCCGTATTCACCAGACTTGGCTCCTTCCGGCTACCATTTTTTTTCAACGATGGGACACGCATTGGCTGAGCAGCAATTCGATTCCTACGAAGAAGTCGAAAATTAGGTGTCTGATTGGTTTGCTTTAAAAGACGAACAATTTTATTGGCATGGTATTCGCAAATTACCAGAAAGGTGGTCAAAATGCGTAGAAAATAATGGCCAATACTTTGAATAAAATGTTTTTACTTTCCCATTAATAATTGGTGTTCTAGGTAGATAAAAGACGAAGTGTTCATCGTATAAAGTTCATTCATGACATATTTTCGTATCGTGTGAATTGCCCTGAAATTATTCAAAACATTGGGATTTATGCACCGGCAAGAGTTCTTCGGACACAAAATTTCTCACTGCAACCAAGGCACTTGCATAATTGTGGCTCTAACGAACCGCTAAGCAAATGTATTAGTAAATTTAACTCTGTTTGTACAGAAATACTTATGTGATGATAGAAAACAATTTAAACAGTCTATTCCAAATATATGACGTTCTCTGTAATATCTATTTCTGTTTTTTTTTTTTTAATTTAATTTATATTTTATATAATTATTTATTACTATATCTATTTAAGCTTATATTCATTTTTAATTGTTATTAGTGTATATTTATTTAATCATTGTTAATCAAACATTTTGTACAACACAAAGATATTATTACATACTTCCGAAATCTGTGAGAGTTAAGCTCGGTAGATGGAATAAATAAATAATTTAGAAATAAAAAATAAATGCAGTGCTCTCTTTTCTAGTAGAAGACGTCACCTAAGTGACTACATCAGGAATCTGACGGTTCTAATTAGCATTACTAGCCGTCACCGGAAGCTGCGTCACCTCCATTGCTTTTTTTATAGCGTTAACTGATTTGTGGATTAGGATTGATCTGACCCGCTCGATAACACAAGAGGCTTATTTTGGCCTAAGTGTGACAGGCAGCCACTCTAACCTAACGTATTTCTAAGAATTTACCACGACTTTAAAAAAAGTGCCAAAAGAACTAGGAACTTTATTTTCTGCGAGTTTCACAATTTTCGCGGTGCAGTGTACAACAACCACTTAGTTTTTCGAAAACTGACATCTCTTGCTGGATGGCATTAAAAGCAAGGTATGCACCTCGCTCAACCTCAAGAACATACATATGCGTCAGCACTCGAAATTCCGCACCCTTAAAACTTCGACACAAAAATCATTTCCCTACACTTTCACAAAGGCCCGTCATTTTTAATTTCAAGCACTTATACGGTGTGCAAATAGCAAACCATAAATTACCCACAACTGCGCTATCCGAGCGCCGAGTCGCCTTCCTTGCTCGAATATACTCATTAGGTCTCGTATCCCGGTCCCATGCCCCGGTGCCATCCATCACGGGCGGCTTCATCGTTGAGAGCAATCGACTATCGCCGACTCAACGAACGCATCCCATCCAACAAATAATCCGCCACAGCAACCCGCAGTGCAGTCATCTTCATCAGGCGACCGCTTACAAAGTATTAAAAGCTCGCGATTATCCCATCAATTTGCATGCACTGAGGGCTGTGGGGTATGCGACAAGCGTGCAGGCATGCTGAGCAGGGCGACGGAGACGCGTTTGCAATTGCTTCCCCAATCGAAAACGGATGACAGTAACCACACGCGGAGGACAGACGTTCATGTCAATTTGCGTAACGTAGCGTCAAATATGCCACTCAGGGGGTAAGTAATTCCTGAAAATCCATGCTAATATGCTGCGTGATACTGAGCCAGCAGCAGCAACAAGCAATTCCAACAACGACCCAGACGTGGCTGTGAATGTGTCAAACATATTTGACAAAACGACAAACACCGCCTGCGGCAACTCGTCCTGGCTGGCGTCTCCCCAAGCGACAGGTAACTGAACCGAGTCACACTTGGCAGAGGGTAATTCAATAACTGACGCAGTAGTCGACCGTTCACCACCCTGTGCCAGGCCCTCCTCCCGCCGCCGAGGAAGAAGGTGGGCTCCGTTCGGTGGCACGATGATTGGTTTTATGATTTCATTACTCCAGGAGGCCTTTTGAGCATGGGTGGGCGGCGCAGCGACTACCTTGGGAGGTTTTACTTGTTTTTTCTTCTCATTTTCTCCACCCCCCCATTCGGCAGCCGCACACGGAGCGTACTTTTTTTCGCGACTAGTCGGATGAGTGGCGCCTCGTGAAATAATCGATACGCTTGATAGATTTTATGTGGATGAAGCGAACGTGGCGGTAGAGATAATGAGTGCGGCGGTGCCGATGGTGATGGTGGGCGTATGGGTGACTCACTTCGTCCGCCTGTCGCCGGTGGGCGGTTGGAGGAGGCATGTGATTTTCCGAACGATTCGCTCGCCAAGAGGGAGACCAAGCAACTACACTCCCCACATTTCACTTCACTTTTTTTCTTTGTTTTGCCTTTCGCTGTTTGGAGCTCCTTTGATTTCGAATTCAATAAAAAGTCAATGAGATATTTATCGAATCGTTGAGTAAATAATTACTGGTTAATGGAGAGGAAAACTGCGGAGATGCATGGCAAATGACGGGATGTGGGCTTCTAACGTAATTCTGACGGCACCGCGTGATCGCGTGGTTTGGCCGCTTGGACAGGCATTTACGGTGCCTTAATGTTTCCTTTTCGGATGAATGCGCGTCGACGAGAGAGCAAGTGAATGGTTACGATCACTGAAGCCATGAAAGGCTTCGGATTGAATTGTGGACAACCTGTTTGAGAGGAATAAATTGCGGCAAATTAACGCTGGACGCTGATTGATTGCTGAATTTTCTGTGAGTTACTTAGACATTGCATGCATTGTTTGTCCTTGTTCGACATTTTAACGCCCACTCATGGAGCTGCTTTGAAGGCAAGTGATGATTGAATCGGTTATTTTTTTTTTTAAATTCTTATATCTAGTACCTAGATTGGATAACAGCAATAACGTCCAGACTTGACGCCATCTTGCAGACCTCTAATAGGCTGAAAATTGAATTAAGATGTACTATCTCGTTCGGTTGTGAAATCTGAACTTCGATTCAACTAAACTCCGTTTATGTAAATGAACGCAGTAAGACATTTGCTTAGCTCAATGCCAT
The DNA here is from genome assembly GCA_916610145.1 of Eristalis arbustorum. Classification (NCBI taxonomy): domain Eukaryota; kingdom Metazoa; phylum Arthropoda; class Insecta; order Diptera; family Syrphidae; genus Eristalis; species Eristalis arbustorum. The sequence goes on along the minus strand of OU744320.1, from coordinate 51,383,673 downwards.
GCGACCTCCTTTTGGAGGACATGTTCTTTTCAACCTCGGCGCGAAAGGTCCTACAACTACTTATGAAATTATTCTCCTTTTATTTGCATTTAATTCCCCACAATTGTATTGTATAATTATGTTTATCATTCAACACTAAGTTTCATAGTTACAGAATGTTTTACTTCCATCTTAATGAACTTGAATTTTGTAATAACATGTATAAAATTAATGTGGTGGCCCGTGGCGTTGTGGGTATGCGCGTCGACCCCAACCTCGACGTCGTAGGTTCGATTCTAGCTCTGAGCGACAAAAATAATTTTCACGGCCCCACCTCTTTCGAGTCACAGACCATGCTCAAGGAGTATTTCCTGTCTAGAAAAAGCTTCTCAAACTTGGCCGTTCGGAGTCTTCATAAAACTGTAGGTCCCTTCCACTCGTGAGAGAACAATAGCACGTACAACACGAGTGGTTGCTGAAAAGCTAGGCCCTGGCCCCCTACGGGCTGTAGCGCCACCCATATTATTATTATTATTATTATATTATATATAAAATTAATGTTAAGTTGGAATGCAGAACAAATTGAATGAATAAATGAAAATGAAAAATGGAATGATTCAAATAAAGTTTTTATGCATTTTTCTGAATTGTTTGTGCTTTTTTTTGAAAAACCTATAGCTTTTAAAGAATCACTTTTTATATATTTAATTTCCCAAGTAAATTACACAGTTTGTAACTTTAACATTTCCATTACAACACAAAAATTACTGTCTGTCCTAATTTAGCTTATACAGCCTCTGTAGGAAACCTTTTGGGACACCAACAAATTCTCAGAGCTGGACAACATCTGGGAGCTAACCAGAGTTAATCTGATGTATGTTGGATTAAGGAATGGTACAATGACCCAACCTGGTCGAAGGATGAAGCCCAATGGTATATCTAAGGACAACAAACTGTTCTAGGAACAAGATGCAGCCTACACATTTCGAAGGTGCTCAATGTTTTAGTGACAAAAAACCCCCATACATGGCAAAACTATTCGTACAATGTATTTTTCAGAGCAAGGCTCCGGTTGTTTTTCAAATTAAAAACATTTTTTATTCGTTTTCAAAGCAATAATCTTTGAAATTTTCTTTACATAATACCATAAACCGTAGTTTAGCGTCATCACTCATTCACACGGTGGAAACGCGTGCATCGATTGTTCCAGATTATGAAAACGGTGTTTCGGCTGAAGAACTTGCCAAGAAGTATCAATGCAGTCGCAGAAGTATTCATTATCAAATACAAAACAAAACAATGCTTGGTGTAAAAAACCGAATCGGGTGAGACAGGGAAGAAAAACGAGTAGTTCATGTTTTAGAGCTAATCCCAGTCAAAAAGTGAAGAATGTACTTAAATTAATGAACAAGGATCGTGAACAAAAGTTAAGTTAAAGAATATAGAGGCGCAAGTTAAAGAAAAGTAAAATACAACTTTCTGTCATTAAAACCGTTTAAAAGTGCAATTTCCCAGAGAACGCGTTGATAAACCACCCCAATTTTGGAGAAGTTTCATTGAACTGACGAAACGGCCTCTTCCTTAGATTTTAACTATGGGCGAAAATTGTATTATTCTCTTAAAAAAAAACAAAACAAAGACAGAAGTTACACAGCCCATTGGACACTCAAAAGGAGATAAAATAATAGTATGGGGCTGCATAATATCGTATAGTGCTGTGGGACCACTTGTGAAGTGCTCTAATAATTAAAAACAGTCAATACTTAGATATATGAATGGTACTGATGATGGCAGGTTAAAAATTTATTGGGTGCAACCTTATACTTCCACACTTCAACAAGATAATGCACCCAAATATACCCCTAGTAACATCAAAACTTGTCAAGAATTCCTAGAATCGAAAATCTCGCCAAATCCAAAATTCCACAGGAAATTGCAAGATCAGCGGCAAATTCTATAGACACTTGGAGTAGCATTTCAGAAGTACAGACTAATAGATTCTGTTCAAAGGCGCCTTGCTGAGATCTAAATACCAGTTACTAGACGATTTGAGGTGCTAAAATAGTTGTAAGACTAATTTGCATAATTTGTTGAAATATTTATCGGCCAAATCATTTCCACAACTTATTTAAACTTGTGCAGATAAGTTTGACTCTTGTTTGTAGTGTGACAATAATTTTGCTTTATATGAAACATAATTGTATTCTGAAACTGCCAAGACTTGCAAAAGAAAGATTCAAAACAATAAATAGAACATCCATAATGGATTACGAATATTGTATAATTTTAGAAGGCAGCCCTTAGATCCTAGACCAAAAAAGGCAAATAATAGAACCTTTATAGTCGCAGTACAAGTGTCTGTGCGATGTAGGAACAAGAATAAAATACGAAAGCTGAAAAAATGGCTGAGCTGCAAAACTAGCATAAAACTGCAGAGTACTCTTATTTAACTAAAACTTAAACTAAGTACAAGGTTTAAACCAAACTGAGCAGTCAAATAAATCGTTGAAATGAAGCTTAAGCCAAAATTGGAGGCTCAAGAACAACTTATACCTCTTTCAACTGAATAACTAGCCACAGACTTATACTACACACACACTTCTACGCCCATGACTCTGGTTGATATAGAAAAAGCCTGGAAATAATTTTAAAAACTTAATGTATGTATAGTACCTTGCTATCAAATTGATTCTTTGAGTGCGCTATTAATTGAAGTGTTTTCTAAATACGTAAATTATTCTCCGCAGTTCTGAACGCCTAACCAGTAGTCCAGGTTTTAGCTTGGATAACAATATAGCCGCATTCTAGGGCTGACCATCCTTGGCACCCTGTTTCTTTTCGCCAAGATGCCGTGTGCCTGCAATAACTCCTGCACGCCGTCGTCTCTTTCGTCGAGGTATTTTATGACATAGACATGAAATAAAGCTTAAGCCAAAACCTCCACGTCTAGTTTGACATTCTTGGCGAATTTCTCAGACTGTTCTGGGTAACGATGTATTATTCTCGCCACTCCATTAAACGACACTAAACTCCCAGAGACATTCAGTATCACAAAAGAATTTACACGAGGCGATGAGCTGTTATGTACCTTCTTTAACATCTTCCTGGAGAAGATCTTCTAAGAATTGGCAGCAATGACAGGAAGTGAGATAATAGCGGCTAAAATAAATCTCGCAGTGAAAGAGGCTAATGGGGTACATGTAATATGCCCACGTCTGTCGACAGAGGCTGGTTTGGCCTATAAGTTGCAACGGTCTTCATTTATAGTGTCTCCACAGTAAATATTAAAAGCAACGGAAAAAGGGACACTTCAGTAACCTAAGACGCTGTAGGAAACAAATTACAAAAAAATATACATTTTCTATCATCTGTCATCAGAAAAACACCTCCATCTCAACAAAGAAGTATATTCCGGACATTACTTCCTTTTCTTTGCCTTGGCTAGATATTTGCAGAGTAGATGTCAAGATTGTCGATTCTTCAGCTTCTGCAGGTACGTCCAGACAAAGTCATCGATTTCTGGCTACATCCAGGTTTGTCTTAGCGGTGCACATAGGCTATTTGTTAAGATTTCCCGATGTATCTTATCCCTCGATACTCCGAAGAGGGTTACCGTATTTGTCAACGACAGCCAAAAGCAACATAGCAAGTTTCGACATAAGAATGATCAATTATAGGGTTGAGCTCAATACGGGAGAGTGCCAGAGAGGCTTGGTTCAAAACTCCACTTTGGACTCAACAGCGACTCAATAGATTTGTTAGTCTCAACAAAGGTTTTTTATAGGATAAAAATCATCCAATCTTTCGAGATCACAAACATTCTCAACTATCTACAACACCCTTTCGGTCGTTAATTTTAAGACTCGAACGGCAAAACAATTGTATTTCCTCCTCAAGTACATTGCTGCATGTTTAGTCCCTCGATGCTCCTTCAGAGATTTGAGTAAGTCCATTTGCGGGACGACGCGAAGACGCTCTCAGATTACGTTTAAAAATCAATTCCTCCCAAATGAAGCGTAAAGTTCGCTCGAAATCACCTTCAGCTGCAAAGGGGATATTAAAAACGCAATAAAACCGAGGCTCCCGGTGATATTTTATTTTATTGGGACGTAAAACGAACTTATGTGTATCCAAAGGAGATTGGTTTTATTTGCTTCGCACCTTTTCCGGCAAAAAGGACAAACAAATGGTGGTTTATTTATTTTTAGGGGCTATATTGCTCGCTTTAAAGAGATATCCTCGCCATGGCTGTGGCACACGCACACCACCTTTGGCACTCAAATTGACGTCCTCGGAGGATGCGACTGCTGTGGGCATCGCCTCCCGTGCCTCGGATTTGGCTCAATTCAAATGGCCTCAATTCAGTCAAAGGTAAATGACACGAATACAGAACGGGGGAACATACATATATTCCTGCACATGCAGCGCACTTTCTATTGCCGCAGATAAAAGCGAGGAGCAGAAGAGCTCTGCCGAGATGGGACGTGCTGGCGTTAAATCTCGTTTGGTATTTCAGCTGAATCGCCCGCGTGGAGAATGTGGGAATTGTCTGAAACTTTGCTTACAGCAAATTCGGTATATGCATGGAGGAGCACCGAGCCAGCTAGCGCAGTTCCATTCTTGGTAGAGCAGGGTCCCGAATTTCGTTGATGCCGACAGTGCGATGTGTGCAAAGATTGCCTTATCTGATGGTTTCAATGAATAAGGTTCCCGTTTTCATATTTCGAATGGAATGCCTTTGGGACAGCGGGCCTTTGTGAATATCATTTACTTTAACTCATCACTGCACTTAATGCATAATTAACTGCGAGCCGGGGGCATTGCGAGACATACAATGTGAAACGAATTCAAAGCGATAACAACGTCTACTATTCTGTTTATTCTCTGTTTATTCTTTCTATACTAAAGCTGTGCCTACTCTGATTGATAATTTTTGCTACGCGATTTCTCACCTCTTTTCTACCGCTGGGTAGTACAACGGCAAGCCCACTACAATATGTATGTGTGCTGGTCCCATGAGACAATGGAGTCAAATATGTGTTTTTAATTGAGATCAAGCGTCCTTTAGAACCGACGCAAATTATTACTTTGATCAATAATTGGAAGCTGTTTAGTGGTTATGTGGCTTTTGTAGGTATTCGTCCACTTAGTTATGGGTGCATGTACATAGTTTCTTATTCAGTAAGGTGGGTTATATGAAAATGGGTGCATGGGCTTATGTACACAGGGCAAAGTTGCTGACTGCACCGAACCTGGTAGGATGCCAGCGCGATCCCTGCTTGTGCATAACTCAAGTTGACATACAGCCTCCTCGTGGGGCCCCTGGATAGCCATCAGAGCATCCCTTGTGAACTAATGTATGCAGCGATACCCCTCTGCCCGAGGGTCAAATAAGGGACCTGGCCTACCAGTTGTAGGTTGTGCGTGAGGTTAACTCCCTCACCACATACAAAAATCGACGGTTACAAACCGACAACAGGCCTCGGATATGGACGGCTTCACAGTTGGCGACAACAGCAAACGATCAAAGGACAATGACTTTCGGTTCTGCACGTGTGTGATGTTATGATGTGAGGTCCCTGAACAGACCAGAAACGTTCCGGTTTCAGGCCAGGAAAGTCCACAACAGACCAAAAAGTTACACTTCGGCAGATCCTGGAAAAGATCCACCTATTTATCAATTTCAAGACCGCATATGACACATAGTGAGAAGCTATACAGCACCATGTCTAGTTTTCATATTCCTGCCAAACTCGTCAGATTGTGCAGGATGACGATGGAGAACTCTCGCTGCTCCATCAAGGTCGGCAACGAACTCACCGACATTCAATGTCAAAAAAAGGTTTAAGGCAAGGCGACACGCTGTCATGTGACTTGTTCAACATCATACTTGAGAAGATCGTGGGAAACTCAAACGAAAATACCCGAGGTACGATCTTTCAAAAGTCCGTTCAACTGCTTGCTTACGCGAACGTCATTGACGTGATTGGACGAACGCAGCGAGCCGTCAATGAGGCGTTTGCTGGCATTGAAGCGGAAGCGGCTAAAATGGGTCTAGAGGTAAACCAGGGCAAAACAAAGTACATGCTGTCATCAAGAAAGGACACACAACTTCGACTCGGCCAGAACGTCATATTGGGAAACAAAAACTTTGAGGTAGTCAAGGACTTCGTCTACCTAGGCTCTGGAGTAAATAGGGACAACAACACCAGTACCGAGATCAAGCGCAGAATTACTTTTTCAAATCGCTGCTTCTTTGGGCTCAAGAGGCAATTGAGTAACAGAGACATCTCTCGAAACACCAAATTGACTCTGATCATCCCAGTCCTGCTCTATGGCGCAGAGACATGGACGCTATTGAAAGCGGATGAAGAAGCTCTTGGTTGTTTTGAGAGAAAAGTTCTGCGTATGATCTTTGGTCCTGTTTGCGTTGATGGCATTTGGAGGAGAAGGTTCAACCACGAACTCTACGGGCTGTACAGCGGCGTGCACCTAGTTATGCGTCTTGGAATCCAACGCTTAAGATGGCTATGTCATGTAGAGCGGATGGACACCACAGCTCCGGCCCGAAGAGTCTTCGACACCGAGTCATTGGGACGGCGTGTGAAAAATATGAGACTGCCAATGAAGATGATACCTAGCTGCAGCAACAGCAGAACCAGCAGAAACAATCTCTTTTAGTAAAACTTCATATCTTTCATCCGAATCCAGCAACTCGGGTTGATTTGGAATCACCAGTAGAAACTTCGTTGTCAAGAACGTATACGAGTAAGGTGATTCTGTTTACAAAGTTTGTGTAAAGCGTGTTCATAGCAGCCCGGGAATCGCGAAGCGCGGCAAAACAATTCCAAAATCGAGTGAGTAATGGTCCAACCGTAAGCCAAATTTGACTTACATAGTTGATTTATGTGTTGAATAAGTTGCTGTCAAAGTGATATATCGACTTGGTCCGTCAAGACGAACAAACGAAAGTCTCTTACATCCAACAGAAGAATGCGGTTAACTTTGGGTCCCCTTTTACGCCAAGTTGTTCAAGGGTTAATGTGGAAACCAGATCCGTACAAGAACTTCAAAGAACGCACACCACTTTAACGATGTCAGAGCCAAGAGTATTTCCAAAAGCGTTGTATTGTTTCGTGGAATCAACATAGTTTTCTCCCCTCACATCGGCTACTTAATGAAAGTCACCGATGTGCCGGAATGAGCTCTAATGGCCAGAGATATTAGAATCTTTGCTGAACTGCATGCACGATGCGTAGCCATTACCCGTCCAGAAACAAGGATATCCAATTAAACTTCGACCAAGTCGATTTTTATTGGCCCCATCACTATCCAATACAGACCTCCTCATAGACTGAACAGGAGGTTCGCCCCCAACCCACACTTTCGCCCGCTTTCGCACTGAAACCGGCGACTTGGACAAAACTTTGCGCAATGAAAAACTTCAGGTAATGTGCACACACTCTCAATGGTCAGTGGAAGATCTGCCACACTGCCACAGAGTCACAGAGGTGTTTAATCCCTGTAAACGAGCCTTCTTGAGGGTGTATTGTACGTTTCTTAAGCTCGACGTGGCCTGACCAAACTGTTTTCTCTAAATAAACATACACTCTGTCTGTCTGTTCGTCTGTGAGTGGGTTCAACGGACAATTGCATCAAGTAAAGTTCCACAGGAGTTTGCACAAAAGTTGGAAATTTTGTAATTGAAACACTTGACAGTGGATGAAGCGGACAAGGAACGGGGATGTGGGTTGCTTTCGATTAAGTTCGCCCCGGAACGAACTAATTGCCGAGAATTGCGTCCTGCGTGAGTGCGGAACAAGTTTCTCCAGAGGATTATTTCGAAGATAGTTGGTTAAGGTGTTTGATCATAAATGAATCCATTATTAATTAAAAAGTTATCACAGTTACCCAAGCGAATTAATTTGTTACGAGTTTGTATTCGGCCGGAGCACACAAGTGATGTTGTGCAGTCAAAGCTCTGACCTGAAGGTCAACTCTTTCAGGGAATTCCGTGAATTGAAAGGTCAAGTTGATGATTTATGTTGAGAGATTAAGGGTGCTTTTCTCTGTACCCAGTGGAGTGCTGGAGTGGTTAATTAGTGTGCTTCACCTTTACTTTGAGGTAAATTAATATCCTTAGCAGAATTTCTCAGAAGACTACACTGCTTCTAACTGAACACACAAGGTTCTGAGAATCTTGGGTGATTATGGTTTATATTTTAAATGCTGGTAATTCTAGGTAACCTGGCAACCTCTGGATAGTCGCCCACACTTATTGATCGCACTCTTAGCATTCGACATGCACCTTGGCAGTGTTAACGTTGCATACGTGAATACAGAACATTTCTTGATGACATCACGAATCGAATGCCATCAATCATCAGGTCGTTGAATGCTTGCGAAAAGTGGATGGAGTACGTAAACGCCAAAGTGTTGTTAAGATGTTACAGGCTCATCCAGAAATAAGTTACTTTCATCTGGGCTTATTGATAACATACGCCGGCACAGATTGAAAGAAGCGCGTGATAAACATATACAGTGGACTCTCCCGCTGTCAAATTTTCAGGAGAGGGAGAGCAACCAAAACTGCAATCCTGTTAATTGATCTTGCTGCCAATTTGAACAGAATAACGACGTCAGATATATTTAACTGCCAAGAATTAACTTTCTTATTTCATAACATGGCAATAATAACTGCAGCGAGTAAAATTTGTTTGAATTTCGTAACAGGGAGATAGTTTGTGTCAATGCTTCAAAAGCAACTTTGGAAGGTACCAAAAGACCACAGCAGCAGATGGTGGTAAAGTTCAAAAGCAACTTTGGAAGGAACCCCAGCAGCAGATGGTTGTAAAGTAAAATCGAGGCCAGGAAATATGGCTTACTACAAGGACAGTGTAAAAAAACTCCGAGAAAGAGGCTTATGCTATATAAATTAGTGCCACGCCTACAACATAACACTCTTAACGAAGGTGCTGATTGTGCATTTTGGACAGAAATACTTCGTCGACATTACCACAGCAGCTACTTAGAAGAGAGCATCGATCCAATCACGGTACCCATTAGGGTAGCTTTACTTTTACTGCTTAAAAAATGTCTTTGAAACAATTATGCTTCACAGCCAGATAACTTTATCATTATAGAGTATGAGAGTGAGCACTCCATACTTCAGGTCTCCACAAGAAACAATACCTTTGAACGAACTTGGACAAGAGAATCTAGTTGGAGGAAATTCGCAACTTACCGTCTTTTGGAGAAAACGAGGGAAAGTCCCGAAGAAACACAAAATTACTTTCGACTACAGACCTGCGTCGTGCATCTACGAATTATTCAATGTACAATTTAGTACAGGACGAGGAATTAATAATATAATATAATATGGGTGGCGCTACAGCCCATAGACGGCCAGGGCCTAGCTTCTCAGTAACTACACGTGTTGTACGTGCTATTGTTCTAATACGAGTGGAAGGGACCTACAGCTTTATGCCGACTGCGAACGGCCAAGTTTGAGAAGCTTTTTCTAGACAGAAGTACTCTTTGTGCATTGTCAGTGACTCGAAAGAGGTGGGGTCGTGAAAATGATTTGTGTCGCTCAGAGCTGGAATCGAACCTACGACGTCGAAGTTGGAGTCGACGCACATACCCACAACGCCACGGGCCACCACCGTGGTCTTACTTACTTCATAAAGATAGTTATTGAAATCTTTTTAAAAACACATCTAAAGAACTCAAGTTATTTTGCAAAGACTCCAAAGCCTTTTCTTCGCAAAAAACACACATCATTAGACGACAAGCGTACATGCCCAGCTTCTGTACTTAAGTTACAGTCTTTAAAAACTATCCTCCCGCTTGTCTATCTGATCGGGCTAACCTTAAGATCCATGCAACGGATTTTCACTCAATTTCCACCAATGGGAGGAGTGATTCGTATCATAAACAGAACCTTTTCGTCAAGTGTTGATTCATAACATTATCGTTGACGATACCTTGTATAAACAGAACTTGGCTGAACGATATATCATCAGAATCTTTCTTCCAGTGCAGTGCACTTATATATCGACTAGATTTCGTACCCGGCTTTGCAGGGGTTTGTTTGTTCAACCGGTACTTTACGGAAATCACGGTTTTTTCTCAACCATTTACACACAACGTGGAGGGATATCAAGCGATTCATAAAAAAAAGTTCTTGGAAATCCCATCTATGGTTCACTTGTTGTGCAAATTGAAGTCAAACTTCATGAACTATTATAAAAAATTAGCCTATCTTGTAACACATCACAAATTCATCACAATTTCAGCAAAATTAAATGATTTATGTGTAGATGTGCATACGTTTCCTTTTCGTTTGGTGACTCAGGCAGTCGTTCGTATATGTTCGATTGAGACGCAGAGAAAAAGATTGGTTGCACCAAAGCAAAATATGAAAAATGTGTGTGAATATAGGGAAGTGACAACACGCTGGGGGTTGTTGCAACGCTACGCAACTTGAAATAGTTTCATACCGGATTGATGCAACCACCCTTATTTTGAGAATTTATTCCCGTTTAAAAGTGCTCGTAATTGCCGCACCAATTGTCATACCGAATTAAAAATTGTCACATTCAGCATCTAAATTTTAGAATGATTTTTGTTGAAAATTTCAGAGCTCTGCCACGTGTAGTTTCGGAGCCTTTGTCGGTCAGACACACAAATTTTCTGCTTTATATATATTTAGTTAAGATTAAGATAAGATAGCATTCAAGTTGCTTTGCCCAGCGTAAGCTCTTTAAATTAACTGAGACGACCCACTATAAAGTGAAACATGTCTTGCCTCTGATTTGGTTTACACAGATATCAAAGAAAATTTTCATTCGGGACCAATATGTGGCAAATTTTTACATGTAATTACGTAAACCAAAGCCACATCCTCGCAATTCCGAAAGCCACCTATTACACACATGAGTTACTTTTCTGGTAAATGTATTTTCGTTTACAAGACGCATCAATTTTACGGAGGGAAATATATACCCAAAAGTAGAGCTGTACAACTTAGAGCAAATTGAGTACAGTCGAACCCGCTTAAATGAAATGACAAAAAAACAGAATGTTAATTTCAATCAACCGGGTTTTGCATTTAAGCGGACCTCGGGTAATTGACGAATTGTTTAGTTTATCCAAAAGTTTGGTGAATGAAATCTCTTTGTATCCACATCCTTGCTTGCGTTGCTGCGCTTGAAGTATAAATGGTTTTCCGTGTCTCACCATCATCAAGATATTTTAAAATTTTAAGTTTGTCTTTTATAGACAAACTTGTTTGATTCTTACATTCATGGCCGCTGTAAATCTTGATATTTTTTCTGTAATTTCAATTTATATTTCATTCACTTTATAAACGTTATCTTTGGGGCCGAAATTTTGAAATAAGTAAGATTACAGACGAATGTTTTAACGAGCAGTACATAGCAGATAAAAATCGTTGGATAATCAAAACAATGAGGCAATGTGCTGTCAGAATTGATATTTGTCACTTTAAGAGGTGAACTTTAATGCAGAACTTCAGAAAAATTACAAGTTCAATAGATGAACTGAAAGCCTGTGTATCTGCGGTGTCTTTTCTGTGAATAGTAATATATTTTGCAGATTTTCTTTTTCAAATATCCGAGTTTTTCACTTAGGCGGGTTTCAATAAAACGGACCTGTTTGTGTGAAATCTGTGAAAATGTTCACGGGGATAGAATAAATGTTTCATATAGGCGGGTTTTTCATAAAGGAGTTTCAATTAAGCGGGTTCGACTGTATCCTCATGTATTCGTTACATTTCATCTTTATGCAAGTATCTTTAACATCGTTACTAGTTACTTTGGTTACCTCCATCGAAAATACTATTTTATGTTTAAATTGATACTACTCATTGTAGAAACTTAAATACGACAATTGTATTCAACTGAAAGAAGTATTTAGGTAGAATGATTAATGATATACATTTTTGCGTTAATTACATGTTATGAACATGTTAAATGATTTTTCATTCATTCATCTACACTCAACACGTAGAAACAAACAGGCATAATGCAATATGATTATTTAGAAGATCATAAAATGCGTAGGCAAATTAACTGTACCACACACCATACAACCATAGATTTTGTTAGAAGACCATTTTTATATATTGTTCCTCTTTACAACACAGAACATTCTAAATCCACAGAGTTTGTAGTGTAGGTTTGGCACGTATATGACGTATATAAAAATTTTTAGTATACATCAAGTCATTGAACAGACTAAATCATATTTTTTCATAGTGTTAAAAATGTCGAACTTTGTATCAGAAAGTGATGATTTGCGGAAAGCATTATTTTTTTGTTTTCATTTGAAGAAAAGTGCTGCAGAGTCGCATCAAAAGCATGTGGAGGCATCTGGTGATCATGCTCTATCAGAAGCAACATGCAAAAGATGGTTTCAACGGTTCAGAAATAATGATTTTGATGTGAGAAATGAGGAACGTGGAAGACCACCAAAAAAGTTTGAAGACGCCGAATTGCAAACGATATTGGATGGAGATGACACTTTGAGTCAAAAGCAAATGACAGCAATGTTAAATGTTGCACAACAAACAATTTCTGACCGTTTAAAAGCTATGGGAAAGAGCCACAAGTGTGGAAAATGGGACTAATGGAAAACCGAAAAAACACTTGTGAAATTTTGCATCGGATTGTTACTGGCGATGAAAAATGGATTTATTTCAAGAATCCTAAACGGAAAAAATCATGGGTTAATCCGGGACAACCATCAACATCGACTGCAAAACCAGATCGATTCGGCAAGAAGACAATGCTGTGTGTTTGGTGGGACCAGAAAGGTGTGGTGTACCGAGCTCCTAAAACCTGGTGAAACCTTTAATACTGATCGCTACCGACAACAAATGATCGATTTGAACCATGCATTGATCGAGAAACGACCAGAATTGGCCAGAAGACACGGCAAGGTAATTTTGCTCCATGACAATGCACCTGCACACAAAAAAAAAAAAACACTTGTCTGGGAGCATCTAGCCCACCCGCCGTATTCACCAGACTTGGCTCCTTCCGACTACCATTTCTTTTCATCGATGGGACACGCATTGGCTGAGCAGCACTTAGATTCCTACGAAGAAGTCGAAAATTTGGTGTCTGATTGGTTTGCTTTAAAAGACGAACAATTTTATTGGCGTGGTATTCACAAATTGCCAGAAAGGTGGTCAAAATGTGTAGAAAACAATGGCCAATACTTTGAATAAAATGTTTTTACTTTCCCATTAATAATTAGTGTTTTATTTTCATTTCATAACGGTACACCTGATATATACCCATGTACCATACCAAAAACCATTTTGCGCATACAAAGTACCAACAGCAATCTGCTTACACATCAAAAACAGCATAGAGAAAAAGTATACTCGAAGAGAAGAGCATGGTCGGTCGCAATCACGCATAGATATGGTCTGGTCCGAAACCTACCTTCCCTTGCTATGTGTATACGGTTTGTATTTCTTGTATGTCCAAGCGAGAGTGACCATAGCGATGTCGGTTGTCTGTAGTACATGTACACTGAGCGGTAACGATTCGTTACACGTTACTAAGTAAGGAATACATACATTTCTCTACAGCACTACGCGGAAGTTCTCTAGTAAAAATATTGGCTACGTCTTTTGTATTCCTATCAATGAATACAAGATCTTGCCCCTTTTTCACAGTCACTGAAAACCTTTCAGGCATTACTTGTGCAATGTGAGGCCCATCATTGAGCCTAGTATGCATTGTCCAAAGACAACTAGTCACCCGAAAATCAATGGATCACAGACTTTCTAACTATCCGACTCAAATACCACTTAATAATGAACCCATAATCCACTGTGGATGCGCTGCATTTCCGACAAACCCATCCGCAAAGTATTGTAACACTTTCGTTTTCATCCCATTTCCGTCAGATCGAATAGTTTCCTCAAAAAACGAACACGACTTACTAGCAACACATGTAAAACTTCGGCTCGCATACATTTTTTTTTCTCAAAAAGCAAATGCCACATGTCGAGGGTTTTTAATTGACTTTGGGACAAATCAAATTATGTACCTAATTAAAGTTGGCTCGTTGATGAAAGGTTCGTTAGGCCGTTGCTCTGGGGTAACCCGATGCAAATTATTCGCCGAGTGCATGAACCAAGTAATTCGATTTTCGTCGAACAGTTCAGCATACTCTGGCGGGGAATAGTGCTGCGAGTTAGTTTTGATAACATTAAATTTGACGTCGACGAGCACGCAGGTATTTGCTTTCAAAACTTGTGTTTATTGTCAATTAAATGGGTGGTTACTTTAATGCACTCCTGGTAGAGGAAAATTATTTTGAAGTAGCTATTGGTGAGGAAGCCTTAATCGTTTGAAATTATTAATGACAACAAATGTGAGCTTATTTAATTTTAATTCATGCGGTGGTTCACATAAAAAGAAGTAGTAAACTAAACGAGGAGTATTCTCTCTTTATGGTCGTATCACTTTTTTTACGGCTATTGGTTGTGGTACCAAGAGGAAAACAGAAGTCCACGACAGTGGAGACTGGACAAGAGTCCACACAGATTCTGTGGATTCGGAAAATCCCTTCAAATATTCACTGCACCATAAAAACGTACTGTAGGGAATTCAAGAAGAGCACGCTTGAGCGGAACACTGCCTCCCATCCTCGACGGTCCTACTCTAAATGCCAAGTTGGCCATAAGGAAATATTACAAGAAGAACAAGAAACATTTGTCGAAACACATTCGATGTGGACGTTGTATTCTTGTGCAGCTCGTAGACTTTTCGGCTTAGTCTTCCACTCCTCCGAGACTGATTTCCGACTTCCTTCCACGGAAAACAGAATCAGCTCTCCCATTGTGCACAAACATTAGCTTGTGTAAAACAACTAGTGCAATAAGTAGGCGCATTTTGATCCTTCGATTTTTGTGTTTTCAGCAATGATGTGTGAATAAACTGAAGAAACTAAGGTTGTCACACCCGGTTCTACTTCGAAAATCAACTGGGATGGCATTTGGAGAGTTTAAGAGGGCACCGATGTAGAGAAACTCCTCAACAACCTCGGATCTTAACGATTTTTTCACGTGCAAACATCAAACAATTCCTGTCTGCTGCATGTAGTGGATGATTATTTTTGCTGTTTAGTTTTTCGGTGTTCTTTTTCTGACTCATGATCGGCGAAATGTGTCCAATCCATACTTACTTTAAACTTGAATTTAATTTTGTGAACACACACTTTCACGACAATGATAGTCAATGTAAAATTATTAAATTAACTCAATATTCCAACATGACACAGTACACGGACGAGCAACGTCTGATAATTATAAGAAAACTCTGCCCAAATGCGGAGTCATTGACCGCAACTTTGAGAGCATTAACTCCAATTTTCGGCTTGCTCATGTATGGCTCAATAAATTCGTCAATAAGCAAAACATGCGTTATTGGTTCGATAAAAATCCACATGTGCTTCATGCATAAAAATATATGTTTAATGCGGTTTGCATACCGGGGCTATGGTTTTTTCCTCGACGATAACGATCGCGCCTGCTAATGTGAATGGTCAGCGTTATAAGCACACGTTACAATCGATTTTGAAAATTGAAGAGTAAGTGTGGTGAAATGGGTAAGTTGATTCGCAGCCTCTTGCGTGAGATTTAACGCCGCTTGATTATTTTCTGTGAGCTACGATAAGTCAATGGTTTATGTCAACAAACCGACGACGTTGCAAGAGCTCTTAAATGCGACTAATTGAAAATAGGCTCCAACGAATCGTCATACATTTTTTTTTTTTTGCAAGGCGACACGCTGTAGTGTGACTTCTTTAACATCATACTTGAAGATCGTGCTCAAGCTCAAACGTAGACACCCGAGGCACGATCTTCCAAAAGTAGGTTTAACTGCTTGCTTACGCGGACGACATTGACGTGATTGGACGAACACAGCGAGCCGTCAATGAGGCGTTTCGTCTCTATGCACGCTGGCATTGAAGCGGAAACTACTGCTAGCGATAAACCAGGGCAAAACAAAGGACATGCTGTCATCACGGAAGGACGCACAACATCGACGTCTCAGATAGAGCGTCATATTGGGCAGCAGAAACTTTGAGGTAGCCAAGGACTTCGTCTACCTAGGCGCCGGAGTAAATAGGGACAACAACACCAGTACCGAGATCAAGCGCAGGATTACTCTTGCCAATCGCTGTTTCTTTGGACTCAAGAGACAATTGAGTAACAGAGCCATCTCTCGAAACACCAAATTGACCTTGTATAGAACCCTGATCATCCCAGTCCTGCTCTATGGCCCAGAGACATGGGCCCTATTGAAGGCGGATGAAGAAGCTTTTGGTTGTTTTGAGAGAAAAGTTCTGAGTACGATCTTTGGTCCTGTTTGCGTTGATGGCGTTTGGAGGAGAAGGTTCAACCACGAACAATACGGGCTGTACAGCGGCATGCACCTAGTTATGCGTCTTGGGATCCAACGCTTAAGATGGCTAGGTCATGTAGAGCGAATGTACACCACAGCTCCGGCGGAGTCTTCGACACCGAGCCGTTGGGACAGCGCAACAGAGGACGTCCTCGCACTAGATGGCGCACACAAGTGGAAAAGGACCTCAATCAACTTGGTGTGCGCAACTTGAGGCAGCTGGCGAAAGATCGTGCTGGCTGGAGAGGCATGTTGGTTGAGGCCCAGGTCCACCCCGGACCGTAGCGCCAATCAAAGAAGAAGAAGAAGTCAAAGGACACATTAAGGTCTGTTTGTGTAGACCGTGTAGCGATTGTAGTTTGTGCAGGACATTTCGACAAAGAAACAAGAAACTATGTACCAACTTAATCAGTTGCTATTTTGATTCGACACCAAGCGAAATCCCAATGCCATCTCCATGTAATAGTGGATGGATTTCAGCCCAGGCTTACTATGTTACATTCAGTTCAAGTTACTCCGATGTGGTGGTGTACCCTAATGTGCATCCTTCTCCTATACTTCTTCGCTTACTCATAAACATTCCTCTTGTCACAACTTCAATAATGCACATAGTAAAATGTAACATACCACACTAAAGTGCGACGAAATTCATGAATTCATCCCTCAACCGAATCAATTCAATCGACAGAGTAATTTCCAGTCGCTATCCACGATAAGAATTCCACATCAACTACCAGTCACTAATTTGAGTGAATTCCGGCGCTTCACTCGTCTAATTTGAGCACTCCCTTGGATGGGCGCAAATGAAGCGCAAGTCACATGCTTTATCAACAATCAGTAACCCTCCTGCGCATTCCAAGGGTCTTAATTGAAGATTTAATAACCATGCCTGACGTAAACTCCATTAAGTCCAAAATAGATCCAATGTCTCCCTGAATCGTCAGCTGTCATCGACATCTTCCACTCCAGCCCACATCCGATGGCTTTCAGAGTGACTGAGTCCTCGAGTACATGTGAGTGGGGTGCTGTCTAGTGGCAGATGATAGATTAGTGTGCCCGTGTGGACTTCAAACACTGGCCGAACCGAATTGCTAACACATTCATACATATGTTGATATGGGCAGGCACTCACCCGGACTGGACCCGTGCGCCAAAACTAATCTCGAAAAGTACAAATTTTTCTACTTACCGCTCATGTCATGATGCTGCTGGTGCTGGAGCTGCTGTTGTTGCTGCAAACTGGGTGGTGCACAGAATGCACTTGAGCCTCCCCCAGCCGTCATGGATAGCGCTGGATGCTGGCCCGGGTAGCTGCCTGTATAGCGCACCGGTGATTCACATCGTCCCTGCGACATTGAAGTCGGCGGCGGTTGCTGTTGCTGTGAGTGGTAGTGATGAGCGCTGGGCGCCTGTGGTGGCGGCGGTGGAGGAGCCGAGGCCTGGTGTCCACCGTAGTGATGCATTTGCGATGCATGATCTGCAGAATGCGGATGCATTGACATGCCTGAAGGTGACATGTGATGATGATAAGAATAATGTGAATGCTCTGATGGGTCATGATGGCTCAAGTCATTGGGTTGGTAAATGCTTGGATGATTAATTGAATCGGCAGTGGGCGGAACTGCTGTGACAGGTGTCGGCGGCGTTGACCGTCCTGAAAATAAAATGAAAAATTTGACGTTCATACATGGAATTCTTAATGACATGGCCTAAGTGGTAGAGGGAGACATGTTCAATTGAAGAGATTCTTTGGGACTATGACTCTTGTGATCAAAGGTTACTACGGTGATGAATATGTTGGAAGGTACTCTGCCGTTTGCACTGTATTGAGGCAAAACACCACTAGTCAAGAACAATTGATAGAGGCAGTCCTGAAGGACTAGAACTATGCTGTGAACACAAATGGGGATGGCATGTATTAACTTAGAAGTCGCCGCTTTCTATCATAAGAAAATGCAAAAACGGTCGAGAACTCATCATCTAGAAAATATATTGTTTCCTTCACAGTGGAACATATAATGGTGCTTTTGTCTAAATGTCTAAGACTATTTATACAAGGGCAGTTTGATTAGTGAATGATTTTTTTAAAATTGTTGGCACGACTGTTTTTAAAGAACCTATACTACCAACTCTCGTGGTGGCCCGTGGTGTTGTGGCTATGTGCGTCGGCCCCAACCTCGACGACCTACGTTTCCAGCTCCGAGCGACAAAAATAATTTTCACGGCCCCATTTCTTTCGAGTCACTGACAATGCTCAAAGAGTATTTCCTGTCTAGAAAAAGCTTCTCAAACTTGGCCGTTCGGAGTCGGCCACAACTGTAGGTCCCTTCCACTGATGGGATTATTAATACCCTTAATTGTCCGGGGTCAAGACACAGCACGGGCCGAAGGTATAGAGGGAGAGAGAGAGAGGAGGTACCTGTGCACATTGGTCTTAAAAATCTGCGGGTTGTAATCTATGGGGAATATTGAGCTGGGAAGAGCATTCCATATTCGTGTGGTGCGGCTAAAAAACGAGTCTCTAAATTTCACTATGCGTCCGAAAGTAGGCTTAAGGCATTCCTGGCGAGACGTGTATTGCGGGTGAATTCAAGGAGAGGAGGAATGCAGTTGGCTAGCTCACTTGAGTATTGTTTGTTAAAATAACTATAAAACACGGACAAAGAAGACACGGTACGTCGATGTTCAAGCGAGTCTAATGAACCCGCGATATCGTTGTCTCCTATAAGTTTTATCGCTCGCTTTTGGATTCTATCTAGTAGGTGCAGGGTGGTCTTGGGGGCACCAGACCAGATATGAGCGTTATACTCAAGCTTAGGGCGAATATACGCCTTATAGATTAAAGCCAAATCAGAGGGGTGAAGTATTTCTTGCATCGATTAAGGAAACCTAAACATTTCGCGGCATTTTTAGCGACCTCGAATATATGATCGTTCCAACTAAGTGTTGTGTTGATGCACACACCAAGGATGGAAAGTTTTCGGTTTCGTCGATACAAGCGCCATTCATGGATAATGGCTGATTATCAGAAGTTTGCTTTAGAGACAGCAGACAGCATTGAATTCCACTCTGTTGTTCTTACTCCAGTTAATTATGCTGTGCAGATCGGCATTCAATGTGCTTGACATACGCTGCCGTTCCAATATTACGTTCGAAGGGCAGGGTCGTGAATTTTGGAGCGAATATGAAAAGCTGAGGGTGCTGTCATCAGCGAAGGAGTGGATTGGATTAGAAGGCAGACAGATCATTTATAAAAATGAGAAAGAGTGTCGGAGACAGAACAGAGCCTTGGTGGACACCAGCATTTATTTTGTGGATATCACAAACTGACTTGAACCAATCCAAAAGAACTTGGATTGAACGGTTCGAAAGGTGGTTTCTAATCCATAGAAGCAGAGATTCATCAACACCATAAGCACGCATTTTCGACAAAAGAGCTTGATGCCAAACTCTGTCAAATGCTTTAGAAATATCAAGCGCAACTATCTTGCTTTCGCCGGCATTGTGCAAAGATTGGTTCCACTTTACGGTGAGATAAGCTATCAAATCACCAGTGGACCTTTTGCTGCGGAAGCCATACTGTCGGTCATTAAGAAGCTTCCGCGATTCAAGATATTTCAAAAGCTGACGATTTATCAGCGTTTCCATGACCTTAGAAAGAAGAGACGTAAGTGCTATGGGTCGGTACGAGGTGGGTGACGAAGATTCGCCCTTTTTAGGGACGGGCTGGACAAATGCTGTTTTCCATCTACTCGGAAAGAGACCTGAAGAGTAGGATAGATGAAAAAACTTACGCAGTGGTTTTGCCAGCGAAGAAAAACACCTCTTCAGAAGTATTGGGGGAATACCATCCGGGCCAGCGGGTTTGTGCACGTCGAGATCTTTAATTTTGAGATTGGATCCTAAGAGGACAAAACGTAGATGCAGTATTCAAGAAAGGATGTGGATCGTCGTCATCTTGGCCAAGACGCCGCATCTTCGAGCTTGTCAGAGTCTTTGTTATTGTACCTCGGCTCCGCACTAGCTAACAGCAAAAAGAACAGTGCAACATTGCTTTTTCTCGATTGATCTTCAAGCCCGGTTGCATTATTTCAGTTCGTTTTGAACATTCTGGGCTGGCCATTACCTCGAGTTTGTCAAACTTGTTCGAAACTTCAACTTATCCAACCTATTTGAACGGACTCAACTCTAAGGCCTAGTGCAAGACAAATACACAGTAGCCTGAGTCCATATGAGATTGTCATGCTTTCCATGAAAAATCCTTGACGGGCGTAAGACATTTATCTTCGCTGTACCATTTTGATTGTATACAAGCATCATTTATGTATGCTCCCAGCAGGCTTACTTCCAACCAAAGTCAGTAGAAGTAGAAGTCGGCGTAAAAACTAGAGTGAATGTGAGACTATTACCTTCCTGCACGCTGATACCGCTTTTAAAAATGTTCACACAAGCGACCTAGTGAAGCTTGGAATTGGTAAAGAACTCATCGCATTGATTCACTGACACTCTACGAACAGGTTTATCTGTGCACAGATGGGCTTTGGTAGGAGATCTATGCTTGAGAAGAGGCAGTTTCCAAGGAGATATCCTATTCCCTCTATTTTGGAGAACTAGTTGCAAACTAGATGCTCTACTCACTGAAGGAACTGCTGCTATGTTCCGAACTAATCTAATGTAATTTGAAGATAATGGCCTTATTCTGGCATACATCTGTGATGTGTCACAAGCCATAACTGTCTCACAAGACCAAGGTGAGTCGCAAATTGTGAGGTTTTCGTAAGTCACAGCAAATATCAAAATTATAATGTTGAATGGTCGGGAACACATCATAAGACCAATAAATTTTTTGGGTAAAAAAGCAAAAACGTAATGTTTTTTGTGATTTTTCTAATTATTAAAGGAAGACAAAATGGGGACTAAAATGAATTGGCTTATATGGTTTAAAAGGTACCCCCTTGCATGCTATTTCTGAATTTATTTTCTATTGCCCTCTCAAGTCTAAGCATAAACTAGTATTCAAAATAATAGCACAAAATTGATTACTACCAAAAAACTGAGTCACAGATTTCGCATCACAAATATTTGCGAGTGTGACCGCACACAACCAGAATAGGGGCGTAAATCGCGTCCACTTATCTTTCTTACTCAAGTCCCAGACCACGCATATATTCTACGTTGCCATAGTTAAAAAAGAAGCGGTCTTCGCATCACGTCGCTTGGCATCGACGGGATCTCCAACATTGGGCTAAGACATCTTCCTCTGGAAGTGGTCACTATGTACACGTAGTAGTCTAAATCGAACTTAGTATGTGTTTAGTGGTAGCACTAAGAACCAATAGGTCTGAGCCGTCCCCAAGTAACCTAAGAACTGAACTTAACTGAATAGAAATTCACCCATTAGTTAGACTTACCATCACTTCCTTGGGCCGCGCCCGGAGGACGCATACTGGACAGAGCCCCTAGCGGAGTGTACGACTTCGGTGGCTCCACGGAGCCCGGTCTGAGGACGCGTTCCTCGGTCACACTCGATTGCACTCGATACTGCATCTTGCAGTATGCCTCTTGACTAGATCCAGTGGTGGGATTGACATACACCCCTGTGATGGTGACGTCCGTGTCCTGGACGATCAACAGACTGGATGACGTTGGACGTGTTGATTCCTTAGCTTCTTTCACCGCCTCCTTGAAATCACTGGCATCCTTCGTGTCCGCACCCTCGGACACATCTACTTTGATGTCTGTGATGTCCTTTGCGGCTTTCGTGTCTTTCGTCTCCTTCACATCGGCCACCGTTGCTGTCGGCGCCTGCGGGGCTGGAGGAATATGCTTCTTGGACTTCTTGCTCACGTGCTTCTCCTCCTCGGGGAAGCTCTCGAAGCTGCTGCAATCAGAGGCGAAGTTCCTGTCAAGGTGTCGCTCCACTTCATACGTGGCGGCGACTATTGCACTTGCGTTTAGACTAGCCATGCGCTTACGCGCCAAAATTCCCTTGTAATCCCCGATCAGCTCCTCCTTCAGCTCCCGTTTGCGTTTCTTTTTCGGCTCTGCAGGTGGCTTCTCTGCCGGCGGGTTCATGGGCTTCTTCTTGTCCTCGTGGTCACTGGACTCGGAGCTGCCGTCGTCAGAGGAGGCTGCCTTAACCTTGACGCTTTTCTTCGCCGGTTTGACTGGCGCCTTCTTTGACTTGCTAGTTTTCTCTTCGGCCTTCTCCTTGTCCTTCTTTTCCTTCTTCGCCTGCAGCGCCTTGAGTTTCTGCAGCTTTTTCTTCTTCAATCGCAACTTCTCGATCATTATGGCCTCGTTGTCGGTGTCGCTCTCGAACTCCCAGTGCTTTCCCATGCCTCGGCCGGGTACGTTGCGCAGCTCCCTCTTTGTCTCAACTTCCACTTCCTCCTCCTTTTCGACTTCGGCGCTTTCTGGTTCGACTGGCTCCACTTTCAACTCAGCCTCCTTCTTCGGTTCCTTTACAGGCGGGGGCTCCGCCTTGATGGCCACCTTCACGTCCTTCTCTTCCTCCGAACTACTGCCCGAGTTGAGAGTGCGTATTTTTGGCATCACTTGAACCGTCTTTGACAGGCCGAGCTCGTAAGCCGTCCTGGACTCGTTCTCATACAGGCACTGGACCTTCGCCAGAGCGTTCAATGATGCCATTCTGTGGCGCTTCTGGCCGAATGTGCTCAGTTTTTGTTCGTCTTCCGAGTCGCTTGTGGAGCTGGACTTCTCCTCGGTACTGGACTCCGGCGGGGGGAGCTTGACCTTGGCTGGGGGCTTTTTTGCCACCGCTTTGCTCGGTTTCTTTTCTGCGGGCGCCTTGGGCGGTGGCTTTGTCTCTTTTTTCTCCACTTTAGGAGGCTCCACTTTGGGCTCTGATTTTGGGACTACTGTCTCCGGGCATTTAGCGTCCTCCTTGAGCTTCTTCTTGGCCACCTGCAGAGGCTTGTCATCGTCGTCGGAGAACTCTCGCAACTGCTTCAGAGTGGGCAGTTCCATTTTTATGTTCTCCTCACTTTCGGAGCCCGACTTAAAGTCGTAGATGTCGTTCTTCTTCTCCTCCTCCTGATTCTTGGCCGGCGGCTTCTTGGCTGCCGGCTTGCTTTCGGCCTTTTTGGTCGACTTTGCCGGCGGCTTGCTCTTGACCGGAGTCATTTTGTATTTGTTTTGCAGACGTTGGTGGATCGTTAACGCCTTGGTCGACTTGGACGAATTTGCAGTGGCGTCTATCGATTCGCCGGGTTCTTGATTCAATTCCCCAGGTTCATCGGTTTCTTCGGCCGCAACTGGTTTGGGGTTCGACTCGTCCGCCGTCGGTTGGATTTTTTCGGAGCCAAGTGCCTCGGGCACTTTGGTCTCGTCTTCATTGCACTTTCCCTTGGTTACTTTGGTGATTTGCTTCGACTTTTTAGGCGACATGGCCGCCTTCGGCAGTGATTTCTGTGGAGCTGCTTCAGGTGGTGCAGTTTCAAGCTCGGGATTGCCAACCGGTTGCTCCTTTTCGGCCGAACCTGTTTGCTTGGCGCCTTTAGCTGGCTTTGTCGGCTTCTTTTTGTCGCCATCGACTTCCTCCTTTGGCAGCTCAGCTTCGACAGCTGTCTCGCTCTCGAGGGGAGCTGGAGCTTCCGGTTTGGGTTCCGCCTTGGGTTCCTCTGTTTTCTTTTTGTTTCGGCTGGCTTCCAACTTTGCCTTTTTTGCGGCGATTTTCTTCTTTGTCTCCACAACTGGCTCTTCAACTTTGCTCTCAGCAGGTTCGACCGGTTCTTTTAGGGGTTGGGTCTCACTTAACGCCGGCTTTTCGGCTTCTTCTTCTGCAGAAGCATCCTTCTTTGTAGCCGTCTCACTTGGCTTGTTTTCGGATGTCTTCGAGTCCTGCTCTGCAGAAGTGCTTGGCGAGTTTGTTGCCGATGAGCTGGCCGATGCACTGCTCTTCCTTTCCGCTTGTTCTTTCCTGCCCCCAGACTTGGCTGCACTGGCGGCGCTGTTGCTTACTTGCTTCACCGCCGCCGCCCTAGACTTTGTCTTCACATTCTCCGATATCGAAGACTTTAGGACCTCAATGATTTTCTCTTCGGGCGGGAGGATATTTGCAAATCCGCTGATTTGAATGTCAAGACTCTTCAGCATCTTGCTTATGGCCTTCGTCTTACCATCTTTGACTGTCGGCTTTGAATCGGATTCCAGTTCGGGGCTTTGCTCGGCAGTTTTCTTCTCTTCCGAGGCGTCCGTCGAGGTTGAAGGTTCATTTTCGGGTTTCTTCGATTTCGAGTTTGACCTCGACTTGGGCTCCTTTGTCTCCTCCCCGGCGCATTTTTCTGTCGAGATTCGTTTCTTTATTGGCAGAGATTTCTTAGAGGCAGTTTTTGGATTCACTTTCTGAGGTTTCTTGGTCGGCGTTGCAGGCGTTCCCGTTTTGTTGGCTGCTAAACGGGTCTTCACTTGCCCGGACCGCTGCTGTCGATCGACGGCAGTGCTGCGTTTCTTAGCTCCCATAACTCTGTAATAGATAGAAAATGTTCAACATTAGATGAGTCAATAACAAAACACGGGAATTAAATATCTCGTAAAACAGCAAGCTTTTGCCTGAAAGCAGATCAGTATACATGGATGGCCTGCAAACAGTCACATCTCAGACTGGCTACCAAAAGAACTCATGCGGATTCGAATTCACAATACGCCATCTAAACTAGATTTAAAAAATTCGCCGACGTACTTCCCAGCGAAATCAGATTGAAATAACAAAAGTATCTGTTCAACTTGTGAAGTAAGCATATTCACTGTTCAAAAAGGGATTGCTGGACATATACGAAGGTTTTAGACCATCAATCTTCGCCACCATCTTCCGAGGTGAAAATGACGCAAAGCTTGTTGCAGTAGGGTATAACCTCAACAATTCCCTGTTCTAAGTTCTATAAAAACATTTTTTGTAGTCGGACAGCAAACGAACTGACAAAACACGTATATGAGGTGATGGAGCTGCACACCGCCATGAAGGAACTCACCAATTCATCTGAGCGTCAGTCAGCCAACTTGTATGGTGTTGGGCTAGGCGCCTCCAGTTTCTTAAAAGTTAAAACTAAATAATTGACGTTCCTCTGAAGCTGGGAACACGTTCGTAAGCTTTGTCCGTCATGGCTGGATTCGGAGTATCTCAGTGCCGTAGCTTTGATGTCCATTCGGATCAAAACATTCGAATTATACTCCACGCTTGGACAGCTGTATTGAGCATCTACTTCGTCTTATTTGGTGCATACAGGACCTAACTAAGACGCTTCATCGTCGATGCCCACAAATGGCCGTTGTGTCAATGCCATCTGCATATGCGAGAAGCTGCACAAACTTGTGGAAGATCGTGCCTTTGGTGTTTACGTCTGAGTTACGCACGATCTTCTTGGGAATTTCGTATGACAGTGCATCGCCATATCAATTCCTACCCTTCTTCTTCTTCTTTGATTGGCGCTACAGTCCGGGGTGGACCTGGGCCTCAACCAACATGCCTCTCCAGCCAGCACGATCTTTCGCCAGCTGCCTCCAGTTGCGCACACCAAGTTGATTGAGGTCCTTTTCCACTTGTGTGCGTCGTCTAGTGCGAGGACGTCCTCTGTTGCGCTGTCCCAATGACTCGGTGTCGAAGACTCTTCGGGCCGGAGCTGTGGTGTCCATCCGCTCTACATGACCTAGCCATCTTAAGCGTTGGATCCGAAGACGCTTAACTAGGTGCATGCCGCTGTACAGCCTGTACAGTTGGTGGTTGAACCTTCTCCTCCGAACGTTATTAACGCAAACAGGACCAAAGATCGTACGCAGAACTTTTCTCTCAAAACAACCAAGAGCTTCTTCATCCGCTTTCAATAGCGTCCATGTCTCTGCGCCATAGAGCAGGACTGGGATGATCAGAGTCAATTTGATGTTTCGATGGCTCGGTTACTCAATTGCCTCTTGAGCCCAAAGAAGCAGCGATTGCCAAGAGTAGTTCTGTGCTTGATCTCGGTACTGGTGTTGTAGTCCCTATTTACTCCAGAGCCTAGGTAGATGAAGTCCTTGACTACCTCAAAATTCCTGCTGCCCAATACTACGCTCTATCCGAGACGTCGATTTTGTGCGTCCTTTGTGATGACAGCACATGGCTTGTTTTTTTTAGCCGCTTCCGCTTCAATACCAGCAAACGCCTCATTGAGGATTCGCTGTCACGTCAATGTCGTCCATGTAAGCAAACAATTGAACGGACTTTTGGAAGATCGTGCCTCTGCTGTTGACGTCTGAGTTTCGCACGATCCTCTCAAGAATTATATTAAAGAAATCACATGGCAGCGTGTCGGCTTGCCTAAAAGCTTATTTGAAAATAAAGGCCTCGATGAGTTCGCTATCGACCTTGATGGGGCAGCGAGAGTTCTCCATCGTCATATTGCATAACCTGAGGAGTTTGGCAGGAATGTCAAACCTAGATATGGCGTTGTATGGCTCGTCTCTATGCACGTTATCATTTGCGGGCCTTAAATCGACGGACATGTGGTGGTCTATGGTGAACTTATGAATACATTTGTGTGTTTAGTGAGAGTTTCCGTGAAATAGATCCATATCTAAACAATTTTACTCTTCGGGTATCTCATTATGCCTGATCCCGGCAAATCATACATTAACCATGTGCTGGCTGCTTGAGCGGCTGGCTTACCGATTTTTTAAAGCATTACGCAACGCATTTCTGACTTCTGGACACCTAATCCTTTAAGTATTACTACACAATTGGATTGTGTTACCCAAACCACATAATTTCCGACAGTCTTTAGTCGTCCTCTACACTGGTCACACCTTCTGAGCTCTAACAAAAAAATTCCCTACAATCAGACAGATAAATGGGTTTTCCTTATTGACTAGATGTTTCACAGCATCGCTTCAACCAACTCGTAGCTTTTACACACATTTTGCCCCAATGACCCGCAAGATTTCCCTTAAAACAAAAAGCAAAAAGCCGCTGTATACTGGTTACTTTTTTTCGTTTGTCTTCACACTAATGGCAGCGGCTCATTACGACAACCTTACATAATTCCTGGTTCATAAATCTCCGGCCATCTAAGCGGCGCGCCGCGGCGTTGGCACTTTACAACGCCCAACTTTTGGGTCATGCCATGGATTGACGTACACACTCCAGCGCGCGTTGGTCACGCCACTTTCTCCAGAGTTCGCTTTGTTGCCTGACAGAGTGCAAGCGCACAAAAAACAAATCATAACTCATCGTCACGTTGATTAAAAGTACGTGTGAATGCGAAAGCACCTCGGCGAATAATGAATCAACACGCTCCGTAATTCTCGCCATAAACATGCTGTTCACGACACAGCACAGCCGTCAATGCGTACCTGTGGCCACAGACACACATACGCCGCCCCGAGCAGTCATGAGACAAGATTTGTTCCCATTTTACCCCATTTTGAGCGGTTTGCCTGCACAGCGCACTTCTCGCCGGTGCAACACGTTATTTACGATTCGAGCAGAAATATTTACCGCCAAATATTGGAAAAAAAAACATTCTCGTAAAATATGCTCATACACACACCCATCCGCACGTCCGCGTACATGACGTCTGTACGGATTGCATTCATATGCATGCACATCCGAGCTATGGCCAAGTGGCAGAAACACCTTCCTGTGCCCTGCGCACCGAGCCGATGTGGAAACAATGCGAGTGCCGCGGATTTACGTGCAGTTACGACCATCCCCACCACATGCACACCCCCTTCACCGGCGCGTGCATGTTTGCACGAGTGAGCCTCCGACCCGCTGAAAACATTGTGGACGTCAGGCAAAAATGCTGTTCTGTGTAAGGACAACTTCCTTGTTGTGGGTGGTGTTCATTTTTTTTCCAGCCCTTATTCTCCTTCCAGGCGAGGCTGATTGTGTGCGAATGTATACTCGTACCGCATCGCACCCAACCCCATTTAATGGATATAGTATTTGTGTCCACCATCCCTTCATACTTGCTGTAAGGCACTTGTTTAGGAGCTGATTTAGGGCTTTGGGGTGTTGGGTCATAAGCGGCTTATTCAGTTTATTATTCAAATGCGACCGAGTTTTGAGAATAATCCGTTTCTTTGACTTGTGCACTGGCGGCTGATGTTTTCCACACTGAAGTGCATACACAGGGGTGAGTACTATTTTTTTTTAAATCATATTTTGCAGACAACTGCGATACAAGTCAACTGAGGATT
This sequence comes from Eristalis arbustorum, assembly GCA_916610145.1. Classification (NCBI taxonomy): domain Eukaryota; kingdom Metazoa; phylum Arthropoda; class Insecta; order Diptera; family Syrphidae; genus Eristalis; species Eristalis arbustorum. The sequence goes on along the minus strand of OU744320.1, from coordinate 51,355,048 downwards.
ACAATTCGCTTTGACAGATTACGGGTCTCATTCGTATTATTGTGGGTGTTTGACGTTGTGGAGGATGTGGGATCCATGAGTGTGGCTCGAAGGGTGGATTTAGAGATTTTAGAGTCAAAGTTGGGTGCAAAGTCATACCTTTGGTAGCTGTTAACGAGGACAGAGAGTTATTCTGTGCACCATAAACCTTCTAGGCGGGATAAAGAAGATCGAATCAACGGATCCGAACTTCGTCGTTAACATCCTCAATCGGGAGTAGCTATCTGGTATAACTACAGTACTAATAGAACTGCTTTGTTGCATACATGTATCTGGGTCTAAGAGAACATCTTAAAATGTTTATAGTAGACATGGCGATAAATAAGCACTTTTCCTTTTTGAAGGCTTAAGCGCTCTTCGTCACCTAATCTAAAATTGTGGTAGAGCTTATCTCCCTTGCTGTGTGCTAACAGACAGACGTATAGTAAGTTGACGGACTCAGGAATCATAATAAGGGTTATCGTTATTTTCAGTAAATCGAATGCAGCCGATAAAAATGCGGACTGAACGAACACTCGTAAAGCAATAAAGTGATGGAAATGAATGCCATCTACCATGTCCATTACTAAATTGAGTGAGCCTCAGTTTGCCGTCAGAACACATTTAAATAACAATTAACAATCAGATAAGCAGCAAATTGCACAACGATTCGTGTAAAAAAGAGAGACTTTCAGAGCAGTCTGCATCAGGGAAATATTCGTCAGAACTAACATTACTTGTGCTCCAGTCTCGCAAGAGTCAACAAGAAAACAGCAATGATGCATTATCTCCTAAAGAAGACATACGATCAATGACCCTGATCAAAGCAATATCGTTCTACAAAACCCTGCGGCTAAGAAAGGAGGCCGACCTGTGAATCTGTGACTGGACGAAACCTCTGTAGCTGGCACGCGTTTCTCTCAAACTCCTATGAAATTTTAAATTTGGCGGACACCTCAACCCCACCCGATCGACACTAGAAAAACTTCTTAAGTTCTTAAATTGACTCATTTCGTTAATATAGCCAATTTGGTCACAAAGTTGGGATCAAGAGAGCAATGAAGTCGGGAAACAAAATAGATTTAAGTCAGAAAAAGCCACTCAAAACATGTCACGAGAACAAAGATCCAGAAACTCTTAAAAAGTTCGATAAAGCTTGGAAACTTCAAGAAGAACAAAGGTGTGTCGTCAAAAAAGGAAGCTGCAAGCTTACGACCCTTGGTTTCAACAAACAGTGTAGGTATCAAATCTAGAAGAATAAAATCCAAATCTGCGTAGAGCTACCAGAGCTGTCAGTGAGCTCCACGAAGAATAGCGGATCTGGTAATCCCAGGAAATCAGCTGTACCCCAAATGCTCACACATAGTCTAAAGAAGCACTCGACTACAGTATTCCTCCCCTAAGCGGGCAAGGCAAGCCACTGGACAGAGCACTAAGGCAAGCACAACACCTCCAAGTATAACACCTCCTCAAATCCACAATATGCGTACATACATAAAGGGAAGAGGCGTTGAAAGTGCGTAAAAGTGCCCTGCGTAATGTGGTAAACGCGATTGAAAAAATAATAGACAAAAAATGCTAAACAGATGGTCCAATGATCAGTAGGTATAGCAACAATATAAAGCAAACAAAAGTAGATTGTAAGCATGTAAGTAAACTAATTTAAAAATAAAACAAAAATGAAAAAACAACAAATATGTGAACAGAAGCGGACTACAGGCATGGATTAACTTCTAAATAAGCTCCGCTCCATCAGATCACTAACTTTTTTTTATAATTTGGGTGGCGCTACAGCCCATAGAGGGCCAGGGCCTATTTAATTTTAATTGTTATTTATTTATTGAGTAGCGTAGACAATATTGTGTACAAGTAGTAAGAAAGTTATTTTTTTAGAGATTCAGGACTATTGTCCTTTACAGCTATGACTTGAAATGATTTATGATGAACATAATATACAAATGAGATATGGGTAACAATACGAGGGAAAGCTACAAGTAAAACCCTCATTCAACTCTTAAAAACTAATATTGCAACATTCCCTGGTGATACATTTCATGTTTACATGTTATTAAATTATTTTATTTGTTCCGACAAACTTTTAATAAGGTCATTATCAGAGTTACAGCAATTATTATAAAATCTTTGTGTTAATTTATCAATAAGAGTTGCTAAAAAGTTGATATTGGTTTGTTCGTGCAATCTGCGAGTTGAGTAATAACGTGGTAAGTTGAGCATAATTTTTATAATTTTATTTTGGCATGTTTGAAGTTTAAGTTTATGCGTCAAGGCACAATCGTACCAGACAGGAGCTCCGTACAATAGCATAGATTGAAAAACTGATTTAAATAGCACAATTTTATTGTCTGTACTTAGTTTCGATTTCCTGTTTATTAAGGGATAAAGAATTTTGATGTATTTGTTCACCTTATCGACAGTAGAAGAAATGTGTTTTTGAAAGGTAAATTTTTTATCTATCATAATTCCTAGATATCTGCAGTGTTTGGACCAGTCTATATTAAAGGAGCCCATTTGAAGATGGACATTTTTGGGAAGGAAACAATTTTTGCGTCTACGAGTAAACCAAATTGCTTTCGTTTACATAGGATTCACCTTAATCTTCCATTTAAATAAGTATTTGTATAATTTCGTTAGGGCAGTTTGTAAAATGCTGTGCACATCCGCGTAATAGGTTCCTGAAGCAAATACAGCTGTATCGTCAGCAAACATAGCAATATTAACTTCACTGCCTAGATATGGCAAATCAGCAACAAATATGTTAAATAGTGTAGGGCTGAGTACTGTACCTTGTGGCAATCCGTAAGCAATATTATGTACAGATGATTTACAATTTTGTACTTTAACAACAAATGTTCTTTTATTTAAGAAGCTCTGAATAATTTTAATAGTTTCTTTTGGAAAGCTGAGTTTGATTAATTTGTATATTAAGGCTTTATGCCAAACCGTATCAAAAGCTTTTTCAATATCTAAAAGTACTAACCCAGTTGATTGACTAGTTTGGAAATGGGGCCGTGAAAATTATTTTTGTAGCTCACAGCTGGAATCGAACCTAGGACGTCGAGGTTGGGGTCGACGCACATACCCACAACGCCACGGGCCACCACCAGATCCCTAACTACGGCAGTATTTTTCAAGCGGAAATTCTGACAGTCAAACTTCTTCTCTTCTTTTGTTGGCGCTACAGTCCGGGGTGGACCTGGTCCTCAACCAGCACGTCTCTCCATCTAGCTCGGTTTGTGCTAGTTCCTTCCAGCCTGTTCAACTTATTTAGGTCCCCTTCTAGGTGCGTGTGCCACCGTAGGCGTGGTCTTCCTTTACCGTGTTGTCCCTCTAGGTTGGAGTCTCTAGCCATTCGCTTGATGTGACCTAGCCATCTGAGACGAGAGATTCGAACTCGTTTTACCAGGTCTATTTCGCCGTACAGCTTGTCGTTCAGTCTCCGCATCCAAACACCATCCGTAGACCGAAGATAATTCGGAGGACTTTTCTCTCGAATCGCCCAAGAAAATCCTCGTCCGCTTTAGTTAGAGCCCATGCTTCCGCGCCATGCAACAGGACTGGGACTCTTATATAACACAATGACAAGCGCCCAAAATGGTATCAATGTTCAAGATACCACCAGCTGATAACACAATTCTTATTGAAAATCAAGCGCCCATAAAAGTAATTTCTGCAACAAATGCCGTTGCACGCTGTAGCGAATAGTTTAAGTTTCTTAGCATGCAGTAGTCGATTACTGACATGTGAATGACAGGATAACGAAAATAGCAAATTAACTTCGGAAAAAGCTAACCACCTGCGACACCACTCAGATGCTACGAGACGCAGAGGTCTTCTATGATCAATTTGAAAAAAACACTTGCCTTAAGAGACGACTGTACCGTCTTCCAGGCTTTATACGAAGCAGCAGCCACACTACGCAACCGCATCATAACTAACAAAACGATTTCTGTCGTCTCTGACAAGCGGAGTGAAAGCCAGAACATCAGAAATTTTGACTTCAAAACTTGTCAGCTTAGACAAACACGGTGACCGTATGCTGGATACCTGGCAATACTTTCAAGGTAACGAAAAAGCAGACAGTCTCGCGAAGAAACGATCCGTGCTGGGAGTCTCTAGCAATCACTTCGCAAACACTAACGCCGTTTAGCTATATTAGAAAAAAACCGAAAGCGAAAGACCTAGCAAGAACCCTGCGGTCGAATAAAAAAAAGGCCAAAATGACAGATCAGTTTTGGTCGCAATGAATTGCGAACACTTATAGGAGTCCCGGGCACTGTGCTATAGGCATGCATCACGCCTGAATACAACCCACACGGACTTCTGAAGGAGATGCACAGGATCTATCCGACATCTGCTATGCGTACATGCTCCCCAATAGGCGGTTCGTCGTCAAGTACGGCAACGTGACATCTACAGGTATTTTCGAAGTAAAAAATGGTCTCCAACAGGGTGCCGTTAATTCGCTGATCCTGTTCAAGATTTTCTTGAGCGATCTGATAAGTTCTCTTCCTCGCGCAATTGCGTATGCCGACCACTTGATCGTGCACAGATCAGGCAAAAAGATCGAGGACATCACTACGCTCACGCAGAGTGACTTCGACTCATTCATGGGAGATTGCGATGGCTGGCAGTTGAATATCAACTTTCAGAAGTCGGAAACCTTTCTGTTCAGGACGCCGTTTTGTAAGGCTTCCTCGGATACGAAAAAGAATTCGCGAAAGTTCTAAATTGTTGGACGGCACGGGCAACCGCTGGCGCAAAGGATTGTAGTCACTTACCTTCGGATCTGGCTAGATCAGTATATATATATATCAACAAACCTTTAGATGCTGCTTTGGCCAGGGCCCCAGGCGCTTTTACTCTTACAAAGAGATTGTTTTACAACAGCCAACTCAATGCGAGGGTTAAGGTAGTCTGCTACATGGCCCTCATACGGCCAATGCTCACCTATGACTGTCCCGTGTTGTTCAACGTGAGTACAAGCTTGATGGAAAAGATTCGTGTGTTTGAGAGGGCTTGTCTTAGGACTTGCTTTCGCCTTTACAGAACACCGGAGTCCCACTACAGAAGATTCTACTCCAATGAGGTCTTATGCAACAGGGCGAACCTGATACGAGTGGACAATTTCCTGGCGAAGTTGATTCGAGGTCACACTCGGAAAGCGGTGAACTCGGACAATAACCTGATCTCGGGGGCTTACTACCCCGATCCAGAGTACCACGAAAGGGTACGTCACATTGGCTTGGTCCCTCCAGAAGCGTTTCTTCATTAAGATATGAACGTTTAACTGCGACTCAACCACCTCCGTTCCGTCGCACAACGAGCTGAGGCGGGTCTCCTCCGATTCAGTACAGCGGTCTTGAGTCGGAATGTGCCAGTAAGTTAGAAAAAAAAAAAATTGTACGTCCAACTAGTTTGAAGCATTTCTTTAATTAATATATAATAATACATGGGTGGCGCTACAGCCCGTAGGGGGCCAGGGCCTAGCTTCTCAGCAACCACTCGTGTTGTGCGTGCTATTGTTCTTTTACGTGTGGAAGGGACCTACAGTTTAATGCTGGATCTGAACGGCTTTTTTGAGAAGCTTTTTCTATACAGGAAATACTCTTTGAGCATTGTCAGTGACTCGAAAGAGGTGGGGTCGTGAAAGTTGTTTTCGTCGCTCAGAGCAGGAATCGAACCTACGACGTCGAGGTTGGGGTCGACGCACATACCGACAACGCCACGAGCCACTAGAGAGACTGATTGACTGAGGCTCAGGTCCACTCACTGTCAATATATCTTTCAAGTGCATCCGTGGGACGTGGACAAGCATGCAATCAGCTTTGAAGTGAGCTATCTATATTTTATTTATGTACGTACCGTTCCGAGCGGAATTTGTGTTCCATAAATGTGTATTTTCGAAAACCCTTTTCTTCAACATTCCCAATCACAGCGCGTCCGTATGTCTGGTCTTCTGTGATTGAGCTCACAACAGGAGAACAGAAAAGAGGAAGCCAAAAGGTGAACACCCTCAAGCGCCTTCACACATCGTCCCAAGTTTTTTTTTTTCCCCCTCTCCATACAACACTAATGACATAATAACCAAACGAATTAATTAGACTTCATGGCAAAAGCATTTATGCTCATTGAGCCCTAAAATGAAATTATACTCTTCACTCTGACAAATTACACAAACAAAGACGAAAACAAAAACAAAACTGAAAAACGAACGAAAAATAAAACACAGCCCAAAAGAAACACAAGAGCGGGTGACACTTTGACAGCTGTGCCGCCGGTGTGAGTGCTCGATGACAGCCAAATGAATAAAACCTTTTACCCCCGCACTCATCACAGCCCCTTCTTCAATGACTATGTCTTGCCACTGCCAGCCACGGCAAACAGCATAAACCCATTTCAGCCAGAGGAAGTAGGTCTTGTGCACATGGTGCACTACCACCCTCACGTCCCCTGACGAACACTGTCACTGAGCGTGTCGCGTGATGGGCAACTGGTAGTGGTGTTCAGCCGAACCAAACACACACACACACGGCGACAGCCTGAAGCTGGGAGAAAAATCGATAAACTGAAAACGAAACAAAGAGAAACCCCATTCAAAGAGAATCCGCTTCGGCCTCTTTACATTTGCTCAATAGAAGCGAACCCACACAAAGCCACACGCACACACACTAGCGAGTGCTGCTCGATTGGAAATGTTTAAGACTTTTGTTTATTTGAAAAAGTTCTATTGTTTGTGCCGCACAAATAGCCAGGTAATGTGTAAATGTTTTCGGTTCGCAAATATATTTGCTTGGGGATTAAAAAAATAAATAACGACACTGGTGATATATATTTCGCTTTGAGTTTTATGACGACCATACGTGCGAGGGGGGACACGAACGTGTGCGTGCATGGGTGCATGTGTGCGTGCGGTCGCGGATGGAGTTGAATCTTTTAATGTTGGGCGAGAAAAGATTACGACATTGATTGGGCGGATTACTTGACAGGCTGTCCGTCTCCAGTGCACATCGGCAGGGGTTCCAGAGTGGAGAATCACTGCTTTGACGTTAAGATGCATTAGATATCGAAGATATAGGACGATTTGTTGTCGGTGCAAAGGTCTAACATGAGACAGAGTGGGATATTACGCCAGTAAAGGATCTTGATAAGAATTTGGTGGTTCAACTACCTATCCGCTGATTTTGCAACGAAATCATGTGCTACTTCACATACTTTTTTTATTGCGTCATTAAGGCCGATCGAAATCCGTCAATTCAAGATGTTGCTCATACCCATATCCGATGTTTACGTTTAAGATATCATCTTAACGGCCTCGTAATAAGTTTCTTCAGCATCTTCGGTAAAGCAGTTACTTGGTTGGCTGTGTATTGCATCCAGGCGATTATTTACCTGTTCAAGCTCGATGAGCTGGATCTACGGTTTTTGCAGCGTCCCTTTTGACAATCTCCATCGGGCACGATTCTTAGCCAGCTGCTTCCAATTTCGCACGCCAAATTGGTTAAAGTCCTTCTTCACTTGTGTATCCAGTCGACTTCCTGGTCGTATTACATTGCTTTGCCCCACTGGTTCGGAGTCGAAGGCTCTTCGGGCTGGAGAAGAGTTGTCCATGGGCTCTACATGCCCCAGCCGTCTTAGGCGTTGATTCCATAGACGCCTTGCTAAACTCATGTCGCTGTACAGCATGTACAATTCGTGGTTGAATCTTCTTCTCCAGGAGCCATCAAAACAAACAAAACCACCAAATATTGAGCGCAGAACTTTTCTCGAAAAGCCTAGATAGTCTAGGCTGCCGCTCCATTAAGCTGAACAGAGAAGAATACATAATGTTAGCTTGGTTCTTCGATAGAGGGCTCCACTGTTCAATTGTCTCTTGAGCCGACAGAAACAACAGTTGACAAGAGTTATTCTGTTGCTCGTACTATTGACTTGGGAGCCAAGGTAGATGAAGTCCTTAACCACTTCGCAGTTGTAGCTGCCTACGGTGACGTTCTGACTGAGTCGTCGATGTTGTAGGTCCATTCCTGGTGCCAGCATATACTTCTCTTTGTAGTCATCCACCGCTAATTCCGTTTTTGGCGCCTCCATTTCAATACCAACAAACGCTTCATTGACGGCTAGCTGTGTTCAACTAATCACGTCAATGTCATTCGAGTAGGTTAGCAATTGCAAGGACCTTCCCTTCGCACGACATACCCAAGTACGTGCATCGTCTTGCCTAAAAACGTTTTTAACATTAACCCATTACCTGCCACTGTACTCAATTGAGTACACTTTTTTTGAAAATTTGATTTTCTTTTTCTGAGAAAAGTAGGCTTTGATTAAATTGTTTCTGCATTTTAATTCAACCATAGACATGTGCTTTGTCACTAGAAAGAAATGTGTTGAAGGGGAGAGATCCCTTTATATCCTTTTGTTAGCTTTTGTGAGTCGCGCGTTTTGATTTTATCGGTTTTGTGTGATACTAGAAATAAAAGGTATGTTTTGAAGCAAATATTTGCCTAAATTGTCAACAATCAATTGTTTTGATTAGATAAAATATCAAAAAACAAAATTGCAATCAAACCTCAAAAAAAAGAAAAAAACTTATTCATTTAGTGGAATTTTAATTTGGTGTACTCAATTGAGTACACTGGCCAAAACTATGATAAATATTTGTTTTTGTTGAAATTTTAGGGAAATTGATTTTTCATCAATAAACTGCACCAGCTTTTATGGTCGACGTTACACAAACCTCTAGATGGCTGTTAATGATATCCCAGATGGGAAGGAGGTTATTCCACCGAATGTAGACATTCAAAAAGTGGATGCTTCGCAGTAGCGATGGATATTGTTATAACTTTGATGTGAATTGCGGTGCCAAAAATGTCAATCCAACGCATAAAAATCTACCTCTTGGATCTCGTGTGGTATTTTACCAGCCATGACCTTATGACTACTTTGAGAAAGAAAGGATTTCGGGCAACTGGTACGGTTCGGGACAACGAAACAAAAAAATGCCCACTCCAATCTTTGAAGACAATATTGAAGGCTAAACGTGGTTACTTTCACCACAAATTTGATAAAAACAACATTTTTTTCGCGCGGCGAAGATAACGCTGTTGTAACCGTTGCAACTAATTTTGCCAATATATAACCACTGGGTAAAGTGAAAAGATGGTCAACGACAGAGAAAGAAAAAAATACCATTCCACAGCCAAAACCATTAGTTGCATACAAAAAGGGTATGGGTGGGGTCGACCATCATGACCAGCTCGTGAACAATTAACGGATACAAATAAAGGGCCAGAATTGGTGGTGGCCTCTGTTCACACATATGACAAACTCAATGGTGGTCAATGCATGGAGACTCCTTTGTTTAAAAACAACCGAAAATCAAAGTCTATTAAATTTTGTGCGTACTATTGTAAGGACTTATTTAGGCGCAGATCCTGCAATAAAAGCACCAAGTAAACCCTAAGTTCCCACGCCTTTAGTAAGCAGCGAGGGTGGGCTCTTCCGCCAAAAAAATAAAAAAACAGCTAAGTTGCAGAATTGGCCACAACAAAGTTCACTGGACTTGTGAGAAATGCCAAACTACTCTTTACATCGAAAAGGAGTGTTTTAAAATATTTCATAGCTAAGGTAGCAGTGTATACACATTTGGCCAGTGTACTCAATTGGGTACACCCAACTAAAATCCAAAGTTGATAACATTTTTTCTTAAACTTTGTATTTTTTTACTCGTATGCCATTTAATAAACAGTATTTAAAAGGTTTTTGAACTGCTTAAATTTGTTAGGGGGTTGGTCTTTAATGGGTTAAAGCTCTCGGTGAGTTGGTTACCGACTTTGATGGAGCAGCGAGAGTTCTCCATCGTCAAAAAAATAAAATAGTCAATGCGCTGTATACCTCGTCTCTATGTACGCTGTCATATGCCGCCTTAAAGCCAACGAATATGTGGTGTGTGTCGATTTGCAACTCTTGAGTTTTTTGAAGATCTGCATAAATGTGAAGATTTGATCGATTTTGGACTTCCCAAGCCTGAAATCTGACTAATAAGGACCTATCAGGTTATTGACTAATGGTTTCAGGTGCCCGCATAAAACGGCAGAGAAGATCTTGTAAACGATTCAGCGTCGCCTTATACGCTGAAAACGCCTGAATTCACGAAGTCCAACCGCCTCAGAAGGCTGGGTTTCCCGATGACTCAACTCTGCATTAAAATCTAGAACGATCTTGTCGTCTTAGATGGGTTGTTGTCTTAGATCGTATGGCCTTTCTAGGAGATCGTAGAAGTCGTCCTTGCTTTCATTATCTTTATGTTTTGTTGGGGTGTGGGCGCAGATTAGGCCGATGTTGCCCAATATAGCCTAGATGCGGATTGTTGTTAGGCGCTCGCTTATGTATATAAAGCTTAAAACCTCTTGCCTAAGTGTTTCTATAAGAGGGATAACAGAACCACACCCAAGCAAAGGCTGACATCGCTCGTTGTAGCAATCGTCGTAACAGATGTCGCAATTTTTCATCCTCTCTTGCCCGGCCCATTCCATCGTACCTCCTGAAAGACGGTGATGTCCGCCTTATATGCTTAGTTACGAGGGTACAAGACATATATTTATTTACCTCTCGAACGTGCTTGTAGATGCTATCGTAGCATGTGATAATTACAACATAAAATACTTGTTGCCATTACTTTAGCAAATCAATCAATAACCTGCTTGTCGCAGGAACTTTATCTAGTCTCGCTCCCGCTCATTGTGTTACAAAAAGCGATTAGAAGGTGAATCTGGTATGACACGAAATTACTCGTCATTAGACCCCACAATTGTGCCGACCGTTAGGAATGCCAAATTGATTGGAAAATGTGTTCAGACTGAATCGGCAAGGATCTCTTATCGTATCCGAAGGTTCAAAAACCGATTAATATGAAAAAGATAAGTAGTCTAACATCTCTTGCATTCAGTATTAGTTAGGTTAGGTTGTAGTGGCTGTCTGCTAAGGACAGTCACACTTAGGCCAGAGTAGGCCCATTGTGATACCACACGGATTGACTTCTCCTAACACTGGAACCAGTTGGTGCTCTAAGTGAAGCGATTTAGCTGACCAATGCTGGCGCTGTTTACCTCATTGCAGCCGCTAAAGTTGTAGGCCCCTAGGTGCAGGAACCTACGACTGGCAAGAGCACTACAGGAACGGAGAAAGTGATGAGTATTTTCTTTCTCCTCTTCATCCATGCAGCTTCTGCAAAAATCATTATATGGGGCACCCATCCTGCGAGCATGAGTGCCAATTACACAGTGCACGGTTATGACTCCCATAAGGTTCCTTAATGAAGGCTTGCTGAGTCTAAGAAGACTGAGTGACCGTTTTAGGTTAAGTGATGGCCAGGTTTCTTTTGTTTTAATGCAGGTGGTGCCTTTTAACCATTTGTCATAAGTGGTTTTAAGGCGGTACCCCTGCTATTGATACGGATGAGGTTGCACCACACCTGGCGAATTCATCGGGTTTGCAGTTTCCTGGTATGTCACAGGGATTTTATTCACCACCCACATGAGGTGAATGTTGAAATGCTCGGCCAGCTCGATAAGAGACAGCCTGCAGTTAAGGAATGTTTTTGAGTTGAACATGACACTGTCCAGGCATTTTATGGCGGCCTGACTATCGGAGCAGATGGTGATATCCATTTTTGATATCACGTTGTTTTTGAGCCAAGACAACGCCTCTTTAATCGCTATGGTTTCTGCCTGATAAATGCTACAGTGATCAGGGAGCTTCACGGAGATAGCAATGTTGAGGTCTTGAGAACAGACACCCGCACCCACCCCTTCGTTTGTCATCGATCCTTCTGTGAAAATACGCAGAGGATCTTTCAGCGTTTGCCTGTCTGATATCCAGTCCGATCTGGAAGGAATGTTGATTGGGAATGTCTTCTCGAAGATGGCCGGGGGTAGTAGGCGGTCAGTGTCGCTAGGGAGGAAGTTGAAATCCAATGAGAATGGTTGACATCGATCGTGAGACCCAGAAATTTCGCACTGGTAGTTAGCTTAAATATAGTGCCACACAGCAGTGGGGGTTAAGGTCAAAGCTCGCATGCTATCGGCCGACAGGTATCTATGAAGACAGTAAGCGTCCATTACAATTTTTTCTATTGTACCTACCGGCGACTGAAGGACCGTCACAGTAGACTTGCAATTATTATAAGCATGATGGGAGCTAGAACAATTATTTGAAATGACTGTATGTTAATGCGTTGGTCAACCTTGTATCAGAAAGAAAAGAGGGTCCCTTGCAGATGATGTAGCTGCGCATGAAAAAAGACATCTGTTCCTCCCTCTTTGTAAGGTTTAAAGGAATTTATATACCATGTGGCCGGTAATGTTTTCAATCACTCTCGGTGTGTTTTAAGCCCGGTTCCCAATTCACCTGCAGTATAAGAGTCGACTAATTCAGTGTTTAAGAATTATTGGTGCAATGAGTACATTTTCTTCCAATGCCATCATATAGGACCCAATATGACTAGTGACCTAACTCACCATACCCAGTACTTAATGGCGACTATACTTCTCCGAGTCTCAATCATTAAACTCCAGTCAGTATAATCAATAGCCGGCTATCTTCCATTTCATGAGCGCTAACTCTGGTGTTCCCTGTGGCATAGCCCTACAGACACGATGTCGAATGCTTTTCAGTCGGACTCCATTTATTCATGCCCTTTATGCGCTCTACATGATCCAAATAAACGGATCTGTAAACGCCTGTTCGGGCCCATGTCAATATACAGTCCGAGTTTAACTTCTCCTTCATCCATCAATGGGTTTCTTCATTTCCTCATATCGATATTGTCTATCTGTCTGCATCGTACAGCACTGCTGCGAATGCGATTGACTTGCTCTATTGAGCTCTATTACTCAACACTGAACATCACAACTAGAAATCAAATGTCCAGCAGACCATATGTTCGCATTGATCGTAGATCTGCACGGCATGCTATTTAGATGTCCCTTCCTTTCAAGGCATGCACAGCGCCCAACGATGTCACCCTTCCCACTCATGGTAAATTGATCACAAGACAGCCAATGCAACGCATACAAAGCCCTTTTACTCCAAGAGCTAATCGTTTCAATTATGATGGGAATAGCCGGCTTAGATGCTCGATTAAATTGACCGTAAAATTGGCATAGCATTCGTTTAGATTCGCATACACAAGTTCGATGCACACGCCCTGGCGTACGTCTCTGCATGATGCAACAGCTTGTGTTGCAATGTGTTTTGTGTGCTTAGCTGCGGAACTGCATTCGCATTGCTTCCTGGGACTGTCCGCAAGACATTCGGTCTAGATTCGGTTTTCGGGTATTTTATTTAGACTTTTGGGTTTTATCTGTGTATTTTTTGTTTTAGCCCTGTAGCGGTGCGTTTTCTTTCACAGGGAAAGAGCTGTCGGACTTGGTGCAACTAGGTGCAACACCAAATGGAATCGCTTTAATCTCAGAACCCGACCATCAGGGCAAAACTCTTCCTTCGGAGAAATAAATGCCTGACCATCCCCCATCTCAAAGAATTCAAATTTTTTTGTATGGAATCTGTACAAGTGGATTTCTGATTTTGGAAGATGTTCAGATCGATCTGGAGAAGTGAGGCTGAAGCAATAGTTCTATGTGTACCACCTTGGAGAAGTTTGGCGTGTGTTTTATAAATGAGATTCTACTGACCCTGGAAAAAAAAAGGTGACTAGGCTATTGCCTATGTAGACTTTCGCGGTCCTTGGGAAATATATATTTCCACGATAAGTTGTGTCAACAGTCGGTCATGTTTGAACTAGTTAAATGTTCCAAAGAATACGGTCTAGGCGTCAATCCACAATGAACGGAATTGGTCGTCTTTATCAGAGAATCCAAAATTCATGTGGTTTATCCTTCCAGGATGTGGAATCCCTTTAGGTGAATAAGAAATCAAAATTACTAGGTAACAATCTAGACACGAAAGTCCTCCACGGCTATACATTCTTCACTCGCTTTTTATGTCTGCAGTCAGGCAAAATTTGCCCCATCCACAAAAAAGGCAATCTTACTATAGAGGTATATCCCTGCTGAACGTACCTACAAAATCCCTTCCAGCGTCTAAAGCCGTTTTGCTCCGCACTAATCGGCACGTACCAGAGCGGCTTCCATCCCAGCAAATCTACTATAAACCAAATCTTCATACTAAGGAATATCCTGGAGAAGACCAGGAGTAGCCGCATACGACAGAATTAATCGCAGGGACTTATTCGAAGCAATGGCTCCCCGGGATCCCGGGAAAAAATTGATCCACACTAACACATACGCGATGAATCGTGCAGTTCGGTTCAAAAACTTCTGAACTGTTTGAAACCTGCTAAGATTTTGGCAAGTGGATGGTACTGGAAAAGAGGCGGGCAGGTGTAAGTACGGAAGGCACTATCCTCTTCAAGTCAGTCCAGCTGTTGGGATAAATAACGTCGACATTGTCAACGAGGACAAAACCAAATATATGCTGTTAAGCAAAAACGACCACCTTGGCCAAAACGTTAAAATCGATACGAATCGCCATTGGCAACCGATCGTTAATACTTCGGTTTGTCAAAACAAATGGTCCCGCCTGCGAGGAAGGCGAATGGAGGAGAAGACACGAGCGCGAACTCTACGAGATGTACAAGGATGTGAATGTAGTCCGGAAGGCAAAAATACGTCGACTACACTAGCTCGGCCTCATCGAGCGAATGCACAACAACGCTCCAGGAAGAGGGGAGCTTCGAATCCCAGCCTCCTGTTTCGAGAAGGAGAAAGACCAAACCTCCGTTACAGAGACCAAGTCATCGCGGATGTAAGACAGCTTGGCCTTGATGACTGGAAGCGAGTGGCCAGAAAGGCAGCAATTGCTCAGGCTCAGACCCTTCATGGGTCGTCTGCCTGATAAAGTCAAAGAAAAAAGTCAGGCCAATATAACAATTTGTTGTCGCGATTTGCTGGCCCCAGAAAGAAACACCGCTTGCAAACCGCGATGGCGTTGGTATACACATATCAGCGAGGCGTTAAGAACCCCCTCCGACGCTTTGAACATACTTCTTAATAGTCTATGGTGGATGGTCTTACCCCAATTTTCAAGATAGATAGATGATGTGATCGGGTGGGTAATTTATGTTTGGAGGGGTGATTATAAAGGCCAGTGCATTGCTGAGGCCGTCATAAAAGTATGAGCTTGTAGCAGCTTTTCCAGTTGTGACGAGAGCAGGACAGTCACAGAAGAGGTGCTGGATACTTTTCTCCTCATCCTTCTGTCGACAGTGTCTAACATTCAACTGTCATTCCGACTACCACACCACTGCAGCACTTTTTAAACTGAAACTATAGCCATTAACTAAGCTCTGTTATGGCTAATCAAATATAATGTTAAGCACAGATATTGTCACCAATTCTGCGTCTGAACGAGATGGCCAAATACTTTCACATCCGACTTGTGTGAGTATTTGGACAAACGACTAACAAAGGCCGCGTAGGGGCAGCGTCTCCCGATTGGTGCTGGTCACCTGAATAACGAGAAAGAGCCACTGCAGCCAGAAACCTAGCAGATCTGTTAGTAAGCCCTACTCCGACCTCCCGTGGTGCTCTCTTGGACTCACTTCAGGAAGGGCCACAAAACGCCATATTCCTCCAAATGGAACGCGAGTTCACACGATATAATTTTGACATTTTAGGGCTGAGTGGGATAAGGTGGCTGGACGCTGGCGAATTCAACTAAAATCACTGCAATGCTCTTCTCTGGTAAACCAACGGGTAATGCGCTCAGTTCTGGAGTAGCGCCAGCCGCACGGACCAGTCTCATATCCTAGAAACCTCAAAGCGACAGGATATTGACCGCTAGGTTTCAGAGTAGAGTAAGGGAAATAACCGATAGATGACTCCTCTGAGGATGAAAAGGACAACTTCTACAGTGTTTAAGTGCAGCCGTCAACCAAACGCTTAATGGCGATATCGTAATTGCGATGGGAGATCTCAATGCCAAAGTAGGAAGCGACGCTAAGCGACGACTGTTAAAACATGTAATGGAAGCTCACGGCGTTGGAGACGGCAATGACAACTACGAACGGTTTGTGGACTTCTGCTCCGTCAACCGCCTAGTCATTGGTGGTACGTTGTTTAAGCATAATACCTGACACAGAATAAGCTGGGTATCAACTAATAGGCAGTGTACATCTAACCAGATCGATCACATTGCGATAAGCAGCCGCTTTAGAAACTGTCTTTTAGACGTCCGAAACAGACGCGGAGCCGACATCGGGCTAGAGCGAGATCACCATCTTATGAAAGCTCATATACGACTTCGTACTGCAGCCGTCAATAGCAATCGCTGTAATTTGCTCAATACCATGCACAATATCGACAGACTCAAGGCTCCCCAAGTACGCCAACAGATTTAGGACCATCCTTAGAAGCAATCAGCAGCTCAAGCCAGGAAAGCGTGATATGCTGTGAAAAATGCTTTTGTGACTGGAGCAAGCACATATGTCGGTAGAAGACAGAAACACCATTGCACATGACTTACAGCTGATACCTGGAGACGGATCGATGAGCGTATAGCAATTAAAGTTCAAAAACCGAACTAGAAGCCCAATGCCGGGTGAAGACGAAAGAAGTGCAACGTAGAGACAAACGTCAGTATATCCACACACTGGCTTCTAGGGCTGAAGAAGCAGCGAATAGGTGCGACAGTAGGACTGTTTATAACATCACCAAGGAACTCATCGGTGGTCGGAATTCCAAAAAACATCCGGTGAAGAGTCTAAAAGGTAACCTAATTTCGGATGAAGAGCAACTCACAAGAACACGCGACTGTCTTGAGCCACCTAGACGATGGCGGAATGTTATCGAGCTTTAATAAGTACTCTATCGCAACAAATGCCCGAATTCGCACCGCACCCACCAGCAAAAGCGAAATAATAGCAGCAATCCAGGCCCTCAAGAAAAACAAAGCTGTGGGTATTGATGACATCCGTGCGAAATTATTTCAAGCTGCGCAGACTTGCTGCATCCGGTGATAAACAGAGCTTGGATAACGAACAATTCCCACAGAAGTGGAAAAGGGGGATGATCATCAAGCTTCAAAAAAAGGGAAGCCTTATGGAATGCGGAAACTGGAGAGATCTTCCAGCAGTATCCAAAATAATAGCTAGCTCGAATGGTTCTGGAACGCATCAAAGAGCATTTAAATTCAACTCTTGATGTCGAACAAGCGGTTTTCCGCGCTGGATCGATCACATAAAGACCTTAGGGATCATTATTGAACAATGCGTTGAGTATAGGTCTCCGCTATATCTATTGTTCATCGACTTCGAGAAGACTTTCGATAGCTTGAATCGAGATCCTACTTGTCGGGCTTGCCCAGCAGAGGTATTCCGGAAAAACGAATAGCAATTATAAAGGCTACATATGAAGGTAGTATGTGTCTCGTCTTGCACAATGGTAAGTTGTCCGAAGAATTTGAGGTCCAAAGTGGAATTCGTCAAGGGTGCATAATGTCACCACTATTGCTTCAGGTGGTTATCAGCGACATACTCCGTGCAGCATTGATAGACGGAAACTATTGCACTCGATGGACTATGACATCTTATCTGCGCTGATGATGTTTGTCTCCTTTCACATCGGGTAATGGATCTTCATTTGATGGCCCATAATCTAGAATCAGAGACAAACAAAGTGGATCTCAAAATAAACACGACAAAAACAAACTAAAGCCCTTAGTATTACTGAATACCGCGCCCAACTGAACATTGCCGGACAGGAAGTCGAGAAATTTAACAGCTTTCTATATTTAGGAAGAAGTATGGTCGCGGCTAATCGCGGTGGCACCCAACTCGACGTGGTAACAGGAATGCTATCCACGATCTGGAAAACAATGTCATCAGCTTAAGAACCAAGCTGCGACTGTGCTGCTATATGGATGCAGTACCTGGAGAGTGGACACCATTACCACGCGAAAGCTGCAATCTTTCGTAAACAGATGTCTAAGAAACATCCTTAGGATATTCTGGTCGAACCGTATCTCTAACGAACAATTGTACCTGAGAACGGACCAGTAACCTATAAACATCACAAAACGAAGGAGGAAGTGGCAGAGGATTAGACACACCCTACGGCGCGAAGACAATTCTATTGCGAAGTACGCCATGCAGTGGAATCCGCTTACGCAGGCAGCCAGAACAGCGGGACCCCAGGGGCAAACATGGCGCAGAACAGTTGATAAGGAATCGAGTTCTTTAGGAATGAGTTGGAGGGAGCTCAAACGCGTTGCAGAAATTTGAACGAGATGGCGCGGAGGCGTGGTTGACGCCCTATGCCTCCCGAGGGGTTAAAGAACTTAAACCTAAAAACCTAAGCCGTATGTGAGTACTGGGACACTTCATTTGACATTTGACATTCCAGAAAACTCGACAAAAAGGTCTGAACTCGTTCCAGACAAAGACCTACCATCGTTGCCCGTCTATTCTCCGGTAGTGGGTGTCTAGCTACCCTGCCCTTCGGACGTAATATTGGAACGGCAGCGTATGTCAAGCACATTGAATTCCGATCTGGACAGCATAATTAACTGGGGTAAGAACAACAGAGGTGGTCCGTGGCGTTTTGGGTATGTGCGTCGACCCTAACCTCGACGTCGTAGGTTCGACTCCAGCTCTGAGCGACAGAAATAATTTTCACGGCCCCACCTCGGAGTCGGCCCACAACTGTAGGTCCCTTCCACTCGTGTGAAAACAATAGCACGTACAACACGATTGGTTTCTGAGAAGCTAGGCCCTGGCCCTCTATGGGCTGTAGCGCCACCCATATTATTATTATATTATAAGAACAACAGAGTGGAATTCAATGCTTCCAAAACTCAATGCTGCCTGCCGTCTCTAAAGCGAGCACCTGATAATCAGCCATTATCCATGAATGGCGCTTGTATCGACGAAACCGGAAAAACTTTCCATCCTCGGTATGTACATCAACACAACACTTAGTTGGAACGATCACAAATTCGAGGTCGCCAAAAATGCTGCGAAATGTTTAGGTTTCCTTAATCGATGCAAGAAATACTTCACCCCCTCTGATTTGGCTTTACAGATTAAGGCGTATATTCGCCCTAAGCTTGAGTATAACGCTCATATCTGGTCTGGTGCCCCCAAGGCCACCCTGCACCTACTTGATAGAATCAAAAAGCGAGCGGTTAAACTTATGGGAGACAACGATATCGCGGGCTCATTAGACTCGCTTGAACATCGACATACCGTGTCTTTTTTTCCGTGTTTTATCGTTATTTTAACAAACGATGCTCAAGTGAGCTGGCCAATTGCTCCTTGAATTCACCCGCAATACACGTCTCGCCAAGAATGCACATCAGTTTACCCTTAAGCCTGCTTTCGGACGCACAGTGAAATTCAGAGACTCATTTTTTAGCCGCACCACACGAATATGAAATGCTCCTCCCAGCTCAATATTCCCCATAGATTACAATCCGCAGATGTTTAAGACCAATGTGTACAGGTACCTCCTCTCTCTCTCTCCCTCCATACCATCGGCCCGTGCTGTGTCTTGACCCTGGACAATTAAGAGTCTTAATACCCCTTGAGCTCGCGCGAATTTTAAAAAAAAGCCTGAAGAGTGCAAGTAGACAGAATCTCAGAACCATTACCGACATTTGGTTTGGAACATTGTTTGGCTCTTGTGCTATCAGAACACATACCTCCTAGGCCTCCCATATAGCCTGATGCTACTTTGGTATCAGTATCAGTCACCACTGCTTCAAAAAAGCTAAAACACAACGCGTCTACTTTTTGTACGTATGTGACAGCAAACTAATCAGCCACTCCAACATGTAGCGAGCTGTCACTCTGTCAACATCGCCCTTGTTCTCTTGTCAGACGAAACGTACTCTCTTCAAGCAGAAAGTAAAGTAACAACCATTGTGGAGAAGCGTTATGAGTTTGAAATCTTTGCATCTAATTTGGGTCACAATGAACATATTCACAACAGAAAGGGTCACATGTACGTTGGTAAGGAGATGTGTAGTTGAATTATTGCTATCCACATCCACCTTTTTTAAGTCACTTATAAGGAATCTGCAAAGCCCACAACATTCAGAATTGTAGTCTCACCTGAAATTACATTTGCCGCCCATTTTTCAAGTAAATTGGTTCTACGATGTTTGCCTAATTGAGAATGATTGTAGAAAGGACTTATCGTTTCGGTGACTGAAAATATTTGGCCTTGACATAAACTGCATGGCGCAGTTGGTTGGGTGCCTGCCTTTGGTTAATGGGGTCTCCTGTTCGAATCCCAGTGAAAACAAGGTTAAGCAAGGTCTACGTGTGCTGGCAAACTTTCGCAGCCCAATAACCTAACCTAAGCTAAGTTTCTCTTTTCCAGGCTGCTCATATCCTATCCTCATAACGACACTGTTTCTTATTTGAAAATGTGTTGGGAACTGTAAACATTGAAAGCATGTTGGAGGCGGTTCTAAATCATCCAAAAGCAGTCTTCAAACACACAATTCGGTCCTTGGGATGAATTTACGAGATGCACATTCACAGACAGCATGAACGTTACTCGTCCACTTTATTGGACATCCACAATGGTCGTGCGTGACGTTTAATTCAAATTTAAGGAATGCCAAGATGGAGCCAAACACCTATAAGCACGGCATATGTATGTTCATTCATTCTGAAAAGTGAACTCATGATGGTAACGCTGACACATGTCGTCACGTTTTCGCACGAGTAGGCATAAAAAAAATACCGCTGTCGTAGGAACAATCTAGTCACGTGTTAAATATTCAATTCGGGGGCCTAAAATTCAGCCTCGGCATGGGTTGCGATGGCCCGTAAATGAAAGTACCTTGTGACAATGATTGCGGATGTTTTGTAACACATGAGTCCTAGTGCGCGTTATGAAGATTGTGCTGCCAGTAATCTCAGGATATAATGGTCCAGAAACAATTTTCAACACATGGAGGATATCAAACTCACTTGGAGAGAAATGGGATAACTTTATGTATCGACATTTGAATAAATTTTTAAATCGTTGACGGCTTTGCGATAAAGTTTATAATGAATGATTTGAAGGAATGACCTTGAAAGAGCGTCGATGTTGCTTTGAGTGTCACTTTCAAGCCAGTTTTCCGCACTTGTGCTGAAAGAGAACGCGAGCAACATACTGTTGCCCAGTAGGCATCTTCTTGTTAGTCCAATGCACTTACTGCTAACATATGCTTCGTAGATGGGGACTCAACCGTGCCATACATAGAAAACCAAAGAAAGCTTGGGACACAACCATAATTAGGACAATTGGAGATAATAAAACGTGATCTATCGATACTCTAAATTCGGAGCCAGCAGGGTGCACGACGAGTTATTGTTATTAGTGTTGAGGGTGTAAACCAAATTGACCTTCAGATCTTTTCTGCCTTCTTTCAATCCTTTGCTATCTTAAGAGCTCCCCTCACAAACAGTTCCATTCAATGTAGTATGTAGCTCCTGTTGTGCAATGGTGGATAAGATTTTTACTATAGTCTACTTTCTAAGCCAGTTTACTTTAGGAATCCGACAATGAGAGCTGGTTCTAATGACTCCAATACTTCCCCTGATAGTTATATACTTGCCAAGATGTATTAGTCATTTATGGGCTAGTGCCACACAAAGTCCCACAATGTGTTCTGGAATTTCGTTTGATTTGCCGCAGAATCTACAGAGATCTTCTTCTGATGCTCCTAGTTTCCTTAGGTGATCCCTGGGTTTGCAGTGCCCTGTTAGTATATAGAGGTTGTTCTTGCTCATTGTGCTACTAAAATCAAACCTCTATCGGTTTCGTGGATGCAACAGTTTCTTGGCCTTTCTTATTGTTGTTCCAGGATTCTGTCCGGTTTCTTCTTCTTTCCCTGGAGTCCAGAGGGGATCGAGGCCTATAAATGGCTCCGATGATCCTCTCCTAACTAGGGAGTCGGCTATTTCATTGTCTTCCATCCCTTTGTGGGCCACAGTTTAACCCTGTTACGCTTGCTTAGCGTTCTAAGCTTTTGTAGACATTCTTAAGCAAACATTGATTTGATGATGTAAGAGTCGAATGCTAGGATAGCGGCACGACTGTCTGACATTATTGTCGCAGTTGGGATAGTTCCTGTCGAGATTTATTTGAGCGCATCTGTCTATATCAAAGGCTGAAAGATCTGGTACAGTTGCCCATGGGTTCATAGTTTTTAGTTCGGAGTCCAAATACTCCCGCCAGTGTTCTTTCCTCAATTCCTGAGCCGTCGGTATACCACTTCACAATATTACTGCTCAGTCTATGGACTTTGGATTCGTTGCTCCAATATTGTTTATTTATTAAGTCTAATGGTGAACTGGAGCTAGGAACTTTGCCGACCGAGTCTCTCTGAAACTCTCTGAAAGTTCGACGCTGCCTGCACATTCAATAGAAGAAGAACGGAAACGTTGTCAAAAAGCCATCAAAGAAGCTGCCACTGATGTGCTGGGTTTCACAACACCACCCAGAAGGAACCCATTGTTTGACGAGTGCAGACAGGTACATGCAGCCAAGCAAAAAGCCTACAAGGCAACGCTGCATCGAACAACGAGAGCTGTTCGTGAGCTCTACGAACAGAAGAGAAGGGAAGAGCACCGGCTTCTCAGAAAGAAAAAGAAAGAGCATGAGAAGCGCGCGGTCGTGGAGATGGAGAGGTGTTACGACAGGAAGGAAGTCCGAAAGTTTTACCAAAAGGTGAAACAAGTACCAGGAAGATACATACCTCGGACCGAAGCCTGTAGGGACGAAAATGGACAACTAGTAGTAGAATCGCAGTCGATGCTGAGAATTTGGAAAAATCATTTCTGTAGACTGTTAAACGGCGATGACGACACAAATTCCGCTGTCAGGCAGAATGTTTCACTCAATTTGGACGATGATGAACACGAATTCCGTCCCCCCGACTTAGACGAAGTCAAGATAGTGATATCTAGACTGAAGTCGAACAAAGCTGCTGGAGCGGACGGATTGTCCGCGAACTGGAAGGCAGCTGCAGATGATTTGGTTGGGCGCATGAACCAGCTCATCTGTAAGATATGGTCGGAGGAAAGCATGCCATATAAGTGGAATCTCAGCGTTGTGTGTTCGGTTCACAAGAAACGAGACCCCTTCGACTGCGCCAACTATCGAGGGATCAGCCTCCTCAACATCGCGTACAAGATACTCTCTGCCGTTTTGTGTGAACGCCTGAAACCATTTGTCAACTACCTGATAGATCTCAGTGCGGTTTCAGGCCAGGAAAGTCCACATTAGACCAAATATTTACACTCCGGCAGATCCTGGAAAAGACTCAAGAGATGCAGATCGACACCCACCACCTATTTGTCGATTTCAAGGCCGCACATAGAGCGTGCATAGAGACGAGCTATACAGCGCCTGACATTACTGCCAAACTGGTCAGGTTGTGCAGGATGACGATGGAGAACTCTCGCTGCTCCATCAAGGTCGGCAACGAACTCACCGAGACCTTCAATGTCAAAAAAGGTTTTAGGCAAGGCGACACGCTGTCATGTGACTTCTTTAACATCATACTTGAGAATATCGTGCGAAACTCAAACGTAAACACCCGAGGCACGATCTTCCAAAAGTCTGTTCAACTGCTTGCTTACGCGGACGACATTGACGAGATTGGACGAATACAGCGAGCCGTCAATGAGGCGTTTGCTGGAATTGAAGCGGAAGCGGCTTAAATGAGTCTAGCGGTAAACCAGGGTAACACAAAGTACATTCTGTCATCACGGAAGGACGCACAACATCGACGTCTCGGACAGAACGTCATATTGGGCAGCAGAAACTTTGAGGTAGTAAAACAACAACACCAGTACCGAGATCAAGCGCAGAATTACTCTTGCCAATCGCTGCTTCTTTGGGCTCAAGAGGCAATTGAGTAACAGAGCCATCTCTCGAAACACCAAATTGACCTTGTATAAAACTCTGATCATCCCAGTCCTGCTCTATGGCGCAGAGACATGGACGCTATTGAAAGCGGATGAAGAAGCTCTTGGTTGTTTTGAGAGAAAAGTTCTGCGTACGATCTTTGGTCCTGTTTGCGTTGATGGCGTTTGGAGGAGAAGGTTCAACCACGAACTGTACGGGCTGTACAGCGGCATGCACCTAGTTAAGCGTCTTCGGATCCAACGCTTAAGATGGCTAGGTCATGTAGAGCGGATGGACACCACAGCTCCGGCCCGGTGAGTCTTCGACACTGAACCATTGGGACAGCGCAACAGAGGACGTAATCGCACTAGATGGCGCACACAAGTGGAAAAGGACCTCAACCAACTTGGTGTGCGCAACTGGAGGCAGCTGGCGAAAGATCGTGCTGGCTGGAGAGGCATGTTGGACTGTAGCGCCAATCAAAGAAGAAGAGGAATATTTTCTGTTAGGGCTACGTTTAGTCATTGGTCTATGTCAATAAGCTAGCGACGTTTGAAGAGCTCAGAGCCAACATTGATCACGAAATAGCAGCCGTTTCGGCCGAAAAGTGTGGCCGAGTCGATGAAATTCGGGTCCAACGAAGCGATTGCTGCAAGCGTGCCCGTGGTGGCCATATAAACGAAATCGAATTCCATCCATTGATGTTTTTATTGCACTTGAAATAGCTCAAATGGTTTGCGTTTTATTTTAAAAAGAAAATTATCAATTCCTTTCTGGGAATACTGGCCAGCGCTGGATAAAGCTACTTACACAAAAATTCTAAACAGTGTCAAGAGGATGGCGTGCATACCAATCAAATGCGCAATGCGTGCATCACCAATTGCAGGGCTAGGAGACGATATTACACCCCGTTCTTGTGGACATTTATGCATTTAATTTGCAGCAGAATCGACGGTGAAACTAAAGCGACAATCCCAATGGTGAAAGAAGTTCACAGGTCATGTCAACATTCTAAACTCAGACCTACGGACTACATAACCCCGATCTTAGACTTCCATGTTTCATTTATAGAGCCATAATACCAAGTAGACAACTATGGTCGACGAAGTCAGTATTGAACACAAACAATGCCAAGGAAATCAACGCAGATAGGTATAAGCCCGGTAGTGGAGTGGGAGCGGGTATTTACCCGGAACACCTCCGAATCAACCGATCTTTTAGACTATCGAACTACTATCCACTTCATCAAACCTAACATCTAGACAAATGCAACCAATTGCGACAGCAAATGGAACCAGTTTGGCCAATAATAGATAGCCGCAGACTCACAAAACGTTTCGAGGAAGAATGCTTTCATCCGCCAAAAAGGAGCGAACATGTCATGCTTTTAGTTCAGTTCACTTAGAACTATTGGAGACCATTGTGTTGTCACTTTCCTGTATTGTTTATATATGCTCATGTTCGCGCAACCATATGCCACCTTGCAAGCGACAAATAAGACATCGAGCATCGATCTGTACTTTTTTTAGTCTGCTTGCTGGAAGCAATCTGTATGAACTATAGAATACACCATTCCTGTCATAGCACGTCTCCATCTCTATGAATAAGTGCTTCTCATGCCCTTAAGTTTGGCTAGGTAGGATTGAAGTGACTGACTGTATGGGAAGGCAACAGTCACACTTAGGCCAGCTTAGGTTTTTCGGAACCATGCCCATTCCCTAAAGCAGTTTATGATTTTCCTAAAGAGAGTACTGCCGTTGCATACTCATCCGCCTCTCTATCACAATGCTCCCACAGAAGTCATTGTAGAGGAGGCCAAGGCTCAGTGACGATGATTAGGTCTAATCATATTAAACAGGCTATGCGATCGTCTCAAAGGCGAGATTGGTTCGGTTATGAGGCATCCGGTGCCATTTGACCCTCTACGAATAGGCATGGATGGTGGGTCCACATTCGGAGAGAGTGTAGAGCTTTTACTCGGTCTAGCGAGCAGCGAGTTAGTCAGCTTGGCAATTCCGCGGAATGTCGCAGTGTCCCGGCACTCAAAACACATCTCGTCACGAGATAGGCGGCCATTCCGCGAAATCTTCGAGTTGAAAGTGACGGAGGTCACCGATTTGAGAACAGATGATGACATCTGATCTTGATTCCACATTTTTTCTTAGCCAGGACAGAGTTTCTTTAATAGCTATAGTTTCTGCCTCGAGAGCGCTACAGTGGTTTGGTATTCAGAAAGATTAATTGTTATTCAGTTCCTTGGGATAGACGCCAGCACCCGAAGATGTGTCCATCTTCGATTGATCTGTGAAAATTCGCGGTTGGTGCTCTAGAGTTCGGTGCCTTGGGTGGGGGCAGATTCTCAAGCCATTTCTTTCCCATTTGTTCGTAGAGCTTATGAACGGCCAACGTAGTCGAATGTTCTGAGAGCTTGTGGAAAAACCGATCGAAGCTCCTGGCGGTATGTAATGATTGCAACATTAGACCGTCATCTTGACTTCGTTATTCTTTCCATATCCGAGTTGTTGGCTGCAAACACAATAATATTTCTGGTTGATGTTGATTGTTGACTTTTAGAAACTTAAGAAATACTCAAGTATTGTCTGAAATCGATCGCATTGTGATCACCCTAACTGTCGCTTTATTGCCCAGGAGGCGGTATTGTCGCTATATGAATGTTGATGTGCTACCCCAGCTGAAAGTTCGATGGTATCGTGGGGCATCGACCCTTCGAAGAAGTCAACTTTGTTGTTGGCACTGTGTAGGTGTCGGCGCCTTGTTGTAGATTATTGTGACGCGTTCGCTTATTTCCTGAACAACAAAGTGAGATGCCCTATCTACCACGGCCCATGTCTCTTCGATTTCATACAAAACTCTGTTAAGAAACTACACGTTCCAAGTGCCAAGACAAAAAGAGAAAAAGACATTCGCCCTTAATGAAATTCTATGCGGTCATCAATAGTGTGTCCCAATAAGTCAGTAAGTGATTCCAGAAAGATGTTTTAGAATGTTTTCCCTCTTTTTGTGATCTCCAGCGCTTCGGAGATCATGCATTGTATGGGCAATTTTCCAACCATCCAGAATTAATTTATAGATTGTCAAACATTGATTTCTCTCAAATGCCAAGGGTTCAATTTTCCAATCTTCAAGCAACAAGAGATCCATCTGCACGAAGATGTATCCAATCGTAGGTGGGTCTCTATGTGAAAGTACAAAAAGACCATTCCAAAAATAAACGCAAAATAAAAGCAATCGGATATGGCCTTGTTGCTTTCTGCTCCCTCATTCTTTTATTTTTAATTTCTCCTTCGTCTCCCCCAATTACACACGTGCATATACTGGCTGCATGTGCGCACGCATCCCACACCGACGACCCAGCGTCGACAACGAATCATTCAAATTTTGAAGTCCTATACATGGCAGATAGGTCACTAGTGTGGGTTTGTATGTTTGTGTACGATGTAAGAAGAGAGAGGCGATTGGCTCTCTTTTGAAAACAAATTCAGTTCCACTTCGTATCCAACGAAATGACAGAAAGAGAAACTCTTAAAACAGATTTCCAGTTGGAAAATGGTATTTTCTCTCATTGTAAACATTTCCCCATTACATGCTCTACGTCGTCTACCCCCTGAACCCGCACTGATGGGAAGTCTATACACAGCGATGGCACAGGCACACCACAGATGAGAACAATTTGGAAACGAGATACGAGGAATTTCAAAGATCATTGCTCTTTGCAATTTTTAAAACACAAACACACCGCACACTAGCAGCGACCATTGGAAGGAGCAAATGTTGAAGCAGCCAGCAGGCAGCACTCAGCAGCTGAGAGTGATGACAACCAGAGAAGAGAAGAACTTACGAAAATATGACAACCATGAGGGGGAGATTTATGTGTGATGAAAATACAAAAAAAAAGTAAACTCAAGTAGAAAACTCTACGAAAACTTACATATAGTTTCTCTTTTCAGCTTTTCGGCTTCTGTTTCAGTTTCTTTGTCTTATCCAAATTTTGTGGGATTTTCTTCAGTATTTGTATCCGTTTGTTGATTGATTTGTATTTCAATTATCCTTTCAGATACGGGAATAGGTATTTCCCCATTTTCCGGTGAGGTATTCTCGCCATAGTCTCTGAAAGTTAGTTGTCCGGCTGATTCTTGGTGTTATCTCTCCCTTGGATGTACGAGTATGTCTACACAGGACTTTTCACACGCGACCGAGAAAATGGAACGATGAACAATGCAAGCGCACACAACACCACCGAGGATCCAACATTCACATTCTTCACCTTTTGGATTTGGACACTTCTCGGCTCTGGGTATACACACGAGTACGAGTACGGACACGAACGAGTGTGAAGTTTTCTTGTTAAATGGATTTTCCTTATTTTAATTTGAATTTTCCTCCATTACATCTCCCACAAACACTGGGCGTAAGAACGAGATACACGAATATAGCACGACGAGCGACTCGAAGGAAAACAACAGAAAAAAGGCAGCAACAGCAGCACAGAAAAAAAAACAAAACAAAAATATGTAGTGAACTTAAGCCACAATTCCTAGCGCGAGAGAATGCAGAGAAAAGAATGAAAATCGACGAAAAGTATCGGAGATAGCCCGAGAAAATATGTGTGTATACACAAACGAGATGTTAGTTACTTCAGACGCGCGAGCTACGCGTTTTACAGCTTTCTCAAGGTTTGCGCCCGCAGTTAGCCCCCACCGCTGTTGCAGTCGGATCGGATTAATTGCAAAACACACAAAAACTGAATCCCTTCCCAAGAGTTGCACTTCTTTGAGAATGATAACGCAGCACTGTACAGGCCCAGAAAGAAGCACACAGCCAGATAATTAGCAGATTCAATTCGAATCGCTTCACTTCACTTCACTTCACTTCACTAGTATCGTTTCACAGATACAAAGGAAACGCTCGTGCTGATGCGTTTCACACGAGTCGACAGAATGCTTCACTTCGAATATGTAATAGCAGCGGGCTAATACATGCCGTAGTACACGAAGAGTTTGTATCTAAATATTGTATCTTTCCGTAGCGGCGATATCCACTATATCCCACTATCCCACACTAGATTCACACACCGTAAGTACGGCAGTACTGTGCCGTGCTGTGCTCTGCTGTTGTACAATGCCGTCCTTGTCTAGCGCAATTGCTTCGTCGGTGTTGCTCCGTGTCTCTCCCCCTTTTGAATACTTGTGTGTGCGCTGAGCGAAAATTGCAATTCTTATAAGAGAGCCGACTCGAGTCAGAGTAAGGCGACGAAAAAAAAAACCGTCGTCTTAATTGTTTTCCAACCAAAAAAAAACCTTTACTTTCGGGGTGGCCCCACACAAGCAGATAATTTTCCACTGTCTAGAATGATTTGCTTTTTCCTTTTCAATCCACAGAATATTCCTTTTGTGATTGAGTAAGTTTTCTTGATGAACGAAATTCACTTTTTCAGTGGGCAAACGGACCGAACTCTCGGGAACACTTGGTTTCCGAACGATCTCTCAAACGTCACTGGATTTGAGATTTACATGAATTGGAAGAGATACTGGACTCTGGCTGGCGCTGGCTTGCGCGAGTACAGCAGCGCCGTACACACAACAGTGCGGTAGAGTACCTCAGTAGAAGGAAAAATACACAAACTGAGCAGATACATAGATAGATGCATAATGTGAAGAAAGAGAGAGAGAGAGAGTAACGAACAGGAAAACAATAATATCTTCCAGTTGGAATGTTGTGTAGCTTTATGGGGTTGGAAGGTAAACAGTCTTGTGAGAAAATATTCCAAGTGGACTAGTGAAATTCGTATGTGGGTGAAATCTGTACGAATGATGTGTGCTTTGCTGTGTGACCTTTGATAGAAAAAAATATTTTCAATTACTAGCCGCTGTTGGCATTCCAAAAACCACTCTTGCTTGAATTCACTGATTTCATTCGTTTTCTCGGGAGAGTCGAGAATGTATGGATTTTGGTGGGACATGAATGAACCTTGTTTATTTTTCATATTCCTCGCTGTTAGTGAGTGGTGACATCTGTCCGCAAGAACGGTGCTTATTTCTATCGAGCGACATCTGTGCGACGATAGAAGCATGATGGAGATTGGCATTTATGTGGCTTCAGTCCTTTTGCGTTTTGAACAATTTTATAACTTCATGAATTCGGGACAGATTCAAGGTCAATAGTGAGCAGTACACATTTATTCACATTGAAAATTGAACACATTGGTCACGTGGTGACCTCCACAATAGGAGCATTCTGATCTTTTCGGTGAAAATTTCGATGGTGCTATTGTGGCTGTCGAAAAATTGATCTATTCCTGTCTTCCATCCTAAATGGAATGCTTTTTAATGCACGTAAGAAAACATGAAAGCAGGAGTGCCTGAGTTATTGATAGACCTAATAGAGGCGTCAATCCTACAACAAAATGGTCAAGGGCAATTTTGTAGACTACTCCTTCGAATACATGATGGGAATCAGAACGGAATAGCCAAATAACAGTAAACGCGTCCATTTTCTAATTCCATCTTCAAGACCACGTCAGCTACAACATTGGCCGCGACCATTTTGTCATGCGACGTACAGTTTCCGAGATATAAGCAACCAAAATGTTGACAAAATGTAGGTGTTTTTATTTTTCATTTCATTTCATTTATTGATCCACATTTGATTGTGTATATCTCGAGAACGGTCAGTCCTTTGTAGACAACTTCCTCGACATGTTGGAAATCAGAACGCAACTAAGACCCGTCGAAGTTCGTCCCTCATATGAACGGGTCTTTGCAGTTATTCGTGTGACATTTTTTAAGAAACCCTTTTCGGTCACGGTTCTTTTTTTCTTTCGGTTTTTTCATTTCATTTCATTTATTAATTCCTAAGAAAATATCTCTGTACATTAAGAATGGCAAATTATTTTAAAGAATATGCCCTAAAATATGATGGCTGGGTGCTGTTGGAATCGGGTAGGCACTGACTGGCGTCAACCTGGCGATGCCCAGTGTTGTAACTTTTCCTACACACCAATTGTGCTTATTTTACCTCCAAGTGGTAGCCATCGGGTACTGGTTGTAGTTCACTCGAGCTCAACTTGCCAAACCTATTAGTGCGACTCTCATAAAAAAGGAACTGTTCCTCCAGGTTGGTGGTCGTGCCGTAGTAACTGCCCGGCCACAAAAATAAAACTATAGTTACGAAGCAACAACAAGCCTCGGAAACAGATGATTTTACTGATGACGAACCCTGCAGACGCTATACGGACAACGACCGTCGGATCTGTACGTGGAATGTAAGGTCCCTTTATAGGCCACGTGCAGGCGAACAATTAGCGCAAGCCCTAGACTGCTGCAAAGCAGATATAACCGCCATCCAAGAAGTGCGATGGAATGAACCGGACAAATGAAGGTTGAAAAACTGTGATATATTTATTACGGTGATTGCTACAAACATCAAGAAAGAAAACGAGAAGCGCATCGAGGACATTGAGGGATGTTACTGCAGGAACGATGTGCGGAAACTCTACCAGCAGGTAAGTGCACAAAAACCGAACGGAAGCCTGCAAGGACAAGGATGGAAACCTAGTAGAATTACAGTCGGGAATTTGGAAGACCATATCTGCAGACTGTATTACGGTGAGGACGACCAAATTACCACTGTCAGGCAGAATAATCTATCCGCCCTCCCGATCTAAGTGAAGTGACGGCAGCAATCGCCAAACTGAAGTCCAATAAGGCTGCTGGTGCCGATGGACTGCCTGCCGAGCTCTTCAAAGCAGCTGGTGATGATTTGGTAAGGTGCATGCATCAACTCATCTGTAAAATCTGGTCGGATGAAAGTATGCCCGATGGATGGAATCTCAGCATCGTTTGTACGATTCTAACGAAAGGCGACCCTCTAAACGGTGCTAATTATAGTCTCCTAAATATATCCTAATAGATCTTTTCTGCCGTTTTGTGTAAACGCCTGAAACCCTACGTTAACAGCCTGATTGGTCAATATCAGTGCGGGTTTAGGCCAGCGAAACCCACTATTGACCAAATATTCACATTACGGCAGATCTTGGAAAAGAGTGTCAAGTTGATACCCACCACCTATTCACCGACTTTAAGGCCGCGTATGACAGTATTTATAGAGACGAGTTATAGAGCGCCTTGTCTAGTGTTGGCATCCCTGCGAAACTCGTCCGCATTTGCAGAATGACGATGGAGAATGCCCGATGCTCTGTCAAGGTCGGTAAAGATTGTACCGAGACCTTTGATGTCAAAAAAGGATTTAGACAAGGCGACGCACTGTCATGTGACTTTTTTAATATTATTCTATCAAATGTCAACAACAGATGCACGATTTTCTACAAATCTGTGCAACTGCTCGCATATGTCGATGACATTGATATCATCGGAACAACACAACGGGCTGTCAGTTGGGCGTTTGTGAGCATCGAGAAGGAAGCGGCCAAGATGGGGCTTGCGGTTAATGAGGGTAAGACGAAGTATATGCTGTCTTCAAAAAAGGTCCACCAACACCGACGTCTTGGACAAAACGTCACTATAGACAGCTATAACTTCGAGGTAGTGAAAGACTTCGAAGTAAATACAAACAACGATACTACTGTGTAGATAAAACGGAGGATCACGTTGGTCAACCGCTGCATTTTCGCACTCAGTAAAGAGGAATAAAGCCATCTCTCGAAGAACCAAGATATCACTATATAACACCCTGATAGTTCCAGTCCTGCTGTATGGCGCAGAAGCATGGACTCTAACTAAAGCGGGCGAAGATATTCTTGAGCGATTCGAGAGAAAAGTCCTCCGAATTATTTTCGGTATGTACGGATGGTGTTTGGAGGAGGGGACTGAACGACGAACTGTACGGGCTGTACAGCGACATCGACCTGGTCAAACGAGTTCGAATCTCTCGTCTCAGATGACTAGGTCACGCCGAGCGAATGGACACCAATGCTCCGGCCTGAAAGTCTTCGATTTTAACCTAGAGGGACCACGCGGTAAAGGAAGACCACGCCTACGGTGGCGCACGCAGCCACAAGGGGACTAAATAAGTTGAACGTGCGTGGGTGGAAGCATCTAGCACAAGACCGGGCTAGATGGAGAGGCATGTTGGCTGAGGCCTAGGTCCACCCCGGACTGTAGCGCCAACCAAAGAAGAAGATTGCTATAAACTATAAGCAACAAAATCAGCTCCTATTTGGATTTGTCGTTAGAGGCAGACTTAGGCAAGAAGTCTAATCGTTCAGGTCCGTGAACGAGCGCCTTACGGCATTTCGCATCCAGGCTGAATTTGCTGACATAAGCCTTACATGCCCCCACAGATGGAAAAGATGACGACACCAAAGACAGGTTCTATGAATTCTGGGTAAAACGTAAGAACAATGCCTTAGCTACGACATTAAAATTGTCCTTGGCGATTTTAGCGCAGGCGATTGAAAACCTGATGTGCTGGGTTTCAATCCGCCACCACAACGAAACCCCTGGTTTGACAACGAGTGTCGGCAGGCGAATGCAGTCAAGCAAGAAGCATACAAAGCGGCACTGCAAAGAAAGACAAGAGCTGCTCGGGAGCTGTACGAGCAGAAGAGGAGAGACGAACACCGGCTTTTCAGGAGAAAAAAGGAGCATGAGAAGGGCGCGATCGGCAGAATAGAGGGAAATTACTGTAGGAATGAGGTAAGGAACGGATTTAGGCTGATCCACTTTGCTGCGGGGCGAAATGTTGTAGTAGCCAGTACAAAATTCCCACATCTCGATATTCACAAAGGAACATGGCGATCTCCTGATCAATCAACCATCAATCAGATTGATCACATTGCGATTGACGCAAGGCACTCCTCCAGTATTATAGATGTCCGAACGTTCCGAGGTGCCAACATTAACTCGGACCACCACCTTGTAGTAGCTAAGGTAAGGTTGCGGATATCCCGAACACCGCCAAGACAAAGAAATACTGTGAGAAGGTTCAACGTCGGCCGGCTAAAATCGTAAGAGATTGCCAAATCCTTTTCCCATCGTGTCTCCCTCAACCTCTTAAGAAATCCTACGCCGCCAACATCAAGTATTGAAGACTAGTGACAGCATTGCCAAAAAGCCATCAGAGATGCCGCCTCCAATGTGCTGGGTTTCAATCCGCCACCACAACGAAACCCCTGGTTTGACAACGAGTGTTGGCAGGCAAATAGAGCCAAGCAAGAAGCATACAAAGCGACACTGCAAAGAAAGACAAGAGCTGCTCGGGAGCTGTACGAGCAGAAGAGGAAAGACGAACACCGGCTTTTCAGGAGAAAAAAGAAGGAGCATGAGAAGCGCGCAATCGGCAGAATAAAGGGATATTACTGCAGGAATGAGGTAAAAAAGTTTTATCAGAGCGTAAAGTCAACCAGTCAAGTTTATAAGGTCCGAACCGAAGCCTGTAAGGGGAACATCTAAGTAGTCACAGTCGATGCTGAGGATATGGAGAAATCATTTCTGCAGACTGTATGACGGCGACGAATTACCAAATCTCGCTGTCAGGCAGAACGAACCACGTAGATCAACAATTCCGTCCACCTGACCCGGATAAAGTGAGGATTGTCATATCTAAATTGAAATCCATAACGCTGCGGGAGCTGACGGCCCTTATCCAGAAACCCCTTTCGCCTCGCTTGTCCAGATACCCCCCTCGGTTCTCTTGTCCAGAAACCCCTTTCGATTCCCTTGTCCAAGAATCGCTTTCGGTTTTGGTTCCCTTGTTCAGAAACCAATTTCGATTCCCTTGTCCAGAAACCCCTTTTGGCTCCCTTGTCCAGAAACCCCTTTCGGCTCCCTTGTCCAAAAAACCTGTTTCGTTTTCGGTTCCCTTGTCCAGAAACTGCTTTCGGTTCCCTTGTCCAGATCCCCTTTCGGCTTTGGTTCCCTTGTCCAGAAACCAATTTCGATTCCCTTGTCCAGAAACCCTTTCGGGTCCCTTGTCCAAATCCTCTTTCGGTTTTGATTCCCTTGTCCAGAAACCCGCTTATATGATAAATTCAATCTGTTCCCGTGAAAAGTTTCACAAGTTTCGTACAAACTGTTGGCTTTATTCAAACCCTCCTAAGTGAAAAACTCGGATATTTGAAAAAGAAAATCTGAAAAATGTGTTACTCTTTACAGACACTGCTTTAATGAAAATGTATCACAAGAAAAAACGGATGAACATGCTTTTGATGTCCCCCTCTCATAGTGACAAATTACAAATCTGACAGCACATTTTCTGATTGTTTCGATATTCAAACCAATTTCGTCTGCTATAAACTGTTCGTTAAAACAAAGGCTTGTAATCTTACTTATTTCGGCGAAATAAAATCTTTTTTCAATTATCCGAGGCCCACTTACATTCAAAACCCTGTTCATTGAAATAAACATTCCGTTTTTTCGTCAATTCATTTAAACGGGTTCGACTGTAGTTTTATTTGGATCTGTGTTCCTTGGAGTGAAGCAAATTATGCTCACTTCTTAGATAGATAATTATGCGCACATACATAGTTCCGACTCACGGTAGGCACAAACAATGATTCTTGTCCCATTGCAGGAATTGTGCTAGGCATGTGCTTGTGGTTGCTGAGAAGTTATGTCCTGACCCACTACGGGCTGTAGCGTCACCCATTTTATGGACACTGATATGCCCATGTTTAGGTTGTGTTCAAGGAACTAAGTTCTTTGCCCGCTCCCTATTTTGATTTCAAATAGAATTATTGCAATATACATACATTATATTGTTTTACATTAATAATGTTCTTTAATATTGTTAGTAAATGATGTAACATAAACATAAGTTTGCGTGTGGATTAAAAATACTAATTACTCGCTGGACAGGGTGGTTCACCATTTAAGATTTTGAGATTAATTTTTCATTTCCTTTACTTAGTTTCCATAGATGCGAATGTCAGTTGCTTCAATATAATGTTTCACGTGTGTATAAAAAGCAGATCAGTCTTCTGGGTTATTTTTTGTTCAATGTTATTATTCCGATTTGTTCATTGTGTTCATATTTCTGAAAGAAAAATTGGAGGTTTTAGAAGAGGTTTAGAAGGAGGTTTTAGAAGGCAACAATTTTCGGACAAACTACAAAGCTGAATATTGCTCTATACATTATGTAGCGCTTGGATTGTGTGGCGATCGTATAAACACTTTACTACACTAATAGAGGTGGCAAAGCAATATATAAATTCTAGTTGTCATAGCTTTAGATAAATAAACATTCACTTTCATTCTGGCAACCGAATAGTTAAGTTATTTATTTTAGTACTTCTCTAGAGAATTGTTTGTCATTACCAGTGTTACCTCAGGTTAAATTATTTATGAGTCCCAGAAGCTTAAAAAATAAATGAGCCACAAAAGTTTTAAGTTTTTACCACAATGTCTCCTTATGTGTTGTTGGAGAATTTAATACTACACTGGATCACTCGACTCAAGACTAGTCCATTACCATCCGTCGGAGGACCAGCAAGGGCTTCTGTGATGAAAGGCTTACAGAATCATCTCTCACCATATCAGCGCTTCCATCTGCAAAAGCAGGACAATGACGGAGGAAGTGCTCTGCACTGTCGTCGTCCTCTGCACAGGCACACGCATGGCAGAGGGTATCTTCGCTTAAAACAATCACATTTAAGTGTTTGCCAAAGTTGTTATCGCCCTAACAGGCGCAGATAGTCCGAACGCAAGTTCAGGTCTTGAGAAAGTTTCCTCTGATCCTTGTCGTACAAGCTCATCATCGATCTCAGTTTCAGCGATTCCTTGGTGTCTTGGAACCCAGCTGAATTTCAGTGAATTTTGACTGCCAATTCAATTTAGAGAGGATTTGCAATACTGAACTATTGTGGAAGTGTGAAAGGGTTGACTAAGACCTTAAGTACAGCCTTACTGTGCAATCTAATGTTGTCGCCCTATACGAAAACACCAGCGCAGAACCCTTCATGTGAAGATAATCAAAAGATACTACTACTTGGCTGGCCTGGCTCGAATTCTGGCCAGCGCCATTTCTGGGTGCGGTACTGGTATGTTCTCATGCATTTTAAATGAAAGGAAACAATAGAGCGTAGTTCACACCTCGCAAAGTTATGACAGTGGAAATGTGGTATAAGATAACGTTAGGTATTTTGTTCTTGAAAAAATGAGTTAAATCTAAATATTATGAGTCTTCGAGTCAGATTCAAGAATATGAGTCCTTTTGATTCTATAGAATCCCTTTAGTAACACTGGTCATTACAGATTGCAAGGTTGATTAAAATAATTTGTTTATGAGAGCACTGGGATAGGGGTACACTGAAAAAAATCTATCTGTAATCCAAAACTCCAAGATTAAAAGAAGGAACGCTTTTCTCCGTTATCGGCACGGAAAAACATAATGTTAAGAACAATGATGCACTTTTAGTCAATGTTTTCCCTTCTCTGAGCACACACATAACACTACGTTTGCTTTACACAAGAGTTGTTTGTTATGCGACTAATAGGACTCATACACCCATTTCCGTTTGTGTCGTGTGTCGCTTGATGTTTGCAGCGGCCGTCTGAATAGATTAAATGGTCTGCAGCGACTTGTCTGTGTCTTGTATAGTCAATTTTGCAGGAAAATTTATGCCGTAAGCATGACATTTGTCTGTGCCCCTTTTTCCGACCCGCCGACCACGACGAACCAATGTCTGTGAGGATTGTCCACACCGTGAGTGGCCAAGGATTGTTTGCACAGGCTTAACTCACTGGTCCATTTTGGGCTTGCACTCTTTCAACAATGTTTGTCTATCCAAAGCATTCCAAACTGCTTGCAAATAGTTCCAATACGATCTGCTTTACAAGCTAAACAGTATTCACCGGTTGTCGCTTGAATCAAACTGAATTTGAAAGCCTGGAGAAGAGATGGGAACCTACTTTATAAGTAGATCGACTTCATTTATTTATTTTCATGTATTTGCCACATAGCGACTTATTTCTACTTCGTTCATTTCGATTCTATTTAGAATGTATTATACTCATATAACCTGCCACATTCTGTAACATCTTTTTTAAAACCAAAGGGCCTAGGGCCACATGCGCCACAGCTCATAGACGAGCTCCCTTGTGCATTGAAAATTAACACGTACACTAGCAGTCGACGATTTTTTTTTGTCTACTTGGCGGTAACGTGAGGACACTGTTGTACTTGGCAAAGAAGTTTAAAAATAAATATTTTGTTTCCATGTCTCCTTCACTTTTTGTAAATCTACTTCGATTCTTTGAGCAATTTACCTCACTTTCTAGACACATTCTCATCTCTGGCCTGAAGTGCAATAGAGCATAAGCCTTTCCTACCACATGAGCAAAATGGGCATCATCAACGTTTGTGCATCGACGCCACATGGATTGGACAGTCAAGGTACGAAGCCACTAGAACTGTACAAATCTATCTCGAAAGTGGCATGAAGGTTTCATCCAAGCGAGGTCAAGTGAATGTTGCTCTTTTTCCAACGAGGGATGTACGGCTAGGCACAATAGACTACTTGTTGGAGCGCTATAATTTGACATTTTCAAATGTTTCTTGTTGCTAAGGTATCAGCCCAGGCTGGATGACTTCAGAAGTTTGAATTTACACATGTTTTTGGGCACCTCTTTTCAAACGTACGAAATTAAGAGACACCGCTGCAAAAACCTAGCTGCGACCTACGAACTCGATTTGTTTGCAGAAATGTGAAGTATACAAACTAGCGATGGGCAATTGCGAATAAAAACAATCGAATAATTCGATTGTACTAGCAATCGCAATTATTCGAATTCAAATTGAGCGGAGTCGATTGTTGATTTTCGATGTTTGCAGGTCCGATTCCAATCGCCAACGAAGGTGTGTATTCGCCGATTCTTCAAGTATGAGGGAGATTGTTGGATTGTGTGTATTCGGCGATTCTTCAAGTCTGAGGTAGAATTTGGATTGTGTGTATTCACCGATTGTCGCAATTGCCCATCTCTTTTTCATTGCGTTTGACTACTAAAATTTAAACTGTACATTTATGAGAGTGTGGGTACAATCCTCTCACTAATTGGATGAAGAATACAGTCCAATTCCCAATGTTCTTCTTTTGGTAGCTATAGTTTCTTATTGTAGACACAGCCTTACACTGATTTTGTACACCAACATATGAATAAATCGAGGAATACAAACATTTGTACAATGGGATATTAGTACCCGGCATTTTCTTGGTTGTAGTAGGTACTGAGAATAATCGATTCGATTCGATTATTATTCCATTGTTTTCTGATTAGACCGAACAAATCGACAATCGAATTCAAATTTGAACAATTGGCAATTTATTCGATTGTAATGTCCAGTATTTGCCGCTGACATTGACATCATCGGAAGAACTCAATATGCTGCCAGTAGGGAATTTGTGATCATGAAGAAGGAAGTGGCTATTTTGGGTCTTGCGCTGAGTGATTGCATGACAAATACGCAATTGACTGATACATTTTTGATGTAAGGGGCTCAAAAATCTAGGCTCTATATTAATCTATAGCGATGACCTCATTGCTGAGATAAGACGAAAGATAATCCTGGCGAAATACTTTGTCTTTGGCTTGGAAGGCAATTGAAATAAAGCCTCGAGTCTCGAAGAAACAAGCCATCTTTATATACATATGTAAGACGTTAATATTTTCGCTTAAAGAGGAATTATTTTATTCGGTCCCGTTTGTGAAGAAGGGGTTTGGAGAAGAAGATTGAACCAAGAACTCTACGAGCTACACAACGACATTGGCATAATCAAATGAGTTCGATTGTCGCGAATCAGATAACTAGAATGGAGAGATGAAAGAGATTGAACACCAACGCTTAGGCTTGGCAGTCTTTAAGTCCAACACCGATGGGAATGTTTTTAAAGTAATAGTAATAAACCGATCTTAGGCCCTTATGCCGAGTGTTAACTATCGATCGGATCACCAGTCGACAAAAACAACGATTGGTATCACTTTTGGTATTGCGTAACTCAGTCGACTGAGCATATCACTAATTGGTATAATACTGACAGCTGCGGCTATCATTCGTGTTTGCATAAACCTGAACACACGAATATTAGAAAATACAAGATGTGTGCTTTGCCAGAACAAAGTAAGCGTACAGTTGTGTTTAGAACTCCCATACGCCACATTATTTATGTTTGTGTGATTTTCCAAACAAATCGTGTGTGAAACACGATACATATTCGAATTATTACATTTCTGTACATAAAGGGTGATTTATTAGCTATTATCTTTTTGGCAACACTGGCTTAAACAGCTGACTCACGTTTCGTGTCTTGTTTCACTGTCAAACATCTTCAGTTTGGTCTATAATTTAGCCATGAATCGTCTTACAAACGAACAACGTTTGCAAATTATTGAATTTTATTATCAAAATGCGTGTTCTGTTAAGAGAGTTCATCGCGCGCTTCTTCCATTTTATGGTCAGTTTAATCGACCCACTGAAGCGGCTATTCAGGCTGTTGTGACTTAATTTCGCACTAAATTTACATTGTTGGACATTAAATCACCAAGACGCTTACGTAGAGAAACTGAAAATATCGCTGCTGTATCGCCCAATTTGAATGATGACCATAAATTATCGATTCGTCGCCGTTCGCAGTAATTGGGCC
Organism: Eristalis arbustorum; assembly: GCA_916610145.1. NCBI lineage: Eukaryota > Metazoa > Arthropoda > Insecta > Diptera > Syrphidae > Eristalis > Eristalis arbustorum. The sequence goes on along the minus strand of OU744320.1, from coordinate 51,314,470 downwards.
TCTGTTACTCAACAACGTGGACAATTTTGCGGAAGGATTTAGGTGTGATGCCTTTCAAAATACAGCTGGTGCAAGAACTGAAGCCGAACGACCTACCGCAACGTACAATTTTTGGTGAATGAGATCTTGGAAAGTTGGCCCAAGATCCACTTTTTTACCGAAAATTGTTTTCAGCGACGAAGTTAATTTTTGGCTCAATGGGTACGAAAATAAGAAGAATTGTCGATTTTAGAGTGATCAGTCAGAAGCATTGCAAGAGCTTCCAATGTATCCAGAAAAAGTCAGAGTTTGGTGCGGTTGATGGGCTGGTGGCATCATTGACCATACTTCTTCCAAGATGATGCGAAACGTAACGTAGCCGTGAATGGTGAGCCCTACCGTGAGATGATATTCAACTTTTTTTTGCCCAAAATGCAAGACCTTGACTTGCATGACATGTGGTTTCAACAAGACGGTGCCACATGCCACACAGCATGCGCAACAATGGACTTATTGAGAGCCGAGTTATATTAAAGTATATTAAACGCATTGGAAGTCAACATTGAAGCATTTATTCGTGAGATACCGGCCGAAATGTTGGAAAGACTATGCCAAAATTGGACTAAGCGGATGGACCATTTGAGACGCAGTTAAGGTCAACATTTGCCTGCAATAATCTTCAAATGTTAAATTATATGGACTGTACTATCGATTCAAATAAAGATTGCATGCATTTTTCTGAATGTTATGTGTTTTTTTTTTTTTTTGAAAAACTTTCCTGTAGCTTTTAAGAAATCACTCTTTTTTTATCAAATGTTAAATTTCTTAGCAAATGTCTTTATCCAAGTTGAAATTATAATAAGAATGTTTGGAACAGCAATATACATTTATTCACATGCGCATTATGAAAACAATGTTTATTTTACGATAAACACACAAAAATGATGTCAAATAGACAAATATTAACTGTGACCGACATTCAAATTACTATTCTTGGTCGCCGATCTTTAACTAGCAACCATCACTTAACTAGCGATGGGCGATTGCGAATGAAATTCACAATCGAATAAATTCCCAATTGTTAAAATTTGAATTCGATTGTCGCTTTATTCGGTCTAATCAGAAAACAATCGAATTATAATCGAATCGAATCGATTATTCTCAGTACCTACTACAACCAAGAGAATGCCGGGTACTAATATCGCATTGTAGAAATGTATGTCTCCCTCGATTTAGTCATATGTTGGTGTCAGTGTAAAAAATCAGCGTAAGGCTGTGTCTCCAATAAGAAACTATAGCTACCAAAACAGGAACATTGGGAATTGGACTGTATTCTTCATCCAATTAGTGAGAGGATTGTACTCTCACTCTCATGAATGTATAGTTTAAATTTTAGTAGTGAAACGCAGTGAAAAAGAGATGGGCAATTGCAACAATCGGTGAATACACACAATCCAAATTCTCCCTCAGACTTGAAGAATCGCCGAATACACACAATTTAGCAATCTCTCTCTGACTTGAAGAATCGGTGAATACACACATTCGATGGCGATTGGAATCGGACCTACAAGAAACGAAAATCAACAATCGACTCCGCTCAATTTGAATTCGAATAATTGCGATTGCTAGAACAATCGAATTATTCGCAGTTGCCCATCGCTACACTTAACCATAGTCGACATTCGCTATAAGAACCTTAATCAACTGAGTGCGCCTAGTCCTATTTGGAAAGGCACTGGAATGATCGGAATGTAGCGCCAGCCAAAGAAGAAGATTGATGAAAACTGATCTACATAGTTAGTAACACAAATGGTATGAGTACTTACAAACATTGTGAGATGTTCTCTTGGTGAATCTAATTTGTTAAATAATGACCAAAAAATTGATAATATAAATTAGCTAACGGCAACTTACTACCATTTAAACGTACTTAAGGCCTTAGATCACTTAGGACCAGAAGCTATTCCAATTCTAAAATGGATGTCTAAAAACTTCTATAGGATAAGAACAGTTATATACAATATGAAATAAACGTAGATACATGTATGTATATGTATATTATATTTGTTTTGTTTTCTTTTTTATTGAAAAAATAATAATAAATAGAAAATACAACATAAATACAAGCAATTGATTGATAAATAAAATAGCAAAATTTAGCTCGTTACAACAACATTTTTGATTTTGTTTTCTTTCTTTTAATACTACATTTCATTTCAAGTCTTCCAAATAGTGAATGTTAGGTTATGTTTGTGTCATTTAATTTCATTGTATTCAATTTTAATTTACTTTCTAATATAATATTTATTTTTGCAAAATTGACCGAGTACATCTAAAATTCTCATTCAAAGAATTTTTTTCTCACATTTGATCTCTACACTTAAATCGGTTTTTTCTTCATTTTTTTCGTGAAAGGGGGTTAACATAATAGGTTAGGTAGAAAATTGAAGCGTATTCAATTTGGATAAATGTCAATAACGCATTTATAATGAGATGTTTTTTCGCAAAAACTAATTTTGGGGCGAGGAAGCAAGTCTTTGGGTAAATGTTTTTTTTCTTTGTTCAACTAAAAAGAAATCAATGAACAATGAATTTTCAATTTACAAACGAGTATATATAAATAAAAACCCTCTTTCGAAAGCATTTCATTAACAGGAATTTTATTTTGATGATAACATGTGTTTTATGACTTGAAGATAGAGGACTACAAACTTGGAATAACAACACACGATAGTATAAACTGATAATGTCGACAGAATTGGTTTGGTTTAGATTTTACAACTTCTATCACATTCTATCATTGCTTACAAGCAACCAAATAATCAGCGACACATTTTTATGATTGCTGTTTTTTGTGTGTACATCACTAGAATGTTTCCAACGCTCTGCCATAATGAAGACAACAATGCAACTGTGTGTATGCAGAGTTCAAAACGGAAATGGAATGTGTTTTTTACTTTATCCACGGCTTGATTGATAGATGGTAATATCAATCAATTTAGAGAAGACTACATACAGCGGCAACTTGTTGGTGAAACAATTCATGAGTACTGCCGTTGAAGGATGGAATATTTTATAGAGAATGGAATAACAACTCGATTACGTATATCGAACTAAAGAACGCTACACAGAAGAACGCAGCAAAGAATTTGAAATTTACAAGAAATATGGGTAAACGTACCGCGGACTAAATACATTTATTGATCGACATGAAAACATTATGCTTTTATGATTTACTGATTACAAACGGCAATTGAGGAAAACATCAAGGTTTTTATCTATGGACAGTATGCCTGCATACATCTGTTAAATAAATTATGTGGGTGGCGCACCAGCCCGTGAAGGGCCAGGGCGTAGCTTCTCAGCAACCAATCGTGTTGTGCGGGGTATTGTTGTTTCACGAGTAGAAGGGACTACAGTTTTATGTCAACTGCGAACGACCAAGTTTGAGAGGCTCTTTCTAGCCAGAAAATACTCCTTGATCATCATCAGTGACTCGCAAGAGGTGGGGCCGCGAAAATTATTGATTATTTATCACATTATTTAAATCAGCCGCATTCGAATCATTGCTGAGTAACGAGAAATGTTTTTGCTTCAGATTTCATGCTCTCCATTTTTCACAGATTTGGATGTCGATCAAAAGTGGATTGATTGGCCTACATATCAATCAATCTAAATAACTCAACAATATTCGATAGATACGAATCTCTTCTGCAATGGCCCAGGGATAAAAATCGTTTTCACTTGACGAAAAAAAAATGGACACACTTTTTATGCAAAATATAAATGTCAAAATGCACTAGAATTATTATACGGGCCAAATCGCTTATAGCGTAGGATAAAATGACGGTTTCAGATGCTTCTCGTTTTTAACGACCAAAATAGTCAGACCGCTGAAGGTTTTTATGACTGTACTTTAAGGATTGTTATCTGTTACGCGATTTCAAACGCAATAAGCAATCTTTGCCATGGCACAATTTTGATGTCTGCATGCAGTGAATTTTCGTATACCTCAATCAATTATTTATCATCTTATTTATCAACTTATTAGCATCAATGTAGAATATATCAACTTACTTCCTGTCTAACCTTTTATCATTTAAGTTCTGATCTATGTCGGCGTTTAACGTTCGATCGTGTTTACGTTTCACAATTTTACTTTTTCTGTTTCAATTTAGGTCCAACCGAGAGTCTTTTATTTTGTATGCATTATGGAGCAATAAACGAAACAATTTGAACACTTGAAGGGACAACTTTTCGTTTCAACGAATTCATGTCAATCGTTTGCTGTCGTAAGTTTGTTTTTTGTATGGTTCAGCGTAAGTCATTTCTTGGCTTAAGTTATCAAATATCCCTTAACTACTCGCTTTCGAAGAGGATTGTATGAAATAAATGAAAATCGAGCATAATAACTAAAAAAAACAGAGAAAAACACATATAAATATATAGCTTATACTTTTGATTACATTTCATCTTAAAACACTTTCTATTAATTTCTTATTTAATCAGTTACTTTCATATTTTGTAGTGAATAACTTCATAAAGAAAAATATAATTCTATTTTTAGTAACACTTGTTTTTACATCTATTATTTCTAGTTCTACGTTTTAGTGAATGTTTCTATGGGTATCCTTTGTATGTTAATTTGCTTTTTCGTTTTGATCTAATGATTCAATGAATGGTAATAAAAAATATAATAAATTATGTATGCCAAACAAGGAACCATATTAATTCTAGCAAAATTTCAGTTTATCGAGAACAAATTTTGTTTGTCTTTTAGTTTATACTCTTTATGATTTGTTTTATATTTATTTTAATTTAATTCTTGTTCATGAATTGTGGGTATGAGGGTATCTGGGGCATCTATAGTTCATGGTAAATCATATGAAGTAAACAAATAAATGAGAACAATAACGCTACAGTTACAATAAATACATGATTTACGTTAAACAAATTTTAGGCAAACCTTTCACTGGGAAATGTTCTCTTCCACATTTTAATACATGCGTTTCTGAAAGTAAACAAATAAACAGAAAAGATTGTAATTAGAAAATAGGAAGATAATGAAATGTGTCGTGATCAGGTGTACAATTATGTTCTAGCAAAGATAATATAATACCAAGATGGGCCATCCGGTTGGATGAAATCACTTTCAGAGAAAACGACCAAAAACCAGCACACAATTTGCTCTCGTCTTGTCTTCTACTACATACTAGTGATGGGCATAATCGAATGATTTTAAGAATCGAATTATCACGAATGACTACTAACTACTCGAGAGATTTCTAATCACTCGAATGACTACTAATCACTCGCGTGACTACTAACTAATTACAAACAACTAACACAAGATAACGCGACAATTGCCTAACTTCAGCGCAAGAACAAGTAAGAAATAGTTCTCGTCGATAAATACTCATCAAGAACGTAGAATGAACATCAGAATGAAAAAAAACTCAAGTATTACTCGGTGCATTAATAAAAACATCAACAACAACAGTAGGTCCAGAAGTGTTACTTTCGAAGCTGTTTTATTTGTTTCCACCGAATCGTTTAAAAACAACTTGTCGCAAATCACTTTTATTCTCCTCATGTTCCTGATCAGTAGCTCTCGACAAGAATTTTTTGTTACTCGTTCTCGCGCTGTTGATACATTAATCGAGTTTTTTTGTGTTAGTAGTTAGAAGCCATGCGAGTGGTTAGTAGTCACTCGAGAGATAAGTAGTCACTAGAGAGATAAGTATTCATTCGAGTGACAAGTAGTCATTCGAGTGGTTAGTAGTCACTCGAATGCTTGGTAGTCATTCGAGCGATTAGTAATCATTCGAGTGATTGATTGAGAATCGAGATGTTCTCGAGATGTTGTAATAATCGATTATCATTCGAGATATCATTCGAATGCACCCATCACTACTAAATACCCAATCTACATGTACATTCACATATGTCCGAATTTAACATAAGCACAGCTATGGAGTATGATTGTGGGTCCAAACATACCCAACCAACAAACACAATCAATGATTAGACAAATTTCAGATTTTTGAATTTTTCAACAAAACCAAACAATTTTGCTCCAATTGTGAACATCAAGCAATTGAACGGATTGACGGACTTAGATAATATTGGAGAGATAGCCTCCTTTCTTGGTTCATGGTGTTTGCCGTGAATTCATACAAGTGCCCATGTAAATTGAATTCCCACGTACACTTTCTATGAATTTCATTATATCCCTCACAACGCTGTGCGCAAATTCTTGATGGCACTCCAGACCATACACGGAAATCGGGAAAATCGAATTTAACTTCCGTTTGGCCATCCATTTGCTCATATATAGTCAACTTCAAAATTAAGTCTATACCATTAGTAGAACATATTGTTTGTATTCTCAAAAAATCAAATCCAAAAGGGACTCAAAAGAGAATATAAACTTAAATGCAATTTAAGTCGAGTCAGGTCTTCCTGAAGCTCTCAGAGAGTCCAACCCTGCCAGGCGAAACAATCGACGACCAGTGGAACCGTTGTCAAAACGCCATCAGACAAGCTGCCTCTGATGTGTTGGGTTTTAAAATGCCACCTAGAAAAACAATGACTGTCGGCAGGCGCATTCAGCGAGGCTAGCGGCATATAAGGCGACGCTGGATAGAAGGACGAGAGCGGTTCATGAGCTCTACGTACTTAAAAGAAGGGAAGAGCACTAGCTTCTCAAAAAGAAAAAGAAGGAGCATGAGAAGCGCGTAATCGAGGAAATGGAGAGGTGGTACGGTAGAAATAATGTCCGAAAATTTACCAGTGGGTGAAAGTGAAAGAATGTCGGAACGAAGAGGGACAACTCGTAGTAGAGTCGCCGTCTCGATACTGAGAACTTGAAGGATCACTTCTGCAGACTGTTTAACGGCAAAGATGACACCAATACCGCTGTCAGGCAGAATGTTCCACTCCACGCAATGGACGACGATAGAAGATTCCCCTCGATCTAGACGAAGTCAAGATAGCGATATCGAGACTTAAGTCAATCAAAGCTGCTGGAACGGACGGAACTTTTTAAAGCAGCTGGAGATGATCTGGTTGCGCACATGCAGCAGCTCATCTGCAAAATATGGTCGGAGGAAAGCATGCCCGACGAGTGGAATCTTAGTATCGTTTGCCCGATCCACAAAAAAGTAGACACCTTTGACTGCGCCTACTATCGGGGGATAAGTCTCCTTACCATCGCCTACAAGATCTCCTCTCCCATTCTGTGTGAGCGCCTGAAACTATTCGTCAACAACATGATAGATCCCTATCAATGCGGTTTCAGGCCTGGGAAGTCCACTATCGATCAAATTTTCACATAACGGCAGATCCTCGAAAAAAAACCCAAGAGTTGCAGATCAACACCCACCACCTATTTGTCGACTTTAAGACCGCATATGACAGCGTGCATGGAGACGAGCAATACAATGCCATTCCTGCCAAACTCGTCATGTTGTGCAGAATGACGATGGAGAACTCTAGCTGCTCCATCAAGGTCGGTAACGAACTCACCGAGACCTTCAATGTCAAAAAAGGTTTTAGACAAGGCGACGCGCTGTCATGTGACATCGTCCTGGAGAAGATCGTGCGAAACTCACACGCCAACACTAGAAGCACGATCTTCCAGAAGTCTGTGCAATTGTTAGCATACGCCGATGACATTGACGTGATTGGAAGAACATAGCGAGCCGTCAATGAGGCTTTTGCTAACATTGAGACGGAAGCGGCTAAAATGGGTCTGGCGGCGAATGAGGGCAAGACGAAGTATATGCTGTCCTCAAAAAAGGACATACAACATCGACGTCTTGGACAGAGCGTCACAATGGGCAGCTATAACTTCGAGGTAGTCAAGGACTTCACCTACCTCGTCTCCGGAGTAAACTGTACAAATAGCATCAGTACCGAGATCAAGCGTAGGATAACTCTTGCCAACCGCTGTTTCTTCAGGCTCAAGAGGCAATTGAGTAATAGAGCCCTCTCTCGAAGAACCAAGTTGACTCTATATAAGACCTTGATCATCCCAGTCCTGCTATGCGGCGCGGAGGCATGGACAATCTCGAAAGCGGATGAAGAGGTCCTTGGTCTCTTTGAGAGAAAAGTTCTACGCACGATCTTTGGTCCTGTTTGTGTTGACGGGTTCTGGAGGAGAAGCTTCAATCACGAACTGTACGGGCTGTACAGCGACATGAGCTTAGTTAGGCGTCTACGGATCCAACGCCTACGGTGGCTAGGTCATGTAGAGCGTATGGACACCACAGCTCCGGCCCGAAGAATCTTCGAATCCGAACCTATGGGGCAACGCAACAGAGGACGCCAGCGTTTAAGGTGGCGCACCCAAGTGGATAAGGACCTCAACCAACTTGGTGTGCGAAACTGGAGACAGCTAGCCAGAGATCGCGCTAGTTGTAGAGGCTTGTTGGTTGAGGCCCAGGTCCACCCCGGACTGTAGCGTCACACAAAGAAGAAATAAGTTAAGGATTATGAACTATTAAATACGCCAACCAAGAGAAACATTAACAAAATAGGGATTGTGATTGAAACAAACAGCACTCAACTGGAGAGAAGAAATAAGAGCATACTGACACAACAAGCGAATGTTCATGCATATGAGGATATTGTTGAAATATGTGTGCTTTATAAATTTGCGTGCTCACCGCTCCCTCAGAAGCAATAACAGACTTAGTAATTAGTTCTGCGTGTGACTTTACTCCATGTGATTTGGGGTTAAAATAAATGTAATATACGTCGTGGCCATTAGTGGCTAAACCACTATTTAAGTGGAAATTTCTATTGATTCTAATCGGATTGACGCTTAAGCTCTCACTGTGAAATCGGGCAATGTGCATAGTGATGAAATCGGTTTATCTTCTTTGCAAAGAGGCCCCATTCCTTCGAATATTTACTTTGCTAAGGGAACAGTTGAACTGACTCTGGTTTGCTATTTTCTTTTCAACTTCTTAAAATATATACATCGCACTGATTTGTCACACCAAGTTCTCCTTGTTGTCGCTCAAACGACCTTTTGCATTGCCTTTTTTAACACAGAATGTCGCGCCGAATGGACTTAGGTAATCAAGAAATGGCATAGCTTGATCTTTTCTCCCAAATGGTGGACAAGCAACCAATACCAAACATTCAAAAAATGTGGTATCTAAAAACACACTTAACCGGAGAAGCGGGGCATCTCATTCGCCATTTGTCACTCACGGAGGACAACTATAAAACGGCATGGACCATGCTTCAAGTTCGCTACAACAGCATTAGGCTCCTTACGTCAACACAACTACAAGAAATAACGGGACAATCAGTTCAAACTCAGCGTCAACCCTCTGCATGGCCCATCAAGGCTCTCCATGATACCACTCAAGAATGCCTTAAGTCGGTATTGAAACCGAAACCTGGGACCGTCTAATACTTCATTTACTAGAACCCCACCAAGATCAAAATACAAGGGTCCTGAACGAACAATTAATCAAGAAACCGAAGTGCATAAGTACATACCGTAAAGGAATTCCTAACGTTTATTGACAACCAATTTCATCACTAGAATCAATCGGACGAAGTAAAAGGGATCCGTCAACGCGTGAACGTAAAGTTGCAATTAACAACAACTGGTTTCATACTCTTCTTGAAGCATTTTTTCTGCCGATGATCATACCACCACAGCCTATACCAAAAAATATTTTACTGGCAGGTCCGAAGTTCAACATTCCCGACAACACAGATGTTCTCGTTGGTGCAGAATTCTACCATCAACTACTCTCTATTGGACATATGAGGTTGGCTAACAATGTACCTACATAACAAAATACGGTCATCGGGTGGGTTCTGGCTGAAAAGGTAGGTGAAACAGCCAAAAGAATGCAACGTGCGGCATCTCAACTTATGATGGAACCTGGAAGAAGTTGAAGCGGCGCGTAGCAAGTTGTTAAAATCAGAAGAGATGTGTGCAACTCACTTTGCACAAAACACGCAGAAAACCAATGACGGTCGTTTCATGGTCAAACTGCCATTCCATGGGAATGCATCTACCCTTGGCAGTTCCAATGAAATACCGTTTAAAAATCGACTGCTCACGTTTCTGCAACACATAAGAGATACTGAATTCCGTATTTGAGCTGTCGTTTACGACATAAGGATTCGGTGACATCTTAACCACAAATAGACAAAAAATAGCGATGGCCTGTGTTGAACCAAGAACGTAAATGATTAAAATAAAGTAAGTTCAGCAAGATCATTAGGCTGTGGCGCGTTGACTCATATGCACTTGAACTTAAATGTCTAGGTTCAATCCCTGGTGCAACCTCTAAAATTTGCCCTTTTTTAAAAGAGGTGGTGCCCTCTTCCGATTCACTGGCAATCCTCAAAGAGTAGTAACTGTCTGTCTGGAGTAACTGTCTGTTCGGAGTCTGCATAGATTTGTCGCCCCTTTCAGTCGTGAGAGAACAATAGAACGCTCAACACTAGTGGTTACCGACCTTCGATAAGTCGAAGTCTTGATAACTCGAATAAAATTAGTTGGCGTGAAGACTCAAATTCACATGTAATTTTACACTTGATACCTCGATTTTGTTTTATGGCCAGCGTTGGCTAGAGTTGTCGAAATTCGACTGCATGTTGCGTGATTTAATATAAACTTACCATCTCAAATATATTCGTTAATTCAAATGTTTCTTTCTTTACTACTTTCGTACACTCGGGTACCTTTTAAGCATCATGACTAGCAACGGATTCCAAATCACTATTATCTTCGCTACCAGTTGCTTCGGTGGGATCGCCCATCGCAACACGTGCATATTCATCGGTGTCGATACTCTTACAAAAATGTATAGCGTACTTCAGCTTTTCTAAAAGTACAGCCTGAAAATAAATACGAAAGCGATAAAATAGATTCGATAAGCGGTTGTGTAGACGACAATTACCTTGCACGAATATCGTGGCATCTTGAGGAGGAAAAAGCATGTATAACTCTCGGGGAGGAAGTGATCGGGAGGATTCTTCTCCAGGACCTGAAGCACAAAATCTCGTCCGCGAAAATCGGCAATGGTGCGTGGCAGTCTTGTTCTGCCCCAAACAAAACGTAGGAATAGCGAGCGTTCCTTAAATTGTAGGAAAAACCGATGAACAAACTGCAAAGCTATACAGGGTCTATTACTTACTTGATTCGAGAACTCTTCCATTACTTCCCAGAACCATGAGACAAGCGATGAAGTCGGATCGAATCCTTTATAGGTGGCAACGGATTTTAAGAGACCCAATGGAATGTCTGGCGATCCGCAAACCATTGCTTGGAGTTCAGCTGCCGAGAATAACGATAGCAGAGGCACGGGTATCACCTTAGACATGCCATCACGAACGGCTTTTACTTGTTCGTCAAATTCATGCAATCGGAAATTCAAGGCAAGTCGAACGTACTCATGTCGATTCTGTGGTGTGATTCGTGTGTAACGTGTGGACAAAGGCACTTCGTGACCCTTAGCCGAGGATGTTGAAAACGGCAATTCGAGTGTGCTAAATACTTTCGGATCATCCTCCATGTTGCGAACGCAAAGAAGACCCGCCACATAATCACGGTCGACTTCGGTAAGGTCACTCGGACGCAGACTTTCACCGGCCAATTGTCGCCAAACTGGTTCGGCAAGACTGGAAACAGGAAAAATCACAATAGTTTGAATAAAATCCTGAAACAAGTTCATTTAAAGCAACACTTACTTAAGGCTCAAGGGTGATCCAGTTCTAACCGCGATTCCCATTAGCACACCCAGAAACCTAAACATGTTCATCTGAAGCACTGAAGTTAACATTGGATCGAGTAGGAAGCAATCTCGATTTGCTCCAGCTTCTCCCCGACCATTTGGTGTGTTTATCAAGAGTGGTACGCTACCGTTCTGCAATTCATCGCACATCTCTGCAATCGACTCTGAATAGCCGCCACCACAATCGTCGACACTCTCGCCAACAAATTTCACTTTCCACACTCTGTGCGGCAGCGATAGAGCCTCTTGCGTTAAAAGTGGAAGTTTCTGAACCATTTGACCGAAAACACTCTTCATTCCGTCGACACCTGCTAGGCCATTTCCGGATTTGGTTCGTGAACGTTTCACTTGAATTCGATTCAATTCAATTACTGGACCATGTTGCTTATCACGCACCATTGTTGTTTGGATTACCTTTCGGAAAGCTGCCTCCTTGATGGTGTACACAAGGACATCTTTCAATGCACCCAAGCTCAGTTCTCCTGATATGGGCAGCATGGCTAAACATGGACACACCAGCTCTGAAAAGTGATGTAAGAGGACCAAGCGTGCATGAAGGGCTTCGGGCGGAAGGTCTCGCACAAGATCATATTCGAGTGGTGGATTTGGTGGTGGGCGGACTCGTTCGGTAAGCTGCGATGTAGACAGAGCTAGTGTGTGTGCCGAGCCACAAGTGACTTTAACAATATGTTTTCCTTGTAGCGCCGTTACCAAGCGGGGTCTCTGTATTGCGCTCACTGTTCCGTCGCCAAGTTGTCCTTCGTCGTTGTCACCCCATGTGTACACTTCTCCCGTATCACTGCATGCTACGCAGTGTAGGGAGCCGGTGGCAATAGATATTACTTTCTTGCCCTGAAGCGCTGCGACCTTCTTTGGCCTTCGCACATGGTCCACGGTACCATGTCCCAAACGATGATAGTCACCCTTGCCCCAAGTGTAAACGGCGCCGGAGCGTGTCAACGCCACGGAAAATTGTGACCCACATTCGACTTTAATCACTCCCAAGCCGGAGAGACTCTCGATCTTCATTGGAACTTTGCAGCCATCCGAACCACCACGACCCAGCTTGCCGTAGTCCCCATCCCCCCAGCTCCACACATTATCATCGTCCGTGATACAAAGGGTTTGTGCGTCCCCTGATCCACAGGCAATGTCAACAGCTCTGTATCCGAGCAGAGCTTCTACAAGCTTGGGTCTCAACTGGTCCTCAGAGTCACCGTGCCCCAAACGACCGTAGCGGCCTTTTCCCCACGTCAAAACATGACCAGACGAGGTTATGCATGCGGAGTGTGCACTGCCGCATGCTATGTCTACAATTCCAATGCCAGAGAGTGCGTCGATCAGCTTCGGTCTGTCATAACTCATTCGATTGCTGTGACCAAGTTTCCCGTCCTCTCCTTCGCCCCAGGAGTACACTTCTCCATCTGCTGTCAGGGCAAGGCAGTGCTTACCGCCGGAATTCACTGCGACTTTCTTAACAAACACGTGCTGCAGGGATTCGACTAAAGTCGGCGTCGATACTGAATCGGTGCCACCAATTCCCAAACGCCCTCCAGATCCGTAGCCTGTAGCGAATAATTTTCCATCTGGTGTCACTGCATAAAGCGTCTGCTCGCCGCCGGCCAACTGAAGCGGACGAAGCAGACTCAGGGCTTCACATGGAGTCGGTGTTTTGATTCGACTTCCTTCAAGACCACCCAACTGACCTCTGTGATTGTGCCCCCATCCGTAAATAGTGCTAGCACCGCCCCAGGATAATGCCCAATCCTCCGGCCGTCGATTAAGCCACTGCAGCAGTTGACTGTCGTGTTCCGCTTTGAAAAGGTTATGGTCCTCGTGCAAGAGCTGAGTTTGTTCGTTGGAAGCCTTCTGATCGACGTCCTGCATGGATAGCGACAGTATCGAGTCTAAGTAATGGATGAAGTGACTGGTGCTTGGCGTCAGCGAATTCACCATTGATGCCGCTGTTGCAGTGGGCTGTTGTGGTTGCAACGAAGGTGGCGGTGTTGGGGTTGCATTGCTCGTCGTGCTCGACGATAATGAAGTGGTGGAGTTCATCATTACGGACGACGATGGTGATGCGTTCTGTGGAGGCATCATCTCGGAAAATTTCTTCTTCACTTCAAGGCAAAATGCTCTCGGCAATTCAGTTCTCTTAATTAATGACTGTGCTACTCGCACGGCTATGCAGTACCGTTTGAACCACACCCACTTATGCATGTCGGCTGGCGGCAAAACCGAGTCCAACTGCATGTCGCAAGCCAAGGCGGCGAGCGTCTTGAAGTAGTCAGAATGCATAAGGTGGATTCCGCCTCGAACTTGTGGTTCTTCGTACTCATACTGCCTCAGGAACTCCGGAATCAGTGGCATCAAAATGGGATTCAGAGAGGGATCGAGTACTTTGGGCGCATGTTTTGCTGTAAGAACGCTATGGAGCTTCCGTAGGGACCAAATTCGCTGGGCTGTTGTAAGCGAACTCAGTTGTGCGCATGCAGCAAGTGCCGCTGCAAGTCGCAACAGTACACTCTGATTATTGGGCCCCAATCGTGAATCCAGAAGGGCCATCACAAGGGGCATTGAAGGCTGGGATAACACCGAACGGTCAGAGCCCCTTTCCTGCGTTGACGACGCCGGCATAATGGCATGTATCCAAAATTTCCAACCCCACCCATTCACAGAGTTATCGCTTGTGAATTTCCATCGCACTTCATCGCCTGGTATGCGAATCTCCGGCGCCCATTGGGCAAATTCACGTCCCGATCGTGTTGCTATAACCCGACCCGATCCGTCCATAATAACCAAGGGATCATTTCGTTTTTCAGTCGAACATTGCGAGTCGAATTCAAGACGGAGGGCCTCAGCACCAGGGATCTTGACATGCCCCAACGTCGTCACATCGTCAACGTACGGGTGACTGCTCTCTTGCATGATAGGCTTGGGAATCTTGCCGAGGCAGTGCCTGGACGTGCACAGGTCTTCCAATTCCGTAATGCACGTTTCAAGAAGCATTGACCCTATGGCAGGTGAATTTGAGCCCAAGGCAATAAGCGTATCTGCGATGGTCTGCGATGTGCAAGGTGGACCAGTGCGTCCAGCCACGCTCAGCTTGAGTAGTTCCACAAGACTTTTCGCTTCGGTTTCTCCCAGCAGCGAGGTAAAATCATCGAGACCAGTCAGGCTCGACTCAGCTATCATCTCTTCCTGGTGTGTCATCGTGGCCGCCATGACGGACATCGCACTTGCTGACATTTTCGAGTGCTTATGCGGGGCGTTGCTTGAAATGGACGCTGAAAGTGAAAGAGATCCTGTTAAGCTTTGGAACGCACTCAGTGGACCAGCCGGTGCAGGAACAACCTCTGCCTCCGGCGACGGCTCATGAACTGCTGGGTCAGTGGCATCTGCGGGCGCTTCACCACCGCCTTGTGCGATTATCTCATTGTTGTTCGCTACCGTGGTGCTGGGATTGGGAGTTCGTTCCGGATCCTTGAAACTCTCTGAGTTCTCAATTTCACTTGCGAATTTCTCGTTTAAATTGATCTTACTATGGCTGGTCAAGGCGGCAACTATTAACTGCCGTGCTTGCAGAATACTCATCGCATTCAGTACATAGTTCAGAGCGGTTTGTCGTGCACCATAAGTTTCCAGCGACAGAAGTGTTTCACTCAACGACACCTTGGACTGTGTTTTGCCAACCGACGGAGCAAGCAGTGATGGTGTTGGTTCTGAGTCGTAAATACCCAAACTACTGCCGCCTAGTGGATCCTTGGTTGTTGCGAATGGCACTGGTCCTTTCTTTTCTTCCTCTGCCGGTGATTGCGGAAGACCCCAGGCAACCGAGTGAGAGCTACCACATGCAACTCTGTTAACGTACACAGAATCCAGACCAATCACAAGGGCAGGCTTGATATTGACCATTGTGTTTCCGGATCCTTGTTGTCCATGATCGTTGTCGCCCCAAGCGAACACCTGGCCACTGTCGGTAACCGCCAGACAGTGCAGAGCACCGACAGCAACATGTATAACCTTTCGGCCGCGCAGTCCTTGTATCGGTGCAGGCTTTCTCACATGCTGATCGCTGCCGTGTCCCAAACGATAGTAGTCGCCCTTGCCCCATGTCCACACCTCTCCGGTTCGGGTAAGCGCCAGACTGAACTGAGCTCCGCATTCTATTTGAATTACACCGATACCAGTGAGCCGCTCGATTTCGTGCGGAACAGAAGAACCTTCGGAGCCTCCTCGTCCCAGTTTGCCAAAATCACCATCGCCCCAAGAATAAACCGCCCCATCCTCGGTAAGAGCTAGAGTCTGCGCATCACGGCTTCCACAGGCGACCTAGTAATAAGATGAATAATTGTTTGGACACATGAAGACTTTTGATGGATTGAACACAAAGATGGTGCAAAAGAGTGAACATGAAAAAACAACGTTGAGTACGCACCTGTATGACTCGTTTTCCGGACAGTGCTGCCACCAGTTTCGGTTTCAGTTGTGTGACATTATCACCGTGACCCAATCGTCCGTATTCACCAAGACCCCAGGTGAAAAGTTCTCCAGAAGATGATATGGCAGCACTATGCGAGGATCCACAAGCAATGTCGCGTATCTTCTTCGCACGCAAGGTCTCAATCATCTTCGGCTTGTCCATAGTCAAACGGTTGCCGTGGCCGAGTTTTCCATCTTCGCCTTCACCCCAGGAGAACACTTTGCCGTCAAGAGTCAGTGCGAGCGCGTGTTTGCCGCCAGAGTGAACAGCCACCTTCTTTACAACGTACTGATGCAAAACCGGCACTTGTCTCGGCACCGACACATTGCAGTTATGTCCCAATCCCAATCTTCCATTTGTCCCCTCACCACAAGCATACGCTTTTCCATCTTGGGAAACAATGAACAATGACTTTGAGCCACCAGCAATGTGAATGGGTCGTAAGCGGCTGAGCGTTTGTGAGAATGTCGGCACTTTTACCTTGGAGCCCTTCAGGCCTCCCAGCTGTTCTTTGTCGTTCAGGCCCCATACCATTACCGTGCACGGCGGTTCACTTTGTGATGTTTTTACGCCCGGATAGTTAGGCACAATGCTTGATTCGCTAGACAAGCTTTCGTATTCGCATGCTAGGAAACCAGCATCCATAAGCATGAGATCCAAATCAGTTTGTCGCCGTCTTCCGACAATATTTATGCCATGAACCTTGCATTGAATGCCATTATTCCGACAGTGTTTGATCACAATTTCAACGTACTGGAAGTATTGACGAACGTCGTTCATTAGCGAGACATTTGTGTCATTATTCTTCACCGACACCCAACTGTACTCTTTCAGATTTTGAATGCTATCGCCGACCCGAGTCACAATCAGTGAGGGCATGTGAGAGCAATCGGCCGGGTTGACGACTATAGACAGGCTGTGAATGAGAACATTCTCATGCATTTCGATACGGATCCAATGCTTGCCCTGGCTACACGAGGAACTTTGCCAGCAATTTTGACTTTTGTCCAACAAATGTTTTGCCATTGACTCGTTCGATGACACTGTGAGTGATCGAATACAACGGGACCAATCCTCGATTAGATCAGTTTGTGGTCCTTGCAGAATGCCAGAAGTGATTTTGTTTTTCATGTGTCCCTTTTTCACCGGACTCACTAGTTCAATTTCGTTCAAATTCCCAGTCCAGTAGGGCTGTTGTACGAAATCCACCGCAACGTCTTTTCCATTTATGGATGTAACAATGCCTATGGCGCCTTTAAGAATGTAGCCCCATTCATGGCGTGATGTAGACCGCAGACGGACTTGCGATCCCACAGTTATCACTCCGTTTTCTTTCGGCAGCTCTAAGTGAACGAAGCACACCCAATATTTACCTCCGTGCATTTGCCAGTCAACCTGGAAGACGAATATCATAGTCAGATACTCCCGAGCCAAATGGAGTAGCTTAGAACAAGCTGCATCTACAATGCAATATTTTATTACCTGTACATTTAAATCGTGTAGTCCTTCGGTGTCGACTTGAAGCACTGTTCCTATATCGCCCTTCTTGATCTCTTCGAAGTCGCAACAACAGCGGACAGTCATCCCCGGGCAAACTAGTCCTCTCACAAACATGGCATACTGATCTGCCGACTGTAAGTCTTTCCTTGAATCAAACTCTATAGCGCCTGATTGTTGTGGATCTTGTATTGATGAGCCCTCAACGGTATCACTGCTATCAGTGCTGTCGTTGTCCGAATCAGCTTCAGGATCGTGACGAGCTAGCTTTGGACGATCATTTCCATCTCCTTCGTGTACGTTGCCTTTAGAAGTAGACGGTATCGGCGGGCACAGATCTGGATGTTCGAGAATCCATTGAACAATTTGCTCTGGTGTCGGTGGAACTTCTGTGTGGGCAGCTAAAAAGGAGGAACAAATTGATTATTGAATTCTTTGTCACACGCAGTTTAACTATTCTTTTAGTCGTGTTACTAAAGAAAATGTATGTCACTGTGACAAATCTTTTAATTTGTTGCAGCGACATCTATTTTTTTGTGACACAACGACTAGGAGAGAATAGGGGTGATGGCATTGTATTACTTACTTAAAGTCTTTACAGCAAGCTCTACGGATTTTCTGGAGAAACCCATTTCCATAATCTGCGACACAAGTGGACAAGGAGCGGTTTTGTTTCTATTAAGTCCACCTGGCGACGGGGTATTAGGGCCGCAATCCCCAGCGGTCCCACTCGTACTTGCGTCGTCGTTTAAAGTGTCATTGTATATAGGCACCCCATGAATGAGAGTCGGTTGCACTGGCGGCGGCAATGTTCTGGATTGCAATGACCCCGGACCGTTTAGTTCAGTGTGTATTTGACTAGCTAACATTTGAGACACATTCAATGCTGCTGTGGCCAGCTCTCCATAGGTGTAGGTGGCTTTCAGCGGAGATGGCTGCGTGGCTCGAATAAGAATGCTTTGTATTAAAAGCTCATTCTCCGACAGAGATGACGGAGAATCATCGACAACAGCTTGTTGGTCGGTAACGACATTCAAATCATTGACACACTTAGCGGCTTCGGCTGGCTGGTCAACGTCTGAAATACTCTCCTCTGAAGAATATGAGCTTATGCCGGGTGAACGCTGCCGTAAGATTTTTCGTAGCGATGCTTGATGTCTGTAGAGGACACAGTTGGAATTGAGGACACATATTTGAATTTGCTGTGAACGCAACAATGAGATGTCAATTGAAGCTGGAATACATTCTTTTCGTTCGCCCGGACCATACATCAGTACAGACCATGAATTCAGAAGCATCTCATTCAATGGTAACCGCGACAGACTAAACACGGAGTAATCGGCTCCGTCTGTTGCGGAATTCAGTGAAATCTTTCGGAACTCTCCATTCAGATTGTTGCCATCGGTGCTGAGGAGACATTTGCCTTTGTTCGTGAATCCACAAATAGTTGCCGTACTGCCCTCATATGAGACTTGTAATCCAACCCGGGGTCTTGTGTCACACCCGCCAATAGTGCTCAGCACACCCATTACGTGGACATACTCGAATTCGAGGTTGCTCACTTCCAGTCCGTCCTCCCCAAAGAGCTCTGCAGCCACGCACAACTTTTGCGACAGAAACGAGTTAATGATCGGATTCCAAATGGGCATCGTGTGCAGCTTCCGGAGAAGGGTAATAATTTCTTCTGCAACTGTGCCTGAATGCGATGCAGTAAGGAGAACTCTTGACTTGGTGTCTGATGGATTTTGAAGAAGCGAAATGTCGTTCGGACAGTACAGAGTTATTTTGCCCAAGATCGTAAACAACTGCTTGACGAGCATCGTTGTTCGCGTGACATCGTCATCCGTCCAGTTCACCAAAACCGTTTGCAATAAGCGTAGACAGTGGATTTTTCTGAAGACATCTTGTTCGCAGGAGGTTGGTTGTTCCAAGAGATTAACGTAGAACTCAATCCAAACGGTCGAAGTAAGGTACTTCGACATGATTTTTGATTCTCCGACTATTGCACGCAAAAAACCGAGTGTTGTCCAACTATCCAGGCCGCATATGCTGCCGAGGCCAGATTTCGAATTCAAGATCGCGCGAAACATTGATGTCACACCTTTAACGGCGGTTTTGTCCATCTTCTCACTGTGTTTTCCAATGCCAACCGAGATTATTTGTAAAATTTTCGTGCACGCGTATCGCAACAGCTTTGTTGGGTGCGATTCACCAGAGAGACTGCTTTCGCCAATTAAATCGTCCTTTTCGGTGTTTTCTGTGTCGGGTGAAACAATATTCGATGCGTTGTCTGCCAGTCGAAGATCGTATTGGCCTTCTTTGCCCATGCGGTATGAATTGGTCGCTCCTGTGTACCATTCCACACGGACCCATCTAGTGGAAGAAGAAAATATTAGAAATGAATATTTGGAGTACATGTGTGTTTGCAATGAAATTACACCTATTGTAGACATTACATTTAGATTTGGGACCTAAAGCTTTTAACTTTTCTGTCAAGGCGTAAGTCTGGCCAAACCTTGTTGGCACATTGTACAGAGCTGTCATTATTAACAATCAGTAATCATTGCTTGAGCGGGAAAATTGATCCCGTTGTGTCGCACCACGCTAACACATACGCAATGCACCGTGGAGTTCGGTTCAAAAACCTCTGAACCGCTCGAAACCTGCATCGGATTTCGGCAAGGAGATGCGCTGTCGTGTGAGTTCTTCAATTTGGTACTGGAGAAGATAGTGCGGCGGGCAAAAGTCAACACGGAAGGCACTCTCTTCTACAAGTCAGTCCAGCTGTTGGGATACGGTGATGACATCGACATTATCGCGAGGTCCCAACGCAAAAATCCGTCGACTACACTGACTCGGCCACATTAAGCGAATGGACAACAACGCTCCAGCAAAGAGGGTCTTCGAATCGGAGCCTGGTTCGAGGAGAAGACCTAACCTCCGGTACAGAGACCAAGTCATCGCGGATGTAAGACAGCTTGGCCTTGATGACTGGAAGCAGCGTGCCCAGGACCGACACCGATGGAAGGCAGCAATTGCTCAAGCTCGGACCCTTCATGGTTCGTCTGCCTGATAAGTTAAGTCAAGTCAATCATTGCTTGAGCGGATTAGGAGAAAAATGCGAACATTATGACATTATTACGGCTGACAAAATAAATGCACTGAACCTGAGGAGCTTGAGCTTGAGGGAGTGTGGCTCTGAAGTGGAAGATTTCACTGGCGAAGACGATGATGACTACCTTCCCGATGGAGTTAAATCGTATGCTGAGCCAATCTTAATAGTAGCGGATTATTGAATATAAAGGATACTGATGACCAGAAGCTAAAAGAGTTACAAGCAAAATACGATTGAGTTCGCCATTCAGTGTTCTCCGAGCAAATACTACTTGTCCAGTAATGGAATAAAATGGTGCCAACATCCACCAGCATCGGGTTGTCGAAGAGCAAACAATGCAATTCGAGATCTCGGTGTCTACAGACGAGGAATGCCTCGTAGTCATGTAGGGAAAGAAGGGCTCCACAGGAAATTGTGAAATACAGCGAAAATAACACGACAAAGTGAGATCGTAGTTGCTTGGATTTACAGATAATAGCACTGAAGTGCCTTCTGTGCCGGAAAAATCTAAGGTAGTCTAAGGTTTCACTGTGAGCACTTCACTATGGTACTCAATTGGTTACAATTCAAACAAAAAGTTTGCATTGATTGAAAGCTCACAAAACATCCATTTACAGAAGCAATGTTCACATAGGCTGTCATAAAAGTTTGAGCCTGTAGTGGTGACTTTCCTAGTTGAGGCGGGAGCAGCACAGTCGCAGAGGAGGTGGTGGGTGATTTCCTCTTAATTTTCGTCTAGTCATCTTTAACAGAAGTCATTAAAGAAAAGGCCTAGTCTTTTGGCGTGAGGGCCTATTAGACAGTGTCCGGTCCGGTTATCATTCACACTGCAGTCTTTATGATCGCCGTAAGGATATTAAGCTACATGAGCATTTTGGATCGAGATCAGGCCAGATTTGCTTTGTTGTTTTACAGGAGCTGCCTGTCAGCCATCTTACATTTATTTCCTACGTACAGAGGTTATTGAGCTATAACCTAACAGATAGTTAGAGGGCCACCTAAGTTACAAGAGATTTCATTAATCACGGGCCTAGTGCCGTCAGCTCTACAGTTTCGTGGGATGCCTCCCAGAACGGCCAATTTTTGAACTGCTCGGATATCTCGTTAAGCGATGCGCCAATGTCGATTACTATTTTTTGAGTTTAAAGGGAATGATTCCAGGGATCTAATTGCTGCCTGGCTATCCGTAAAGATATAGATATCCCGGTTGGATATCACTTTAGCCAAATCAGGACTTCGCTTATAGCCATTTCTTCCGCTTGAAAGACAATGATTGGGGTGATAAACAGATTTGTTCAGGTTTAGGCACTCCGAGAATACTCCACTTCTTACGCAATTTTCCGTCTTGGACCCAGCTGTGTAGCAGTGTTTGGCTTAACGAAAGGGCGTGGTGCCGCAATATCACAGGTCTCTTTCCGGAAGCAGGATTTCGATGCTGCTTTATCGGAAGTATGTACTCTTTCTTCTGTGCTGAGCTTCAAGTTTAGTTAGATCTCTTATTACTTGAGAGTATTTTTTGAGATGCTATGGCGACATTGTGGTGGCCCGTGGCGTTGTGGGTATGTGCGTCGACCGCAACATCGACGTCGTTGGTTCGATTCCAGCTCTGAGCGACAAAAATTATTTTCACGGCCCCACCTCTTTCGAGTCACTGACAATGCTCAGAATATTTCCTGTCTAGAAAAAGCTTCTCAAACTTGGCCGTTCGGAGTCGGCATAAAACTGTAGGTACCTTCCACTCGTGAGAGAACAATAGCACGCACAACACGAGTGGTTGCTGAGAAGCTAGGCCCTGGCCCTCTGCGGGCTGTAGCGCCACCCATATATTTATATTTTTATTATTATTATTATTTATTACTAGGTAATTAAAATTACAAGCTAATTTACAGTTTAACGAGCCTAGCTGCGGAGACTATTGGCTGAATTGTGTTATTATAAAGTAAGATTGGCTTTTGACAAATATTATTGACTTGAATGATGTTATTGAAGTTAGGGTTTTGGAGTATGTCATAGATGGATGTGTTTTGGAAAATATTTTTAGATATGGGTTGCAGTACTGGGCAATTTTCTAGAAGATGTTGTAGGTCTAAGCGGATATTACATGTGGGGCAAGTTGGGGGACTGGTTTTATTCAGCAGGTGTTGGTGTGTGACTGCAGTGTGTCCAAGTCGTAGCCGAACAAAGTTGGAAATTTGCAATTTGGAGCAGTTTGTCGGGTACTTAGGCTCGGTTTTTGCAGGGTTGACTTTTTTGTAATGGTGGTGGTATAGGCTCCAGTCTTGGTTTATGACGGTGTTTGATGTTTTTTTTGTGTGTTTGATCAGATCTCTTCTTGTGAAGATGTTGAAATTGAGTACAGGGCTGGTTTTGGCTGAGTTGGCTGCTTTGTCGGCGTGTTCGTTGCCCCGGATTCCCGCATGCGCAGGGATCCACATTATCTTCGTCGTGTTTGGTGATTTGATGAGTTGGTATCTGATTTCAGATATGACATCGCTGTTGTTGTTAGGGTTTTTTATTGCATTGATAACTGATATGCTATCAGTGCACACAATGCGTTTATTATGCGGTTCTTCGAGCCGTCGGTGAAAATGGGAGACCAACCCTCTGATTTTAGATTTTCTATGGTGCTGGAATAGAGTTGTTGGTAGGATCTGATGCTGGTGTTGCCCTTTTTGTAGTCGGCTAGGTTTAGTATAAGTGATTCTTGGTTGATAAACCAAGGGGGATTTATATTTTTATTTATCATTTTGCAAGCTTCCTGTTCCAGCAGCTTATTCACTGCCATATTCCAGAGCAGAGGGGATAAGAGTCTCCCTTGAGGTGTGCCCCTTCTAATTGCGCATTTAACGCACATATTCTCTTAATTACCGTATGTTACTTGTAATTTTTCGTTAGCCTACGTTTTGCATGTAATTGTATGCGGAAGGATGTTGTGTAAGACTCATTCTTTGTCTAAGAAAGAAACTTTGGTATATTCTTTGAAGCTTAGTGAACTTTCAATTGTAGGTACCAAAGTATGGAGGGCCGTGTCTACGCATCTACTTTGACAGAAGGGTTCAATACATTAACTTATGCTCGTGAAGAGTTCTCTGATAAGGAACGAGTAATCCAATCAGACAACTAAGATACAAAATGTAAACGACACCTGAACTACGGGCAAGAGCATCTTTTTTTTTTTTAATGATTTGCGCGTGCTCAAGGGGTTATTAATACCATTAATTGTCCGAGTTCAAGACACAGCATGGGACGAAGGTATAGAGGGAGAGAGAGAGGAGGTACCTGTGCACATTGGTCTTAAACATCTGCGGATTGTAATCATTGGGGAATATTGAGCTGTGAAGAGCATTCCATATTCGTGTGGTGCGGCTAAAAAACGAGTCTCTAAATTTCACTGTGCGTCCGAAAGTAGGCTTAAGGGTAAACGTATGTGCATTCCTGGCGAGACGTGTATTGCGGGTGAATTCAAGGAGAGGAGGAATGCAATTGGCTAGCTCACTTGAGCATCGTTTGTTAAAATAACGATAATACACGGACAAAGAAGACTTGATTATTTTCACCGAAGGATCGTAAAGATCGCGATTGCTTGCTACCTGTGGCCCTGGTAAACCACACTTGAAGTGGAACACAAGAAAAACATAATCACAATGCCTCCAAAAATCGTTCCTTTTTTATGTTTGCCTTTGTTTAATATATGCATTATGTTTTATACTACGCTCAAGCAAAAACACAATACTGTTGCTTCAAAATTGACAGAAAATGCAGTCGCTCCTATTCTCCTACATCGTGCCACTACAGATTATAGTGTTGAATATTCAAATAATCTCTCGTATATCTTACCCGTCTTCGCCTACTTCGGATATAATTCTTCCCTCCCCGGGCGGATTGCCATCCTGATCACCCCATTTCCAGTCAGCGCCACGGCAGATTCGTGTACCGATTTTCATGAGTTTTGCTAGCTCCGGTCCAGACAAATTGGCTTTATTTGATTTTTGCTGCAAAATAAAACAACGTTTACAGTAAACAGAACAAAATTAAACAATTCGCAAGCCTACCTTCAAAACAGTGTCCTCATAGACAACAGACAATTCGTAAGTATTTTTGATCGCGGGTATATCTCCGCCCGTTTGTCGCAGCAAGCCCAAAATTGTTCCAAGTGTTCCCGAATTGATCAGCAAACTCAACTCGTTTGGTCCGACATCTTTTGCAAGTATGCCAAAGACACTGAGTAGGAATCTGGCTCTTGGCAGTTTCTTCAGAAACACATATGTACCCAAGTTTGAGTTGTCCTTGCCACCATGAAATTTCAGTTTCAGTGAGATTTGCTCTTGATTCACCAACCGTTGCAATTCCGATATTGCCCAGTCTAATATCTTCGACTGGGCCAGTATAAGGTTCGCCTTTTGAAAAGCTGTTATTAGATTGAGATCTTCCAGAATGTTCGCAGTAGTCTGTTTGTTCCTTTTGAGATTCAGTCCTAAATACCCACTCAGCATGTTGTACTGGACCGCATCCAGTAAGCCAACGACTTGCAGAATTTCGTGGAACATCTCCAGTCCTTGTCGTCGAATGTGATAGCGTTGTACCTGGCAGTACATTGCCCGACGGACGGTTTCTACATCACAGACCTCTTGCATGACAAAGTCAACTATTTCGTACATCGTGCTCATGTTTAACTCGCCGCCGTTATATCCTTGCAGGAGCTTCTCACTCAGCTTTAGAATAACGTCATTTACAAATGCCTGCTCAGAGTCGGCTTTTTTATCGCCGAATTCCATGTCGTCTGCTTGAAGTTTTACATCGTCCAATGAGTTTTTGTCTGCGCCACTGAAGATGTTGTTGTCTGCTCCAGATTCGATCATGTTCTCATTTGACACGTTGTTGCGAAGCGGAGTATTTGCTCCTGCATTGGAGTCTGTGTCTTTGTCCAGATGTTCAGCTGAGGACACACGAAGAAGGCTCTCTTGCGACTGGTTTTTCAACGCAGCATGCTGACTTTGGATGGTCACATTCAGTATGTCTTCGGGCTTGTTGCAGGCCAACTGTTTCTTGGCTATTCGCATTTCGGCGATTATCTTCTTTACGACGGCTTTAAATCGTGGAAATTTGTGAAGAATGCAGAGTTTTTGCAGACCTGTCTGCTCCAAGCTTATTGCTGGGCGCACTTCGTACAAGAGAAAACGCAAACGCTCAAGCATCGGCGCGCAAACTTCCTTGTAGCTCCTGTTCAATTGCTGACGCGTTCGAACCACCGCCCATTTGGTTTGATGTACCAGCCGAATGATTTCAGAAACCTGTTTAGGGGGCTTTTCTGCCAAGCCGCCCAGTTCTCGATCGATCACAGCGAGAATCAAGGTTCCCAAGCTTTGGTGTCGAATCAGCACTGCTGTCAGTAAGCGCTCCAGTTCTTGAACAGGGTGCTCCGGGGGAAACTCCTGATGCCAAATAAGATTGTGCTCCTTACAGAATCGTTCTGACACGGCCGTCCAACCTGAGATCAAAGGATCCGAAAGCCGTGCCTCACCTAAACCATTCAACAGAGCTTCGATTCTTTGCTGCACAGAATTAAACACGGGCGGGTCCAGACAACTTGGCATTTGGTGGTTATTCGGTTCGGTTGGTGTACTTCCAGCTGTGCTGGCACTGCTGCGTGCTTCGCCTTTTTCTTCGTCGAATGGATTCGCTGGCTGCAGCACCTGTAGACCACCGCTTAAAATTTTCGATCGAATAATGCTTTTGCATTGAATCTCGGCCGGTTGGAGTTGGTGACCACTTTGCAGGATGCTCGTTATAAGTCCAAGCAAGTATGACAACGCACGCTCCGAGTTGAAATGTGTTAAGACTTTGCTTTGACGCAATTGTGGCTGAAACGAAAAGGGATATAAGAAATTCATTTTTGTATGTAGAACGAATAGATTGCAATCTGGTGATGTACCTTTTCATCGGAAATGTTTGGAGCATACTTTCCCACTTTGTAATTGTTGACAATGTACTCTAGTACATTTCGATAGCTCGGAGTGTTAAACTCAGATGTGAGGTCCTTGCCAACACCCGTTTGAATGAGTTCATTGATTGAATCATTATCAGTTCTGGTTGAGAGAAAATAATTTAGAACAATGCCAGAAATTAAGCTGACGATAACTTACTGATAGTCATTTACGTCGCACACGTAACCGTTTATTATAACCCATTTTCCCCCGTCGACAATTTGGTTTTCGAAATCGTTCTTTCGTATAAGCAGTGGATCTTCTTGGATGGGCGAACTCTTTTGCGTTCCACGGCATATTATTCCGGGCCAACCCATATCGTCTGAGTCCTACGGAAGAAATTCCGTGTCAGTGTTTGGATTGAATAAAAAAAATGCAGATTTGTTTGTTTACCTGTATTTCACTGTCACAAATAACCCTATTCAGGTTATCCAACGCATGAAGGAGCGGTATGAACGTTTTTGCCCATTCGAAGCCGTGTAGGATGTTCGTTCTATCGCGGTTCAGTAATACCAATCCTATCAGCATCTCGTAGAGTAGTGTGTCAGAAATGTCTGCCTTCAGGACATCAACTACACCGTCTTTGCCTTGCAAAGCGATTTCATGTGCTTTTTGCAGTGACATGACACAAAGTCCAACGGCGCTCTGCACGTATTTGCTAAGCAATGCCTCGGCACCGGGTGAGTCCTCGGCTTTGGTTTGATGAATGTGGGAGAACAAGAGCCTTTGGAATCTGTGCAGTAGGTCAAGGCTGGGGCTTGTGTGTTCTGGTAAGGTCATTCCTCCGTCATCTTCAGTCTTTATCATGCCAGCACTAATCAACAGCTGCGACAGACGAGCTTGTGTTAATGCTGAATTGTTTCTCAGAAGCTGTTTTATCAGATGAAGCAGCGGTAAATTGTGCCCACTGTCGGGACATTCAGAGGTTTCTGAACGTATGGCTTGATTAAGGGCAGTTTCAAGTCCACCTTCAGCCATTAAGGAACCAACAAGGAGATCTGTCATAAAACGATGCCCAGATGACGAAATGCCTGGTTCGGATGGTAGTAAAGAGGTTAGTGTTTGTGCTCTTTCTGCTGCTGTCGGGAGAAGGACACTCCACCCAATTTGCAGTGTCCATTGGGCGGCTTCCTGCATGGTCTTTAAAATACATGGTCCACCGGCAAGGGCCAATATGCGGGTCTTCAAATTGACAAGCAATCGAGAACCCTCACTCAAGCCCACAGTCTTTGGTGCAATCCCATTTGCAATAAGTGCTTGTAGCTGAAGTCGCAAGAGGTTAAGACATGCAACTGCAATACACTCCGACTCCTGACTAGGCGTCTGACGCACTTCCTGACCACACACCATGCCCAGAAGTTGATCCAGCAGTCGAAATGTGTGTTCAGAGAGATCGATGACAAACGGGATTTTTGTTGATATTCCCTGTATCAATGTCTGGCTCCAGATTATGCTTTGTGTGGCTCCACATGAAATTCCAGACACGCGCACGGACGGATGTGTTGCCAAAACTGGAGATGACAAGATTGGCTCCTTGGAAATTCCTTGCGGACACACCTGTTGATAGTCGTTTCGACCCCAACCGAACACTTCCCCCGAGGTGCTTAATGCCAAGCAGTGAGCCGCTCCCACTGCAACGTCCACGATCACTTTTCCCTCCAGAGCACTCACCAGTCTTGGAGTGTTCACAATCTCAACCACTCCTTGAATACTTTTGTCCATACATCCATGCCCCAATCGACCTCCCAGACCTTTGCCCCAAGTGTATACTTTGCCATCGCAAGTTAGTGCCAGGCTGAACTCGGAACCGGTGCAAACTCTTTGCACTCTTGGCAGAGCTTCGATTAGAATAGGTAACTGCGAACCGTTACACGAGCCATTTCCTAGTTTACCGTAGTCACCATCACCCCATGCAAAGACAATACCTTCAGCTGTCACGCAAAGCGTATGCGAGTCTCCACTTCCAAGAGCTACATCCATCACCTCGTATTCCAGAAGCGCCTTCACCAAGGTGGGTGTAAATTTATCATCCGAATTCCCATGTCCCAAGCGTCCATATGTTCCTCGTCCCCATGTGAGGAGATTTCCATTGACACTAATAGCTGCGCTGTAAGTGCATCCGCAATGTATGCTCCTTACGTTACTCTCCAGTGCACTAATCTTCTGGGGCTCGTCCAAAGGTAGTGCATCGCCGTGGCCTAAACGACCGCCCTCTCCACTGCCCCATGAATAGGCATTTCCGTCCACATCTAGGGCGAGGTAATGTCGTCCTTCGCAGTGTGCAGAAATACTTCGTATACTTTTTTCAGCCAAACCATTCACCAAAACAGGATCAATTTCTGGTTTTGCTATTTTCCACGTGTACACCTTCCCCCATTGTGTCAAAAATATTACGTTTTCTTCGGAGAACGCAACTTGTCTTACTTGAAAGTTAAAGTTGACAACAGGGGCAGAATATAATGGATAATTGCTCTGAACCCCTGGCATTGGGATGCCTACGGCCGGCTCAGCTGTGAAGCCATAGTGCTCGTTGGAAAGTGCCAACCATCCTAAAGCAAACACTTGTTGTTGGTCATTCAATTGCTCGGGTGATGAATTATCTGCATTCGCTGTTTTATTTTTCATTGTCGCTGGTATTGCAGAGCCTGTCGGCATATGCGGTTTGGCAAGACGGTCTAGATGTGAGACTATAACTACGGCTGATTGCTTTAGATCTACATTGGACGTATCCTGGTCGGGTAGTGTTAGAAATCGTAAAAATGACTCGGTTGCACTTGCTGGCAGAATATCAGTAGATGTTGTTGGTATGCCGTAGTTGCCGATCAATTCATATCGTCTGAGAATAGGCACAAGAGGAGCTCCAGTATTTTGTGGTGTATCTCGGTTATCATCAGTCTCTTTTTCTTTTTCCCAAAGCATTAATAGCAGTACTATTGCTTCCAGCGATGCACTTAGTGTTCCCTTTTGTGCAGCCAATTCCAGTAGTAGACACAGAGCGGTATGTCGATCTTCACGTGGCGCAATGCAACGGCCGCCCATTATGTCTCCCAAAGCGACTTGTCGAAGGAATTTTATGGAGCGTTCCAGAACTTCAATCCAGAGTGGGGATACCTGGAAATAAACAAAGGATTATTATTACAGTAAAACAAATCTTTGTAATGAAGGAAAATATGTATAAACAAAATTGGGTGGCGATCTTTTGGACAGATTTCCAAAATTTATAAGCGAAATGCGTCGGTCATGCATATCGACAAGAAGTGAAGGAATACGATGGGGTCTTAATAAATAGCTCAAGCACTTCGACTACGTTGATCTATTCACCACACAATAGTGATGAAATGGGACCAAGGAGAAATACAGCATTTAGCACTGCATTGCTATTCAGCCCAATATACTTATCTAAAGACGATGGAAATACTAACTTTTCCGAAAGCATGATAACAACATGCTAGGTAGAGAGAAGTGGTGGTTCAGTGAGAACCTATATAACACTATGTACGATTTTAATGCCACCGCTCTGATACTAAAAGAGAGGTGTGTTCTTGTGTTCTACCAAGTGTTTGCTATCTGGCTCTAGCTATGCCAGTTGTCTGTGGTACATAGTTTATCGACATGACACCCCAACGGTCAGTGCCTCCCGCAAACTGCCACCGATATAGGAACATACTGTCGAGTTCGCCGAAGGAGATCGTTTGTTAAAAGAAAGCGGTTGATTATTCAGACCAGAAAGAGGAATGTTGAAGATTTTGGATTTCTTTGGTGAAGAGCATTAGTTCCGTTTTTCTTGATTTAATTCCAAGGCCGCATTATATTTCAATTTTAATCGCTTACTATTCAAAGGGCCCACTACGATCACACTGATTACAGCCCTGATACGAAGGTAACCATATCATCCGTTTACCCACCTACTTTGAAATCTTTCCTTTCAGTTTTAATAATTGAGAGTTTTAGTTACAAACGGACGTATTCACAGCCTGTTAGTTTCCGGATGTGAAAGGCATGAGCGAACTGAAGAATATCAGTTTCGTGTGACTGGAAAGTCCCGCTTCTGATGACTTCAGTGGGAATTTATGTTGGGCAGTCTGTCACCCGAAAATAAACCGTCAGTGATGAGTTGTTTCACAAAGATTCGTAGCATTTAAAAACATCTCAGCCCGATAATCGACTAAATGATAATTGGTTGTGTTATATTAATTGAATGGGTATGGGCCACGTAAAAGGTGAGTATACATTTTACCACAAGCAACCATAGTTCGATTCTCTTTTTTTATTTCCATCCCATTGCATAGTTTATATGAAGTATAAAGAATTTCCATAAAGTATAATCGGTTATCACGTCATCTTAGTACAAAGTATAACTTTTGTACTCCTTTGTAACTGTTCGGGATAAGGCAGAATCATAAGTGGGCACGATTATAAAATGTTATTGTCTTTTGAGAGAGAGAGAGAGAGAGAGAGAGAGAGAGAGAGAGAGAGAGAAAGAGAAGAGATGTAATGTCAATGAAAGGAAAATAATGGTGAGCAATCCGTTTGGTGTAAAATAACTTTTTACTACATATCTTAATAAGTGTTCTTAAGTTCTATGTAGTACGTATCAGGGAACATTCTACGGAAGGTATTTGTTGAATACTAGATAAATGTATTGTGGCGGTCCGTGGCGTTTTGGGTATGTGCGTCGACCCCTACCTCGACGTCGTAGGTTCGATTCCAGCTCTGAGCAAAAGAGCAAAAATAATTTTCACGGCACCACCTCTTTCGAGTCACTGACAATGCTCAAAGAGTTTCTCAAACTTGGCCGTTCGGAGTCGGCATAAAACTGTAGGTCCCTTCCGCTCGTGAAAGAACATTAGCACGCACAAGACGAGTGGTTGCTGAGAAGCAAGGCCTTAGCCCTCTTTGGACTGTAGCGCCACCCATATTATTATTATATTATAGATAAATGTATTTACATATTTTTTATTTAGAAAAATCCGTAAGAACGAAACTGACTGAAGTCAACATCACACTAATTACATCTTAATTGCTTAAACATTTATTTGAAATACAATGTATTCATTCATACATGTGCATGAGTGTTCAGTTTGACACATGACATCTCACTTGTGATGAACAAAAGGAACGATTGATTTTATAGCACTTATTTGCATGAAATGCGTCAGTCATCATACTGTATGCACATGCAATTTTCAACGTTTAAACGCATTCATTAATATGTAATTTGTTACTGTCCTTACTAAGGTTCAGCGAATAAAACAAAGACAAAATCTTTTCACCATCCACCTTAAGAGCATTCGCCTGACACGACTTATTACGTGTGTGTTTAAAGGACACGGTTGAATGGCGCAGTTGGTTGGATGCTTGACCTTGCTGTGAGGGTACACGGTTCGAATCCCAGGGAAAGCAAATTTGGTATGCTTTTATCTGGTTTTCAAATTCGGCCCAGTCGCCATTTGTCGCTAGGATCAACATAACTGAAGTTGTCGATCAGTGCTAGTAGTCTGACTATGGGTATACAATGGACCGACATTGTCTAAGTGTGGCGACGGTTTCGCTGCCAGCCCAATAACCTAACTTAAGCTAAAGTACAGTTTGTGCTGCTTGTGGCACATATGTTTTTACTAAAATTGATACAATAGACGTTGCTTGTAATCTCAGATATTTATTTTGTTTCTTTGTTTACCTTTTATAGTTTATTAATTTAAAGTCATTTGTTATTTAGTTTAGGTTATTAGTACTTTATTACTTGAAAGCGGATGCTTCTACAGTTGAATGAGGAAGTTTGCCTTGTAATTTCAGCTCTATTTTAGTTAATTAATTAACACGTTCCCTGCCAAGCTGTTTTTCACTAGGTGTCATTTCTACGCCGCGTGTACCGAAAACAGTACACGGTAAGTGCTTTAATAATTTTGTATAAATTCTTATTTTTTTTTTTTTTGTTTTTGAGAGAATTTATATTATTTTCGAGATTATTAATATTAAAACAAAAAAACACGTTGGCGTGGAAATGAAGCTAAGCGTGTACTGTTTTCGGTACACGCGGCAGGGAACGTGTTAATATTAATTTTGTCTGCGCACTGGCTTTTTTCGTCCAGACTTGCGAACATAGACCTTGGTCAAGACTATTTTTTAAGAGAATTCGTCGCACACTAATCTTAATACACCACGCGGCGACACTGGAGTAGACCTGAACCAAGAAGCATTATCATCGTGCCATTGGTACACAGGGCTCCAAATCAAGCCTTCCCTGTAGCGACTTCAGCAGAAGATTTAGAGACAAAGAGGAGGAAGAAACCATTGCGTACATTGTATGCAATTGCTCTCTCCACCCGTAGAAAACGTCGCATAGCATATTTTTTTCATGACTTGACGGAACTCGTCTGTTTCATCAAATATACTAATTGGCTTGCAGGATAGGTTTCCATGTGATAACACAACGGGCCTTCTCTGGCCTAAGTGTGGCTACTACTACCAGCAGTCTGCCACTAAAACCTAACCTAACCTGCTAGGCTGCAACTAAAGTTAAAAAATTGGGACTAGAATTTATATTTTTAAAAATTTGTAAGAGACTAAAGACTAGAGACGGTAGATAAAGAGGTAGACCTAGGGATCGTAGGGGGCCAGGGCCTAGCTTCTCAGCAACCACTCGTGTTGTGCGTGCTATTGTTCTCTTACGAATTGAAGGGTAAGTAAATACTCTTTGGGCATTGTCAGTGACTCGAAAGAGGTGGGGTCGTGAAAATTGTTTTCGTCGCACAGAACAAGAATCGAACCTACGACGTCGAGGTTGGGGTAGACGCACATACCCACAACGCCACGGGCCACCATACATATGCTGTAAAATAATATCAGAGAGCGAATAGTTGTAGACATAATATTTAAAAAAAATTGCAGAGACAATTATGGCACTGTATTAGTAGAGCTCTAGAGATTTTGATCAATTGCTCTTGCAGGCTGAACCCACAGTATGTTCTACGAAGTACCAACAGCGATAGACGCGAAACAACTTACGCTGTGGGAGTGTTGTTGCATGTGCATCAAATCAATATTGTCACCTAGGCACATGCATATTTTTCGTCATAGCAAAGAGTGTAAATCCTTCTTCTAAATAAAAAAAGTATATGTACATCTAAAGCTTGTACTCTACGAATCAATTACTACAAAAGATTCAAGCACCTGTAATTGCGTCTTCATTTAGCGAATCTTAAACAGATCTTAAAGTACATCTTTTTCATGGTATCATAGCTTTTAATTTTCTTCTATTATAATAACACACTCTAGGAAATAAAGTAAGTTTCTTATAATATTTGTCAAGAATAAACAATGCTTATTGTTATTGTTATCATTGGAGCATACATTTTCCGCGTTAACATATGGATTCACTATCAATATCAACAAACAAGTTAAACCACGTCAACAGTAATGAATGAACAGATGAATCTGGATATGACTGTGTACTAACCTGTGTCGCATCAAAGAGCGATGCCTCTGGTAAATCCTGTAAAGACTCCAACGCCTCGCTCAATAGCTCACTGCACATTTCGGTATCCTCTCCTGAGCGCCAAGCCCGTCGCAAGAAAGCAAATGAAAAATTAAGAGCTGCCCGAGTGCCTACTCGGGCCAAGCCCAATGTAGCACGTTCATTACTCTTTACAGCAGCTGTACTCATTGACATTTCGGCTGATTTGAATTTCCCCACGAAAGATTTGTCCATTGATGGGTTAGTCGGTGGAACAGCTGTAGTAATTGTCACGGTAGTTGCAACACTCACATCCTGACTAAAACGTTTACACGTTGAATTTGCTGCCTGCTGTTTGCTCCTTGCCAATGCTACGTAGTATCGTTCGTAAATGTATAATTGTTGTCGTAGATGAACAGAGGACAAACAATTTCCAGCTGCCTGTAATGAGATGTCATGAAGCTCCCCCAACAGGGTCTTGAGGCAGTTTGCTTTTTGTTCTTCATTAGGTGTCTGCCCCCATAGCCACGACTCGAACAAAGTATCCGATGAAATTGGGTTTGGTGCACTCACATTTGTTGTAATCTTTTTGATAGCCGAGTCAGAATCAAGAATGCGACAAGATCCACAATTACATCCCGACAAAGGGCCACAATAACAGGAACAACATAGACACATGAGCTTTTCGACGCCGCAGTAGTGTTTTCCGTCATCGCCCAAATACGATAGATTTCCTGCTGCATTCACAACGGGCGCGGCTTGTGATGACACCAACTCGCAATCTTGTATCAAGTTATTCCATAGAACGGCTGTGTCTTCCACATTTCGCAGATTCGATATTAGATCAGCGCGAAGCCATTTCGAGTCTAAAAATGGCAGAGGCCGCAAATATAACTCCGTTCTGCTATTCGTTGCCATTGTTGTCTGCCTTGGATGGGTAATAGAAAAAAACTATTCCTTCCCCTGCTTCAACGCAGCAGCAGTTGGATATATATGAATATATTATTTTATTGATGTAAAATAATGATTGTTTTTATTGAAGAACTTCCAATTTCAGCATATTTTTTTTTATTTTCTTTTAAATGACTCTTGCCTTGATTGATGTCTTAATTGAAACTAAAAGTATTTTTTCCCACCTCACCACCCCCTCAGAAATGCACAGAAAACAAAACCAGAAAGAAAAATGAAACTAAAAATTACGAGAAAAAAAAAGAAAACTCCAATTCACTTGAATGTTCGTTCAATGACAGGCGACGGGAGGGAGTTAGTAGCTTTGTGAGAAAATTCAATTCTTTACTCTTGTTCGCAAGCAATACTTTTAAAATGCAATTTTCCGTGCGATTATCACTAATGTTGATCGAATTTTTTGTTGCAAATGATTTGGCGAACTGTTAACTTTATTCTGAATGTGTTTAAATTACAAAATGTACGCATTTACAAGCGAGCAATAAAAATTTCACGGACAAGAGAGAAAAAATTAAATCCGATAAAATAACAAATATAGAACTGTCAATGAGTGCTCCATTGAATTTGTAATAGAGATGGTATGCATTTTCGGGTTCACTTTGTATGCAGACGATTTACGGGCTAATTAACTCAATGTTACTCTGTGGTTGACTGAATATGAAACAATACTCGAGCGATATGATTTTATATCTTGACGAGACGATTTTATGACAGGAATTTGATTGGCGATGAAGAACAAAAATTTGACATAGCAATCTATTACATTTTTCATAGATCACGACGTGATGACAGTAGACTGGAAAAGTTGTCCACGTGTTCTACTACAATACATTTTCGCGGAATCAATCGAATTCCAAGTCAGCTGTTTTTTGTTTATAAACACAGGAATGCGTGCTTTTGGAAATGTTGTCAAACAGATTTTAGGTTAGGTGTGTTTTGAATGCCGGCTTTTTGTGTGTTGGTGTATACGATTCTACATTCTGATAAGATGGCAAATGCGCAATAAGGATGTTTTTAAGAATGTTCAGAATGGCAGACAATATATACACATTGCTTACCGGAAGGTTCTATGTTTACTTTAAGTACTTGCACCTGGATTGTACCCAAGTGGCGTTGTGTACATCGTAATGAAGTTTGGAAAGAATGGGGTACAATCACAAAACTGCAAGTGCTTTTATGTACATCTGAATGGTAGTATATCTGAAGGTAGTTATGCACGGTTAATACATGTTACGTATGTATGAATGCACATGTGTACCCATATTTTTATTTACATCCCTCAATTTTCGTACATACAAGCATGTGCACATAATATTCGGATAGAGCAAGGATGGTATTTATTATTTAAGTACATATGCATAAACATCTTAATTTTGCAAGGATGCAAGGGTAAAGGTAATCTGCTACATTGCGCTCATACGGCCAATGCTCACATATGGCTGTCCCGTGTGGTTCAACGTGAGTGCAAGCTTGATGGAAAAGATTCGGGTGTTTGAGAGGCCTTGTCTTAGGGCTTGCCTTCGCCTTTACAGAACACCAGAGTCCCAGTACATAAAATTCTTCTCCAGTGAGGTCTTATATAACAGGGCCAACCTGATACGAGTGGACAATTTCCTGATGAGGTTGATTCGAGGTCACACTGCAAGAGCGATGAACTCGGTCAATAACTTGATCTCTTGATCACAGTGGCTTCGTCCCTCCAGAAGCATTTCTCTATTTTGACAAGCACGGTCTGATACAAGATAAAAATGCGGTACCGCTCCTCTTTCACCTAGCCAGGTCAACTGTGGATGGGCGACTCAACCACGAACGTTCTTCACAAGTTGAAGGGACCTACAGTTTTGTGCCGAATCCGAACTCTTTGAGCATTGTCAGTGACTCGAAAGAGGTGGTGCCATGCAAATTATTTGAGCCGCACAGAGCAGGAATCGAACCTACGACGTCGAGGTTGGGGTCGGCGCACATACCCACAACGCCACGGGTCACCACAGTTACAGATTTGAAGAGATTAAAACAGAAGAAAAGTGTTGTCACAAAATAATTTAAAATTCCTCTGAGTACACTCTCAACCACAATAAAGCACAAGAAGAAGACTTATGCTACTCAAACTACTGGAGTAAGAAAAAGAGAGCCTGGTCATTTGGCTAAGGCAGTGCACAAAAAGTGTCTATTAGCGGAAACGTTTTAAAAGAAAAAGCAAAACAGTTCCCGTCTACTCTAAACATCAAAAACTTTGCAACAAGTGAAGGATGGCTTACAAATTTCAAGAAGAGAAATGGTGTTCGGTTGATAACTGTGTGTGGGGAAATTGGAAGTGTTAGTGATGCAGTTTGCTTAGATTGGCACGAGAAGTCCATAGCAGTCGCCCTACATTGTCCAATGTAAAACTCTACTTCTTTCCGTTTTTATGACTTTGTTCAGGTGGATCAAGATGTTGCTGTCTCATGACCTCTAACCGATGGCTTTAACCTCTACAGATACAAATGAAACAAGCAACGACGAAGGTGAGGGTGATACATCACAGTCCTTGTCAGATGTGTCAGTAAAGGAAGCAAGAGCCTCATTCGACACATTACAAAGTTTCTGTATACAAAACAACACTGATGAAACAGCATTTCAGGCACTATTTCGGATAAAAACAAGTTATTGATCAATCTCAGCAAAGTGCTTTGAAGCAAACTCACATTAAAGACGTCTTCCAAAAGACTACATGTATATAAGAACCTCTAACCATTTGATTTTGTTAAAAAATTAGTAGTTAATAAATAACAATTGATTATTACTCAATAATTCGAACTTTCATATATTTTCTCTCGCCACTTTCGAACCATTTGATATTTCAAACTCTTGTTAATTCGAATTTTTTGTGGGGTCCCATGAGTTTCGAATTATCGAGAGGCGACTGTATGTAGTTTATGTTTTTTGACGTTTAAGCACGCTTACTTTTCCTTTTTTCATGGCTTGGGTTAATGTAAAAGCAAGCTTAGTTTTTCAAAAAGAAGACTACCTGTACCACATTACCTCAACATATTCTACTCATTGACGCAAGACGCACGTCTAATATTCTGGATGTGCGAATATGATTATTTTTCTTTGCAGAAACGGTCCATTTGCTAATTGTGTTTCAGTGGAATCAAGCCATTTTATATATATTTTGCTCAGCACTAATAAAAATCATTGTGATTAGTATTGAACAAAATATTTAAGTTTCGTCACAAACTTTTTACAATTATGAACTCTTTATATCGATTGAGCATTGCTCCTGATTAATTAGAGTCGATGGCAGAGGATTGAGTGGATTGGTGCCCCTCATGCGTTCTATACTCGAGGTTAAAAATGATTATTACATTATATTCACTTAAGCTTTTGCAACATTATGCATGCGTGTGTTTTAGTTCAACTCCTTGGTCAACATTACGTGATCGTTTCGCCAAAATAATGAATATGCCGCCATTTTCGTGATGGAATTTCCAGATTTTATAAATGAATTTAACCGAAATCAGGTATAAGAGAGAAAGCGCACCTTACAGTTGTTTGACCCCTTGTCCATTGAGGCTCTTGATAGGCCTTTGGTTGATTCGTTTGCTTTGAGAAAATGATATAAAGAACATTGTCAATAAAATTTAAGGGGAGTGGTCGAAGTCGACTAAGAAGAAAGAACATAATATTTGTCAAATTTAATCTTGCAAAATATTTGAACAGAGTTTATACTACAGGTTATTATATAAAATGATTAACTATATCATTCACCCTGCATAAACAAATCATAGTTTGAAGTAAATAAATCAATTAGTTTTACAAAAATTACACTCTTCACAATGAAATCGAAAGCTTCAAACTTGCATCTTCCAAAAAGCTTAATACGAAATTCTGGAAAAATGATTCGGTTGAAATCAATCCACTCCAGCTGTGGGAGAGAAGAAGAACAGTTTTCATGAAAGTAATCAAAAGCACAAATCTTGCCCGGAGTCAACTTACGTTTTCCCTTTGTGAATTATTGTCTGGGATGCACAACACTCCCAAACACCGATCAACACGATTAGCCTTGAATGAAACCAGCGCTGCTGCAAGAACTAGAATTAGAATGTTGTCCAACTCTGTGACGATAATTTTTTCCTCATTATCAAGCTGTATGCCAATGTACATCTGCCTGCAGTTGATGACAACTGTCAGCATAAAATACGATACTGCGAAGAGCCAGAATGGAGTTAGAATATACAGCTGCAGCTTTCGAAAGCAGTTCCACAGTTTCAGGTATAAGCGATAAATTTCGTTTAAGTATATTTCTTTTCCCTCGATTTGCTTATCGGTGCAGATCCGGTCGTGATTATTTTCCAACGTTAACCAAATATTATCGAACATCGCCCCAACCATCAAGTACACAACCAAAAGGTTTAAGTACAAGAACGAGGATATAAGACTCGGGAGTCTTAAATACAATCCCATTCGTCCCCTGAAGGAAAAAACGTTCCAGTCTACTGAATGCAGTTGATTTGACATGAGTTTTAACTTTGTAATGAATAAAATAAGGACAACATAGTCGAATTGAAATCGATTTCGTCGATATTTCTTGCGTATCAATTGAAATATATTCATAAGCGACAACGAATATCTCTCAATCTTCTGGTGGTATTTGACATTTATGTAAAATGCCATTGACGGTACTCCGACCACATACACATTATAGACATAAACTTTCAATTTAAACTCAACGTCTAATACATTTCTCAGTTGAAACAATGTCAGTAAAGTAACCATCGAATACATTGTGGCCACAAATAAGAACAACAGCGAAAGGCCTTTCGACAGAAAGCCACTTTTGAAAACGTGTTTACTTTGAACGTAGCGGAACGGAAATATCCCAATAATGTAACTAAACCATATTAAAATCTTGATAAAACCGATAACGAAGCGATTCTGTTGAAAATACATGTTAGCGACCGATCGGATTGTGGGAAAAGTGAATACGTACTCAGGCCAATAGTTCAAATTGTCTCTTCAATTGTCTTAGTCTCTTTGTATGT
The DNA here is from genome assembly GCA_916610145.1 of Eristalis arbustorum. Classification (NCBI taxonomy): domain Eukaryota; kingdom Metazoa; phylum Arthropoda; class Insecta; order Diptera; family Syrphidae; genus Eristalis; species Eristalis arbustorum. Next base: position 51,274,195 of record OU744320.1, on the reverse strand, counting down.
AATTGCTATTGAATCAAATTCATTAGTCTGAATCTCTCATTAACTGCTAATGGAATTGAGTCGCTGACACCATGTCGACCGGGGGTTAATCAATTGGAAACGGCAATGTAAATGACCTTCCAAATAAAAAGGGTAATGGTCACAAATCAAAAAATTGTTCAACTTTCGAGTTCAAGTAGTACAGCTTTTAGAACAAGAATATATTATAATAATAATAATATGGGTGGCGCTACAGCCCATAGAGGGCCAGGGACTAGCTTCTCAGCAACTACTCGTGTTGTGCGTGCTATTGTTCTCCCACGAGTTGAAGGGACCTACAGTTTTATGCCGAATCCGAACGGAGAAGAGGTGGGGCCGTGAAAATTATTTTTGTCGCTCGGAGCTGGAATCGAACTTACGACGTCGAGGTTGGGGTCGACGCACATACCCACAACGCCACGGGCCACCATCACAAGAATATATTACTTTAATGAAAATAATTTTTTTCGGCTGAGATTACATTGGTGAAACCTGCACCTGCACACTTCTTTTAATTTTCTCTTTCCTTTTCCTATTTTTTGTTACCAAAATGGATTACGTACTTCCGTTCGACCCGGATTTCTGTACAATGTCTCTTTCTCTAATTAACATTCCTCTACCCATTTGCCTCAGCAGAGCACATCGTATTTTCGAGTGACTCTGTTGACGATACTCAGCTAATGATTAACAGGCTTTTAACCTGCAGAAATCGTTATTTTTTTTTATAGATATTACGGTTACCCTATAAACCCAACAATGTTCTTGCATACCTGGGAATGCGTTTAAATTATATATACTATTTATAAATTATAAGCTGCCTCCAGTTGCTCACACCAATTTGGTTGAGGTCCTTTTCCACTTGTGTGCGCCATCTAGTGCGAGGACGTCCTCTGTTGCGCTGTCCCAATGGCTCGGTGTCGAAGACTCTTTGGGCCGGAGCTGTGGTGTCCATCCGATGTACATGACCTAGCCATCTTAAGCGTTGGATCCGAAGACGCTTAACTAGGTGCATGCCGCTGTACAGCCCGTATAGTTCGTGGTTGAACATTCTCCTCCAAACGCCATCAACGCAAACAGGACCAAAGATCGTACGCAGAACTTTTCTCTCAAAACAACAAAGAGCTTCTTCATCCGCTTTCAATAGCGTCCATGTCTCTGCGCCACAGAGCAGGACTGGGATGATCAGGGTTGTATACAAGGTCAACTTGGTGTTTCGACAGATGGCCGTGTTACTCAATTGCCTCTCGAGTCCAAAGGAGCAGCGATTGGCAAGAGCAATTCTGCGCTTGATCTCGGTGTTGCTGTCCCTATTTACTCCAGAGATTAGGTAGACGAAGTCTTTGACTACCTCAAAGTTTCTGCTGATCAATATGACACTCAGTCCGAGACGTCGATGTTGTGCGTACTTACGTGATGACAGCATGTACTTTGATTTGCCCTGGTTTATCGCTAGACCCATTTTAGACGCTTCCGCTTTAATGCCAGCAAACGCCTCATTGACGGCCAATCACGTCAATGTCGTCCGCGTAAGCAAGCAGTTGAACGGACTTTTGGAAGATCGTGCCGCGGGTGTTTACGTTTGAGTTTCGCACGATCTTCTCAAGTATGATGTTAAAGAAGTCACATGACAGCGTGTCGCCTTGCCTAAAACCTTTTTTGACATTGAAGGTCTCGGTGAGTTCGTTACCGACCTTGATGGAGCAGCGAGAGTTCTCCATCGTCATCCTGCACAACCTGACGAGTTTGGCAGGAATGTCAAAACTAGAGTTGGCGCTGTATAGCTCGTCATATGCGGCCTTGAAATCGACAAATAGGTGGTGGGTGTCGATCTGCATCTCTTGAGTATTTTCCAGGATCTGATTCTGTAATGTGAAAATTTGATCGATAGTGGACTTTCCTGGCCTGAAACCGCACTGATAAGGACCTATCAGGTTGTTGATAAAGGGTTTCAGGCGTTCACACAAAACGGCAGAGTAAGGAGGATGATCTTTCCGACCTCCTTCCTGTCGTAACACCTCTCTAACTCCTCGACTGCGCGCTTCTCATGCTCTTTCTTTTTCTTTCTGAGAAGCCGGTGCTCTTCCCTTCTCTTCTGTTCGTAGAGCTCACGAACAGCTCTCGTTGTTCGATGCAGCGTTGCATTGTAGGCCTCCTGCTTGGCTGCATGTACCTGCCTGCACTCGTCGTCAAACCATGGGTTCCTTCTGGGTGGTGTTGTGAAACCCAGCACATCAGTGGTAGCTTCTTTGATGGCTTTTTGACAACGTTTCCATTCTTCTTCTATTGAATGCGCAGGCAGCGTCAAAGAGAGTTTCAGGGAGACTCGGTCGGTAGAGTTCCTAGCGGTCGATTGCGTTTGTAGCCTTCCGACGTCAAACCGTAATGTTCTTTCTCGACTCCATATTTCTCTCGATATCCTCCTCCTTACCTTGGCTACAACAAGGAAATGGCCCGAGTCGATGTTGGCTCCTCGAAACGTGCGGACATCGAGAATATTGGAGGAGTGTCTGACGTCAATCGCAATGTGATCAATCTGGTTGACAGTTGATTGATCAGGAGACCGCCAGGTCCCCTTATGGATGTTGAGGTGTGGGAACCGTGTGCTCATCACAGACAGGTTACGCCCCGAGGCGAAATCTACCAGTCTAAGTCCGTTTCCGGATGTGTTGTCGTGCAGGCTGTGTTTTCCGACGACTCTGGCAAAGATTTCTTCCTTGCTCAGCTGTGCGTTGAAATCGCCTAGAACGATCTTGGTGTCATAGCTGGGGCATCGATCGTATGTTCTTTCTAGGAGATCATAGAAGTCATCCTTGCTATCGTCATCCTTCTCCTCCGTCGTGTGAGCAAATCAGGCTGATGTTCCCGAATTCAGCCTTGATGCGGATTGTTGTGAGGCGCTCGCTTATATATTCAAAGCTTAAGACTTTTTGCCTAAATCTACCTCGAATAACGAATCCGCATCCAAATAAGCGCTGCCTTCCATCTTTGTAGCAATCACCGTAGTAGATGTCGCAGTTTCTCACCTTCCTTTTGCCCGGCCCATCGCATCGCATCTCCTGGATGGCGGTAACATCTGCTTTGTAGCAGTCCAGGGCCTCCGCGAGTTTATCGGCTGCATGTGGTCTGTTAAGGAACCTCACATTCCACGTGCAGAACCGAAAATCATTGTCCTTTGATCGTTTGCTGGGGTCGTCAACTGTGAATCCGTCCATATCCGAGGCCTGTTGTCGGTTCGTAACCGTCGATTTTGTATGTGGTGAGGGAGTTAACCTCACGCACAACCTACAACTAGTATGCCAGGCCCATTATTTGACCCTCGGGCAGAGGGGGGTCGCTACATACATTAGTTCACCACACAACGGTTATTGTGATGGCTATTCAGGGGCGCCAGGACAGAGGGTGGGTGGTAAGGCGATTTTAAATAATATTGTATTATTTTGTATTATTCAGATAATTGTTCCTCTTTTTATTTCTTTATAATCATGTCCTTAATTATACTCAATGTAATTATTCACTGTTAAACATTAATTTGAAATAAAAGTCTTTGTACCATACTCTCACCAACCACATCTGAAAGTAGTTGTATTCGGAATCGACCCTAGATAGAAGTCAAGCACCTGATCATTTTCTGTATTTTGACAAGCATACAGAGAAGGCTCTGACCAACGCTAGAGCCAACTTGATACCAGGGTGAAGGTAATCTACTACATGGCCCTCATAATGCCTGTCATGGTGTATGGTTGTCCCCTGTGGTTCAACGTGAGTCCTTCCCAGATGGAAAAGATGAGGGTCTTCGAGAGACGGTGTCTTAGGACTTGTCTCCGGTTGTATCGAACACCCGAGTCTGAGTACAAGAAGTACTATCCTAACGAGGTCTTGTACAACAGGGCAAATGTGAAAAGAATAGACAATTTTATTATTAAATTAATAAGAAGTCACATTGCAAGAAGTATGACTTCTACCAACAGCCTGATCTTCGGGGCGAAAAAGTGCGCCACAACGGTTTTATTCCACCTGAAGCATTCCTCTATTTGGATTCGATCGGCCTGATCCAGGACACGGAAGGATGTCCTGTAATCTACCACGCGGTAGGCCGAACAGTTGACAGGCGACTCCTGTACGAATCGGATGTCGTCCGCGAACACGAAGATCTCCTCCGGTTCAGTAGAGCGATCCCCGCTCGAGACAGGAGAGAGAGTGATAAGGAGCGGCACTTCTTTTGGTGATTACACTAGAATCAGTCTCCGCCGTCGCCCGCCCCGGCCTGAAAAATTATAGTTTGTGTAGTGGATTAACGGCCCACTTACTTAGATGTAAGGTAGATTTAAGACAAAAAAATACAAAAAAAAAAGGCGCGCAAGGGCGTGTGTATTATATATGTTACGCATATACATTGCATACACGGCACACGCTCTTGTGTACACGTCCGTAATGTTACGGATATAGAGTAAGTTTAGGCTAATATTCTGTTAGGTAAATTAATTTTTAATAGGTTACTAAGGTTTAGGTTAATGTGTAGGTTAAGTACCAATAAGTATGTCCAGAGTGCCAAGTTTTTTCCATGGTTTTTGGTCGGCCGTAAGTCTAAAAATAATAAAGTTTGTCCTAAGGACTAAAAAGTTATAGTTTCGACGCGGAAAGGCAAATATATATGTTACATAGATTAGATTATTTTAGAGTACCCGCGAAGGGTCAGTAAGATAGAATTAAGAACATGAATTGTTAGATATTAAGATAGATTTTAGTCATTTTTGTCTAGTATAAGTCATTCCAGAAAAAAGAGTAAATAAAAATGAATGAAAAAACAAAAAAACAAAGTCGAGCACCTATCTCATCAACCAAAGTTGATTTTTATTACTTTGGCGGCGCCCCAATGCGATGAGAAACTGGGACCTTCTAAATAAATTACTCGCGTTGTATGTGATGGTGTTCTTTCAAATAATTACCAACAGTTTTATATTGATTCCCGATAGCAAAGTGCTTGCAAGCTTTCTTAAAAAATAAAACAAATTGATGGTGCCTGTTGGTTTCGTTCCAGAGAAAGAGGACTACCAACATTAAAATAAACATTAACATTTCTTTTATTGTGGCAAAAGATCTACAATTCATACAATTTTAAAATTTTGAATTACAGAGATATGGTAAAAGTACCGTACTGCTATAATATAAATACAATTGATTAAAATAATATCACATCATTTTTTAAAATTTAGAAGGAAAAGCCACTAAAAAACCTTCATTAAAACGAAAGAGGACTACCAAAAGAGATCATGCTATGTAGGGATGACTTTACCTGAACATTGCGTCTACCCAGTGCACTAAGAGTTAAGCTAAAGACTTGTAGTGAAAATCGACTTGATGTTGTAAAGAATGTACACGACAATCTATTTCTCCTATTATTTAATAAAAGCCCATAAATAGAACGTGTTCACGGTGTCGCATGGGAAATATTTAAAATGATCCAACTAAACTCATCGTTTCAGGCACAAAGCATTCTACTTTGCGTTCCTGCATGGACACTAACACACAATCGAACAGTTTGGTTGACACTTTGCTGGTTATATCAATTAAATGCAATATAATCCGATTTAATTGTTCGCACTCACGAATCCGTCATGTCAGAATAGATGCACTCAACCTTTTCTGAGTTGATAGCTTTACAGTTTTTAATTGTTTTCCGTTTTGGAAAACAAGTTGCTTCACCGCCAATTGTGTCATTAACTCACAATTGCAAGCTTCCCGACAATCTCACCCATATGTTAGATAAGCATCTTCAAAACAATCGGTCATGCATCTAAATGTATAAAACCCTTCAGATGCAACTCAATATGCTCAGTGTTGCTCATAGTTTGTTGTGGTCAATATCAAAAGCTAAAATGATCAAATTCGCTATCTTGGTTTGTGTTACAATAAGTGTGGTTGTTACAAAGGTAATTATAATTGTTTAGATACATATGTGCTTTGTTGGTGAACATTTGCATATTTAGCTGTCCTAACCTCAATTGCCTTTGCAAAAAGGCACCACTACATTGAGTATTAATTGTCCATAGCAATGCGCTTCCAAATCACGGCAATAAGTTCAAGGTTTCTATTAATATCTTCCTAAGTTCTCGAATTAAGAGTAAACGGACAAAAACACAAAACGTTTCATTTATGGAAGTAACTTGCATAGAAATGGAGCTAAGTGAAATTGAATCATTTTAGATGCCACGACGCGTCGGCGGATGCGTAATCAAAGGCAAGTCTGTTAGGAAAGGTGCGGTTGATATTACGCGTTTGAAATGCAGTGCTTTTTTCGACTCTTTTCTTATTTTGATGTACGTTTGATACGACCAGCGGATTAATAGTACGAGTATAGACATTAATTAGCGCAGTGATATGCGGTTTTCAGGGAATAGATTATCACATTAGGAATCAACTTAAAGTAGAAAATAATAAAAATAATATCATTCGCACTATAGGAAAGGGTTGCCCGTAGAGAACTAGGGCCTTTTTTCCCAACAATCATATCTGTTGCGTCTGCTACTGTTCTCTCACGAGTGGAAGGGTCCGTACAGTTTAATCCGTTCTCAAAACGGCCAAGTTTAAACTGAAATTCGGTTAAGATTGCTCCATACCGGAGACCAATGACGGTTTCATTTCTTCACATCCCATCAATTTAAGTGTGGTTGGAGGCTGGGCGTCCAAATCATTTGTCATTTATCTTTATTTCGCACATAAAATTGGTTGTTACAGTAATAGTATTGCACATTTTACATATAGAGATTCGGCATGAGAGTACCTTGCTACTTAGAAACACTTTTAGATTTTACAAAAACAGGATTATCTGCAAGAGCGCAACGGTTTTTAAAGTTCCTTATAAGCCTTTCAATACGTCCAGCTCAACACCCGCCCTTGCATGCAGTTCATTCGTAGAAAAGTGCCATGGTAAATTGAAGATCATTTTTAAGATTTTGTTCTGAGCAACTTGAAGTCTTTTTAAATGACATTTGGCCATACCACCCAAATCGGGCAGCCGTTAGTAAATATAGGCTGGAAGATAACTTTAAAAATAATAATTTTGTTTCAATGGATAGTTGTGATTTCCTGTCTATTAAAGGGTATAATAATGTGGTCGCAATCTTTATTTTTATTTAACGTCTGCGTGACATGGCAACTAAACGTAAGTTTCGAATCCAAATGAGTGTGCAGAATATCAAATTTTCCCGCGGTTAGCTATAGATTAGGCTTCTAGTTTTGGCTGTTGAGTTTTTGCACAAACTTAACCCAAAAGCGCGGGACCTTGCCACAAACAACATGAACAATCTCATTTACGTTGTGAATAGCATTATATTTCTGATTCCAGGCAGATTTAGTCCCAGATCGGGAGGTACTACTAAAATTCATGCAAGCAGCTGTGGATGATTGTTACGAAGATGAGGAAAAAACAATCAAAGTCGAAGTGACTGACGGTAAGTACATACATAATTCGAAATAATTGAAATAGTCAGATAAGCATCATGTTTTTCATTACAGCTGGGTTTGAATCCTTAATCACCAATGATCCAAATCCACATCGAAACACAAAATGTATGCGTTTTTGTGTCATGGAAGCCCATAACCTGGTAAACCCATCATTAACACACATATTGTTATAAACGACATCATTTTTATTTTAATATCAGTTAAATGACGAAGGAAACCTCAACTCAAGTCAAATGGAAAAACTCTTCAATGCAATGTACCCACAATCGATGGATGAGTCAAAATTGAAACTTGTGACTGAGGCAGCAGACAATTGCTCAGCAAATATAGACAATCCAGACAGGTTTTAATTCTCCTTATTCATTTACACACATCGAGCAATTCAGAATGTTCCCTACTTTCAGATGTGAAAAGGCGCACGGCCTAGCCATGTGTATGATAAATGGATTAAAAGAGCAAGGTTTTAATTTTTAAACCCATATTCTATACAAACTTATCAAATGTAATCCAAGAGTGAAATAAAATTAAGGATTTCTGCATTAAATTGTGTCGAACCATATTAATCTTTCGTACTTTTCGGTGAGGAAAAAAAAATCTGCCTGACTTCGTGTTTCGATCTTCATTGTGTTTTGAGCTAATGTCGAAAAAACACATCGGTTGCATATACGAGTACTTCTTCTTTTATTGGCGCTACAATCCGGGGTGGACCTGGGCCTCAACCAACATGCCTCTCCAGCCAGCACGATCTTTCGCCAGCTGCCTCCATATACGAGTACTTCGTGCATAATATTCAACATGACTCTACTCAGGCGTTTACGTATCTCATGGCAGCCAATCCTTGGCATTGTCCAGCGGACCACAAGTTGAGGGTAGTTTTTAAGCTCTAAATAAAACTAACAAAGTTCTCGATGATGTAATAGCACTACACTTCTCTGTAAGCGAGCACTGGAGGAAAGATGCTTGTCTAGCGAGTAATTTCTCAATTTTAAAAATTATAAGGGTGTGCTGAAACACGTTGTCTCTTTTAACCAAGTTGATTATACTACATGTGGTAGTCATAAAATTAGCCCTTAAAGTCTCAAAAATTTGATTTTGTGCTGTCATTGCTTTGATATTATGCATGCATCTATCATTTCGGTTTATTCTGCGTCAACCGTTTTGAAATTGATTGGGTTTCTCCAACATTAAATTCGTACACCCTTTTTTGGACAACGCACAGCCCCATCTTGCGGAAAAACTACGTACCATGTAATGTGTCCAACCAGCTGATTTTGACACATGTACTACAAATCTCAGAGTTCCACGGCAACCAGAAGCGTAAACAAATCTCTTCCTGAAAAATATTAGACCAACACGATTCAAATGGATTCTAAAGATGATAGATACAAATCGTAAGTTACCGAAGCTACTAACTGTCTGGACTGGAATTAAGTTGCAGAGATTATATATTCATTAATTCATTATTTCGCTATCACACAGGAAACGTTCAAACATGAAGCAACACAAAAAGGCTCACTATCGCACAAAACAGCCAGCTATTGTCACTGAATCATCTAGTTCACAAGCGGATGGCCTACGTGGTATCATTGATGTTGCAGATTCAAGTGATGACCGTTTTAGCATGCAGTCTATACCCTGGTCACCGAGAGATATAGAAAGCGAACAAATGAGAGCTGCAGACTTTGGTATGTTGTCGCAAATGCCTGCATCAATTGGTGGGCACTTTCAATTCAGTTCTGAAAAGAACTGGGACACAGACGACACATGGATAAATAAAACCGAGGCTAGTGAATACTTTACACTAGATATCAATCTTCTTAATGCAGGACTGCAAACCATTCCATTTTATAAGAGGTTGGATTTTCCATCGTCATGGTTTACGAAAACCCAACTGAAAGCTATGAATCAAGCGGCAGAGATAGCAGAGAAAAACTATCAGAGTGTTTTAAACGATCATCAAAGTAATCCTAGGAGTGTGGTGAACAGTGCATCTAAAAAGGGATCTGCTCAACAAGCACGCAACTCCAATGGAGGCAATGGTTCTGGCAACGCTCAAGAAAAAAAGTCAGAAAATATTGACAAGGATCAGGAATTGGATGAATTGCTGAGCCTTACTACAAGCGAAGTTACTAAAGTGAATATAAACGATTCAAATAATAGTGAGAAGAAAGCTTCCAGGCCACCAAGTTCAAATACCGATGCTAAGGCGGCGGATTCTGGTGAAAACAGGGAAGAAATTCAACAATGGCTTGATGATGTTCTCGAAGAATAAGTAAAATCACACCTTTACCCATCAATCTTACTGCACCTTATTAATCACTTGTTACATAAAAATAAAATCATTTAATGATACAAATTGTATTTTCCTTAGAAATAATTAATGTGAACCTGGCTCGTATTCAGTTGTAAATAATTTGGTATTGGTTGATATTTATTTACAATGGAATGTTGTATATTGTATCAATTCTATTAAGCATGGTAATGGTCTCCTTCAGCCAGCTTTGAAGTGCTAAAAGAGATTCTTAAGAGCGGGCGTTAAGGGGTTAAAATTACGGATACTGGTAGTAGGCATATGCTTGGTGCAAATAACAAAGAACTTACAACGCTCAAACTATGCAACTAACAAGTATGCACTTTCGACGGATTTACGTTACAACCACCGATTCACAAGGTAATATATATGAACAAAATGTTCCTCTTTTTGTAGACTTAATAGAATGCCTATCCTTAGCAACTGGCTACCTACCAATTGTCGACCCAAGTAAATTGCAGTATGATTTATAACTGCCGTCAATATAAACTTTAAGAGGGCAAGAGGCTACTTTTCGCTATACAAAGGAATGCAGTTGCTAGTATTTTTTTAGCCGAAGTACACAGCAACACTGTTTTCGTAATAGAATTTCATTTCGAATTTTCGAAGTAGGAGAATACTTTTGGTACCTTTCATGCGATTTGTAAGAACTGTTGAAATATTTTTTTAAGAAAAAGCTTCAACTCTAGGTTTTCTTTAGCAATTGGAAACTGATAGGCTTAGGAAAAGATCCAACTGCATAGTCAGATATCCTTGCTATTAATTTCTTTATAAATAATTAAACGTTTACCCAAAAATCGTCAGTTCTAGACGTTGTGTCGCATTCCCCTAAAATTACTTGTTATTCGCCTTTTAATTTTCTCTTAAGAAATGATAAAAATAAATGCACTCAACTCTACAACCACATAATCGAATTTATAAATACCTAATTACGATTTATTGGGTTGAAGTATATAATTATAGACAACATGAACTAGTCAAAAGTATTGCGTCTAGTCGCCTAAACAAAACGCACGATCTGTCAAAATCATATGGGTGATTTGAGTAATCGAAGAATTTAAAGGGTTCAATTTTGGTTAAGTTATTTTTCAATTCTCACAAATATTTTACGCGGGTGATTTGTACTACTTCATAACAATGATATCTTTAAATGGCGTCTTTAAGGCGACGAATAATATCTCACGTATAATAATTAGTTCCTTAAGGTACATGCATTTAACTTGAATTATAAAATGCGGAAATTATACAATTTTAAATCATTTTTAGACCGGGTGTTCTTCAGTATCAGCCTGCTGCTGGGGTTAAGACATTGGAGGAAAAAATTGGACTGCCCCCCAGACCGAAGAAACCACTCACACCATTTTTTCGTTTTATGAAACAAATGCGACCAGTTGTTCTGGCCGAAAATCCCGAACTTAAAGTTACAGATGTGGTAAAATTGATTTCCAAAAAATGGGAATCCGCTGAACCGAATTTGAAGACCAAGCTTCAGGAGCAATACAAAAAGGACAAAGTAGCTTATGTTGAGTCACGAGCTAAGTACGATAGTAAGATAACAGACGAGCAACGTTCTGAAATTAAACAGCTTAAGGAGAATGAAATTGCAATGAAAGAACGTCGTTTGACTAAGAAACGCATCGCCGAACTAGATCGTCCCAGGAAACCACCATCTGCCTTCTTATTGTTCGTTGCTCAGGAAAGAACACTATCTCCACAAAGTCCAAACGAAACATATCGAGACTGGCACAGTAAAACTACTGCAAAATGGGCAAGACTCACAGATGGGCAAAAAGAAGTGTTTTTGGAAGATTTCCGACAGAAACTTGAAAAATACAAGTAAATTCTATTGATTGTTGTATTCCCGTTAAGTACTTAGGCTGTCATTTTCTTGTTAATTTTTCTTTGCAGGAAAGAAATTGTAATTTGGGAGGAAAAAATGGTTCGTCTTGGTAATGTTGATGTTGTACGGAATGAGGCTCTTATCGACCCATTAAATAAAAGTAAACAGCGATTACAAAAATAAAATTTTTTTTGACATAAATAACGTTTCGTTACGTCAAAGAGCCAATTCATCGTTTGTGTTCCCGTTCATTTATCATTTCATTTTTATATGGGTAAAACATAAATAATAAAGGAATCACCTGAAATAATTGCTGTTTCTAAATTTCATTCAAAATGTATTTAATATTACATTGCATTTCTTCAAGCACATACATAAATGTAGGTTATCTTTATAGGAACTGATAAAAACGTGGAAGAAAACATAATTTCACTGAGTTTCTTCAATGTATATATAGGTAAATTATATTGTAATGAGCTTCAATGGGCTTCATTAGAATAACTAGAAAATTTCACCCATATTCCAAATGTCAAATGTCTTCTATTTCTAGCCCGGATAGTCTGGTGCCGAATGTTTGCAATACATGCATTGAGGTTTTAACCATAAAGTATTTGAGTATGCTTGGAAAGAACTAGTTACTACTACGAGTGCACCCTCATTCGAGTAAAGAATACTAGTTACAAAATTATCTTTACTCTGTGTACTATTTTACATTTCAACTGAGCTTAGGGATAGCGGTGTATAAGACGAAAACAGTGTCGCGGCAGATGCAGCTAGTTTTAGTATTTCATTACTTAAAGAATAGGACACAAGTAGACGGAATCCTTCTATTAGAAAGACATTGGAAAGGAGTTTCGTCTAGTTATTAGCGATATACATTACAAATACTGACAGTGTAGCAGGTCACGGTAATGCATTGACACACAGTAGGGTTCTATTATACGACTGCCTTTACTGCCCACATCCAAAAAACAATCATTGTCCAGGACCAAACAGTCAGGTCAGTGTTATTTTCTTTAAAGTTGGAGAATCTAAACGACGGGTACAAAATAGAATGACTCTTCAGATAGTGGTCAGGTCAACGAGGAGATGAACATTAATGATGATCCCTGAAGAAAAGTCCACAAGTAATCCTGTAGTCTAACAACCACGGTCGATTCCCTTCTATGGATTTATAACAGCTTTGGTAATAAGGATGGTGGTTCTGGATGTAAGACCACATGTTAGCTTTAGAGAATTTGGTAAAAAAAACGACCTTCATGCAATATATATAAATAATGATTTGATACAACAGAAATAATATTTGTAAAATTGTATTTTATAGTACAAGTATTTTAAACATTTGAAGTGATCGACAGATAAATTAGACTCCTTCTTAGAAGAGAACTTGTGGGCGGTAGTGCTTCTGTAGTTTATTTGCTCTAACGCCCAATTTCATTTGCCATTTGGCTTGAACTCTCTTCATCAGGTGTATATCGCGAGCCTTCCTAGCTGCGGCCTCTTGTTGAGTACTTGTCCATCCTAAGGATCTATACTCAGATAGTACCTTGTGCAGCTTGCGATTTGATTTGTGGACTGTTACAGCACGATTTGGATTCAATCTCTGTTTGTAATAACGCAGAAGGGATCGATGGCCAATCACAGCACCAGATGGCAAAACCAGTTGATACTCATCACCGTCAAGTAAGTCAGGGACAATTTCTTCATCAATGTCCATCTCTTCATTCTGAAAAAAAATGTTAATCGAAACTTTGGTGTTTGCTGCGTTAACTTACATTGTCTGGGTAACTGGAACTGTAATCATAAAACTCTGTATACTCAGCTAACGCTAGACCTTCATGTAGCATTTGACAGTGGCCCTTGTCAATCATGTGCTTTCGCACTGCATCCAAGGTGTAGAATGTCTTCCCGCGGTCATTACACCACAAGCAGATAAAGAAATTGCACACTTTGTCGCCCAAATAGAAGAGCAGACCTTCAATGTCTGTGCAATATTCAGCGTCAGGAATGAAGAACGAATGGGCTACGGACATGTGTTTCAAGTTAGCCACCAAGTCGTCGCTTTGCTCATCGCAAAATATGCACTTATTATCTGCAATTGGATTCTCGCCCACTTCTTCCCATTCATCAGAGTTCACCTGAAATGATTGTGCCATCATAAGACATTGTATGCGCTTTACTACATTTTCGACTTACTTCTTCAATTTTCTCATCTTCTTCAACAGCCATTGGTTGAGCCTTGGGCTGTACAACGCTCTTTGTTGTCACTTCCTTTGCCTCACCATGCACATCATTGAATTTAACCAGATTTTCTTGGTGTTTTTTACTCTTCAAGTGATTGTCGTGTGAACTTTGATTGTTGAATTGTTTACGGCATGCATTGCAGTATAAACTAGTTTGTTTTTCCTCGATTGCCGCTGACTCAGCCTTTCGCATTTGTAGCACGCGACTTTGGAACTCTTCCGCAGTGATGGGTGGTAACTCAGCTACTCTGCGCTTTAAGTTATAGCGATGCCAATCGGTTTTATAATGTTCACGTTGAATGTCAGCATTTGCGAATCTGACACTGCAATTGATGCATGTAAATGCGGAAGACATTTTAAATGGTTTTAAGCAAAATAAATGCGATCTCCAAACAATTTCACAACTGATATTAAAAGAATTTAAATAACACGATGTTCAACAATCAATTTTACAATGACGTATGATGAAATGGATCCGACGGCGAGGTTTTATAAAACAGCTGTCAATGAAAAAATAAACGCAAATTGAACGAACAATTGACGGAACATTTCTTTACAGCGGCTGCAGCGAATACGTTCGTTGAAAATGCTCGATGTGGTGCCATCTTAAGAACATTTAACGGATTGACCATTGTCGTTTTAGCAAAACGGTTATGCTCATGATTAACCAATTTCATATTGTCATATAATAAATGTGTTGCATGTCCATGTATTATTTACTATGGCAACACTTTTCACCATGCCACACGGACACGGGACATGGTCTCTATAGTTGTTTTTCTCAAGAAGACAAAGGTAAAGCCAAGACACATCAATCTTGTTGGAGTCTAGCATTAAGTTAGTCTTAAGTGTGGATTTGACCAATAAAGTGTATCAATCTCATGCCTCTCTTTTTTTCGATTTTTTATGATAATTGTAGCACAGAAAAGAAAAAAACAGCTGTTTTCAAAATCTATGAAGATTTTAGCCGCGTACTATAAATTTAAATAATTGTTAAATAGACAATAAACAATTTCAATTTGCGAAAACCAATATATGATGGCATTTTACGTAAAAGCTTAAAGTACATAGTATAAGCCTTATATAGGTCTACAAGAATCAAGAAGAATTAAAAATGAAAAATATGTAGATTCTACAGTACCAGAAACAGAATTAAAAACAAAACACTGAGAGTAAATAGAAAAAAAGTGAAAAATTCGTTCCACAGCAATATGAAATACAAAAAAAAACATCCAAGCCTCAAGCAACCGCCACCTTGACCGCATCCATCGAAATATCGTTTCGGCTGATTTCTGAATTTAGAGTTGGATATTCGTTGGAAGTTAGAAAGTGAATTTTTAGAAATAAGGAACAAAATACTATGAAAGGACAAAAACATAAATACGAAAAAGGAAAAGCTATATACTTAACCTGTTAATTAAAGACACATTGAAAGAATGGATAAGGAATCAAAATTAAAATCGTGAAGAAAAAGAGAAAAATTCGGGTGTTAGTACAAAATAACATGTTGAGCCAATGGGTGGTGTGAATAAAAACTGAGAAAACACTCGGAGTAAAAACACTTGAGTCGAGTATGTTCGTCAAAGGAAATGCTCAATTTGGTGTGAATAAAAATGTTCCTCAAAGCAGGTTCTTATCCTCAATTTGACGTTTAAAAACTCTGCTGGAGAGCTGGCAAATTTATTCGTCAACATTCTTCAAATTCAATTAACAAACGCAAACACATGCGAATTATTCATTTTCAATCATGTTTTTAAATATAGAAACGCGAAAAATAAAACAATATAATTCACGGCGTTTCGGGGACACTGCGGATAATTTCAAGAAACATTACAGATTCGAGTTTCGCAACATGGAATGGTTAACCAATCAGTCCTCTCCGACATTCCTGGAGAAAACCGTGGTGGTGCAATACCAAGCATGGAGAAGATGAAAATATTCCTTCGATACATTGGTGACCCGGGTTTCCAAGTTGGAGTTGGAGAGGACTTTGGGATTCATTACACCACTGTATCAAAAACAGTTTGGCAAGTGTGTTATGCTATATGTGCAAAGGCGGATCTGTGGATGAAATTTCCTTCTTTGATCGAGGAATTGCGAGAAGTGAAATTGGCGCTCTAGATTGTACTCATATTGCAATATTAAAGCCTTATTTACATGGCGATGAGTACCTGAATCGGTTTGGCTTTTTTCCAGCAAACACGGATACAGTTGTAAACACCTGATGAAATCGCCATCGCCCATTCCAGATTTTTTTGTTTAAGGAATAAGGCTTAATCCGTCAAAGTATTCCTCCTCCGACGCAGTAATTTCCAATATTTTTTAATTTTTTTGTCTCTTGAGTCACCTCCTATGCACACTCAACTTCAACGATTGGTATCTGAATACATTCCATCTTTATTCTCACCAAAACTGAGGTAATACTCAACTGTGAAAATATGTGAGCGGAGAGGATTCGTTAAACTTAACGAAATACATTTTTATTCACGCCAGATGGAGCATTTCCTCCAAAATTCTGAGGAAATGCTCATACTCAGTTTTTATTCACACCACCCAATATCAGCACAGAAATCTTTTGAACCTCCGACGCAACCCGACGGAAGACACGCGTCAAACATCCTGGATGTAGGGACATTCAGGGGGGCAAACGTCGACTCTGACCACTTTCTTGTTGCAGCAAGATTCAGAGCTCGACTGTCCAATGTCAGAAGCCGACAAAGAAAACTTTTGACATTGGACGCCTAAGCATACCGGAGATTGCCAGAGCCTACGAAGAGCAATTAAGTGAGAGACTCTCCGGTATGCCTACGTCAAGTGCCAACGAGATGTGGTTGCATTACCGCTCGGCCATCAAAGAGGTAGCGGAAACTACATTAGGCTACCTACCACCCCCGACAAGAAACCCGTGGTATGATGGCGAGTGTGAGCAGAAGGAACGTGCAACCGACGAGGCATACCAAAAAGCGCAGCCACGGAAAACAAGAGCAGCGCAAGAGGAGTAACGGGCTAGAAGACGGGAGGAGAAAAAGCTTCTACGCCTGGCCACAGGCTTTAGGAAAGGCACGCAGGCTCTTCGAAATTGCGAGGGTAACCTAGTTACGGACCCACAGGGAATAGTGGATGTGTTTAAGCAGCCAGCACTTCCAACAGCGGGTCAGGAGTGAATGATAGGTAACCAGGAAATCCCAACTCCAGTCGAAGAAGTAGTCCTCCCACCTAGCTTTGAAGAAGTCGGTACAGCCATTAAAAGGCTGAAGAACAACAAAGCCGCAGGCTCAGATGGCCTACCATCTTAGCTTTTCAAAGCTTGGGCAATGTAATGGTAAAGAGCATGCACCAGATCATTTGCCGAATTTGGGAAGATGAAAGCATGCCCGACGACTGGAATATCAGCTCTTCAAAAAAGGCGATCCTCAGGTACGGACCTCCTGCAAGAACTTTAGAGGTATATCTCGCTCAATGTCGCCTACAAGATCGTATCCAGCGTACTGTGTGAACGTCTAAAGCCGTTTTGCACCGCACTGATAGGCACGTACCAGTGCGGCTTCCGACCCGGCAAATCGACTATAGACCAAGTCTTCACACTAAGGCAGATTCTGGAGAAGACCAGCGAGTTTCAATACCGATACTCACCATCCTTTTATCGATTTTAAAGCCGCATACGACAGCATTCATCGCAAGGAGCTATTCGAAGCGGGAAAATCGGGAAAATTGATCCGGTAGCGTCACACCACGCCAACACACACGCGAGGCACCGTGAAGTTCGGTTCAAAAACCTCTGTTCGAAACCTGCACCGGATTTCGGCAAGGAGATGCACTGTCGTGTGATTTCTTCAATTTGGTACTGGACAAGATAGTGCGGCGGGCAAAAGTCAAAACGGAAGGCACTATCTTCTACAAGTCAGTCCAGCTGATGAGATACGCTGATGACATCGACATTATCGCCTGGTCTCAACGCGCCGTAGTGGAAGCTTTCATGACAACTGAGGAACAGGCGAAACAACTGGTCTAAAGGTCAACGAGGACAAGACAAAATACATCCTGTCGAGCAAAAAACGATCCGCCGCACAACACCTAGGCCAAAATGTTACAATTTACAGCTACAATTTCGAGGTAGTAAAGGAGTTTGTCTAACTCGGGGCAAACGTAAACTCCACGAATGACATCGTAGTGGAGATCCGACGTAGAATCGCCCTTGGCAACCGATGCGATCTGTCAAAACAACTGGGCTCGAAACTCCTGACTCGATGGACCAAAGTCATGTTCTACAAAACCCTTTCTCTGCCAGTACTACTTTATGGAGTTGAAAGCTGGACATTAAGTTAGACTGCATAGCTGATTCTGGGTGCCTTCGAAAGAAAAATTCGACTTCGGATATATGGTCCCGTTTGCGAGGAAGGCGAATGGAGGAGAAGACACAACCGTGAACTCTACGAGCTGTACAAGGATGTGGATGCAGTCCGGAAAGCAAAAATCCGTCGACTACACTGGTTCGGCCAGATCGAGCGAATGGACAACAACGCTCCAGCAAAGAGGGTCTTCGCATCCGAACCTGCTGGTTCGAGAAGAGAAGAGGAAAGACCGAACCTCCGGTACAAAGACCAAGTCATCGCGGATGTAAGACAGCTTGCCCTTGATGACTGGAAGAAGCGTGTCCAGGACCGTCACCGATGGAAGGCAGCAATTGCTCAGACCCTTCATGGTTCGTATGCCTGATAAGAAAGTAAGTAAGTAACGCACCAAAAGCGACGGCATTCAAAATACACAAGAAATTGCACTAATCGAGGTAGGCGTTTTGAAAAGTTGCTTTTATAGAGTCATTTGCAACGACTTAAGTGTTGCGAAAATAGTGGGTTGCGTTAACGGAGTTCGTACTGTACGGACTTTTTATCACTGGGACATCAAGCAAGAGGGCGATTATTAGTGGACGGTTCTTTGCCTTCCGCTTTACATCTATCTATCTACATATAGAAACAGAGTACACAGATTTCCTATATGAAATTGACTATATGGTGGCTCTAGATAGGGTAAGTGAGATAGATTGATTGGTGCCTTAAATGCACACGTGGTAGTGGATGTACATGGGGAAGTGTAATTGGGAGAAGAATCCTCATTAGAACGTGAAAGGAGAGAAGGTCCATAATAAGCACATTTCCACAGAAATTCATCCATAAATACAAAAATCGTAATCCAGAAGACTTGGGACTACGCCAAACGAATCCACAGCTATTTCGTGGATTTGGAGAAGGCCTACGACAAAGCTCGTGCTAGTAAACTATGGACTATGAGTCCCAGAAGCTTAAAAAACGAGTAATTTTGGAAATAAATGAGTCCCAACAAAGGTTTTTAATAACAATGCCTACTTATGTGCGAACAAAAAAACACAGACGAATCCAGTATGATGATTTTTTTTGTACTCAAGACTGGTCCATTGTACTACCAGGTGGCAACCTACAATTCCTTCGGAAGATGAGCAGGGCCTACAGAATCAGCTCTAATCACATCAGCGCCGAAGACCTGCCACCTGATTCAATCAATGACCGAAGTGACAGAGAAAGTGCTCTGCCGTGTAGCCGTTCTATCCATAGGCATCGCAGAGGTTTAGTGGCCCGTTATTACGCCCGAGTCGAGCTAAAACAAATGAGTCCTTTTAACTCTATAGAGTCCCCGTGGCAACACTTATGTGTATACACTTTCATTCGCTTACACATACACATACAATATCATTGGTTCCTCTATTGAAATGTGGAGTCTCGTGAAAAAAGGATAAGTACTAACCATCAAAAAATTGAATATTTTAGATCTTACAAAGTTTTACAATATTTGATACAGTTCAATTTTGTTTCCTCCTTTGCCTAAAAAATTACTCATAACCTAAGCAAATGAATTTGGATTTGACACCAGTCATTGATTTGACAAAATTAGGATCCTTCACGAAATGCCTAATCTGTGTCACATTTAAGGATCAATTTCTTTAAAGGACTGTTGCCATATTTAAAAAACAAAATACAAAATCAGAGGAAAATATATTTTTGTTCACCAGTGTAATCAATATTATATCTTTAGTCATAAAGAATAACCGCTAAAGTCTGTTTTACTCATTTTTAAGAAAATCAGTTCAAAATGTTTAACAAGAGCTTAACGGTACGAAAAGTGGCCTAATCTGTTTTTTGACATTGTGGCCATATTTTTAAATCTTTATTTAAAAGCTAACATATATTAATTAAAAATTATCATTATCAATAGTGAAATTGTCAATTGATGTTACCTGACATTACTAGGTTCCCATGGCTTTACTTATTTCGTTGAACAACCGTGCAGGATTATCTTCGGCAAATGTCTAGATCTGGGTCTGAAATGGAATGTTACAGAATACTGAACAAATCTGCTAGTTATATAAAACCTAATGTGTTGCATTTGAATGATTATGATATTTATATCCGACAGTAATATGATTGCTGCCATTTTAATAATTAATTTAATTCTTTCGATAGGCAACAGTTAGTCTAGTCTGTCCGTTTTTAATTCTTTTTGGTCATTTGTTTCATTGTAAATAATAGTTTCGTTTTAGAACTATTACTCCTGGTGAAGTTTTAAATGTAATGGGCAGTCTATCAAAGTCGAATTGGTGTGGATATGATGGCGTTTCTAGTTCCGGCCTTATGGAATTTTCTTACTTTGTATTGCATGTTTTGGCTGATTTGTTTAATCTTTGTTTGTTTTAAGGTATATTTCCCGATTGTCTTAAATGCGCAGGGGATCATTAGTAGAAATTGGAAACTATAGACCAACACCACTTCTTCCGTTTGATATGGTAAACCACAATTGTGATTTTGTGGTCAATTGGTTCAGGATTAAGACTGAAGTTAAGATTTGAAGTGCTGCCAAACTACTCAATCTGGGTATCACTCAGGGCTCTGTCTTGGGACCAATTCTGTTTGTAATCTACATCAATTCCCTGCTAACATGAAGTGGGCCTAACGTATCGGTCTAAAAGTCGTTTAAAGTAAATATGCTGAATTAGGACTTATATCTGACGAGAAAATGGTTTACGCGAACAAAACTCTTCATAAGTTCCAGTCCTAAAGCAATGTTTTTCAATCTTTCCTCGTCATATTTGTATATCTGAAGTCAATGCCATGTTTTCATGCCCCTAATTGTCAAAAATGTTAACTTTCTAATTGCCAATGTACGTCTGGTTTTGGTTATGCCACTTTTTGTGACACTAAATTAATCTAAGGTGAGAAGTCGCACCCTTGGCGAATCAGATATTATTTTACGTCATCCCCTTCATAATTTGTTTACTACTTTACAATGAATAGACCCATACTTACCTCTTATTCCCACTATAGTAAACTTAAGTTACTGAGTATAATAATAATAATATGGGTGGCGCTACAGCCCATAGAGGGCCAGGGCCTAGCTTCTCAGCAACCACTTGTGTTGTGCGTGCTATTGTCCTTTCACGAGTGGAAGGGACCTACAGTTTTATGCCGACACCGAACGGCCAAGTTTGAGAAGCTTGTTCTAGACAGGAAATATTCTTGTGTAAATTATTTATGTCGCTCAGAGCTGGATTCGAACCTGCGACGTCGAGGTGGGGGTCGACGCACATACCCACAACGCCACGGGCCATCACCGTGGCTGAGTACCGTTACTGAGTACTGCTCGCTAAGCATTTGAAAACAAACTAAAAGCAATTTGAGATAATGTGTGTTTTTTTTATTTCCATCCAATCGAGTTTCTCTAAAGACCGTAAAATATTACTGCAACTACATTTACATACGTTTAAAACTTAAACCTTAGAATTTAACAAATAATATTTGAAATCTGCTGAACAAGAAGATAATTTCAAATCAATTGGTAATTACTAATGTAATTTTATGTTCAAAATTATCTTAAATGTAAATCTCGATTCCACGCATATCCAACATTTCTTTTATTGAGCTGCCCTTCGGATTAGGTTAGTTTGCTTTACCACAAACACATACATTTTTTTAAACAAAAAAAATATTTTTATTATCTGTTACATTTTACAAAAACAAAAATGTTCTAACTTGGTGTCGATTTTTCTTCTTTTTTTTTTTCTAATAATAATGGTAAGTATAATTTACATGATTACATAAATTTCATTCACAATGAAAGCATTAGTGCTTACATACTTCAATTTCTATCAATTTTTAAATAAGCTGCACTCCATGTGCGCATTCTTATTTAATTCAGGAAATACAAATTAGAGAGAAAGTATTCAGAAATGAAATTAATCTAAACGCAACGCTTAAATCGGAAGTAAGATTGCTGCACTCTTGCTCTTGCTCTTGCTCGCATTTTAGCGATTTTATATGTGTATGTACTTACTGTTGTAATTACTATATAAGGTATGTTAATATAAAAATTGTACTATTAGTTTATGGTTGTTAACGAAGCGAGTATGTAGTTTCTTTTTTCTTACTATTTCTCATTTATATTTTACCATTGGAAATACATCTGTGAATGTTTTTTTTCCTTTCACGTTTTGAGTGCATGGAACACTAGAATAAAGAAGAAGTGGACAGGCACACAGCCTTTATACAAACAAAAGCGAATGAATCTCTGGGATGTCAACTAAATTGTTTCTTTCGAATTCAAAGGAAGAAAAATTTGACATTCTCCGTCTAAGGGTGAATTGTTAAGTTAAAACTTTGGGAAACTGTGAAACTGGAACATGTCAGAATTTGCAGTTATCACTAGTAAACCATCAAAATGAGATTTGGCTAGAATGACATCTATTAGCTTTATATGTTGACAGTGAGTACTGAATTTAGTTGCTAAAAAAGAAATTTGAACGCATCAAATTTAGGGTTTCAATGGAGTGTCACCATTTCTGTATATTCACCACAAGTTTCTGTAACTGGCAAGCTATTATTTAAAGTTCAATTTATGAATATCGCTTTAGTATTGACCGTTATCATGACGACCAAATGATTAACATACTTGTATATGTTTGTCTTACTACCAGGGCTATCCCTAGGGCTGAGATGTTCTCAACCATGCGGTGTATTCTACTTCAGGTTCCTCTTGGTCACCTGTTTCGATTGATGTTGTCACATTAAGAAAGCACCAGCCCGTATATTCCCAAACACAGTAGATTTGATGTTTGTCAATAAATTTAAACTTACACCAAACATTTGGATATAACATCCGTGCAATGAAGTATAAGTAATATTACAAGGCGAATAGCAAAAATATATCTCAAATTTCCAACTCTTACGAATTAGGAATCGAAGTATGATTTACTGTGCATTTCAAAAAAAACCGTCTGGTTAACCTGGTTTTGCATAACTCAAAACTGATAAAACATTCACATTGTTTATGATTGATATGGAGATACGATTAAATAATTTCGTTTTAAATGGACGGATAGATTGAGTGCAGCCAGCAATCAATATGTTTTTGTTCTCGGGAAATGGAAGCCACTCTAATGTCTACAAAGCATTCCTAAAGTATGCAAATTTTCTTGTTTCTTTGTTTACACATCATCTTTAGGACTCACATTTGTTTCAAAAGGATGATATACGTTTTTGTTGTTTTTTTTTAGTTGCTTTCATATGCATATAGACACGCATAGCGATGTTGATTATATAATATATTTAAATAATTGATTTACAAAATTTAAAACTATTAAATCTTATTTTATTTATAGATCTTAGAGTAAAATAATTTTCTTTTAATGTATAACTACCGGACTCTGTTGAACACAAACGCCGACCATAGGTGAAGATCTGTCCCCACTGTTGGTTCCGCCGGCAGAACCACCATTTCCTCCACCTACACCCACTCCTAAAATGGAATTCCCACTATTTCGTTCTCCAATTATTGAAGGTGGTCCAGAACCGGCTGGTGGATTCATGCGAATAACTTTACCTTGATGATTGATTAGACTACTAGGCGGACTTGTGGTATCGGTGAAATTGTTACCCATTCCAAATAGATGATGACTGCTACCGTATAGAGATGAGAAACTTGTTGGGCCAGACGACGATGACGATGATAGATTACCAGCTGAAATCCCACTGGCGTCTGTCATCATAAGATGGGATGTAGCGACCAGGGACTGACCCAAATCGAGGGGCAATGATGCGGGGGCATAGCTATGCATTTGAGGCGCGGGAGCTTTATTATGTCCTGACGATGCTGATGAAGTTGAAGATGAGGAAGAAATTATATTTGAACTAGGCACAAGACGATCGCCAGATAAATGATCAAATATGCGTTGATATTTCGGCCTGTTGCCAACACCGGCACTACTCCCCGTTATAGACGAGCTATTGATATGATGTAAATGTCCTTGATTGGAGGAACTATAACGTGATGGCGGTAGCAAAGGTGCTGGTGGTGGATGAGGTGCTGGCGGGTCGCAGTCCATTGCATGCGGATAACTAGCTACAGATGATGAAATCGGCTGGCAGGATGTACTATTTTGAGATGCTGCTGACCCAGAAGAACTAGAATGGCCCGACGATGGCGGCGACAACAACGACTGCAAACCCTGTTGGGCTGCAAGAAGTGCCGCCGCCTGCTGTTGCTGTGACGGTGGATCGTAGAGCTTCATTATTGGAAATTGTACCACTGAACGCGATGTTGTATTGTTTATATTATTGGTCTGATGAATACTTGAGGCCGCAGATGACGAAGACGAGGAATGAGCACTGGGGTGTATTAAAAGACCTAGAATCGAAAGAGATATTATTTTTTTTAAAGGCAAAACAAATTAGCGTATAATTTAATTATTTGATAAATATATAATATTAGAGACTAACCTAGTTTTTATCCCATTAACTGTATTGAAATGAGCTTGCTTTTGGAAAATTTTTAAATAAACTTATTAAAGTTTCATTAAGGCAAGAGATCACATTCGACTGTTTGTAAATTCTGACATCAAGGAGGGGAACATTTTATTACAAGAATAAGATATTTGTTATAAAGATTAAGCATTTAAATCATAACTGTGCTTAACCCTAGAGTATCCTGCAGTTTATTGCAATGTTAGAGCAAAACAATCAGAAATGATAAGGATTTTACTATCAACTTGTTTGTATTTATAAAAGCGCAGAGCCTAGCGCTAGCCAAAGAGTGAGACCTGCAGAAACATCAATCTTTGTCTTATTTAGTTGCAACGAAAACCACAAGCTTACATTATATTACATTAAAAGAAAGATGAAGAAACAGACATTAAGCTTTTGTTATTTTCGTTGGACTAGGAATATAATTTAAAGGTTAGTCTAGATAACAACTGATTTGAGATCAAAACTGTGCATTTAATAATGCCATCTCAGAATCTATTTTACTATCATTCAAATGGTAGTCAAATAAAAAATTAAGAAGGAATTGCAAAAGGCGAAAGGTTGGTCCTTTTAGAAAATGCTTTAAATAAAAAGGATTATCAAAGCCAAAACTGGTTTCAAAACAACAACAATTTCTTTCAATTAATAAATTAACCATTTTGGCGTGAAATTGCCCACATTTCGGTTTCTCTGCAATCCTGTAACAAAACAAAAGTCACATCTAACTTGATCACAGTTCGCCGGTGAGGTTTTGCTTTTATAAACGCAGTTGGCGACAACTGTCATGCAGTTATTTACATTTTTAAACTGAGATTATGAGGGACTGCTGTATGCATGCAACAGTGCCTTAACTATTCAATGTATATGCTTATGTTGTCTCTGCCATCAAGTATTTTAATTCAAGGGATTCTGATTAGTCTTCGGAAGGTTTAGGCTAACGCCCTTCCTAAAATCATAATACAGTAAGAAACCAACACCATTACATTCTACGAGATTTTTTAAAATTTCAGTCAAACATAACCTATGCCATCCTCTGTGGGATAGACACCTAGTCGTTGTGTGGCGGCTTAAGGTTTCCCCTTGGAACAGAGGACAAAATGGCGAACACAGCAGAGCAGTCTGAAAAAGAGTTTTGTACCCATGAGGGAATGAGAGGTTGACGAACTAGGTCTATTACCCCCTACTCCAGGGCGATATGTGACCGTGCAGTTCGCAGCCAGAGAGTAATCCGTGTGTGTTCTAAAGGGCGGACGGTGTTTTTTAGATTGGGTCGTTCTGGACATGTATATTCGTGGAACCAAGTCCACTGTTGAAACTATTTCCTATCGCTCCATATAGTACAATTACACATTTTAATCTCGTATGAAAGAAAAGGAACATAGAACGTTTGTAGGTATGGACAATATATGTACATTGAAAATAAAAACCGAACATGTTCGAACATGGATGATGGTAGAGAAACACTTCAATACTTCGAATGAGACAAATATACAATTCATCACACACAAATATGGAGTGAAGTTCATCGTGGTCGTTTTTCTACATGCATTTTTGTAGTACCGTAGACCTTTAGCTGTGTCTCGAGAAAGTCCTAATTTTAGAGATGGCCCGAGGATGAGAGTATAATTCCAAGAATTCATTTGAAGAATGGCAGGAAGGGATTGGGCTTGACCACTAAATGTGGAAAAGAAATACCGCGATACTTTTATATTACCGTGTATTTCATCAAGAGCGCAGAACAAGAGCACACCTCCTCAAACTGAGGTGTTAAGAAGTGCCTCGGAATCGTCGGAAAACACAATTCAATTCATCAAAATCAATTTCTTGAGCTATAGGTTCGGCAGGGTAACGGCGTCCTACGACTAATTGAGTCCAGGCATCAGCTGACTAATCCAATTCTAGCTTTGGACAGTACAGACGAGAAAATTGATCCTCTCCAGGCAGCAACACCCACTTCCTCTGCTGAGCAATTAGGTGGGGGAGAGAGAGAAGAGGAATTCAAGTTTCTCTCTGAACACTCGCCATCTGATGGAGAGTATTAAAAAAACGTGGCCATCCAGATGGAGCTAGAGGAGAGGTTTCTCCTTGGAAGCGGGGCAGCAGCCTCGAACGAGTAAAATCTCCCCCATCCATCATTAAAGCGACCCAGGCATGTGCTGTGATTGCAAGGCTGTTCACCGCTGAAAATCTAGGCTGCGTCCTGATACAGGAGCCATTCATCCTGAAAGGGACTGTAAAGCGACTAATTGCACAGTGATAAAAGGCAATGATATGGCCGACACCCTCGCTAAGAAAGGAGCATCCGGAACCTCGTATAGGTTCCTCGACAGCAATAATAATAACCTATGTCATTAAATACAGCTCCCTCTAAGTCGGATAGCCACGGTATAAGTAAAAATATTAATATGAGTTCGAGTTAGTGGATGTTATTTTATATGGAACATTGAGTCGAACGCCAAAAATATGACAGACAAAAATTCGCGTTAGGAAGAAACTCGACTTAGGGAGAGTTCACTTTATATGTTTTCACCATTCATTTTTACTGAACGCTCAAACTGCACTGGTTTCAATTATATATAAGATTCTTTAGAGTCTATGAAACAAGGATCGTTATTACTCGCATAAAATTTTTTTTATAATTTGCGCGTGCTCAAGGTTATTAATACCCTTAATTGTCCCAGGTCACGGACAGCACGGGCCGAAGGTATAGAGGGAGAGAGAGAGGAGGTACTTGTGAACATTGGTCTTAAACATCTGCGGATTGTAATCCATGGGAAATATTGAGCTGAAAAAAGCAATCCATATTCGTGTGGTGCGGCTAAAAAACGAGTCTCTAAATTTCACTGTGCATCCGAAAGTAGGCTTAAGGGTAAACTGATGTGCATTCCTGGCGAGACGTGTATTGCGGGTGAATTCAAGGAGAGGAGAAATGCAGTTGGCTAGCTCACTTGAGCATCGTTTGTTAAAGTAAAGATAAAAGACGGACAAAAAAGACACGGTTCGTCGATGTTCAAGCGAGTCTAATGAACCCACGATATCGTTGTCTCCTATAAGTAATATCGCTCGCTTTTGTATTCTAACTAGTA
This sequence comes from Eristalis arbustorum, assembly GCA_916610145.1. Classification (NCBI taxonomy): domain Eukaryota; kingdom Metazoa; phylum Arthropoda; class Insecta; order Diptera; family Syrphidae; genus Eristalis; species Eristalis arbustorum. Next base: position 51,246,410 of record OU744320.1, on the reverse strand, counting down.
GGTGCAGGGTGGTCTTGGGGGCACCAGACCAGATATGAGCGTTATACTCAAGCTTAGGGCGAATATACGCCTTATAGATTAAAGCCAAATCAGAGGGGGTGAAGTATTTCTTGCATCGATTAAGGAAACCTAAACATTTCGCAGCATTTTTGGCGACCTCGATTATGTGATCCTTCCAACTAAGTGTTGTGTTGATGTACATACCGAGGATGGAAAGTTTTCCGGTTTCGTCCATACGTCGATACTGATTATCAGGCGTTCGCTTTAGAGACAGCAGACAGCATTATGTTTTGGAAGCATTGAATTCCACTCTGTTGTTCTTACCCCAGTTAATTATGCTGTCCAGATCGGAATTCAATGTGCTTGACATAGGCTGCAGTTCCAATACTACGTCCGAAGGGCGTCGTGAATTTCGGAACGAATATAAAAAGCTGAGGGTGCTGTCATCAGCGAAGGAATGGATTGGATTAGAAGTGACAGACCTATTCAGAGGTATTGGAGGAATACCACCCGGGCCAGAGGATTTGTGCACGTCGAGATCTGTAAGTACTCTTGCAACTGTACGAGTGCGGAAGTGAGTTTGTCCCATGGTGAAACCAACGCTCTTGAGTACAGGTGGGGACAAACTACAATCTGGCAGTGTTGAGCTGGCTGCAAAATGCGCCGCAAGCAGATTGGCTTTGTCTAAAGAGCTGACGGCTGGAATGTCATTGTAAATGAGCATGGGCATTCTTTATGTTTTTAAAAAATAACCAAAAGTTTTTGCCCACCAAAAATGTTCTATGCTGCCTATTATATTCCTTATCTATTAGCATCAATTTCAGAGTTTGTGTGGGAACCGCAGACATAATCACCATGTCGTATCGCTTTAATAATCATACGACATAGCCGCGGTATTTACAATTAAATTTAAGGATAATCATTAGTTCAGTGTACACAAAGGTGATTGCTTTCAGCGTATAAACATGCATTTGAAAATTAATGCTAATTCTTATTATATTCGAGTTTTATTTCTTTATTCTTTTATTTTATTTTCAATATTTTTTACAGTCTTTACTTTTCCATGACAATACTTAAGTATTTATTAAATGTTTATATCCGTAACCCCCGCACGGAGGATATCCGTGCAAACACACATATATTAACCTCCCATTGCTAGAGCTCTGCACCTTATTATGTTTGTAACCTTGTTTTTACATTACTAGTGAATAGTGCTTTATGAAATGAAAGGAAAGACAATTTCCATTTCATAAATATGCACTCAAGTATTGAAAGCTATATATATATAAATACATAAGTAATTGCATGTAATTTTGTCGCAAATTTTGTGCTTTCTGATTGTGTTTGTGTTGTTTGCATAAAGTGTATGTATGTTCATATTTAGTAACTACATCAAATTTGATTTCTATTATCTACAGTTTTATAACTTATTTTGTATAGTATATATATATATTTTAGAGATTGCAATCTGTTTATCTGTTTTTGGAGAAGTATAGACCTGCAGCACAAGCTCGCCGTAGACAGGAGGTGGTTCAGTTTATTTTTAAATATGGTAATATTTTTTTTATTAAATATCGTGGAATAATTGTTGATTGAAGAGCGGAAAGAATTGCCTGATGAAATGTTGCGAGATGTAAAGAAAATCCTTATGGCTGAAGAAATGTTGATTGGAGAGACAATATCTTGTTTAATATATAACCACTATCATCAATTAGACTATTTTTTTTTTCTCATAAATTCTCTATGGATCGACGAAACCATTTTATTAAATTCTGCTGTGTTTTACGAATATCCCAGATTCCGATCAAAATGGAAAATAACAACAAAAAATGTGTTTAATCAAAGAAAGGAAAAACGACTTTCACCATTTTTTGGTTGATTATATCATAGTTTTTATTTAGATTTTGCTATTTTTTTATACATTTTTTTCTGTTGTTTTTTTGTTTGTTTTGTTTTTGTTTGTTTGTTCGTTTAATTGTTATCGCATTTCTTTGCTAAATATTCTTTTTAACTTAATTTTTAATATAAATTTAAGTTCTTTTTTCTTTTGCTTTGTTCAGATTTAATTTTATATTAATCGTTATGTGTTGCTGTTTTTTTTTTTTGTTTTAGTACAAAAAAAATCTGTAAATATATTTATTTTTGTTTGGTTTTTCTTTTCATTTCTTCTTTTTCTTTAAATTTTGCTTTAGACTTGAATCTGTACTGACTTTTTGTTCATGGTTTTGTATTTTCTTTCCTTTGCTTTTCATTGTGCTATTTTTCTTTAACTGATCGAATCCATATTTTGAGTGTTTTTGTTTTGTTGCATGTCGATTTTACCTTTTTGTTTTTGTAAATATATAAATATTTATGTGTCTCGTTTGTTCTGTGTAATATTTGAATGCAATATGATAATAATAATCAAATTCCTCTACAGATTTTCTGCGTAATTATGTTTTTCTTTTCTTTTTTTTCTTCATTTGTTTACATATACATACATACATGTATAGTTATTTATAATTTTGGTTTATTTGTTTAGCTTTCTTGGGAAATATAGTACTTTAAATATATTGTATAAATAATTTCGTATTTTGTTTAATAAATTTAGTATGTTGAGTATAACACAAGAAAATGACGAAAAGTATTGTTTCTGTGTTCGTTTGATCAAAGTGCTACGATAAAATATACACTTGTCGATGGAGTAACATTTCAGACAACCTAATTCCTCATTTACGTGTTTGAACAAATTGGGACATTTAAAGATTTCGACATAAGCGGCATACAAAATAAAAAAAAAACAAAAATGCATTGCCTCAGGCTCATATTCCTAGTATTCGTTTGAAATAGAAAAAATCGTTTATCTTACCATTTGCACACGGCTAAGTGCAGATTAATCCAACAACCCCAACAGACGGAAAGAGAGCAAGCAATGCAAAGCTCCCGAACATTAGCAAATGGAAAAGGAGTAATCAAACATACTAAAGTATAAAATCGCTCTTTAAAGCAACAATCATTTCTTTTTTTCATTTTAGTTTGCAGCAGCAGCTAAAATTGTTGATGAGATGAAAACCATGATATTCTTTAAACAATTATTCTTCTGAAAAACTGATTCATCAGCGAAGACGTCAACCCTGACACACATTCACATAAGGAGCAGTCGTGTCTCAAAGTCACCATAGCTTAAGTCGTTTCTTAACATAAATCAAAAGGAAAATTAGTACAGAAGCACAGCGAAAATTGCGTTGATTACTATGCGTTACGTTTTCTTTATTATTTTTGTTTTTTTTCTGAATGCATTTCTCTATAAGGACATAATATATTTATGATTGAATTGATTCTATTATTTTCGTTTTTTTTTAAACTGTTTAGTTATCTAATACTATTTATAAATATAGAAATATTTGTTTAAATGGCAATGTTTCCGGTTTGAAAAAAACCAATACATACAATTTGAACTTGGCAGTAATGATTTATGCATCAAAAGAATTTATTGTACAAAATCTGGAACCATGAACTGGCATCCAATGTTACGTAAAACTGTCCCCTGCGAATCAAAAACAAAGAAAAAAATATCGAAATGTTTAGTTTACAAAAAAAACTGGTTGGTGCTACCTGGTTTTATTTAATTATTTCATATAGTATTGAGTTTTGATGCCTTATAGTGAAAAAAGAGCAAAGAATTAATGTTAAAGAAATGCTTAGAGATATCTATTTCTTCAGCACAGACGCAGCTAAAGAACGCCCGAAGAAATTTTGTTTGCGGAATACGAGTGGTTTTTGTAGACATAAAGTTTATATTCGTCAATAGTGGACGTTTTATATAAGTGCTTGTCTGAGCTACTGGCGTTAATTGAATTATTTAACGAACATCTTAGTTTTTACTCCATTTTCATTATAATTCAAATTCTTTCAACTTAAGTCAGCGGCTATTAATTGAAAGGAGATTATGGCTATTGGTTGAATGGTTAATATGGCACCAACTAAGTTGTGTACCCCTGTGTATACCTTGTTTTTACTCTGAATAGTCATTCTTAGTTGTTTTCGTTAAACTTGGTATTTACATGAAAGATTCCATGTTTACACCTGTTACTATTTTTCTGCAAGTAAGTATATTGTTTTGCTATTTTCAATCAGACACAGAAACACGAAAGAATGGAATGGTGAACAAGACAGACTACGATGACCATACTACACATCAATGCCGTTTCCTTCTTAGAACATATTGCACTGATCTCTACACTTCAAACTATAGAAATTGCAACGAACATCATGAATACGTAACCAAACTGTGATTTGGTGAGTAATGTTAGAAAAGCAGTAGTATACTAGAACGACATCACTATCGAGTACATACGAGTACGAGTACGAAGGTCGATTTATCAAATATGTATGTTTGATTGTTATTTAATGAATAACTTTAGAGATATGACTGACTAGAATTACCGAGACGGCTTTAACATGGCTACAGTAACCTCAGATGACAAGGCTAGATATCGCAGTTGGTTGTGTAGAAGAATAAAAAACACGCGGTATGATTCTTGTACAACACACTGTGGATCTGATACACTTGCAGTACAGTCCCTTAGCTATTGTTTTGTTTTAGAAAGAGCCAACCAGCTGATCAGGTGAATGACCCGAAGTCTCCACATAACAAAAGCATTAATACACTAGTCGTGGTATTGAGTGTACGCAGTATACGGGATGACAATAAACTAAATTGTTCTTTGCATACAGCTGTTCTTTTCTTTTGCCGATTATTTTCCTCCCACAGTTGAATGCTTGCTCTGGTTATAGGGATCCCAGGTTCGAATTCCATTGAAAGCAAGAGTTAATATGCATTTTATCTGGTTTTCAAAACTGGTCCAGTCACCATTTGCGGTTGGGATCAAATTAACGGCATTGGGTATCACAATGATCTAAGTGTGCTGGCAATTTCTCTGGCAGCCCAATGACAAAACGTAACCTAAACACAGAATACACGATGCGAATATAATAGTAGTTCGCACGATTTGCAGTGGCATACTTAGCATAAGCAATTAAGAAACTTTAAGTCAGTGGCGCGGCTACATTAAACTCGACAGATAGAACATAGAACAAACTTACTTACATCGAAACTTTATTGTACTTTACCATTCATGTTTCTGCGGCTATTATAAGATTTCCCCCGTCCTTACTCTCTTATACTATACGTTAGACGCGGGTAGATAGATCGCTTTATTGAGAAGAATCTGCTTGCTACCGTGTTTGTTATAACCAATATCTTTCCTAAATGTGAAAACCTATGACAAAATAATACGTAGCTCCAACTTCGATGTTACCATTCTGTTCATTGGCAAAACAAACTGCATGTATAGTTGAGACAAGACTAGCAAGAAAAAAATTGTCAATACTATAGATAATCCCAAATGAGGGCCAAGGTACGGCTAACCACAAAACAAGACAACTTAGGGCCCATTTACAAGCAAACATTTAGGTTAAAGTATTTGTGCCCATTTTTTTGTTCTCACTCAATTGTTTTCTGTGTAATTACATGAATTTTTTGAAAGCAAAATTAGATCATTTCGATTTATGAAATACTCTAGATGTATGTATTGCAGAGAAACTGCTGTTAAAAAATGCATGCCACTAGACCTAATTGAATTTATGATGCACCCTCTTTCCGTGAATCCAGTGACTTATCGACACTGCCCGTAAAGGCCAAGCAATCGCAAAATGTATTCACCCTGATCCTTTATTTTTACTTAGCAAGTTGCTTGAGATTGGACATGGACAAAAAGTCCAACTCAAATTTAGGAAAGTACGAATATTTCAACTAATGAAATATAAAAAGTACAAGTACATGCACAATACCCGATCTAATTGATTTGATATATTTCGAGGAAACTTATAATTTTGGTCGAACTCCTATCGTGTATACCTACTATATCGTTCAAATTATTGTATTGGCAGAAAAGCAACTACTTACACATTTCACTTGTGATCGAACTAGGTTAGCTGACAATTGTGATCGAACTAGGTTAGCTGATAATTTACCACTAAAATATATTCTCAGAGAATATCGGAATACTATGGGTAAGCGATATCCAACAGAATGTACTCACATTCGATCAGTACACATAGAAAGCAAACTTTTTCGCCATTTTCTGGTTATATGCATTGCCAAAAAGTATAATTATTTAAAATGATGTATAGCTTTTTCAATTTGTATTTATAATTAATATATATTTTTGTCTTAACACATTCTTTAAACATTTTCTTTTTTTGTTTGGTTGCTGCGATTTGTTGCTTATCTTTTCTCTTATAGTTAATTATTGATTATTATAGAATTTATAATTATGTGTTTGTTTTTCTTCATAGAGTAAATCATGTCTCAAAATGAATTTTCAAGATTCGACCACAAATAATTCGCATTCACAAAATGTGAACCAGTGTTTAGTTTTGCTGTTTGTTGTTTCATTGCTTTCGCTTTTTTTTGTTTTGCTTGATAACTAATTTACCTGCCATTGCTCTGCCAGAGTTTCTTTGTTTGAGACTAAAAATACTTTTAAATACTAACTTCTAAAATTACTTTTTAAAATATGATTTGTTTTTTTTTCTTTTGTTTTTATATTTTATATTTACTTGAGTTATTTATTCATTCTTCCTTTTCATTTTATACTTATTTCGCATTATAAATAAATATTATTATTAATCGTATTCGTACATATTTTGTTGCAGTTTTTTTGTTTTTTTTTGTTCTGTTGTTTTTTTATAAATATTTTATTTTACAAACTTAAAAACCTATATTAATCAAGTAGTTTTTGTTGTTGCTTTGTTTTATATATAAATTATATGAATAATATTAGCTCATTTCATGTTTAGGTTTGTTGTTGACGTTTTTTTTGTTTTTGACTTGTTGTTTTGCTTACTTTTTTTCTTGTTTGCAGACATTTTAATATATACCGTTAGTGATGAACCCTGGTGAGGCGTTTTTGTTTGACCTTTAAATGCATAATTGCTCGATTTCATGTGTTATTCCCTTAAGTTAGCAATACATATATATATATTTGTTTTTTTTCTGTTTGTTTGGTTGAATTGAATAAAAGTATCAACATATTGGATTTACGATGTATGTCATATTATTATTTTGAGTAAAACAAAATAATCATATTCGTAATTTCTATATCAAAGAATATAGTATATAACATGTATACACATACATATATTTTGTATATGGGCATACATATAATTTAAGTCCTAAACCTTATTCAGTCGCCTGTCTGATGTTTGATTAGTTTAAAATTCATATCAGACGGCTGAGAATAAACAATTAAAAAAAATATTCTATGAGACTGTTATTTTCTTGTTTTGTTTGTGTTTTTTTTTGCATGTTTTTGTTTTTGTTTTTTTTTTGTTTAATGTATTGAATGTATAAGAAATAAATTAATATTATGACAAATATTTATATATATATATATATTTATTTATATATATGTATGTGTGTGTATATATTAACTTAAAGAGTTTAGACCAAATGATGAGTTTTCGTATCTGGTCCTGTTCCTGACGTCGCTGAAGTTGATGATGAACCTGAGGAAGCTGTTGATGATGATAACGATGATGTAATGCTACTATGTTCCCGAGGCACTACCGGTCATCGGCGATCGTCTTTAGATATTAAACAATGGACAATGTTTATGTTATTCATATGAAATATTACGTTTTTGTTTTGTTTTGTTTTTTTTTAGTATATTGAATATTTCATTTGGATTTTAATATTTGTTTCTTTTTTTTTCGAACAAAAAAACAAAAATTAATAATATTTAACTACAAAAGCAACATTTAAACGAAGATATTATTGAACTAAAAAAAAAACTAAGGTTCATACAAACTTAAGGATATGTAAACTATTTGCAATACAATTGCCTTGGTTTTGCGAAAGAATAATTAAATAACAAAATAAACAATAATAAGTACTTAAGCTAAACATTTACAGAGAAACGCAGTGAAGCGATGTTGTCATGTATATCATTTTCAAACTATTTTCAAGAATTACTAGTTAATTTATTACACAATGAAATACTGGGCTCTACTAACAAAGTTTTTTGTATGTATATGTATTTTACTTTCTGAACAACTAGCTGCACACTGTGTACAACAAATTTAATTAACGTCTAAAAGTTTATGATTCCCTAAACCGGTTCTCTAGTCTACAATAAGTACTCGACGATCGGAATGTTAACCTGACGTGCTCTTAGAGCTAATTCCGTAAAACATTTTATTCAATTTTTTTGTTTTGAAAATAGTAGACACAAATGTCTCACGTTGGACAGACATAATCGGTTGATATGAATCCTTTATAATATGACAAAGGCTAGTGGTTGCTAATCGGTGCTGTGTAAGAAAGTAAATTCAAGTGGGGTACAGTCCGTTGTGATACTGGTAAATCAAAATTGTCAAATCCACGAGTCAATAGAGTTTAAGGAGCTTTTTCTAGACACATCTTCTGTAATGTAGTTGTAGTTTTTGAGCATTGTTTATGACCTGCAAGAGATTGTGGCTCCATATTGGACAGCTGTATGCCCTATGTTGTGTAAAGAGAAATCATTGCAGCATTGCAGTTACAGTTTTTCTACAAATTTTAGACTGCCTAAAGATGCCAAGTCAATACGACAAAATAGCTTCGTCTTGACGACTACAAGCAGAGTCGCCAAGACCGCCTACGATTGAACACAACTATTGCACATAGCCATGTATAAAGAATAAAATAGTTAAGGTCACATTTAATTTCTAGTGAAGGAGCATGGTCTTTACTATTACTAGAATTAAGCGTTCTTAACATCACCCAAATAAAGATCAAATTACCCTAACCAGGGTAGCGATGATTGTCGTAACTGTTGGGTTACCCTATCAAAGTGGAAAATATTCTTTGTAAAGAGCATCCATTGATTTCCTCTAGGGGATAGACAGAAGTCGGTCTAGACCTAGCGAGCTAATCGAACCGGTTAGTCGCAAACGTCCTTCAACCATTTTAGATGGTTTTTCGTTCAGCCATCTCGTCAAAGACGGATTTCGTGAGATAATACTTTATACACAAAAAAATTTACCACTATGGAACGTTACATGAACTGGCTAAACCAACATTGAACAACTATATTTCTGAACGCGGGAAGGACCATAGCCAACAAAACAGACAACAGAATATGGCAGGATACTTATATCGACGCACACAGCAGTACTGAACAATGAGGAGAATAACTTTGACATACCCGTATGTATAAATGTGTGCACAATCCGCAAAGTTAATTAGACGGCCCCCGAGTTATTGGACAAAAATATTCTGTAAACTCATCTGATTCTGGGCGCGTATAGGAAATGAAACCTATAACACATATTAAAAATAGTTCAAGTGAAATGGATTTAAACGGAAAACGAAGATACACGCAATCTAGTTCGATCTAGTTTAAGATATCATTTAACATCTACTATCAAATTTTACTCTAAACCAGTTTTCCAGGCAGGCTCTATATTCATTCAATATCGGTCATATTGTCTTTGGCAATTTTCATAATAAACCAAAATATATAAACCAAATATAATAAATTAAAATGTAGTGAAATTTACTCAAAGATTGAAATTAAGGAAACACAACGAACGAAATAGCTATAGTAAATTAAAAGTTTTCATATACACGGATTTGTAACACTTACCATGAGCTTGTTGTTCTTGATGTTGCTGCTGTTGTTGCGCCGCTGATAACGCTGTCGCCGCTGATGCCGATGATATAGCTATACTACCGGCTGTATTTGTGCCTTCATCTGCTGTTCGCTTAAAGAAATTATGTTGCAAGGCATAGTACGGTGTGACACGTGTTTTTGGATCGAAATCCAGCATTCGTAGGATCAAGTCTTTAAATTTCAAATAATCTGCAACCGAATGTCCAGGTTCATCCAAACGTCTACCACCAGGACCACCAGTTTCCACACCAAGTATATCATGGAGTTTTCTCGACCCTGGCGGTTTGTACTTGCGATGCACACTCTTTTTCAGTACGTATGTACCATCTGAGGCAGTTCTATCAAAGAATTTTCGTGTCTTGTGCGCTTGGTCGAGCAAATATTTAGGTGGCATGCCTAGCACTTCAACGATCTTATTCATTTGATCGACCTCATTGCAGCCAGAAAACAATGGTTCACCAGTATGCATTTCAACCAATATACAACCCAATGACCACATATCAATGGCCAGGTCGTATGGTATTCCAAGCAATACTTCCGGCGACCGATAGAAACGTGATTGAATATATTGGTATATCTGTAAAAATTAAATAAAACATAAATTAGTTAAAAATTCCATAAGCATACGTCAAGACCAACTCACCCGTTGTCCTAATTGACAAGAACTACCAAAGTCGACAATTTTTATTGCCGATCGTTTTGGATTACAGAGTAAAATATTTTCGGGCTTAAGATCACAGTGTATTATATTCAGTCCTGGTGTACTCAAAAAGAGTAGAGCAGTGCACAGCTGTTGGGCGAATTTTCGCGTTAGATTTAATGAAACACCACGGAAATTCGTATTCCGTAACAAATCGTATAAATTATAGGAGAGCAATTCAAAAACTAGACATAAATGATTGCGCCACATAAAATGTCGTTTTAGTTTAACTGAAAAAAAGAGGAAATATATTTAATGTTAGTTTGTATTTTTGTGATATTTAAAAATTCAGTTTTTAAAGACAAATTAAAAGTTGTTGATGTTTGCAAAGTAATGACTGGAGCGTGCTTCTTTCAACACTTGTGAGCAGCCACGTTGAATACCCACTTTTAAGTGATGCACAGAGGATATGTACACAAGTGGAACCATCCCAAGAGCTTGTTGTTGCGGATATTTTAGTGTAGCGCAGACGCCTCAAATTGTTTATAAACAAAAAAGATGCAAATATTAGGCCAATGAAGATCAGGACCTAACAATCTTATGGCCACTCTGAAAGGCACATTTTTGGAGGCTTTTTTAAGCTAGTTGTAGTCTAAGTGGCAGCATGAATTTTAAAAGTAATTGTCTGCGATGCGCTAATGGTTTGGGGTTTTCTTTTTTGGAATGGGAATTCAATATTCGATAAATCTTAAGATCACGTCAGGTTCCTTAGGAAAATGGGCCTTAATCTTTACAATCGTATTGTGTCACATATGGTGTCATCTTGGAACATAACATAATTAAAAAAAAGTGTCTTGAGAATATGACTCAGGAAGAACTTGTAATGGCGAGGCTCAATTGCCTGCCTCCAACTAGACCCGAAGTCTTCGACACCGAGCCATTGTGACAGCGCAACAGAGGACGTCCTCGCACTAGATGGCGCACACAAGTGGAAAAGAACCTCAACCAACTTGGTGTGCGCAACTGGAGGCAGCTGGCGAAAGATCGTGCTGGCTGGAGAGGCATGTTGGTTGAGGCCCAGGTCCACCCCGGACTGTAGCGCCAATCAAAGAAGAAGAACTAGACCCGAATGAGTTTTTAGTAAACTGAATGGTCTCTATGAAGGATGCTGCGTAAATAATTTGAAAATATTTGTTAAGAATACTAAGTTTCTAAAGTAAACTTCTAAAAAAATATAAAATTAAAATACGTAAATTTTCACTCACCTATATAATATTTGTTTTCCGCATCAGCTCGATTCATCATTTCAAGCAATTTTACTTCTATTTGTGCCTGATTTAGGAACGGTTTCTTATTCTTAATAATTTTAATCGCCACATGACACTGCTCTTCGTGATCATATGCTTTAACCACTTGTCCAAAACTGCCCTTGCCTGAAATAGAATATAAACAAATCAATACTTTAATTTGTAATACAAATCCTAACGAGTTACACAAATTTATCATTATCCTTATGGTCTATATAATATGCCGCTGCAAACTTATATCCGAACATGACGTCCAGCTATTGCTGTTAGATATTACGCGATAAATGCTGAGTATGTCATTATTAAAAAGAATGAATGAAAAAAAAAAAAAAAACAAAACAAAACTGAAGAATGAAATGAAGAGAGAACAGATGATGGCATGGCGGCATACTGCAAATTGCTGTGGACAATTATCTCTAAATATTCACCGACCGTGAACGAAAGGAAAGAACGGCACGTACCAGGACCTTCATTTTTAATGCAATGAGAGTTCAACTTTATGGCAGATGGTGACTCTTATAGGTCTTGTAAAAGAAGCGAACAGCAATGATAGGATAGTGACAGGGCAGAGATAAATTGTTATGACCTCATTAGAGGGAAATAATTTCTCTTCCCTTCACTCTACCCCAAGAGATTTTTATTTTTCTTAAATGCAGCAACCAGGGGAAATGCGTGTATGATAATATGAGCTTACAAGCATTAGAAAGGTGCAAAATATGAAGGCATATTAAAGTCATGTTATTTAAAATCCAGCCGTTGATGCATTGTCATAGTCGTTGTTTTGCTTTTTTCCTATTTTAAAAAAAGAGAAGTTGCATATCTGTTTTTTCTTGAAGGCAATAATAATATATAATATGGGTGGCGCTACATCCCGTAGAGGGTCAGGGCCTAGCTTCTCAGCAACCACTCGTGTTGTGCGTGCTAATGTTCTCTCACGAGTAGAAGGGACCTGCAGTTTAATGCCGACTTCGAACGGCTAAGTTTGAGAAGCTTTTTCTAGACAGGAAATACTCTTTGAGCATTGTCAGTGACTCGAAAGAGGTGGGGTCGTGAAAATTGTTTCGTCGCACAGAGCAGGAATCGAACCTACGACGTCGAGGTTGGAGTCGACGCACATACCCACAACGCCACGGGCCACCACCATGAAGGCAAAACCTCATACAGATTCTAAATCATAGCACTTAACGTTGGGACCTAATTGCAACAACTTAGTGATTTGTTAACTTTTAACGCACTCACACGGCTAAAAATAATCTTACACATAAAGCTGACAAGTTCTTAAAACAGTGAATCTTTACTAAATTTGTCTGACACTTAGGACTGTTGTCAAAACATATATCGGGATTACTTGACCCTATGAAAGACTTGCGTTCACACGTCTTATTCATCCACTTCTGTACGTCACAAAAGATGTTTAACTGCTCATTGATTAACCAAAAATCTGTTTTAATAAACAAACACTTCCTACTACATTTAACGCCCGCCTGCAGGTTCTTTTTTTTCTTTGATGTTTCAAACCCTTGCGAAGCAAGGAAACAAAAATGTCTTACCGATTAGTGAATCAATTTCATATCGATCTAAGAACTTTTCTCCATTTTTGATTATATAATCATGATTATCATCGTCATATCCGTCATTGTACAATTTACGTTCCTTTTTATTCGAAGAATCGTCCTCGCCTTGTGTTTGCTGGGCTCGTCTTTTCTTTTTCGCATAATAAACCTAAAACAGAAACAGATAACATATTTATTAATTTATGATCAGATAAATAAGTGAGATATCAAAGTTCAATGTGCTTATTCCCTGAACTACTTATTATTTTGGGGATAGAAAAAACAGATTTGCTAACCATAGTAAGTGGAATCAGAATTAAGATATTTAACAAGGATGTCGATAAACAATTACTGTCGACCGTTTAATGTTACATGAATGCAAACACTGTGCAGTATAAATGTGTATTTCAGACGACATTTTGGTATTCCATCGATGAATTATTTGTTACTGCCCTGAGGACTACGAAGACAAAGCTTACCAAACGATTAAAGAAATGAAAACAGCAGGATATCCGTCGGTCTAATCAAGTACCTATGTACTAATCCGAGAGAAGAAATGCATCCACATAAAAATATTTAGAGTTCCTCTAATGGGCTGGTCTTCCTCGACACTGTTAATGATCCTAAGCTTTCCGGTCCGATGCGATGTACCATACACATGTTAGATTGCAATAAATGGCAAACTGAGCTAAACAAGACGAATGATGATGTTGCTGCCAGTGATAACTTTTGATCTAGACTGTTTGATTATCCATATGACCGTTGACAAGGCCCATAGATGGAATTTCTTGAAACTGTTAACCTGCAGGTGTTCCTTTCACCTGGCCATAGTGTCTCCAGATTTCTGTATTGAGCGCATCCATTTTATGGTATAGTGGTAATTGCAATCTCCGTAAGCTATTAGTGCTCAACATAGCATCAGGTCATGATAGAAACATATTAAATCACCAGACGTTATGCACATTTCAATAGTCTAAACTTGCTTCAAATTCCAAACACCAACTGATTTAAAATATTAATTTCACTACTACTTAAGTAAGGTAAGGTTAAGTTCATGTGGCTGACTGCTGTGCGAGAGGACAACAGTCGTAGTTAGACCATTTAGGCTACTACGGATCTGTGTCTATTCAACAAACACGTTAGTTTTTTTTATTAAGCGAAGAAGTTGACCGACTTTTACATTGTCTAGTTCTGTCAAGTTATTAAACAATAGGCCTCTAGAAGTCTGTATCTGCGGGATGATTGTAGTGCTCAATTGCATAACAGGTTTGCGATGGATTCTTCATCAGCCTAGCCTCTGCAGGTCCTGTAGCTCCTCCTGTCGTTGTAAGGAAGGCCCATCCTAGAGGCGTGGGTACCAATGACGCAATGCTCCGTTATAACGCCCATAAGGATTCTATGACTAGGTCTACTTATGCTGATCATCATTTGGGATCTATCTCAGGCTAGAATTGTTTAGTTAGGAGGATCTTGTGCTAGTTCAGGATCTAAACGTGTACTACTAACACGATGATATAAAAATACTTGGTCATATGGTTAAGAAAAAGGAGTTAAATGTGACTGAGCTCAGAGATTTAATTGCTGCCTGACTGTTGAAACGGATGACGACATCTGTTCTTGATTACGCTTCGTTTTTTAGTCAGGATAGATCTTCCTTAACCCCTAGTAAGTTTTAGCCTGAAAGACGCTACTGTGGACTCAAGTAAGCAAAAGTGAACGAAATTTGAATCATAGCAAACCACGATCGGTTACTTTGACTGACGTTCATACGGTCTGCGCCGTAATATGACATCAACACGCGTTCTCCAAGCCTTATGCATATTGTTTCGGTCTAGACTCACACAAATCCCCAGAGCAGAATTTACAAAAATACACAATTTTTATCTGTAATACAATTTGTTAACACTTGCATACATCCCCCGCAGTAATTTTTCATTTAGACGTTTCAATAGTAGAGTAGTACATCCCTGAGCTTTTGCTTTTTCTCATTTTCACCACCTTCTATGTACTTTTTACTCCTACCTATTTTATTATCAAATTCTATACCACCATTGCTTCGGATGTCAGTCGGATGCTTAAACCGCGGTAGCGATGATGGTGTATCCTTTCGTCCTTTTTTACTGTTGATTCTTTGGTGGCATACTCTCCCAAGTACTCTCGCTCTCTTGTAGCACATGCACATACGCCCCATAGGCGCGCACATACACACATAGAGAGTCAGCTGAACTTTCACAAATGTATATATCTCAACACAAAAATATTATTCGTGTGTATTTGTGCATGTTCATCGATTTTTCCCATTCTTAGCCCGTCGACAAGAGCCCAGAACATTGCCCTTGTTAGATTTAACATCAGCTATTTTTCATAGTTTTATATACGAAGATAAACTCTGATCCGATAGACAATTAAACAAAGACAAAAATTGTACAAATTTGCGTACAGCATACGTTTAATTTATAGAAATGCTGATTTACAGAACAGCATTGACATGATTAATGAAAGTCATCCCATTCATCGCCCAACACGTTTTTTTCTTCTTACGATTAGTGGATGTGTAAAATGCACAAAACAGGCTCAGTTTTTCCCTCTTAGAACCTCAAGAAGGGCTGTGACGAACGCTCAATGATACACTGATGCATATTTGCAAATGGAATAAAATAATAATGAGTTTCTCTCTCCTTCCTTGTGGAGGCACTCGAAAGATTTCAATCTCAAACCGCCTGGTCTAAGATGAAACGATTAAATCAACTCGTGAAAAATCATCGAAATTGAGAGAATTAAGAAATGAAATTAATTTATCTTTAACAATTTGCCACAACATCATCTTGTCTACGTTACAATTGTATATTTTGCAGGGGACGACGAGACGTCAGATGGTACTTTTCACAATTTTTGGTTTCCTCAAATTCACAGCAATAAAAAACCACGCCCTTGAGGTGTAACTATCGATTGTTGCAACTAACAGCAACCACATCACATTTGAACTTGCTTTTTCCAAAATTTAATAAACCGGCAAGACATCTTTGCGATAATGTGTTCGAAAAAACAAGTGTTTGAATTAGAAATGCAAAGATAGAAAAGCAACAAAAATATGCTGTTGACACCCCTTTTTGGAACGAAATTCACGGCACGTCTATTCCGACATTTATTACATTCCATGCTCTGAGATCCCTTTGTTTAACAGAAATTCCTTCACTCCTGTACCGATAACAAGTTCTCCATATTACCGCATCGTATCATTATTCCATTCAAGATATGAAGCAAAATATGTCGTTCAGTGGATGAAATGCAAATAAAAAGAAAAGTTCAACAAGCGATAATGTTGTCCAAAAATTTAATTACTAAACTCTGAATGGGAATGCATGTTTGGTCAATGCTTGACTTATAATTGCACTCCGTTGCTATTGGCGGTGATGATTTTTGCGTGAGCAGTTTCCTTTTAGTTTAAACAATATTACATGTTCTGTCATAGCTTAAAAACACGTTTTCGTCGTGCCTGCATATGCACTGATGTCAAATCATTGATCTGTTTAGTTTAAAATTCAGGCATACATTTCATGTGTCCTTCAACCTGCCCACATGAACGGAAGAGAATCAAGAAGAATCAAGAAAAGTACATCATTCCTTGTTTAGTAGCGATTGATCCATTTTTTCATTGTAAACGATTTAAACAACGATGACACTGCCAACATACATCATCATACGACAAATTTCACATGACAAATCACAATACCGTCAGACCTAAGACTACTCTGCTGCATATGGGAAAGCCTCCCACTCACAGTGAACTGAATTATGTGCGAATATTCTTCTCCAAGTATAAGTGCACAGCGCCCACCACCTAACTGCGGCCTAATAAATACACAACAACAGTGGTAGACAAATTACGATAAGATCATATCGGAGAATAAGTAAAGAACATGTTACGTTCGAGCAACAACAATTTTGACAAGCATTCATTCTATTCGCCTCCTTTTTCAATAGAGTATCTTTTAATATGAAATAATTGCAGTATTGGGCGGATCCGCTAGACATGCAGACGAATATAAAAAAAAACTAAAATGAGCGCTGGAGGGAGTTTCAGTTCTCTGAAGCTGGTAAACATCGATATACACTTACACATTATGAATGGAAGAAGAAAAAAGGGAAAAAAGGAGCAGTAGACTGCCGGTGTCGGCAAAATTGCTGTCTGTTGTCTCATGCCCCAGCATGCCTGTCAAAGCACTCTTCTCAATTACCAATTGGAATTTAGGAAGAGGTCGACTAGAGGCATTCGGGAACAAAATACTATTTATTTTTTCTCGCTGATATGTCTTTTACAGATCTTTCGCGAAGGGATTGTTGAGGAGAAGATTGGCATGAAATTAAAATTTCCGTTTCAACAATTTTAAATACAGGTGCATAGGTGTTTTGTTTTCAAGATTATAACTAAATATAATAAAAGTGATAGGTGGGTTAAAGAGATGATACCTTGTGACCATTATAACCACATTACTCAGTTCCGTTAAGATATGTTTAGCTTTGTTTAAGAAATAACAGTTGGTGGCTACTTTGGATCGGTTTCACCTACAGCTCAAGCCAATTGGGTTGGTTTTAATTGAAATCAATCCAATCATGTAATAGCGCCTATTTAGATTTAGACGATGTCAAGATAGCGATATTTAGACTGAAGTCGAACAAAGCTGCTGGAGCGGAACAGTTTTAAGCAACTGGAGATGACCTAGTTGGGCGCATGCATCTGTAAGATATGGTCGGAGGAAAGCATGACCGATGATTGGAATCTCAGCGTCGTTTGTCCGGTCCACAAGAAAGGAGACTCCTTTGACTGCGCCAACTATCGAGTGATCAGCCTCCTTAACATCGTGCACAAGATACTCTCTGCCGTTTTGTGTGAACGCCTGAAACCCTTTGTCAACAACCTGATCGGTCCTTATCAGTGCGGTTTCAGGCCAAGAAAGTACACAATAGACCAAATATTTACACTTCAGCAGATCCTGGAAAGGACTCAAGAGATGCAGATTGACACCCACCACCTATTTGTCGACTTTAAGGCCGCATATGACAGCGTGCTTGGAGACGAGCTATACAGCGCCATGTCTAGTTTTGACATTCCTGCCAAACTCGTCAGATTGTGCAGGATGACGATGGAGAACTCTTGCTGCTGCATCAAGCTCGGTGACGAACTCACCGAGACCTTTAATGTCAAAAAAGGTTTTAGGCAAGTCGACACCCTGTCATGTGACTTCTTTAACATCACACTTGAGAAGATCGTGCGAAACTCAAACGTAAACACCCGCGGCACGATCTTCCAAAAGTCCGTTCAACTGCATGCTTACGCGGACGACATTGACGTGATTGGACGAACACAGCGAGCCGTCAATGAGGCGTTTACTGGCATTGAAGCGGAAGCGGCTAAAATGGGTCTAGCGATAAACCAGGGCAAAACGAAGTATATGCTGTCATCACGGAAGGACGCACAACATCGACGTCTCGGACAGAGCGTCATATTGGGCAGCAGAAACTTTGTGGTAGTCAAGGACTTCATCTACCTAGGCTCTGGAGTAAATAGGGACTACAACACCAGTACTGAGATTAAGCACAGAACTACTCTTACCAATCGCTGTTTCTTCGGGCTCAAGAGGCAATTGAGTAACAGAGCCATCTCTGGAAACACCAAATTGACCTTGTATAAAACCTTGATCATCCCAGTCCTGCTCTATGGCGCAGAAATATTGACGCTATTGAAAGCGGATGAAGAAGCTCTTGGTTGTTTTGAGAGAAAAGTTCTGCGTACGATCTTTGGTCCTGTTTGCGTTGATGGCGTTTGGAGGAGAAGTATCAACCACGAACTGTACGGGCTGTACAGCGGCATGCACCTAGTTAAGCGTCTTGGGATCCAACGCTTAAGATGGCTAGGTCATGTAGAGCGAAGGGACACCACACCTCCGGCCCGAAGAGTCTTCGACACCGAGCCATTGGGACAGCGCAACAGAGGACGTCCTCGCACTAGATGGCGCACACAAGTGAAAAAGGACCTCAACCAACTTGGTGTACACAACTGGAGGCAGCTAGCGAAAGATCGTGCTGGCTGGAGAGGCATGTTGGATGATGCCCAGGTCCACCCCAAACTAATCAAAGAAGAAGTCTTCTTCACAGTATGGGCCAAAAATGTTAAAGTTGTGCTCTTTGCAAATTATTAGAAGAATACTTTCGAGAGGCCAAACGATTTTTCTTAGTTCTAACAAGAAAGCTCTTTGGAAAAAAAACTATCCCGTTCAGGAACTTCTTACATTTAGCCCTCAGTAAGACGAAGATTAGAGCATTGGAATTCTATGTCCACCCTCGATAATAGCATCTTCAAAGACAATTAGACAGACATTAAGGCAAGGTAGTTCGTCTCTAGTAGGCTTCGCATTCGCTTTTCATGGGTGTCAGGACACATGTATCTGTATAGGGAACCAATTAGGCAATGAATACAGTAAACCTAGGCCCTAGTGATTTACAACAGAGTCCCATCAAATCGATACCTCTCACAAAGAAATAAGGAATAATATTACCATTTTCGAAACAAACCCTCGGAGAATACTTATCAAACGAATTAGTGTCAAATCAATCTGAAAGTTCTTGTTAATAGTAATGGACGGTAACCGGGTAGGCATTCGCAGAGCAGGTGTTGTAAAGATTCTGTTTCTAAATTTATTTGGTAGTTACTTTGAGATTGGCTTCTCGTATTGGCGACTGCTCCCATGTATTACTCAGCATCAAATTTGTTAACCCTTAGTTGTATCTTTAAAACGAAGACATCACCATCACCAAATAGAAGAGCTAAAAGTAGTATGCTATTCAACATAATTTGTGTTTCAAGCCATAGCCATAGTCTTGAATTTTTCGAGCGTTCGAAAAGCATTATCGTGGACCTTGTCATATATAAAAAATGACAAAACGATAGGGGGCGCGACAGTACAATACCATCATCCACAATCTTTTCAACATTACAAGGACGACACCCTTTCCCTACACGGACATGCCTATGATTACATTCATTCACCGACAGACAGTAGGGTCCCTTTCCGCAAAATTACTTGTTGGCAGCTTATAAAGTGAATGCTAAATGTATCCGTATACGTCGACGGTTGGATTCTTTGCGGAGGGTAGTTATTCACACAAATATACGGTATGTGTATGTGTGTAGGCACCTATACTAGGTAGTGTTCGTGGAAAGTCTCCCTTGTACCTTGTTAACAGCCGCCCCCCAGTTTATGTCGATCCAAAAGTTTATTCTTGTACTTTTTTTTCCTACTTTTTTTGTGTTTCTCTTCAAATTGTTCATCTGATTTTTGCCTTAGTTACGACGGCGGATACTTTCTCTGGACTTTACCAATCCGGCTGTCCTCCCTTTGCAGGGAGAAGAACATACAAGAACGAATAATGAATTTTCATCCCTTCGCCAACATTACCGGCTGTCGCACTTTTCACTGTAGCAGCGAAATAGCACTAGCACCAGTTAGCTGAAAGAATCACTGTGGAACGAGGAAGAAGTTCACCACTCAGAGGTTGGTGTAAAAGGAACCTGGGTTATTGCTAGAATTATTATGAAAACTGAGAGAAATTGAAGCATGAGAACCAATTGCTTGGTATGTATATTCCAGATTCGAAATCATTCTCGGCTTGTTGCTATGAAATGTTTCGATTTAATTACCGCTGATGTTCGAGTACTTGGATAGGGACTGTTTCTCCTTTTCTACAGATCTAGCCACACACTCTCGGAAGTGAGGGATAAGCAAATTATGAAATTGTTATTGCATACATTTTATTAATATAAAGCATACCTCATTTATATGTTTATACGTCTTAATTAGATCCACACTAAGTTTTCGTAGGGGTCCCGTTGCTGGATCTCGAAAGTGTGTTGGTATTCGAGCTTGCATCGCCCGAACTTCCGACGATGATGTCGGACTTGATCGCTACAATCATGAATTAGACACGAATTGATATATTTAACTTTTTTTGTTAATCCAAATTCAAGCCGGTTTTGTATACTTACGTGATGCATAACATCTCGATGTGTGGCGGGTAGTTCTTCTTCGACAACTAATCGTCCATAGAGTGGTGCGTGTCGCTGGCGCCCCGATTCAGCACCAGCTGCACCCGACACATATGCCGCCGATACTGAAATAATGAAATTAAATATTTGTATTATTACTATTACCTCGAGCCATTCGAACAATGCATTTAAATAAGAAATTGTATACATGGATTATTTGCCAAATTCAGATTATTTTAAACGCAACCATAAGGCACTTAAAGAAGCAGTTCGGTTTCGTTCACGGTTAGGATTGTAAAACGGTAGCTTTTCGACTTTAATTCTATGCAGATGTCGTTATCTTTGACAATGACAGTGATGGAGTCAATATCGTAAATAGAAATCACGACCAGGCTAGAACTTAAACATTGTACGCAACACTAAATAGCCGGGTGGTTCCCGGTCGCAGGGCAATCCTTTTGTTTTAATTTTTAAAAAGTTCGGGTGGAAGCTCTAGTGCCTTCTCCAAACATTAAAATGAGTTAGACGTGTCGAATGCACGTCTAATATGTTATTACGAATAGATGTTATGGTCCTTGGAAGCTACAGTTTTATGAAGACTTTGAGCTGAGAAACATTTTTTTAGACAGGAATACTCTTTAAGCATTATGAAGTGGAGCCATGAGTTTGGGGACTGAACTTGGCACCCACAATTGCTGTAGGACTCACCTCGAAGTACCAAATCACTACACCATGGCGTTCACTTTGCACTACAACACTTAAGAAATAATCAAAAAGTAAGGAATGGAAGGTGGGTAACCTCATGTATAAAGTAGCGGAAGGATTAATAGCATACTTCGTAATATAAAATTATGTAATTCATTTTTGAACATTTTTCACTTAAGAAGTTTTTCGACATCATGGATGGATTGCATGGATTCTCAATTGGTTTAAGGTTCGGACTTTGCAGATTGTTTCAAAGTCATGATTTTTGTTTGCAAAATATTCCTATATTGATGTTGATTCATTCTACCAGATATCTCAAAGCATGCATAAAATTGGCCATGTCAAAAAAATCCATGATATTCCGCCACCTTGTTTAACCGTTTCCAAGTGTACTTCAGATTGATATCTTGATTTTGTTAAAATGTAAACAAGTTATTCTTCTAACATTTTACTGCACCCATTTGTAGTGTCGTTACTAGTTACTTTCGTTATGTTGATCAAAATTGCTATTTTTATGTTAAAATTGATATTTCTGATCGGAAGCCTCAAATACATGGTTGCATCTTTTCTAATTAACCGCACACTGAGAGTAAAAATCGGAAATTCTTTATCCAAACCTATAAATTGCATCTCAGGGGTTCCGCAAGGGAGTCACTTAGGTCCTCTCCTCTTTATTATATTCATTAACGACATTACTTGCTCAACTAAATACAGTAAGTGCTTGTTATTCGCCGATGACATGAATGTGTATAAGAGTGTAAAAGATATCAATGCCTGCATGGCGCTCCAATCAGATGCTGATAACATCTACGTATGGTGTAATAATAACGCTCTAACTCTAAATAAAGTAAACTAAAGTAAACAGTGTTATAGAGTAAATGGAGTAATGCTGAACTCCTCATTTTCTTTTCACTCACATGTAAATTAAATATTATCTAAAGCCAAATCGGCAGTCGGCTTCATAAAGCGTAATACTAAAGGATTCACTGATCCATTCGCACTTTTATCCCTTTACGTGTCCATGGTAAGGCATTTTCTATATTTGCTGTATATTTATATTGCTGTATATTTATTTGGAATCCTTATTTTGTCACATATTCTGACCGCATTGAAAAAGTGCAAAAGAGGTTTACTAAATTCATATTTTGTAAAATGCGATGGAATTTTCGCCCGAACTTTATGGCATGGTGTCAATTGCTCGGTTTGAAAACCTTAAAAACGCGACGTACTGTTTAAGAAGTAATGTTTGTTAGGGATATTTTATCTTCCCAAATAAAATGTCCTTATCTCCTGACGTTACTTCAATTTTACTTGCCCACTAAGCCACTCCGTACTCGATAGTTATTATTTGAAAGGTCTCATAACACTGAGTACGGACGAAATGAACCGCTTACAAGGGTAATCAGAGCATATAACAAATATTCGCAATACCTGGATTTAGCTGATAGTACATATATTTTTAAAAATGAATTATTAAGCCTGTTTACTATCTAAGTTACGTTAGTTATATGCTTAACATTTTCACTTTGTGTACCTTAATTGTTCAGAATCTGTTAGTACGTAAATCACTTGTAGATAAATATGGTAAATAAATAAATAAGTACCAACATCAAATTTAATTGAAAGTGTTTAGGTACGAATAAATTGTATCTTACTTCTTTTTTTAATTTTATTAATTATATGCTACGAATGTGTGAAATGATATTTCATTAATTCATCTACACTCAACACTGCGTGAATGACAAAGTAAATACAAACACGCATAAAGCAATATGATCACATAAAATATCACAAAATGCGTGCACAAATTAACCATACAACTGCAGCAAACTATGCAACCAAGATTTTTTTTGTTTCGTTGAACATTTTTTAACTATAAGTACCCCTTGACCAATTTTTTTTACAACACACAACATTTTAAATACGCTCTTTGCAATTTAAAGGCGATACCGTATACACCCATCACGGAAATAGTAGGTTTTACATCAAACCATACCCATGTGTGATGGGGCACAACCAAAAACCATTGTGCGCACACAAAGTCCCAACAGCCTTCTTTTTACACATCAAATTTAGTATTTCTTACTGAGTAACATATGAAATTGCAAAAAATATGCAACATTTATCCTTCTGTAACGTACATATTAACAAAACCTTCTCAAATTCAAATATTCATGCATAGGCTCACTGTTTTTAATGGATCCAAACATGTAGATGTTGTGGAAATAGACAGAGAGTTCTCAGCGACAATGTAAATGTTTCTTTTGGAAGCGTGCACCAAAGTCTCAGCATTAACTACTCTAACTCCGCCCAACCACACATGATGGAATTAGTGGGTCTGTTCCAATTGATTTGAGCACAGAAATTCGTAGTTGAGCAAATTTACAGAAACGGGGGTAAAATCTCTCTTTGAGAGAGAAACTGTGCAAAAACTTGTGGAACGACGTTTCGTAGAAATTCACAGAATTCAAGAAACGTCAAAAAATTTATTCAATTCTTACTTATTCAATGAATGAACTGCCGCTTGTTGCTTTTATTTTGAATTTGACAGTCTTCAATTTTCTGCCCACAGAATTTTCTGTGGCAGAAATTCGCAGGGTGGGGAAATTGTTTACTCTCTCATGAGCACGCTCTTCTGTCAAAAACTACGAAAAAATCAGCAAATGGAACGGCTTTGGACATTTTTCCTGTGAATTTCACAGCAATTGGAACAGACCTAGTATCGTTTAGTCGCATTATATGACGAAAGATAATATTCATCTTTTAACGAATTCTGCAGACGATGAATGGCTGGAGAGGAGGAAACACCATCCTACCTTCTCCGAAACTGGAAGGCATTGAGCTCTTTAAGAAACAAAATGTGTAACCAACAGATACAATTTGGTTTCCCTATGTGGGGGAAGGGGGTTAGCTCCCCTCAAGACAAACTTGTAAAACAAACTGTGTCTTACAAGTTATCCCTGATGGCGTCGTGGTTCCAGCCAGCACTATCCATAGGCTTGTCAGAATTTAGTCGTAAACGGATTGTCTACCGTATGTTTGATTTTAAGCCTATACAAGTACAAACATTATTAGCCGTTTTTTTTTTTTTTTTTTGCAAACCTATATAAAATTTAATCGAACGTCAATAACTTGAACATGCGTGCCTGGATGCAACTAGAACAAGACCGGACTAGATGGGACGGCATGATGGCTGAAGCATAGCGCCACTCCGGACTGTAGCGCCAACCAAAAAAGAAGAATATCGGGATATATAAAAAAAATATATAATGGGCGCCTAATAATTCATCATAAAAACAAACTTCGCAGCACAGACGCTATTAATGACATTTGTGGTAGTCAGCAAAATATATTTTGTTTAAATAGTTTTCTGTCTAATGAAACCAGCAGGCGCCATGAAAGGAATGAAACCGAATTTGAACAGGTATTATTTTCCATATTAATTCCCAGCTCTGAGGAATCGGAATATGGTCACAGAAGTATATTAAACGTGTAAATTTCGTGGAGACAATTGACACATAGATACGCATACAGTAAGTAAGTAAGTAAGTAAGTAAGTAAGTAAGTTAGTAAGTAAGTATGTAAGCAGTTCGGTTTCGTTCACGGTTAGGATTGTAAAACGGTAGCTTTTCGACTTTAATTCTATGCAGATGTCGTTATCTTTGACAATGACAGTGATGGAGTCAATATCGTAAATAGAAATCACGACCAGGCTAGAACTTAAACATTGTACGCAACACTAAATAGCCGGGTGGTTCCCGGTCGCAGGGCAATCCTTTTGTTTTAATTTTTAAAAAGTTCGGGTGGAAGCTCTAGTGCCTTCTCCAAACATTAAAATGAGTTAGACGTGTCGAATGCACGTCTAATATGTTATTACGAATAGATGTTATGGTCCTTGGAAGCTACAGTTTTATGAAGACTTTGAGCTGAGAAACATTTTTTTAGACAGGAATACTCTTTAAGCATTATGAAGTGGAGCCATGAGTTTGGGGACTGAACTTGGCACCCACAATTGCTGTAGGACTCACCTCGAAGTACCAAATCACTACACCATGGCGTTCACTTTGCACTACAACACTTAAGAAATAATCAAAAAGTAAGGAATGGAAGGTGGGTAACCTCATGTATAAAGTAGCGGAAGGATTAATAGCATACTTCGTAATATAAAATTATGTAATTCATTTTTGAACATTTTTCACTTAAGAAGTTTTTCGACATCATGGATGGATTGCATGGATTCTCAATTGGTTTAAGGTTCGGACTTTGCAGATTGTTTCAAAGTCATGATTTTTGTTTGCAAAATATTCCTATATTGATGTTGATTCATTCTACCAGATATCTCAAAGCATGCATAAAATTGGCCATGTCAAAAAAATCCATGATATTCCGCCACCTTGTTTAACCGTTTCCAAGTGTACTTCAGATTGATATCTTGATTTTGTTAAAATGTAAACAAGTTATTCTTCTAACATTTTACTGCACCCATTTGTAGTGTCGTTACTAGTTACTTTCGTTATGTTGATCAAAATTGCTATTTTTATGTTAAAATTGATATTTCTGATCGGAAGCCTCAAATACATGGTTGCATCTTTTCTAATTAACCGCACACTGAGAGTAAAAATCGGAAATTCTTTATCCAAACCTATAAATTGCATCTCAGGGGTTCCGCAAGGGAGTCACTTAGGTCCTCTCCTCTTTATTATATTCATTAACGACATTACTTGCTCAACTAAATACAGTAAGTGCTTGTTATTCGCCGATGACATGAATGTGTATAAGAGTGTAAAAGATATCAATGCCTGCATGGCGCTCCAATCAGATGCTGATAACATCTACGTATGGTGTAATAATAACGCTCTAACTCTAAATAAAGTAAACTAAAGTAAACAGTGTTATAGAGTAAATGGAGTAATGCTGAACTCCTCATTTTCTTTTCACTCACATGTAAATTAAATATTATCTAAAGCCAAATCGGCAGTCGGCTTCATAAAGCGTAATACTAAAGGATTCACTGATCCATTCGCACTTTTATCCCTTTACGTGTCCATGGTAAGGCATTTTCTATATTTGCTGTATATTTATATTGCTGTATATTTATTTGGAATCCTTATTTTGTCACATATTCTGACCGCATTGAAAAAGTGCAAAAGAGGTTTACTAAATTCATATTTTGTAAAATGCGATGGAATTTTCGCCCGAACTTTATGGCATGGTGTCAATTGCTCGGTTTGAAAACCTTAAAAACGCGACGTACTGTTTAAGAAGTAATGTTTGTTAGGGATATTTTATCTTCCCAAATAAAATGTCCTTATCTCCTGACGTTACTTCAATTTTACTTGCCCACTAAGCCACTCCGTACTCGATAGTTATTATTTGAAAGGTCTCATAACACTGAGTACGGACGAAATGAACCGCTTACAAGGGTAATCAGAGCATATAACAAATATTCGCAATACCTGGATTTAGCTGATAGTACATATATTTTTAAAAATGAATTATTAAGCCTGTTTACTATCTAAGTTACGTTAGTTATATGCTTAACATTTTCACTTTGTGTACCTTAATTGTTCAGAATCTGTTAGTACGTAAATCACTTGTAGATAAATATGGTAAATAAATAAATAAGTACCAACATCAAATTTAATTGAAAGTGTTTAGGTACGAATAAATTGTATCTTACTTCTTTTTTTAATTTTATTAATTATATGCTACGAATGTGTGAAATGATATTTCATTAATTCATCTACACTCAACACTGCGTGAATGACAAAGTAAATACAAACACGCATAAAGCAATATGATCACATAAAATATCACAAAATGCGTGCACAAATTAACCATACAACTGCAGCAAACTATGCAACCAAGATTTTTTTTGTTTCGTTGAACATTTTTTAACTATAAGTACCCCTTGACCAATTTTTTTTACAACACACAACATTTTAAATACGCTCTTTGCAATTTAAAGGCGATACCGTATACACCCATCACGGAAATAGTAGGTTTTACATCAAACCATACCCATGTGTGATGGGGCACAACCAAAAACCATTGTGCGCACACAAAGTCCCAACAGCCTTCTTTTTACACATCAAATTTAGTATTTCTTACTGAGTAACATATGAAATTGCAAAAAATATGCAACATTTATCCTTCTGTAACGTACATATTAACAAAACCTTCTCAAATTCAAATATTCATGCATAGGCTCACTGTTTTTAATGGATCCAAACATGTAGATGTTGTGGAAATAGACAGAGAGTTCTCAGCGACAATGTAAATGTTTCTTTTGGAAGCGTGCACCAAAGTCTCAGCATTAACTACTCTAACTCCGCCCAACCACACATGATGGAATTAGTGGGTCTGTTCCAATTGATTTGAGCACAGAAATTCGTAGTTGAGCAAATTTACAGAAACGGGGGTAAAATCTCTCTTTGAGAGAGAAACTGTGCAAAAACTTGTGGAACGACGTTTCGTAGAAATTCACAGAATTCAAGAAACGTCAAAAAATTTATTCAATTCTTACTTATTCAATGAATGAACTGCCGCTTGTTGCTTTTATTTTGAATTTGACAGTCTTCAATTTTCTGCCCACAGAATTTTCTGTGGCAGAAATTCGCAGGGTGGGGAAATTGTTTACTCTCTCATGAGCACGCTCTTCTGTCAAAAACTACGAAAAAATCAGCAAATGGAACGGCTTTGGACATTTTTCCTGTGAATTTCACAGCAATTGGAACAGACCTAGTATCGTTTAGTCGCATTATATGACGAAAGATAATATTCATCTTTTAACGAATTCTGCAGACGATGAATGGCTGGAGAGGAGGAAACACCATCCTACCTTCTCCGAAACTGGAAGGCATTGAGCTCTTTAAGAAACAAAATGTGTAACCAACAGATACAATTTGGTTTCCCTATGTGGGGGAAGGGGGTTAGCTCCCCTCAAGACAAACTTGTAAAACAAACTGTGTCTTACAAGTTATCCCTGATGGCGTCGTGGTTCCAGCCAGCACTATCCATAGGCTTGTCAGAATTTAGTCGTAAACGGATTGTCTACCGTATGTTTGATTTTAAGCCTATACAAGTACAAACATTATTAGCCGTTTTTTTTTTTTTTTTTTGCAAACCTATATAAAATTTAATCGAACGTCAATAACTTGAACATGCGTGCCTGGATGCAACTAGAACAAGACCGGACTAGATGGGACGGCATGATGGCTGAAGCATAGCGCCACTCCGGACTGTAGCGCCAACCAAAAAAGAAGAATATCGGGATATATAAAAAAAATATATAATGGGCGCCTAATAATTCATCATAAAAACAAACTTCGCAGCACAGACGCTATTAATGACATTTGTGGTAGTCAGCAAAATATATTTTGTTTAAATAGTTTTCTGTCTAATGAAACCAGCAGGCGCCATGAAAGGAATGAAACCGAATTTGAACAGGTATTATTTTCCATATTAATTCCCAGCTCTGAGGAATCGGAATATGGTCACAGAAGTATATTAAACGTGTAAATTTCGTGGAGACAATTGACACATAGATACGCATACAGTAAGTAAGTAAGTAAGTAAGTAAGTAAGTAAGTTAGTAAGTAAGTATGTAAGTAAGTAAGTAAGTGAGTAAGTGAGTAAGTAAGTAAGTAAGTAAGTTAGTAAGTAAGTAAGTAAGTAAGTAAGTAAGTAAGTAAGTAAGTAAATAAGTAAGTAAGTAAGTAAATAAGTAAATAAGTAAGTAAGTAAGTAAGTAAGAAAGTATGTAAGTAAGTAAGTAAGAAAGTAAGTAAGTAAGTAAGTAAGTAAGTAAGTAAGTAAGTAAATAAGTAAGTAAATAAGTAAGTAAGTAAGTAAGTCAGTAAGTAAGTAAGTCAGTAAGTAAGTCAGTAAGTAATTCAGTTATTAATTATTCTTAACAAAAGAGTGTTTTTTATGTAATATGAATTTAAGAGCTATGGCTGGTTAGCCGTCAGCCTCGTTAGCAGAATTTTAAATTTGTATTTGAAATCTTTACGTGCAAAGTCAAGTTACAGTTCAAATCTATTCAGTCATTAACAGCATTCTATTTTTTTAAATTGAATATAAGAAAACTGATAAAAATTTTCCAGTCACATTCGTTTAAAAGTTGTAAGGTTTCGAGCATTGTTAATGTCTGTTTTCCAAAGAAGGTTATCCTTTGTGATCTGAATATTGGGCATATACTTATAATATGAAAGCAGTCTTCCTTCGATTTCAGATTACAAAGTGTACAGAATTGGTTGAACTTTCCATTAGGGGTTACCATTTAGTGAAAGAACTTCACATCTTGCTTTGAATATCAGAGATATTTCGTCATAACTAAATGAGTCATGAAAATAGTTTCTTTGGTTCAGATCATAATTTAGTTGACTGTATAGTATTCTGCTTTCTGGCTCTCGAGCTTTTATTTTTAACGTATTTCGGGTGTAGTTTATTTTTCAAAACACGTAGATTGTCCATGTCAATATGTAGGGTCTCGTCACAGTCGTTACTAATAGTTTGCCACCTTGCATACCACCAATCTGCGTTCCTTTACTCGTACAAGAACAGTTTCTTTGCTATTCGTGAATCGTCATATCTGCAAATCTTAAGTATGAAGGCAGCCTGTGACTTGAGTGTGTCCCTTGACAATTTTGGTAGACCTGTTTCTAAATGTAAAGCGTAATTAGGTGTATTTAATGGGAGATTGAAGACTTTTTTAATGAAGTTCCTTTGGAATGCTTTAATTTCTTCATACTCATCAGCCCCCCACACTTGCGAGGCGTAACAGAGGGTGGATTTATCGACTGAGTTAAATATCTTGTATTTTTCAAATAGATTAATTTTTTTGTTGAAGAACACATTTTTCCACGAAATGTTGAGCAGACTTTGAGAGCTATTTGCTTTATCTCTAAGATGTTTATTGAAACTTAGAGCTGGATTCAGTTTGACTCCCAAATATTTCAGCTCTTTAGCAATTTCAAGTGGTTTTCCATCGTATTTCCATTGCCTTTTTATGTGGATTCTTGGACATCGCGTAAAAATCATCATTTTCGACTTTTGTGTATTGATTTTGAATCCCCGTCTCTTACAGTAACATGACAGGCGGTTGGTCATCAGTTGCATATGTTCCGGAGATTCAGCAAGTACGACTAGGTCATCTGCATATAGCAACACATTGATTGTGGCATTAGCAATTCTAACTCCCCCTGGCAGAGCATCTACTATGTCGTTTGTATACAGAGAGAAAAGCAGCGCGCTGAGAAGGCATCCTTGTTTCACACCTGTATTTGTTTCAAACCACTCTAAATAAGTAGTACCATCCCAAACCGTTGCATTGGTATGCGTGTACATTTCTTTGGTAGCATTTATAAATTTTGACGATATGCCTTGTTGTGATAGCTTATAAAAAAGGGCATTTCTATTGACAAGGTCAAAGGCGGCTTTAAAGTCCACAAAAAAAGAGTGGACTTTAAAGCCGCATACATTTCAATTTGTTCAATGTCATTGTGTCAAATGAGTGAATTGAAGAGATGCGGAAAAACACACAATTGATGCCTAAATTGAAATATACCAAGTTTTCTGAAAACGTTGTTCGTTAACTTGCTATGCATTGAAGTGTACCTTTCCATGAAGTTGATAAGCAACAAAATGTTTGGATGGTATGAAGCTTAAAATAGAAGACACAGATGACAATGAGAATAAATCATTTGTAAGAAAATCTATGAACTCCGATTTATACAACTTCATCCCTATGATTAAGGAGATGCAAAAAAGCCTTTATTAAATATGTAAGTCATTATTAATTTCTTTCACCATTTAAATAAAATTGACAAACCATATATAGGAAAACTAGGTCATATACATGACCTACTCTTTAAGATACTACATTCTTTTTTTTATTCATTGATAAGCTAAACATAAACTGTCTTACGAACTCCCACAGTTGTGTCATATATTTTTTTTCTCTCTTTTATAGACGAAGAGAAAGAGGAGATTAACAAATAAACAAAACCTCAAAGTGAAACCACTAAAGCGTGCCAACCTAATTCCTCACGCAAGGCTCCATTCTTTTGAAAAGAAAGACAAATTAGACAGTTGCTATTTTTTTTTTCTGTTGCGAGACATTTTTTTTTGTGTACACGTAGTGTTATGAAGAAATAAGACGAACACGAAATTAAGGAAAGGAGGAATAATGAGAGGTTCAATAACCTGCGCAACTTATACTGAATTTCATGATATGCAGAGAACACAGTTGACTCCGTGGTGTAAAATGTGACGGAAAAGGAGAGAACAATTCTGGGGCAAGTCTGTGTTGTTGATATCGTAGTGAATAAGAAGATTTAAGAACAACTACTTGCGTTGCATCTGAATGTGTTAAAAGGGAATAGATTTTAGGTCAATTGTTGAAATGTTATCAGCAACGTTTGCAACAACATTCTTAGGATACAGTTTTGTACTGACATATCGTTGTCCAAAGGTAAATATCATTAAGTACGAAATTTGCATAGATTTTTACGAAAAGCGGCATCACTTTTCACGTTTTATAGATGCATAAAATCAGAGAGGCATCATTTTTGTTTTTGCAGTAGTTACAAAATGGTAAGACTGGTCTGCTTAGACTGATGAATTGGAATTTCCAAAAACAAAATTGTCCTTAAATAGATTTATATCGTTTGGTTTGTTAGTTGGTGAGTTTTGAACCTTTGAACCGACGATATAATGAAGTGTACAATGGAATACAATCCTTTACTTTAAGAATATTTTAAGATGTACGTATGTATTAGAAAGACTTATGAATATTTCATCTAAACAGTGTGGCTGTAACCTAATCAAAATCCTACTCTCTTGATTGCTAACAAATGACAAATTCTACCGACATCGACGACTGGAGTATCAGCTCCATATGCCCCATCTACAACAAAGGGCGATCCTACTTCCTGCAAGAACTATAGAGGTATATCCCTGCTCAATGTCGCCTACAAGATCCTATCCAGCGTACTGTGTGAACGTCTAAGGCCGTTTTGCACCGCATTAATCGGCACGTACCAGTGCGTGTCTTCACACTAAGGCAGATCCTGGAGAAGACCAGCGAGATTCAAATCGATACTCAACATCTTTTCATCGATTTTAAGGCCGCATACGATAGCATTCATCGCAAGGAGCTGTTCGAAGCGATGGCCGAATTCGGGAAAATTGATCCGGTTGCGTCACACCACGCCAACACATACGCAATGCACCGTGCAGTTCGGTTCAAAAGCCTCTGAACCGTTCGAAACCTCCATCGGATTTCGGCAAGGAGATGCGCTGTCGTGTGAGTTCTTCAATTTGGTACTAGAGAAGATAGTGCGGCGGGCAAAAGTCAACACGGAAGGCACTATCGTCTACAAGTCAGTCCAGCTGTTGGAATATGCTGATGACATCGACATTATCGCGCGGTCCCAACGTGCTATAGTGGAAGCTTTCACGGAAATTGAGGAACAGGCGAGACGAGCTGGTCTAAAAGTCAACGAGGACAAGACAAATATATACTGTCGAGCAAAAAACGATCCGCCGCACACCACCTAGGCCAAAACGTTACAATTTACAGCTACAATTTCGAGGTAGTAAAGGAGTTTGTCTAGCTCGGGGCAAACGTAAACTCCATGAATGACATCGTAGTGGAGATCCGACGTAGAATCGCCCTTGGCAACCGATGCTACTTCGGTCTGTCAAAACAACTGGGATCGAAACTCCTGACTCGAAGGACCAAAGTCATGCTCTACAAAACCCTTATCCTGCCAGTCCTACTTTATGGAACCGAAAGCTGGATATTAAGTAAGACTGCAGAGCTGATTCTGGGTGCCTTTGAAAGAAAAATTCTACGTCGGGTATATGGTCCCGTTTGCGAGGAAGGCGAATGGAGAAGACACAACCGCGAACTCTACGAGCAGTAAAAGGATGTGGATGCAGTCCGGAAGGCGAAAATCCGTCGACTACATGGGCTAGGCCACATCGAGCGAATGGACAACAACGCTCCAGCAAAGAGAGTCTTCGAATCCGAGTCTCCTGGTTCGAGAAGGAGAGGAAGACCGAACCTCCGGTACAAAGACCAAGTCATCGCGGATGTAAGACAGCTTGCCCTTGATGATTGGAAGAAGCGTGCCCAGGACCGTCACCGATGGAAGGCAGCAATTGCTCAGGCTCAGACTCTTCATGGTTCATCTGCTTGATAAATGAAAAATATGGTTGCAGAGACGAAACTTTTAAATTGAGATCGCTGTCTTAAACAAAATCAGTCGGCTCTCATAAGGCGATTATACCATGCATAGTTAAGGAACAACTAGCGTCCGGACTGGGGAAGAATGCAGAAGTTAATGGCTGTCCCATAATTTGGCAAACAAATAAATAAGCGTTGAATTGAAATTAAACACCCACACAATTTGGATAGAGGGTTTTGAAACAGCCAGAAATCGATGACTGATTCTGCTCATTAAATAAACGGCGATGGGCGCTGATAAAGTGGTACACGTAAAGGCTTTCGAACTTTCAGCAAATATAAACAAAAAGTTAATCTTCTTGGTATGCAAAAGGATTGTAACTGAATTATCGAGTTTTTTCATAGACAAAAATTCCAATAAAAGTTAGTTTAAGTATCCTAATTAATGATTTGAAAGTTTTTCTCTGCGAATCAATCATTCCCTCCGCGAACTGTCAAACTGAATTCGTGATACACAAATGCGCAAACGCAATCCACCAACCTCCACGACCAAAAAATTCGCAGTGAAGTATCAGTTTGCACCCGTAGTTCTCCACGAATGAAAAAACTCCATATGAATGAGTTGTCAGAGTTTGCGAAGTTCGCAGTTCGTGGCGACCTCATATGAATGGGCCTTAACAATCGATGGAGAAATTGACATATTGCGGGTGTCACATATTCCGGATAGCAAAAGTCTGGAAAACATCTTTGTATAGTATATTCACATATTGATATGGTTGGCTATGTCTTACGATGGATATACAAATTTCACCAACAACGGTCACATCGATCCTAAATGGTGTGTGTAAGCTAGACCACCATGTTGACTTTACATTTTGTTTTGGTATCAATATGAAGGTGATCAGCGGGGCTTTGCTCGGATTGCATACAATGTGAAGCTGTACAGAACTTAGATTTTAAGTATAGTGACATCTCGTTTGAATCGAATTAAAAATTGAACACAGTTCAAAATAATGGAACCGAATAAAATCCCAAACTGAAGTATACACCAAAAGTCAAGTTTAAACTTCCACTAGTTTAATTTAGCTCTAAAGATATCTTAACGTTTTATAATTACCAACCCGTACATACCTGAAAGAAATGAAAAGACATATATTAAAATATATTTAAGATTTGGGTGGTAGTTTTATAATAATAATATAATTTTTTATCTGAAGCCGCTGAGATACGTATATACATAGCTAGACACCGTTCCAATTGAAATTACGACTTCTTCTTTGTGTGTCGCATCAGTCTTGGGTGTACCTGAGCATCGACCAACAATTGAAATTACGACCATTCTTCGTAAGCCTGATGTTCAACTATAACTCGACTCGTGTACATGCATACAGATTGTGACCTCGGTTGAACTCAAACTAGTTTTAACGCGTACTTCGTATATCCCAAATTCCCAATTCTGACCTTGGAACTGTGATTCTGACGTAGAAACAAAAATAAAAACAAAGACAATTATCTTTTACAAGATGTTACGACGAAATGGTAAAGAAACCATAAAAGTAAATAATGCAAAACAACAACAGATCAGAGTACAGTCGTTGTATTTTATACTAAAACGTGCCGGAATATCATTGCTCGCCTTGTGAAACGTTATTTTCGTCAATCTCATGTTTCCTTTCATCTCATTCGTTTAGACCCACACTCGTACACACATGCCGGACTACAAAGGAGAAGCGAAGCAGAGTAAAGCAAAACAGTACCTACTCGAAGATTCGCTGGCGTGACCGAAATTTTAAAAATCTATTGAAACGTCAATTGTCCGCGCTTAGCCGCACAAGCCGGTGCGTTGGACAAAAAAAAATATTGTTATTATAAAAAAAAGTGTTTATTGTTTTGGTATCAGTCATTCAATGGTTCAGTAAACTTTACCAAAAGTTCGATGCCATTTTTGGTGGGGCTCTCTGCGCACATGTCTTTTTTTGTATGGTTGAACTGAAAATGTTGGCCAATTTATTCGCAATTTGTTTGACCTGTTTGAAATCACAGAAAATAATTGTTTTTGATTTAAAGTGAGGAAATAGCATATTGTTGAAAAAATGATGTGTTTTTTTCAATGATTAGTGAGCTATTTCCTGGGATATTTAGTCTGAAGAAATGCACCCTCCTTGGATCTTTAGCTATGTAATAAATGAAGCAAGACGTTGGGGGCCCACACTCCAAATAAGGCGGGGGCAAATTCAAATGCAAGCACGCGTGTTTTGGACCTACGATTCCGACCGGGAAATTTTTTTGTGAGAACCCTTTTCTAGATAGGTATATACTCGATATATTTTCAGTAATAAATAATCGATATATAAACAGTCATTCGAAAGAGGTGGCGTCGTGAATTGTACAATTATAACTCCTGGATGTGATTTATAGAGGCGTCAATTAATGATTTATATAGGAGGATAAATTTAGGTAACCGGTAAAAGACGTCCATTCGGCGAAAGGTCGGAGGCAGAGATAATGGAATGAAAGAGATGCTCATCTTTCCATTGGAAAACCCCTAGTCCACCACAATTATACCTCAGATTTTATGCGTTTCCGCTCTCAAGTCACTAATACACCTCGGATTCTAAGCGTTTCCGCTCTCAAGTCACTAATACTACTTTATATACAGAGCACCGCCATCTTGCTTTTAATATCTGCCCTCAATAGTGTCAAAAATGTCAAAAAAATGCCCACGATAATGTCAGAAACGGCCCCGATTGGAAAGTATTCCAGGACACTGTCCGTTAAACTCATACTTTTTAAAAGGAATTATTGTAGCTGTTTATTAATTATTCATTATAAAAAGTCATCAATAAATGTCAATCATTCTAACAAACTAATTGTTATAAATATATTGACGAACATTATGGTCAGGAAAAATGTAGAAAACATACATAAACATATAAAAATACTACAATTTATTTTCATATACTGTGGAACTATTATCATAATGTTAATGTATGTAGTAGTAGTAGTAGTACGTATTGTGGATTAAGGTAAGACTAAAAGTTATGTATGTACGAAATTTGAACAATTTATATCAAAAGAGCGCTGTCGGGAGAGAGTAAAAATTTCCCTACCCTGTCCACTTTAACCCAAGAAATGTCTATGGTTTTGGTTATTTTGTTGATTTTCTGTCAAATCATTTGATGTGTCAATCTCGAATGTAGTATTGGCGGCTAATCAAAATTTTTGAATTAGTTTGAGTTTATTTGAACAAGTAGTTCAGAAGAATAGAAACCGAATTAAATGCCAAAAAAAACCCTGTTTTTAATGTACATGTTTGCTGTAACTTTTGATATATATCGTCTCTCACATCATGCAGAAACCAACAAGCATAAGTTACACATTTTCGTTCATTCTGAGAGGTTTTTATTTCCACTCCTTAAAAAATGACAGTCTTCAAAATTTGGTGCAGAAACTACGGGAACAGACCTATGTTGTTTATCCAGAATTTGTTACTTTTCAAATTTAACGTCTTTTTTAATGGAATATTCCAGCCTCATAATAAGAACATAATTCAATGCATTTTGCGAATATACACTTGGCTCTTAGTTTCCGTTTTTTTTTTTTTTTTGGGTGAATATTTGGCTTTCAAACTAGTGGCAAAGCCGGAAATTCCGGATAATTCACTTC
Organism: Eristalis arbustorum; assembly: GCA_916610145.1. Taxonomy (NCBI): domain Eukaryota; kingdom Metazoa; phylum Arthropoda; class Insecta; order Diptera; family Syrphidae; genus Eristalis; species Eristalis arbustorum. Next base: position 51,208,601 of record OU744320.1, on the reverse strand, counting down.
ATCAACTGCCCCCATAAACTAATACGCATTTACATAAACACATTCACATTCACATTCAGCTGGTCTCGAGCTTTACACAGACTCTATCTGTCAAACGGTTGTGAAGCAGGAGGAAAACAGCTGTGAAATGTTATAAAAAACGCTGTCAGATGAATCTAAGGGACAAGAAACGTAGAAGTAGCATATCTCCTCCTTCCATTATCTCTGGTCGGAGGACACTAAACAAGAGACAAGTGACCGCGTCAACACAACATATGTTTCTTCGATTTTACACAATGGCTTCTATTCAGTTATATGGAAGACTGAATATTAATATCAGGTACGACATAATATTTTAAAGTTTACCTCCACTTTGAGGATAATTTTGGCTAAACACAATACCCAATTTGCAAGCAAAACTAATTCACGCCATACTCCACTGAATGAAAGAATTAGAACATAATGAAAGCACGCATGTCAGGTATTTGAGAACCACATTATATCCCATTATCAACAGTCCAGGCAGCGGCACAATCCAATCAGTATACATTAGCAAAAACCAACACTTCCAATCAATATACATTTCATCTCAAATAAATAATTTGAAGATGATATACTTTTTTCCAACATCAAATCCAGTTTCTGTGACGTTTCCAAACGAAAATCACATTCTCACTCAACTCGCGGCATGACTCATTGCCTGTGACAAATATTTCGAAGAAATTCTGATGACTAATAGAAGACAACATAAATTTAACCTTCATCACCACACTCAACCAGGCCAACATTTCAAATACACCTACACTCAAAGTCCGTTCCTAGGCTCCCACCCCCACAGAACCACTTGCTAATAATGCACGTAATACGTAATCAAATACAAAAATAACAATAAAGCAATAATTAATTCCACCGTCAATTAAATAAAATCTGTGTGAAACAACATTCTTCTAGGTTCATTTATTGCGACAATCTTAGCATCTCTGCCGCTAAACCCGACCCGTAGACCCCCGGATAAATCATGTGACAGAGAGCTTTGAGAGTATCACAACGTCGTCGATTGAAAATGTCACCCGAAATGTAAAAATAAATACAATTTGAATGGAACGCGATTGCTAGATGGGTATAAATATAAAAGGAAGTGTATCTATCCACAATTCGAAATCGAACAGTATTCAACAACATGTGTGATTGGTTTTGAACTTCAGCATAACAAAGTAGGATATTGATACATGTTCGAAAATGTGATGTGTTTGTAATTAAAATTCTCAAAAATTAAGGACTATTTTTCTCGGATTGAGAACGCAGTAACTGCTATTTTTAGGTTGGAAATTTGAAATTAATAAAATTCCATTCAATGCTCAGTGTCATTGTACTTGGATGCAATGACGTAATGACACGCGTGACTGTGAGCAATAGGAAAATGCATGCATTATGACAGCCAGTAAAATTTAATGGATGAATAACAAATTTGTTTTTTAACTACTTGATCTGAGAATCTTGTTTGAATAGTTTTTAAGCATTCGTATATTTTTCGAAAAGGAAAGGTATGTTGGTCGCCTCAAGGTCAATGATTTGTTATCAGGATTGTTCTTCTTCAATTATAAAATAATTGATAAAATGAATAAAAAGAAAGATATATATGGGGTAAATAGTGTAATGTTTAAAAAAAAAATTAGATGTATTTGGTGACCAATTGTTGAGTATGTTAAATAAATCGTTGTCAGAAGGAGAATTCCCTACCTGTTTAAAACAATCTGTGATAATACCTGTGAAAAAAGTCCCAAACGCTAAAACACCTGACAAGCTTAGACCGATAAACTTACTCCCAACCATTGAAAAAGTTTTTCGAAAAAGTGGTAGCTGATCAATTTATAAAATATTTATATATGGGTGGCGCTTCAGCCCATAGAGGGCCAGGGCCTAGCTTCTCAGCAACCACTAATGTTATGCGTGCTATTGTTTTCTCACAAGTGGAAGGGACCTACAGTTTTATGCCGACTCCGAACGGCCAATTTTGAGAAGCTTTTTCTAGACAGGAAATACCCTTTGAGCATTGTCAGTGACTCGAAAGAGGTGGGGTCGTGAAAATGGCTTTTGTCGCTGGAATCGAACCTACGACGTCGAAGTTGGGGTCGACGCACATACCCACAACGCCACGGGCCACCACATAAAATATTTAGAGCAAAATAATATTATATGTGAACAGCAATCTGGTTTTAGGTCTGGAAGATCGTGTGAAACTGCGCTCATGTGGATGGTGCACGAGTGGAAAAACATTATAGACAAAAAAGAAAAAACGTGTGCAGTGTTTCTTGATTTTCAGAGAGCATTGGAAACAGTTGACCATAACATTCTTCTAGACAATTTAAAAAGTTATGGGGTTAAAAACAATGAACTAAGATGGTTCAGATCATCAACAATCGATAGTGATATCTCCAAACCGAACGGGATTGAATTATGTGTCCCACAGGGATCAATTCTTGGTGTTGTCTTGTTTCTGTTATACATGAATGACATGGCAAACGTGCTGAAATATTGTAAGATAATGTTGTTTGCAGACGATACACTGATATATGTAAGTGGTAATAATTTGAATGAATTAAAAGAAAAAATTGAAGAAGACCTAAGTAATTTAAACAATTGGTTAAATAGCAAGAAACTGACATTAAATGTATCTAAATCTAAATGTATGATTATTAACAGTGACAACGCGATCCTGCAAGTTGATATGTATACACCAATAAACTCTATGCTAAGATTATTAAATTTCTTAAGTCTAAGACAAAGGGTAGTATTAAGAAATCTTATATTAATACATAAAATTAAGCACAATATATTGCCGGAGTACCTCAGCAGAAGCTTATCATATGTATCGGACAGACATAACTATACATTGCGAAACAGACGAAACTTTGACATACCGAGAGTTAATCTTTCAAAATCAGAAAATCAACTCTTTATTAAAGGACTTCGAATATATAACGCACTACCAACTAATTTAAAGACGCAAACAAATATAAATATTTTTAAAAAAGACTTATCTTTATATGTTAAGCAATGCTTTTAAAAAAAAATAACCAGTATCAATGCAAATTGTATATCATTTCATATTTATGTAATGTTATAAAGTTTTTTATAAACTAATAAACTAAACTAAACTAAAGAAACTGGTTAAACTAAAGTTACTGGTTAAGATTTCCGACAGCCAAGGACTATACATTGGAACCCTCTCACGAACCATTTTGATGTAGCTCTTCACACCTGACATCCTGACAAAGCTGCTCGTCCTTAACGACAATCAGACGACAGCTTAATAGCTCCTCTTTCTTTGACAGTCTCACTGATTTCATTATTAAATGGTTCATATAAGTAAAATTGTGAACTATTTTTAGATAAAGTAAACTCTATACATGCATGAAACAATTCCCAAGCTAACCGTATTTTTAAATACAAGTTAATTGACGCCAATTGCTTTACACGTGTTTACAACAATGATAAGACCTCAAGCGAATGAATTGAGTTCTCATGGCGTGAACCAAATTGACACACGTTGTGACCTTCTCACGACCCATTTTGACTCAGTTCTTTGGAACTGGACTTACTACTCCTCACAAAAAACAAACAAAATGCCTTGTATGTTACTCCTCACATGCTCCACTAATAGCCCGGTTTTCCTAATTTTCTTTTATGCCTTCCGTCGTTTTCATTTCATGCACACAGATATGAAGCGTAGAGCTTGTATTAGGTTGAGGTAGTGCGGATGTTGCATGCAATATTCACTTAACATCAGTCAACTTTGTCTCCAAAAGTTCATTGTACTTAGGGAAATGTTTAAAATTAAATGCCTACAATAAAAATAGCTGTGTACATGAAGCTACTATAACTCGCTCGGTGAGGATCGTGAAGAATTGAAGGTTTCGGACGTTCTTGTGGTTTTGTTTGTTTTAAAGTGGTATACGTGTATCCCACCCGCCGTATTCACCAGACATGGACCATCTGATGACTGTTTGTTTCGGAGTTTCGGAACAAAACTTTCTTCCTAACCAACAAGTGATGGAATAGAGCGTGGAGCGAAAGGATTATTTCAAAAGACTGGGAGTTACATTGACGCGGACTACCTCAATTGCAAGATAATAAAAACGAATCGTTTTTGGATTAATCTTAATCTCATCAAGCAATGTTTGCATTAAGACCGATATCGGTCCGTTGAATTAGCATCTATTAGACATTTTATATTTTACTGTTCGGATGTACCCGCTTCGATAGGTTCTTCAATCATGAAGTAAATACCGACAGCTAAAGCTCAATGATGAAAACTTGTGGAAAATGTTTCCCCCGTAGAAACTGTGAATGGAAAATGAAAATATATTTAAAATTATAATCCACAAAAACTTGTTTTCCAATTTTGGAGCTCCAACTGAACAAGAATTTAGTTCTTCATATTAGAATTACCGGTGTACCGGTATGAAAGCGTTTTTTTTTTTTTTGAAAATAAAACACTAATTATTAATGGGAAAGTAAAAACATTTTATGCAAAGTATTGGCCATTGTTTTCTACACATTTTGACCACCTTTCTGGCAATTTGTGAATACCACGCCAATAAAATTGTTCGTTTTTTAAAGCAAACCAATCAGACACCCAATTTTCGACTTCTTCGTAGGAATCGAAGTGTGCTGCTCAACCAATGCGTGTCCCATCGATGAAAACCAATGGTAGTCGGAAGGAGCCAAGTCTGGTGAATACGGCGGGTGGGGTAGCTGCTCCCAGCCAAGTGTTTTGATTGTATCCTGAACCGGTTTTGCTTTGTGTGCAGGGGCATTGTCATGGAGCAAAATTACCTTGCCGTGTCTTCTGGCCAATTCTGGTCGTTTCTCGATCAATGCATGGGTCAAATTGATCATTTGTTGTCGGTAGCGGTCAGTATTAACGGTTTCACCAGGTTTGAGGAGCTCGTGGTACACCACACCTTTCTGGTCCCACCAAACACACAGCATTGTCTTCTTGCCGAATCGATCTGGTTTTGCAGTCGATGTTGATGGTTGTCCCGGATTAACCCATGATTTTTTCCGTTTAGGATTCTTAAAATAAATCCATTTTTCATCGCCAGTAACAATCCGATGCAAAACCGATTTTCTTACGTGTCTTTGAAGCAAAATTTCACAAGTGTTTTATCGGTTTCCATCTGTCTTTCATTCAATGGCACCCATTTTCCACTCTTTTGGGTCTTATCTTTCCCATAGCTTTTAAACGGTCAGAAATTGTTTGTTGTGCAAAACATTGCTTTTGACTCAAAGTGTCATCTCCGTCCAATATCGTTTGAAATTCGGCGTCATCAAACTTTTTTGGTGGTCTTCCACGTTCTTTATTTCTCACCTCAAAATCATTATTTCTGAACCGTTGAAACCATCTTTTGCATGTTGCTTCTGATAGAGCATGGTCACCATATGCCTCGACAAGCATTCGATGCGACTCTGCAGCACTTTTCTTCAAATGAAAACAAAAAATTAATGCTTTCCGCAAATAATCAATTTCTGGTACAAAGTTCGACGTTTTTAACACGATGAAAAAATACGATTTTGTCTGTTCAATGACTTGATGTATACTAAATATTTTTCACAGATGTCATAGCAAACAAAAAAAAAATAATAAGGGCTCGTTCACAACAAATGTTCCCTATCGAGACATTTGTATCTTGAAGCTCACTTCATACCGGTATACCTGGTAAATTATGAAAATATATATCAGTTTCAGTGAAGTTAAAAAAAAGATATAAATGGATTTAAAGGGCTATTAACAAATTTAGGATACTTAAAACCATCCTTTGTAGTACAGCTATTCAAGATACCCTGGTCAAACAGGCAAATTTGTTCTCTTTTATAGACAGAGAGACACATATTAGATTGATAATTCGCTTTGGCTTTATATATCTTAATTTAAATAAATTCTAATTGGTATACTTGTTTTAAATAATTAGCAAGCATGTTTATTTTTATTAAATTTGTTCCAGAAAATGTGGTCATAGCCAAATATAGAACAACAAAATTGTTTTTTTGTGCCTTGCCTATGAGCGACTTTACTTAATTCCTGTCAATCAAAACGAATAAAAATGCGATGTGTTGACATTTTTTCGAAATAAAATGACAAGAGACTGCTGTTACGCTGTTACGAAAAAAAAAAAAGACAAGAGAGCGGCTGTTACGCTGTATCAGAGGAGAATTACCTCTGAATTGAAGTTGACAAAGAATGGGCCAACTATTGTATGTGCGGAATTTATTATTCTTCATCATATTATTGAGGCTGGATGGCGCAGTGGGTGGTCTGTCTTTGGTTATAGGGATCCCCGGTTCAAATCATAGTTATATGCTTTTATCTAATTTTCAAATCTGGTTCAGTTTTCAAATTAACGACACTGGGTATCAGTATGGACCAACAATGGCCTAAGGCTGCTGGCGAATTTCGCTGGCAGCCCCTTAACCTAGCCTATTGTGTGCGCGGAAGCACATAAACATCGCAAATGAAGTGCACGTTTTTTCTATTCTAATACATGTAATTTAAACATAAAAATTCCCTCCAGTAGAAATTTCACTCATCTTTTTATGTTGGCTCTCAAAAGACTAAATCAAATTAGTTTACCAAGTTGGACGATTAGTGCAAAAATGGGCCCAAGAATTGTACCAAACAAGAAATGTTTGCTCTACACAAAATTAAAACAGTTGGCAGTCTTAGAACAAGTGGTTTCCCAAATCAATAAGTCGAGTATAGTAATAGGGTTACGGATATAACCTTAGATAACCTCCAGGCCGTTGCAGTAGGTAGAGAGCTTGCAAAATGTCGAATGTAAAAACTAGACAGACTCTGCTACTAAAATTAATAACTTATAACAGCATCGTTTTAGGATTGGCAAGCAGTAGACAAGACAGTAGACAAGTTACGCTGGAGTCCGAAGCACTGTGTCTCCTGGGGATTATTAATTTAAAAATCATTATTTCCTGGCACTCCACCACATTATGCTCGTGCACAGTGAGAGAGTGTTCTTCAGTAAGACGATTATTTTCTCCCACAGAAGCAGAACATATTAAAATTATTACTGATTCTTAAATGATGCCACTTATATATAGTAAGGTAATACATACACTTACGCATCTACGCACAAACGTATGAAGAAAAGGAAATAAACAATTACGAAAATAGCCATCAAAAGATTCAGTCGCGCCACCCAGCAACAATTGCAAGGACAGCTAAAATAAGTTCTCATCCGAATGCGGCAACACAAGAAGAAAAAGTGAATGTATCAACATCAGGTGTGAAAATCGATATCTCTGAATGACAGATTCAAAAAGTCATTCCACCGTACAAAAACGAAGAACGAAACAAAAAAAAAAAAGTGTGTCCTTCACTTTTTAAATGTTCTTCTGACGTTTCTTTTTGCGGTTTCCACCATCATTCAGGTTTCCTCACATAAATTCTTTTACACACATGTGTGTTTAGCGTTCGCTCAAGGACAATAAGCGTTTGAGTTGAAAGTAAAAACGATTTTTTTTATTTATTTCAGTCAGAGCATCCACTTTACCGGGATGTCAAGTGAAAAGCGGAATTAACATGTTAAAACATGCTTAAATCTCACCTTTTTCTGGTGTTGTTTATGGAAATTTTCATTTTCGCCATGCTGCTGCAGACGAAGGGTGTTCAAAATAAAAGCATCCCATTAACTGTGGGAAGAATAAAAAAGCACGCGCTTGGTCACCCGAAAATAATTCTAATTAGTCACCCAATAGCGGTCTAATAGCCAATTAAGGAACCCATGGGCAGCCCCCATCTAAGCACATTGCCAACAGTCAGGTTTGTTCGAAACTGAGTTTTGACCTTAAATTTGTGAGTTTGTCCTTTTGATGGTGGGTTCTTTTATCCTTTGGGACTAAGCATTTTAAGTCGTGTTTATTTATATGTATATTGAAGATGCAATGTTTGAGTTGGAAAATGTGGAAGAGTTAACTTTATACAATAGGAAACCAGGAAATGCGTCAATAGAGCGAGCAGTCTCAGGTCTTATGAATTCCAAGTTGACGTTCTTCTTTCATTTTTAATGACTTCATCTCGAGACCAAATAAGGGGTCATCTCCAAAAAAAAAACAGAGGTTAGAAGAAGAAGGTTCTCGGACTGTATCACAAGTGAGAACAAGCGTACTAGACTATTTTATTTGTCTATAATGAAAAAGTGGGTTCGTTGATACCTTTTGACTAACTTGATTAACAAGTGTAGAAGTGTATAGTCAGATCATTACTATGACTGCTTATTGCGCCAAATGGACAGCATCTTTGCGAGGATTGATCTCCTAGGGTGGACAGGAGTTCACCATATCAAGACCGCACGTTTTAGTTGAGTTACATTTATTCATTATTATTTTCACCCAAGTGAGATTTCAGTATTACGGCCGCACTCACATTATATGAAAGCTTGTGACCGCAATATTGTTGTAATATGAAACAACGTTATAAGTTTTTGCATTCTTACCTAGATACACTTTCCAGTAAATAAAGATCAACTTTATTCGACCTTCGATGGTGGCGCTACAGCCGTTGATGGCCAGGGCTTAGCTTCTCAGCAACCACTCGTGTTGTGTGTGCTATTGTTCTCTCACGGGTGGAAGGGACCTACAGTTTTATGTCGAAACCGAACGGCTTTGTTTGAGAAGCTCTTTCTAGACAGGAAAAACTCTTTGAGCATTGTCAATAACTCGAGAGATGTGGGGTCGTGAAAATTGTTTTCGTCGCACAGAGCAGGAATCGAACCTACGACGTTGAGGTTGGGGTCGACGCACATACCCACAACGCCACGGGCCACCAACTTTGTTAACAAACTTAAATTGAAAGGTAGAATATGTCTAAAATAAATAATTATTTTAGAAAATCATCATCTGCCTTATAGCCAGTAAATTCAAACAAACAACTTCTTCATTTTTAAAAGCACTGTCTTCAACTTCAACTGTCCAACCCTGAACTACGTTCGTCTACCGAATCACATTAAGAGAGACTTTTATAAGCGAAAATTATGGCAATTAGCGAAGCCCTGTCTAAGCTAAGGTAGAACGCGATATCGCCCAGCGATATCTTTAGCTTATCGGATAGTCAAGTAGCAATTACATCCCTTGATAATCTCCCAAGTGGGAATCGAGTTTCATGCTTCTCTTAAAGAGATAGCCAAACAGAGCCTTTTTTCATGTACTGATTATCATGCCATAGAGACATCCCTGTGAAAGTGCAAAGCCGCTGGACTCTTCTGTAACACAGGAACCCCCATAGCTGCCTTGAAGCTATAATTCAATAACCTCCATATTCAAAAAAAATGAATGCCAAATGGCCAACAGGTCTCTTTTTTAACCAAATTTGGCACCATCTTGATCCAAAAGGGTCAGATAGCCTGATCTCCCTAGGGATATCTAAAATAAGTGGGAAAAAAGACTAGGGCATAACATTTTTTGACAAGACTTGCTTCCTGTCATGACGACCGCAACCCTCTTACTGAATTGAAACACCGACGTGACAGTACAATGGGTCTACTCTTTGACCTAAAGCTTTTTGTAAAAAGATTGCCATTTCCTCAGATTGTATGTCATTCCTTTCGAATTCAAAGACGCCAGTTCTAAGAAAAATTGCTCTAGTTTTGAGTTTTTTAATTTATTTTAAACATATCAAGTATGTATACATGCTTTGCCGGGAAACATACTGTTGGATGAAACACTCGCCACAAACATAACTTCTTGTTCCACAAAAACACAAAACCATTTGCTCTAATTTTAAAATAAAAATTGCCTAGTGCCAAGATAAATTAATCTTTGCCCAGTTCTCTCGACTGCCACTTGTTCGTGGTGCGCTCGCTGTTAAAATTAATTTAAATTTACAAGCAAAAATGCGAACAAAATAAAACTATTTCCTGGATCAGTGCAGTGCGTTAAGTAAGTCAACCTCACCTGCTTGTGATGTTCACAAGATGTGCACACTGTACAAATATATATACATTTATCTATGTATGAGGGATATCGGTATTGTGTCAGCACACGAGTAAGCATCTACAGGAAAGTATCTATCCACCGCATAACATTTGGGCAAATGTAGACCTGTTGCCAACAACAGTTTATTTCGTATTCGACATTGCATAATTCTTGATGGCAACTTCAGATAGTTTTACAGAAATAAATATCATTTCGTTTTGTATTTTTAGTTTGGATACTTTTATATGTACATACATACGTGTGGTGGGGGGAAGGGACCAACACGATCAGCTGAGTGGTCTTCTTTTCTTATACAGGATTACAGTGGTTTCTCAATAATTCCCGATGCTTTCTTTTTATTTCCTAATTTGATTTGATCGTGTGATGACAACTTGTGCAATGAGGGAGGAAGGGAGACAATTTAGACACATGTAGAGGTAACAGATGTGTCCCTATAGGAGGACTATATACTCAGAATAAAGCTGGCATTCGCACTTATACACTACTGTGTAGTTATATTCTCACATTTAGCAAGCTTCCATTTCCTCTTAAATGTACACTTGAAGTTATTTTGAATTTTCTTGTAAAAAAAAGATAAATTCCCTACAAAAACTTGGAAATTCGTATACATCGCGAAATTTAACGACATGATGTGGTATTGGCAACATTACAATTGACAAAAAAAGTGACGACTTAATAGTCCTTGTACTATAACTGAAACTCTTTACAAAGTTCATGCGTCAATAATTTGAAAAGTTGGCATTACCTCTGAAGAGAGGCTAATTTACACATATTTTCACAATAAGTAGAAAAGAGAAGAAGGAACATGATATTAGACGTGGAAAATGAACAACATCAAACATTTTTCTACGAATTGTAACTTTGATTGTCGAAGTCAACTTCACCATGAACAACAATCGTTCAGATAAGCGTCACCATTTATCTAACAATTTCTGCACTGTGGTGCGACAATTTGACCTATATTATGAAATGAATAAAACAAATTGGGTATGTACCTTTGCCACCACCATTTGAATATTTCCCATTGACCATTTCCCAGTCACTTGTCGCTGAAATCGACTGCAAATAGCAAATAGCCGCCGCTGACATTTTCATTATTCCAACCTGTATATCCTCACGTCCGTCACAGATCACTTCCTAAACAATTCACAACCACCTTCACACGCGGCACAGATTTTTATTAAAAACAATTTTTTTTTGTATCAGAAATCTCCTCAGACTTGCTTGTTGTAAAATTAATTTCACAAATATCTCACACCACACTCTAAAGAGATGATCGCAGCAATAATTACGCGGCTATCATTCCAATGCAGGGTCCGAACAAGGACTGCAATTCGGATTTTTAAAAATATCCGCGAAATAAAACTTTACGAATCCCCCCAAAATGCACACAATGCGAGTGCAAAAACGACACAAATGAACAACGACGAACTTTAAAAATTAAATAAAATCACAAGCAAGAAGTATAAGAAGAAGAAGTAACAAGGAATAAACCAAAACAAAAATAAATTGTTGCTGCGTTAAAATGTTGAACGAAGAAAAACGAACAGTAGTATATTTATGTCCCATTGTTACATTGCGCATGTGCCGATGGCTGAAACATTAGGATGTATCCGTCCCGTCTCTTATTTATAGATTCTAGAACTTAGATTTGTTTGATGTTTTTGTTTCAGCCAGTGGACAGTTGGCGAAAAATTCTGGTAGAAATAAGTAGTTTTTTGTTTTGTATCTTTTGCAAGACGAAAAGATTATCTGTGTTACCGACTGAAACATCCAGACGTCACACACAAAAAGAGGTTGACAAACTCCAAAATAAACACATTTAATGTTTTGTCTGTGAAGCACAATGAACGCAATGACAGTCTTTTCTGGCAGACCTTAATTCATATTTACTGCCGGTGACAAATATGCATGCATACACAACACAACCGGTGGTAAACTAAATAAAAGGTGAACAAACTGAGAGGGAGATTTTGTGCTTTAAATCATTATGAACTCCCACCTAAATTGTTTTATCTTTCGAGTGCATTACAAATTGACGTGAAGGCTTCTTAGCCGGCTAAGACTTTGATTTGTTTCATTTGATTTTGGAATGACGTAGACTAATGATGTGCAGTGTTGTATTTTTGGGGGCATTTATAGTCAGTGGAATGACGACACATTTTGAAAAAAAAAAAAAAATTCTGATGGGTGTGGCAGATTCGAGAAAAATTTCGTCATTTGCAGGTAAACAAAATTATCGCCGGCGACGTATGTAATTATGGTCCTAAGCAGAGCAGCAAGGCGGTATATTCAGTGGTGTACCAGTACTGGGTTCCTTTACAAAGATGTTCTGTGTTCCCGATATGTGCACACCCGACCAATGGAATCTGTTTCAACAAAGGATTCAAAAAAGGTTACAACCTGGTAACGGAACGCATGGTTCATGCTTGGATGTTGCTCTTGGACGACACAAGGCGAAGTTCTTGTTTCACTATGAGTGTATTGGCCAATCGATGCATGTTTGTCGAAATATTTTGATACTAACTTTCTGGGGCTCTTCATTATATAAGACCTTGAACATCCCTGTCCTGCTGTATGGCGCGGAAGGCTGGACTATCTCAAGAACGGATGAAGACGCACTTGGTCTCTTCGAGAGAAAAGTTCTGCGTTCAATCGTTGGTCCTGTTTGCGTTGAAGGTTCCGGGAGAAGAAGATTCAACCACGAACTGTACGGGCTGTACAGCGACATGAGTCTAGTCAGGCGTCTACGGATTTAACGCCTAAGATGGCGCCACTGCTCCAGCCCGAAGAGTCTTCGACTCCGAACCAGTGGGACAACGCAATAGAGGACGACCACAAACCCGATGGCGCACTCAAGTAGAGAAGGACCTCAACCAACTAGGAGTGCGAAATTGGAGGCAGCTGTTTAAGGTTCGTGCCAGCTGGAGAGGATTGTTGACCGAACCCCAGGTTCACCCAGGACTGTAGAAACAGAAAAATAACTTTCTGGGGCAAAATTCTGAGAGCTCATTGAGGGACAGGAATTTACATCGAAATCTCGAAACATGGTGGGGATTTAAAATAGTGAACTTAAATAAAAAATTAAAGTTTTAATTGAAATAATTTTGAACACTTATACCCTAGTGTCCAAGTTTTGTATTAAGCGATTGTCAAGAATTTATTTGTGATGCTTTTTGCACAAAAAACCCGTGGCGTTGTGAGCATGTGCGTCGACCCCAACCTCAACATCGTAGGTTCGATTCCAGCTCTGAGCGACAAAAATAATGTCCACCTCTTTCGAGTTACTGACAATGCTCAAAGAGTATTTCCTGTCTAGAAAAAGCTTCTCAAACTTGGCCGGAAGTCGGCATTAAACTGCAGGTCCCTTCCACTCGTCTGAGAACAATAGCACGCACAACACGAGTGGTTGCTGAGAAGCTAGGCCCTGACCCTCTACGGGCTGTAGCGCCACCCATATTATTATATTATTATTTTGCACAACACTACTTTAAAAAATGTAAATAAATCACCATTTTACACGCATTTGTTGTTGTTCAACAAAAAATTAAAAATTAATGGTAGAATATATTATGGGTTAAATTTCGATGTTTTTAAACAAATTGATTAAAAATAGCTTAGCAAAGGGTTGTGCAGGAGTCAATTTACACATTCATACATATAGGTGCACATATTCTACAAATTAAGTCGAATACACATATTTTTCGCTGAGCGATTTCAAGTAAAATATCACACATGACATACTTTTTCCAGGTTTTCACCAACAATTATACAGGGGATTGATAATTTGATATGTATTGCCATATATTCATATTTTCTACCGAATTTGAATTTGAATACAACTTTGAGCGTATGAGCTGCCAGAATGTTGTCTATGAACGTAGCTAATACAAATTGACACCAGAGGGCGCTTACTATCGAGGTCGATTGGTGACTTCTTTCACTCCAGCATTCTTTTGCCGTAAAAATACCGATATTGTAAAAGCTAGGCATTCGATTTTTCTCTAAGTATGTCGAAACTGCACCACACCAAATAAGACCAATGAGAAATCTTTGCATCACAAGGAATTTACCCTGAGCGCGTTCCTTCAAGAACGTTGCAAACGTCTCAATTCAAACGAGCCTCCACAAAGCAGGAGTCAATGTGGGAATCTGCGAGTGGATCGAGTCGTCCCTAGACGATCTGTATTGCTCACGAAAGGTGATCAGAGGGTCACTTGGAGTCCTCGCAGATATAGGCTAGTCAATAACTGGGCTAAAGCTCATGGACTTAAAGCCAACCCAGATAAAATGGAGTTGCTACTCTTTACAAAAGAGAGATTCATACCTTAGTTTAACTGTCCAAATATAAATGGGATCAACAACAAACAAATAGTACTCGATTCTAAATTATTATGGAAGGCTAACACCAAGGACCGTATAAAAGAAGGCATATGTAGCATTCGTGCAAAGTGCCTTTGGGAAATCCTGGAGTCTCAAACTAGCAGTAGTATACGGGCTATATACCATGGCTGTAAGACAAATTCTAGCCCAGGGTTCTCCGGTATGGTTGAAAGCGCTGAAAATACCTTCTGAGACAGATCATAAAACGGGTTGTCTCAGAACAACACCAACGGCGGCTCCCGTAGCTATACTTGTTATTCACTCTCTCGACTTATATTGTAGCAACGGCGCAGGCTCATCGTATCAGAGAGGCTGGTGGGTCTGTGGAGAGACAACCCATATGGTCACGCTTCCATACTCGAGTGTTGGGTAGCAGCACAGTATACAAACTGACCACCTGACTACACTTTTCCTGATCGGATCGGCTTATGGTAGCAGCGAGAGCGCGTACAGACGCGAAGACTCTTTCCGTGACCAATTTTTATTTATCCAACATCTGCTCTGGGAATGCCCAGCAAAGGGAGGAAATACCAGGTATACCGGTATGAAGTGAGCGTCAAGATACAAATGTCTCGATTGGGAACATTTGTCGTGAACGAGCCCTTATTATTTTGTTTGTTTGCTATGACATCTGTGAAAAGTATTGAGTACACATCAAGTGTATTTTTTTTTAGTATACAGTAATTTAGTACACACATTGAACAGACAAAAATCATATTTTTTCATCGTGTTAAAAACGTCGAACTTTGTACCAGAAAGTGATGATTTGCGGAAAGCATTAATTTTTTGTTTTCATTTGAAGAAAAGTGCTGCAGAGTCGCATCGAATGCTTGTCGAGGCATATGGTGATCATGCTCTATCAGAAGCAACATGCAACGGTACAGAAATAATGATTTTGATGTGAGAAATGAAGAACGTGGAAGACCACCAAAAAAATTTGAAGACGCCGAATTGCAAACGATATTGGATGGAGATGACACTTTGAGTCAAAAGCAAATGGCAGCAATGTTAAATGTTGCACAACAAACAATTTCTGACCGTTTAATAGCTGTGGGAAAGATCCAAAAGAGTGGAAAATGGGTGCCACATGAATTGAATGAAAGACAGATGAAAACCGAAAAAACACTTGTGAAAATTTGCTTCAAAGACGCGTAAGAAAATCGGTTTTGCATCGGATTGTTACTGCCGATGAAAAATGGATTTATTTTAAGAATCCTTAACGGAAAAAATCATGGGTTAATCCGGGACAACCATCAACATCGACTGCAGAACCAGATCGATTCGGCAAGAAAACAATGCTGTGTGTTTGGGACCAGAAAGGTGTGGTGTACCACGAGCTCCTAAAACCGGGTGAAGCCGTTAGTACTGATCGCTACCGACACCAAATGATCAATTTGAACCATGCATTGATTGCGAAACGACCAGAATTGGCCAGAAGACACGGCAAGGTAATTTTGCTCCATGACAATGCACCTGCACACAATGCAAAACCGGTTCAGGATACAATCAAAACACTTGGCTGGGAGCAGCTACCCCACCCGCCGTATTCACCAGACTTGGCTCCTTCCGACTACCATTTGTTTTCAACGATGGGACACGTATTGGCTGAGCAGCACACATCGATTCCTAAGAAGAAGTCGAAAATTGAGTGTCTGATTGGTTTGCTTTAAAAGACGAACAATTTCATTGGCGTTGTATTCACAAATAGCCAGAAAGGTGCTCAAAATGTGTAGAAAACAATGGCCAATACTTGTAATAAAATGTTTTTACTTTCCCATTAATAACTAGTGTTTTATTTTCAAAAAAAAAACATACCGGTATACCTGGTAGTACTTGGGAAAACATGACTTTGCAGAGCTGGTGGACTTGTGCGGTGCAGAGCTGAAAAACCTCTTAAAGTTTTCAAACGCCGTAGGGTGGTCTCAGTTGTGCGAGGGTTTCATGCTAGAAATACACACCAAATCACCGGTAAAATGGACCCGAGCCACGGACCTACACATATAAACCCATTTTGGACTATCCAACGTGCAGTAACAAAGTAGTAAGCAGTAATAAGATCGAGAACTCCATTTGATAAACATTCGATTTTTGTTAAATTTTATCAAAATAAAATCATATCAGTAGAAACTGCAGAAGAACACGGCGTAACTAAAAGGGTTTTTTTTTCTGTCGAAACATTCAACAAAGAAAAGAGCAAATCCTCGAATATACATAGAAACAAAAACTGTTCACACACTTATTTTTGTTTCTTTCAATGAAGTTTAAAATATTTTGTATGTAAGCCAAAAGTTCGATGTGACGAAATAGCCGAATTCAAAAATAAATCCACTATCGATTAGGAAGAATCTATTTCTGTCGCACTCTAAGATGTCAGGCAGTTCGGATAACGTAGACATTTGAAAAACGTCCCATTAAGGAACATGACATGTGCGGAAATCAGATATGTATTTCCAGCTACAGTTTAGGATTATTGGAGCGTTGCCTGCCAAAAATAGTCAAACCTAAATAAATGTACTCAATGGATATTGTGCCCTTGTTTGCATCATTGTGCTTTTTGTAGTATTTTTAGAATTGCATTCAATCACTTAAACAAATGAACATTGGATGAGGGCAAATTAATGCAGTTACAAAACTGATGACGACAATGGAGTGTTCAAGACCTAGCTAAATTTGGTAAACTACCAGCTCTATTAGCATTTAATTAAAATAATTGGTGATTTCATTTTAGCTTCTGGGTAACCTGATGCGGTAGTGAAACTAGTATTTGGGTGAGTAACGTTCGTTTTATTCTTAATCGGCTTTGTTTGCTACGACTAGTGTAGGTAGTGTTCATCGAATTCGTGGCTCGAAATGACCATCGCTGCTCAATCTAATTCTCTCATTTATTACATTTGAATTTGCATGCATTCATGAACCGAAGACAAGTTACGACGTAATGCTTGGAATATACGCCAATTGGAATGATGGACATTTAGGGATTGAACTGGCAAGTAGTTCGGGTTCATACAGATAATCCGCTTACTCCTCCTTTAAAAACATCACACCCAAGCCCCTTAATTATAGAAGCGAAAAAATAAATATTTTACAAGAGAGGCTTTGTAAAGAACTTAACTCAAATTTGCAAACTTGGTCGAAGTTGGAAGTTTCCCTTTTTAAATATATTTTTGCTCGCTGTATCGATCCCAACCTGCCGCCGGGACTGTCTATACGCGGCACAAATTGTTTAGATTGACGTGAAAATGATGATGTGAGAAACGAGGGCGTCATTGATTAATATTTATGTACCCTATATTCGAGCGTCTATCAACGTCTCACATGTGATTACTCATACTAAAAAGAAAAATATGAATGAACTGCGTAATTCAATCTCAACTTATTGTCGTCGCTCATAACGAATCACCAACAACAATAAGCAGTGTATGGTCATGTACCGGACACATGAAAGGCCAACGATAACACAGCGCCCATGCCCAGTCTGAAGTACAATTGTGATGCGCAGAAGTTTCAACAGTTTTTGACTCTGTGGAGCCGCACGCGAACGATGACGTTCACGATAAAAACAAACATTCAATTTCATTGACAACCAACTGTAGGCAGTGAAATTTATTGAAGTCAGTCGGCAACAGAGAGATGTGAACGTATCGGCAGGCCAGACGCGTGTTCGCGAATAACGCAGTTTATATACGCTCCAGATAAAGGCAAGAATTTCGCGAATCTTTTCAGTAAATAAGAAAAAAAAAATCATTGTCTGCTAATCGCGTATTATAGTCACGTGAATGAACTTTGGATGGAGTATTTTAAGACTTGTCTTCTGTATCTAGGCGGCAGTAGTTTATGCAATGTTTTAATTTGAATGATCTCTTAACTAGGTAAAAATAAGTCTAGTGTTCTCCAGGTAGGCTTTGTTATTTGCATAGAGGGAGTATTGCACATGGAGGAAATACAACTAGTATTTGATGCGATTGGACTCCTCTACCTTATTAAGAAACGGTGTCAATTAACTGGAATGTCGTCTCACTGCGTTATTGGAAAACATGGTTCACTGCAACGCGAAGGATCCCTGTACATGCCAAACAACCTACTCGTAGCCAGAAGGCGCAGCCTGTACCATAACCGCTAAAAGATTAACGAATGTGTGCCGCCCGCTCATGGTCCAGGGGCTTAAACCAGGACCCTTGACCCAGGAGGCTCGCAACATGTGAAAAAACGATAATCCGATAGATGAGAAAACCCTCCGCTAAGGATGAGTTAACTGCTGACGACTATGGACAACGTTTTTGTTTCCTTTACAGACCGTGCTGCCGGTCTGTCTTATAGGACATAGAATCCAATAGAACATGTATCACCGCCATACAGGTGCGATGGTAAGGACCGGCCAAAAAGGGGATTTAACCACAGCCCAGCGCTTGGTTGAATGCGGGTTTGTTAATCGAGGTGAAATAAGGCAAAATTAAACATTACGAACAACGTCAGTTGCGAGCTAATGTTAGGTTAGGTTAGGTTGTAGTGGCTGACTGCTGCAGAGCAGTCACACGTAGGCCTGAGTAGGCCCATTGTGATACCACGCGGATTGACTTCGCCTAACGCTGGAACCAGTTAATGCTGCTGATGAACCGATTTAGTTGGCCAATGCTGGCACTTTTTAGCTCGTTACGGCTGCTGAAGTAGTAGGCTGCTAGGTGCAGGAACCTACGACTTGCAAGAGCACTGCAGGAGCAGAGAAGGTGATGAGTGTTCTCTTCCTCCTCTTCATCCATGCAGCTTCTGCAAAAATCATTATATAGAGCACCCATCCTGCGAGCATGAGTGCCAATTACACAATGCCCGGTTATGACTCCTATGAGGGCTTGCTGAGTCCAAGTAGACTGAGTGCCCGTTTTAGGTTGAGTGATGGCCAGATTTCTTTTGTTTTAAGGCAAGTGGTGCCTTCTAGCCATTTGTCATTGGTGGTTTTAATTGTATGAATCTTTATAAGATGATAGGCTGTAGCGATCGGAATGGAAGGTGGTCCCCTTCTATCGATAGGAATGAGGTTGTACCACATCGAGCGAGTTCGTCGGCTTTGCAGTTTTCTGGTATGTCACAGTGTCGCGGCACCCACGTGAGGTGAATGTTAAAATGCTCGGCCATCTCGTTAAGAGACAGCCTGCAATTAAGGGATGTTTTAGAGCAGAACATGACATTGTCCAGTGCCGAGCTTAAACGTAAGATAAATTTTGCCACTAGCCGTTTCTTTGGGCTTAAGAGCTAATTCATTAGTAGAACCCTCTCTAGAAAGACGATGTTAGCATTGTATAAGACTGTTATAACCCCTGCCCTCATCTATGGCAAGGAAGCCTGTACAGTCTCAAGAGCAGCAAATAAAGATTCCCTTGGCCTTTCAATAGAAAAGTTTTGCATTAAATCTTTGTTCCTATTTGCGTTCATAGCTTTTGGGTAATACAAGATTAAACCATGAACTGATTAAGATTACAGATTAAACGCCTATTATGACCAGACCATACACAACACTGCTTCAGCAGGAAATGTCTTCGACTCCGAACCGGTAGGACAACGTAATAACAGACAGCCAAAAAACCGATGGCGCACACAAGTGCAGAAGGTCCTCTCCAACTTCTTAATTGTGCTAAATTGTAGGCAACTGCCTATAGACCGTGCGCCAGCTGGATAGGCTTGTTGGCTTGGACCAAATCCACCCGGACTATTGTTTAAGTGTTCCCCTTCCGGCACTGCTAAGAAATGCGGAACAAAATATAGTCTTCATCTAAGCCATCATATGGCAGCGTGTATTGAGGCTAGCTACTGGCTTTGACATTTTTATGAAACTCATCGATTTAGGTGGATGATGGGAAATTGTCGGTTTCCTATCAGCAGCGGCAGCGGATCAATTAAGTCGAATTTGCGATTTACCCGTAAGCTGACTTTGACGTCAAGTGACGCAAAACAAACAAATGTGGATTCAGGAATAGGAAATGAACGCCCCTCTTTGTATTGAGAGAGACTGAAATTGCTGGATAATTGCTGATTAAATAAATGAAATACGTAGGACTTGTATCTGTTAAAGCAACTCTAAAGGACAACACTCAATTCAAAAGGACTCGAAATAAAACGTGCAATTGTGTCCCCATCACCGAAAAGACTTTGAAAATCCGACCAATGCGATCTCCTATGTGGACCAAATTAATCACAGCCAATGTCAATTTAAGAAGTGAAAGCTAAACTAATTTTCTTGGACTATATGCTAGGAAGCCGAGACTTTTTGGAAAATTTCTTGACTTGTGGACACCCACTGTATCATGTTCGTTTTGATGGAAACATTTCTTCTGTCCGTCTTTCTACTCCAGTTGCCAATTCGTTAGCAGAAAGAAATTACAAGCAAAACAACTCGAGACTAAACAAAAACAAAACAACAAAGAAAGGCGGAACGAAAAACAAAGAAAGCTAGACACTCAATGCAGACGACAACGACGGCGCCGCCACCGCCTCCATCGCTACCAATGGTATGACGACGATGTTCACCACCACCACCACTTGTGTCTCTTTCTTCTCTCACGTCTCTTGCCGGTGATTTCATTTTCACAAACATTAAGATGAACGACACCGGGGAAAACGAGCCGGCGAAAAGGTGCTTCATCACGTGTGTGCTCGACAATAAGGAAGTTGAAATTGCAATATGAAACGGCGACTATGTTTGACCGCAGCACCCAGTAGTGCTCTCGATAACAATGGGACTGGGGATATATGTACTATGTTTTAATGTAAGTATGGACTGTTTGTTATATCCATCAAATCGCATATGTACGTTTGTATTTTGCCATGTATGCATGTATGCCCGCCCCACAGGGTGAGTATGGGATACCTACTGACAAACATTTTATAAACTTCCGCCTTTAAGGCGGTGGTTTGTTAGCAAATAATGGTCATTAATCGATGGTATACGTATTTTATAGTAACAATTTTATTTGTACTTCTTTGCCAAAATGTTTACTTAAGCGGTTAATGAATTAATGCCGATGATCTGGTATTTTATAGATTTGGTTTGAGGCCCCGTAAAACGCTTAAAAATCTATTCTGACCTCCAGTCGATTTCGGAATATCATCTGTCACCTCCAAGCCATAACATAAATGGCTTGAAATACATTTCTTCTGTTTTGGAGTGAAATCGGGTTTGGCAAGCGTGGAACTATGCATGATTAAATGGTCGATCTAACTAAATATTTTTACAGCTGGATGTCATTGGCAACTTTGACAGCTGCTAACATAATAATTAAATAAAAAAGCTTTGCTATCTGGTAACGCTGTGTTTATATATGTTTACATTTGACACAAAGATATTCACCCTGGTAAATGCACACCGTTTCTCTTGAATACAGAATAAATTGCACATTCTTAAGAAGAAAAAAAGCAACTGTATGATAACTTGCTGATATCCCGATTCCCCCAGTCAGTCAGCCATCTTGCGACGTTAGAAATGACTCAACAAACTTTTCACAAGTTATTCCATGCTGGGAATGTTCATAAATCATAACTGAATCATCGGTACATATTACTGTCAAATTGTTAGGCTATCTACAGAAAGCAAATAAATCGCCACCACCCGATGACAACTTACTTAACTTACTAACATTGACGTAGCGTCAACTTAGTAAATTATCGTTAAGAAGCCTGTGAACACAGTCAAACAGAGTTGTTGGTACGTCGCCGAATTTCATTTGCCTCGTTTGTGAGTAACTTCAAATAGATATTTATTTTTAGATCGATTGACATATATAATGATCTAACTTCTGATTGCTATACTTATGACGAACAAATTTGGCGGCTTAAGAAAAAGCAATCACATTTTCAATTTAAGAGATCGCTTTGGAGGCGACAGCGTGTTGTAATAAAAATCACCATTTCCAAGCGCGAAGTTTTATTTTTTGTTAAAAGCCACTTTTATTTGGTTCATAGATAATCGATACAACTCAGCAACTCAGAACACGAACTGAAAATAACTTCACAAATGTTTGCTTACCCACACCTTTCAGGTTTTCATTGGAAAACAAATAAGGTTTTCCACAAAAAATCATGGTTTATACGTACCTGAAATGAAAATAAACATAATTTTGTTAATACTATGCTCACATATAAAAATATTAGTTGGATGAAAACAGCCCCACGTTAGTGCGTATTTAAATGAAAAATATGCAAACAAAAATGTTTAATATATGAAAACGACCGCCAATGGCCGGCAGTAACATCAAATGCGAAACAAGTAAAATATTGACAATCACAAACAACAACCCACACATTTCAGAAGTGTTTGTAGGAAGGAACACTTTTAAGTACGTTACGTACAACATCAATCTATTTGCCTGACCCTAGCCCACCCATCAACCCAAAAAATAAGCATCCCACACAAGCACTCGACATTTCAACTTGTCCCTCCTTAAACACCCATACACAGACTGCAAAAACTAATCAACCTAATGATAAGGAAAATAAAATCCCAAGCACACTAGAAAATTAATTTTTATTTCAGTGCAAAGCAAATAAAACCCAGTGCTTTACTCCTGCTGCACATTTTCCTATTCATGGTGGACGATTCTGTGATGCTCTGTGGAATGTCCAAATCACAGACAAGTTTAACAGAAATTCTGCTGGCCTTTTGATCTTCTATGCACGCTTGATGATTCGGTTAATGCATCTAAAGTTGTAGTGTGCGAAATGATTTCAGAAATAAACTAACTCAAAACTATATGCGGTTTACTGAAAGTTTTTGGCCTTCTTAATCAAATTGTATTTTTTCAACGTGCTTTTATTGGACGGATGGTAATTTTTGAATAATCCTTTTAATGGCTCGAAAGTTTCTAGATTTAATGATTAAACTTTATCGGTGTTAAAACGACCATGCTTAGGAGTTGCAAATATGGTATATCATGGACTTGATGGATTAGTTTTAAATGTTGTCAATGGGTTCTATTTTAGATCTCCGTTGTGATAAGATCTTGTCAAGATATGAACACATATATTCACCATTCTGGGTGGCTGCACAATGTCAGACGTCAACGACGCGCACGTTAACATATTGCATTACGCCATGCGGATTGAGGATGAAAACATAGCTGAATTACTTGACTCTCAAAAAACAGGCAGTCGGTCATCGACGCAAACATAGATCTCCACTAAGACGTCTTTCATGGATTTAAAGTTTGGTTCGAGGTAGACAAACTCATTCACTACCTCAAAACTGTAGCTGTCGATTGTGATGAGATGTGTGACGAAATGCTTCTTGCTCGACAGCAAAAATTTCGTCTTATCCTCTTTGACGTTAAGGCCAGCTCGTTTCGCATATTCTTCAATCTACGTGAAAGCTACTACTGCGGCACGTTGGGAACGCGCGACTATATCGATGACCGCCGCACTATCTTCTCTAATATCATATTGAACGACGACACGGAATCTCCTTGCCAAAGAATTACTATAAATTAAGTAGTTCACAAAATGGACGCACTAGCACTGATGAAAATGCCGCTTAAGGTTCGCTTTATGCTGGAAAAGCCGATATGTCTGTTTTTGCTGCATTTGTGCAGTTTACACCAAAATCATTCACTGACCAGATGCTATTGTCGGATATTTTTCTAAATATCCATTATTTTGATTCCTCACACAAGCAGTAGTTTCGGTCAATATTCATTCAGTTGTGATACACAACTGCCATGAATGGAGAAAATAAAATTCCAGGAGCAACAGCAACTTCTCGAGGACGTACAAATTGCGGAAGAGTGCATCCCATCAATGGAACAATTTTTTTTTCTTTCATTTTGCTTGCTTAAATAAATCGATCCACAAAATGAGAGTCCATTCCGTTGAATTTTAATTATTTTTCGATTTATTTGTCAATCTGACTATCGATGTGATTATTTTGTGAATGGCCGACAGCTTCCAACCCCACTGCCATGTTAAATACCTATTATGAAATTATTAAAGAATGTTATGATTTAAAGGATGTTCATGCACATATAATCTGTTCATGTGGCTGAATTCAAATTAAAATGGAAAAAAAACTATCGCACCCTTTTGCTAGAAATATTCCTGATTTGCACCTTACTGGGAATAATTAAAGTTACACAAGACAACAAATTAAAAACAAACACTTGACGTAACATTTTGCATACAGTTTTGAAATTCACTTTAAGTGACCCTAATCAACAAAGCTGACCGACCCTGTGTCATCAGTTCTGTATTGAGGTGAGGTGATATTGGTCATTATTTTGTATTTAATAAAAGAGCTTGCAAATTGCATAAAGTGGTGGCCCGTGGCGTATGTGGGTATATGGGTCGACCCCAACCTCGACGTCGTAGGTTCGATTCCAGCTCTGTTCGACCGAAATACCTCTTTCCCGTCCCACCTCTTTCGAGTCACTGACAATGCTCAAAGGGTATTGTCTGTCTAGAAAAAGCTTCTCAAACTTGGCCGTTCGGATTCGGCATTAAACTGTAGGTCCCTTCTACTCGTGAGAGAACAATAGCCCGCACAACACGAGTGGTTGCTGAGAAGCTAGGCCCTGGCCTCCTACGGGCTGTAGTGCCACCCATTTTATTTTTATATAAATTGCATAAACTGTTTTTGACTGTCTACCTCGATTAGTGCAACCTCAGACTTGGAGGTGTGATCTGTTTTCAGCCTGAAGGTTGAAGTCCAAATTCTGTGATCAACGATTTAGGATTTCGTCGCATAATTCAATAGCCCAGAATAGATAGATAGATACAGTGTTTCATTTCGTGGGACAGGTTCAATGAACATGAATCAAGTTTTCGAGGGGACCTCTCGTTGGTCCTGTTTGCTACATGCTCTTCCTTCAACAAAGCAATTTAGACCCTCTCTTGTACACAGCTTCTAAACCAACATGAGCTCACTGTACTTGTAATTGGCAGCGTTCACGACTGTGCTTTGTTCTGGACGCAGTTATCTCACGCGAATGACTGCTTTATCACTGCTGTGCAATGTAAGGATGACTATTTGCAAACATATGACTTCCAGCCGTTACGTTACAGTTGTCTTTCTTAAGGATCAAGGAAAAAATGATATCAACCGTTTCCAGTGTGATTGGTGAATATTTTTCGCTATACTAGTTTCTTGGATAAACTCATCGAATGTTTAAACCGAAATTGCAGTTCGATCATTTAATGTGTTTTTTTAAATAAGCGGAAAAGAATTACATTCACCTAAGCGACATCTTCCTTGCTTTATAAAAACTAAAACAGTTGGGAGTTTTGATAAAAACGGAATCCTAAAAAGCAAAACAAAATACCTTTTCAAGGAATAGGTACGTTCACATTATAAAACCCGGTAGTAGATGCCAAATATATGCTTTGCGTTAATATTGTACTAGGCGGTTGACGAACTCATCCAGGAGGGTAGTTACGTGACATCAACATCGGAGCGAAGTTCTTCTTTCAGTGATGATAATGTCCGAAATAAACAAACGAGACCACACCCTACAGAGAAAATATATCATTTTCCACTTGTTGAAATCCAAAACAGAATGAAAATTTGTACTGCGGTCGTACCACCTGTGTTCATATTGTATTACCTGTTATACGACCGAGGGAAAAAAATCTAAATTCCATTCGACCGTCGTATGGAGGGTTCACGTTTGAAGCCAAATTGGTCTCTACGACCAAGTCGTTTGACATGTCGCACTAGCGCGTTTTATATTCTGAACGAACCTAATGATTGCGAAACAATTGTACAAGGATGGTTGTCCTTACAATAGTTGATTTGCAATATGCAAACAAAAACCACACAAAAGTCAGATCAAGGCGAGACGGCTAATATTGTGCACAAATTACAGAATTGCCACAAAGGAACGATTTCGAAACAGTTTGAAATTGATACTTTCAGACCTGAATAAATCTTAGCTTTTTCTCGTAGATGGATGCTGGAAAGACAAGGTGTAAAATTGTATGTCAAGTTCATTTCGAATGGACGGGATTGTTTGACAGGTCGAACTAATTTTGTCAGATACACATGTCGCCAGATTTGACTTCATGTGAGTATTAGAGATGACGAGAAACGAAAATAACTTTAATGGCTTTAAATAAAGAAATGAGGCCATGAAATATATTTGTTTAGACATTTTAAGCAAAATTTTACAACCATCTCTCGACATGATTCAAATTCGTCATATTCAACAGACTTAAAAAATAATCTGCCCTACTCACAATAAATAAGGGATATTCTATTTAGTGACCAGATTTGGTTCATTTCTCAATCATATACACTGCTGTGCAAAATAATAAGCACACCTGGTTCCTTATTCCCTCTAGCTCTGTCTAACACTCTGAGTGCTGATGCAGACGCTTGATTTGGTATTATTTTTTTTGGATCTGAATAACGGTTAAAATAAGAGCAAACAGATGCCTCTAGTTTGTTTACTTTAGTAGTCCTGAGCTATTTGTGACAGTCCATATTTACATGTGCAAAAAAACTAAGCACACACAACTTCAAGCTACGATTTTTAGAGGTATTATTAAAAGTATTATTAAAAGAATAGATTTGACAGTTGCAATTGTTTGAAAAAAGGTCGGAATAAGCATTGCTCACCAAAAATGTTTCTCGTTCCGTAGGAATGGTCAGAAATGTTCTCAAATTTAATTATTCGGAAGAAACTAGTGGTCGAAAGTGCAAAATAACTTTAAAAACCGACCTTCAAATAGTTAGGTGCGTCAAAAAGGAGCCGTTTATAACATCAAAATAAATCAAGACCGCCTTAAACTGACAAGTCAGTAGGACCTGACGGCATCATCCCGGCGGAGCTCCAAAGAACAGCTGACCTCATCATGCCTTAGATTCTCAGCATATTCAAAGGCTGTATGAGTCTCAGTCATGTCCCCAGCTCCTCCAAAAGGGTTAAAGTAGTGTTTATTCCCAAAGCGGGCCTTCTTTGCTCCTGCAGTGCTCTTGCCAGTCGTAGGTTCCCGCACCTAAGGGCCTACTACTTCAGCAGCAGTAACGAGCTAAAAAGTGCCAGCATTGGCCAACTAAATTCGATTCATCTTTGTTTGAGAAGCTGTCTCTAGGCAGGAAATACTCTTTGAGCATTGTCAGTGACTCGAAAGAGGTGAGGTCGTGAAACTTATTTTTGTCGCTCAGAGCTGGATTCGAACCTGCGACGTCGAGGTTGGGGTCGACGCACATACCCACAACGCCACGGCACCCCCCAATCGTATTTGCCGGACTGCAAAGAGGTGCCCAATGAAATACGTGCGTTGCGTCCGAAATATGTATACATACAAGCAATCCCACATAAATAAATATTACACACATGTGAGAATAAACTGTCAAACGGAAGAAAAGTTAAAAGTTAGCCAACTTCATCCATTCTGATGCATTCCACATATAGCCCACACTCGTTGTCTCGCTCCCTCTTATTAGATCTTATGAGTTGTCATTTTTTTGACAAGACGCAACGCACGCACCGGATTATATGGGTTTGGGCCTTAAGTATGCTCTGCGCAGTTTCCTTCAAATTCGCTCAAATAATGATTGCCGATTGACAATAATAACATTTCTAACGACTTATCCTTTAGTCTAGTAAAAAACATAATTATTATTCAATTATAGAGGAACCAACGCGTTTGTTTGATCTCAAACGCAATAGCTCAACAAATTAAAAATGGTTCAGGCTCGAATAATATCCGTCTCGTTTCAAAAAATTAAATTCTTAATCAATGTGAACCTTCAACATTTCAGCAGGAATTAAATCATCAATCTAAAAATCAAAATATTTGCTCTTTCCCTTAACTCAACCCCTAACACGCTACACTAAAGTTAGCATGCTATTCACTATTCCAGATTAACAAACAGACAAACAGCGCCTCTCGTTTGGCGCCTTCAATGCTCACTATCTCTGTTTACCTATTATATTGTGCCAACCATAGTGTAATGTGACGCGTAGTTGAGTAGTTGGGTGGCACAATAGTTCCTTGACTTTTGCTCAAATCTCCCTCTAAAAGGCACATGATTTATTGGAAATGTAAACAAAAACATTGCACCACAGTCCAAACAACAACAACAACCACCGCTGTACTTAATGTCCGCAAATTATCGCTCCGGTGAAACCTAATGATAGCGTGCCTTGACTGATGGCAGTAGAGTGATGCCAATGGCGTGGTAGAAAAAAAAAGTATGGCTGTCATACATATACATTCATATTTATATGCTTTTGCGTGTACAATACATACGCATGTGCCTATGTCTCCTGTTCTTAATAATAAAAAAAAAACACTTGGACCGTGATAAAAAAATAATATAAAGAATACATGTGTGTTCCTAACCGTTAGAGAATCATGTGCCGCCCCAATTGGTGTTCAAATTTCGGAATTCTTGAAATTATTTGCTCACGGTGTAAAGGGGGTAAGAAGTATGTCTGTCCAAGTATGTTTGTCGATGAATGATTGTGTCTTGAAAATGGGGGGATTCCTTGAATTTTTGCTTTTTTTTTTCCCGCAATTTGTTAATATTTTTGTACGTAGATATGTACGTATTTGCGCTTTGGTTTCGCAATGCGCACGTGAACACTGAACACTGCCCGGTAACGACAAGAGCGCTGAATAGGGAAAAGCTTCTATTTGAGTTATTTTTCTTGGAATGACGGAATAACCACTGACGAGTGACGACTGCAGCGCTACTCTTCTGCGCAGTTTAGTTGCGTTGTCTGATACTGATTTACTAGTTGTTCGGGTGCTAATATAATTGTTGACATTATGAATGGAAAATATTTTACCGCGCAATTTTTGTTTTTTGAATGCTCATTTAGTGGTGGAATAGATAGCAGCAAATGAGGGAGAGAGCATATGCATCTGCTGCACTTGCAGATTCATAGTTCGGGACAATTTTCACAGAAATGTCAGACAAATGAATGATTAGAATGAATATAACAGACGGCGGTGTTTATATGTATATACAGGTTTCAATATAGTGTGTACGTATATGTTAAAGCTCGAGGTGGTCTTCTTCTGCAAACTGCTTGTGCTGTGCATGATATTGATCCCTCACGAGTGGAGGGTGGCTCCTACAATCGTGCCGAATGTAATCAACGAAGTTTGTCTTTTTTTTTTATAGGTATAGTCACTGAATATTTTTGTTGGATCGAGAGAGGAAATTAAGCTCTGAATTTTATTAGCTTTGTGAAGCAATTTTGTTTTATTCCATTGAGCCCGGACACCTAGCGTAGTAGTCGACGCATCCACAAGTCATATGTGACGTCAGCTAAATTACAGAACAGTTTTACGTAAGTCAAGTGAAGCTTTTTGTTACAGAAACCGTGTTCACGATCGAGTCCAATTTCGAAATTCTTGCGAATAGAAAAGTTGTTCGAAAAATTCTAGTGTTGATAGCTTAGGCAATACTTCGTTAACTCGAATGGAATAGGTCGGCGTCAAGACTGGAATTTACATGTAATTTTTGTAATTCGATTTCTTTATAGTTCATCATATCATTTTCATCTACGTTTATAAAGCCGCACAGAAAATCAAAATTACCTCTTGTAGTTTGTAATTAGAACCAGAAACTTGACGAAGGTATTCTATACACAAAAAAGGAAGTACTCGAGCATCTCACATATTCTCTCTAACTCTAAATAAAGGATATTACTTTTATGTGAACTAAATAAACTAATGTTAAGGATAGATGTTTAGGATAGCAACTTTGATTAACATTTCCTAAGCTTGACTAGGCTCATCACCATTATCATCTAGCGGTCGCGGAGTAAAGAACGCACTAGAGTTATCCACGCCACTCGATCCTTTACCCAACTCTTTCCCACCAGGATTTATGTTCAGGTGCAACCTAGCGAGGTTTTGTACTTGGTTTAGCCACAAAGCCAAGGCCTGACTTTCTTACTTAAAACATCGGTTCAATTTTTAACAAATCAAAAGTTATGAAAAATCAACAACATTGTGTTTTTAATTTTGTGGTTTTGAAATATTTTTTTTCCAATTGTGTTGCTTTCGAATTCTGAGGGCAGTATCCTAATAAATGTCCATTTTTGGCAACGATCCCAAAAACACATCACATCTGCTGAACAAATAAAAACCTGTCAGCGCTAACACTTGTACTCCCCGTCAAACACAGGACAATTGGCAATTTTGGCCTTGAATTACGAAAATTCTTCACAAGTGGAATTTTGAACCAACGAAGCATTATAAAGTCTTTTGAAGTCCGTTCATTTTGAATGTGTTCAATATCTGGATATATATTTTTAAATTGTCTTGTATTACGATCCTTGTTGCTTTTAAAACAACATACTTTCAGCAATTAATAGGTTTTCTTATAACAAAACAAAATAATATGATGGATATTTTTTCTATGAAGTAGAAAGTATCCACCAATATAGGCTCCATTGTTTTTATATAAAACATAAAATATTATTTACGTTCAAGACAACATTTGTTCCGAAATTCACGACCCTGCCCTTCGGACGTAGTATTGGAACGGCGGCGTATGTCAAGCACATTGAATTCCGATCTGGACAGCATAATTAACTGGGGTAAGAACAACAGAGTGGAATTCAATGCTTCCAAAACTCAATGCTGTCTGCTGTCTCTAAAGCGAACGCCTGATAATCAGCTATTATCCATGAATGGCGCTTATATCGACGAAACCGGAAAACTTCCCATCCTCGGTATGTCCATCAACACAACACTTAGTTGGAACGATCACATATTCAATGTTGCCAAAAATGCTGCGAAATGTTTAGGTTTTCTTAATCGATGCAAGAAATATTTCACCCCCTCTGATTTGTCTTTAATCTTTAAGGCGTATATTCGCCCTAAGCTTGAGTATAACGCTCATATCTGGTCTGGTGCCCCCAAGACCACCTTGCACCTACTAGATAGAATCCAAAAGCGAGCGATAAAACTTAAAGGAGACAACAATATCGCGGGTTCATTAGACTCGCTTGAACATCAACGAACCGTGTCTTCTTTGTCCGTGTTTTATCGTTACATTAACAAACGATGCTCAAGTGAGCTAGCCAACTGCATTCCTCCTCTCCTTGAATTCACCCGCAATATACGTCTCGCCAGGAATGCACATCAGTTTACCCTTAAGCCTGCTTTCGAACGCACAGAAGCCTGTAAGGATGATCAAGAGAACATCGTAGTAGAGTCACAGTCGATGCTGAGAATATGGAGAAACCATTTCTGCAGACTGTATAACGGCGACAAAGAACCAAATTCCGCTGTCAGGCAGAACGAACCATTCAACCCCAATGAAAGGGACGATGAAGATCAACAATTCCGTCCACCCGACCCGGATGAAGTGTGGATTGCTTTATCTAAACTGAAATCCAACAAGGCTGCTGGAGATGACGGCCTACCCGCTGAGCTTTTTAAAGCCGCAGGCGATGATTTGGTAAGGTGCATGCACCAACTCATCTGTAAAATATGGTCGAAGGAAAACATGCCCGATGAATGGAAGTGCATTGTTTGCCCGATCCACAAGAAAGGAGACCCCTTTGACTGCGCCAACTATCGGGGGATAGTCTCCTTAACATCGCCTACAAGATCTTATCTTCCATACTAAAGCCATTCGTCAACAACTTGGTCAGTCCATACCAGTGTGGCTATAGGCCAGGAAAATCCACCATCGACCAAATATTCACACTTCGGCAGATTTTGGAGAAAACCCAGGAGCAACAAATCGATACCCACCACCTGTTCATCAATTTTAAGGCCGCGTATGATAGCATTTATAGAGACGAGCTATACAGAGCAATGTCTAGTTTTGGCATCCCTACCAAACTCGTTCGTTTGTGTAGGATGACGATGGAGAATGCACGCTGCTCCACCAAGATCGGTAAAGACCTAACCGAGACCTTTGATGTCAAAAAAGGATCCAGACAAGGCGACATCGTTCTTGAAAGAATTGTTCAAAACTCAAACGCCAACACCAGAGGAACAATCTTTCAAAAATCCGTCCAACCGTCCACCGTCCAACAACGTCCAACGACATTATCGGAAGAACGCAGCGTGATGTCAATGGCGCTTTTGTGAGTATTGCAACGAAGGCCGCGAAGATGGGTTTAGCGGTAAACGAGGGTAAGACCAAATATATGCTGTCAACGAGAAAGGACACCCAACACCGACGTCTCGGTCAGAACGTCAAGGCAGACAGATATAACTTTGAGGTAGTTAAAAACTTTGTGTACCTAGGAACCGCTATCAATCGGTGCTTCTTTGGGCTAAGAAAGCAATTGGTAAACAAAGGCCTCTCTCGAACAACCAAGATAACGCTTTACAAGACCTTAATCGTCCCAGTCCTGCTATATGGCGCGGAGACATGGACTCTGTCAAAAGCGGATGAAGCAGCTCTTGGTTGCTTCGAGAGGAAAATTCTGCATAGATGGTGAGTGGAGGAGAAGATACAACGACGAAATATAGGGGCTGTTCAGCGACATCGACTTAGCCAGAAGAGTGAAGATCCAACGATTTAGATGGCTAGGTCATGTAGAGCGGATGGAAACCAATTCTCCGGCCCGAAAAGTCTTCGAATCCACCCCCGAGGGACGGCGAGGTAGAGGAAGACCGCGACTCAGGTGGCGCACGCAAGTGGAAAGGGACCTCAACCAACTATGCGTGCGAAACTGGAGACAGCTAGCTAAAGATCGAGCTGGCTGGAAAGGCTTGTTGGTTGAGGCCCAGGTTCACCCCGGACTGTAGCGCCAAATTAAATGAGTAAGCTTGGCAAGTTCTCTGAAGTGCTAGTTTGGAATCGCTCAATGAAAAATGTTTATATTTTCCGCTAATTTATAGAATATGTATATATGCTGAATTGGTTTTACTCAATTTGTTGTTTTTTTTTTTTTTTTGAGCTTTTTATCAAAATTTAACCCATACAATTTTTTATCATTCATTTTATTTTTGTTGAACAAGAACAACTGGTGGTTTATTCACATTTTCTATGGTAGTGATGTGCAAAAACTGTCGCAAGTAAACTCCTGACAGCTGCTTAATATAAAACTTGGGCACTTATATCCGGTATTCAAGTATTTATTGGAATATCAAAATGTTAATTTTCTATTTAATTTCAGTCTTTTAAATCACCGCCACCTTTTGGAAATTTCAACGCAAATCCCTATTCCCCGACGAATTATCAAAATTCCATGTGTGTCAAAAATATTGAAAATATGTACAATAAGAAGAAACAAAAGGACAGATCAATATCGAATCAAAAATGCTGAAATTTAATTTGGGATAGAGCATTCCAAGTCTATGTTTGCGTTCAGAGTCTGAGGGCACACGTGACGTCTAGGCCTGTTTTTTGTGGTTAGCTATGATCGACACTACATTGTGTCAAATTTACACAAAACATCATACATGTAATAACGCAAACTAAAACTAAATATAGACTTGTGTATAGATGAGCATATACATTAACACTAAACATACCATAACGGGTCATTTGACCAGGAGAGAACTTTTCTGTTTCATGAGATTATCGAGTCAAATTTGTAGTCAGTAAGTTGCACATTCTTCCAAAGACTGTTGCGTAAAGTAGTTCAACGAAAATAACTCAGAATAATTTCAAGAAAATATCAAATTTAAGATTGAAAATAACTTTTTAGTGTAAGAAAAAGTGGCAAAAAATTAAAGTCTTGGTAAGTACCTAGCTTATATTTTATTTTGATAGCTATTGTAATACAGATCATTTTTTACCCAGATAAATGTCGAAGCAAACAAGACAGTACAAGTTCTTAGAAGATATAAATAATATTGGCGAAGAGTTTTCAGAAATTAGTGAAGATGAATTTTCTGAAAATGAAGATATATTCGTTGCAAATAAAAATGAGTTTGATTCTACAGGTACAGACGATGAAGAGGAAAATATTGTGAATGTATGTAGTGGCCGAAAAAGAATAATATTACTCTCAAGTTCGGAAGAAAGTGAAGTGGAAATAAATGAACAAAATGTTGCGACTGATGGATCTGTTTGACAACAAATGCAAGTAGGTGGCACACCACTTCATAAAATTTTCAGGCAAGAAGTAGGCCCAACAGGATATGCAAAACGCCATATAATGAAGGGTAAAGTTAGTACTGCATTTTCATTGATAATTGACCACTGTATTATGAACCGTATAAGAACATGCGCAATAGAAGAAGCAAAGAGAGTGTTAGGTTCCGATTGGAGTTTATCCAAAAAAAATTAGATGCATTTATAGACTAGATTTTGTAGTAGGCTAGATTTTCTACAAGCAAACGACAGAAAAAAATATCTCGAGACAAGATTTTTTACACAAGCTAGCAGGAGAACGATTTTCGAGAAGCCCGTGAACAACTAAAACAAGAAACAAATACGAAAGGATCGTTGCCTAAGTCTACTACATATGCTTATAAACGTATGAGACGTCAAATAGGGTACTGTAAAGAAAATAAAACCAACAAAATTTGCTCTAAATTTAAAAAACATGTTTGCGGAAAATGTATAATGGAAACACTTATATGTAGAAAATGCGATGAACTATGAATTAAACCTTTTTATTTTTTGCTTTTGCAATAGAAATGCTCAACATACTATTTTGTTTAATTATAATACATTTAATTTATATTTTTATTTCCTTCCGTTTACTATAAAAAATCGCTAAAATTGTACAATTCTGAATGTGCCAAAACTATAGCAGACATGAACTTGAAAACTTGCATTGTATTTGATTTTCGTACTCTAGTAAATGGAATTGACGCTTTGCCTGGTTTCAATTCTATTTATAAGAAAAAAAAAACATTTCCATTTCGTCTTTCAGCAATTTCATGTGAAGTATCAAAGAGAGAAGTGAGTTCATTTCGTTTCCAACAGTCAACATTTTACTTTTCGTCTCCTCCACTGGCATTTACGTAATTTTCTTTGGTATTTCCTGGTTTTTCTTGTTTCCTGTTTCAATCAATTGCCAGTGAGCGTCGAGATACAAATCTCTCGATAGGGAACATTTGTTGTGAACGAGCCCTTATTTTTTTTTTTTGTTTGTTTGCTATGATATCTGTGAAAAATATTTAGTATACATCAAGTCATTGAACAGACAAAATCATATTTTTTCATCGTGTTAAAAACGTCGAATTTTGTACCAGAAAGTGATGATTTGCGGAAAGCATTCATTTTTTGTTTTCATTTGAAGAAAAGTGCTGCAGAGTCGCATCGAATGCTTGTCGAGGCATATGGTGATCATGCTCTATCAGAAGCAACATGCAACGGTTCAGAAATAATGATTTTGATGTGAGAAAGTTTCAAGACGCCGAATTGCAAACGATATTGGATGGAGATGACACTTTCATTCAAAAGCAAATGACAGCAATGTTAAATGTTGCACAACAAACAATTTCTGACCGTTAAAAGCTATGGGAAAGATCCAAAAGAGTAGAAAATGGGTGCCACATGAATTGAATGAAAGACAGATGAAAACCGTAAAAACACTTGTGAAATTTTTCTTCAAAGACACGTAAGAAAATCGGTTTTGCATCGGATTGTTACTGGCAATGAAAAATGGATTTATTTTAAGAATCCTAAACGAAAAAAATCATGGGTTAATCCGGGACAACCATCAACATTGACTGCAAAACCAGATCGATTCGGCAAGAAGACAATGCGGTGTGTTTGCTGGGACCAGAAAGGTGTGGTGTACCACGAGCTCCTAAAACCGGGTGAAACCGTTAATACTGATCGCTACCGACAAAAAATGATCAATTTGAACCATGCACTGATCGAGAAACGACCAGAATTGGCCAGAAGACACGGCAAGGTAATTTTGCTCCATGACAATGCACCTGCACACAAAGCAAAACCGGTTCAGTATACAATCAAAACACTTGGCTGGGAGCAGCTACCCCACCCGCCGTATTCACCTGACTTGGCTCCTTCCGACTACCATTTGTTTTCATCGATGGGACACGCATTGGCTGAACAGCACACTTCGATTCCTACGAAGAAGTCGAAAATTGGGTGTCTGATTGGTTTGTTTTAAAAGGCTAACAATTTTATTGGCGTGGTATTCACAAATTGCCAGAAAGGTGGTCAAATGTGTAGAAGACAATGGCCAATACTTTGAATAAAATGATTTTACTTGCCCATTAACAATTAGTGTTTTATTTTCAAAAAAATTTCAAAATTCATACAGGTACACTTGGTATGTATGTTTTCAATATAAATTTTCAAAAATTTGAAGCCAAGTTCGATTCAAGTGTTACAGCTAACAACGAATTCATCGACAGTCACTGGCTCAGAAAACAATCAAGTGAATCAATAGTTTAAAAAGCCATGTAAAGAGTCATGCAGCAGTGCTATATCTGGATACATTGGTAGCTCTTGCAATGCTTCTGGCTGATATTCACTCCAAAATCAACAATTCTGCTTATTTACGTACCCATTGAGCCCAAAAATTCAAAAGCCATAAAATGGAAGTAGCGCGCGATGAACTGTCTTAACAGAGCACGCCATTCGATAATAAAATTCAATATTTTGCAAGCGTTGTTCGTTTGTAAGACGATTCATGGTTAAATTATAGACCAAACTGAAGATGTTTGACAGTAAAACAAAGCAAGAAACGTGAGTCAGCTGTTTAAACCAGTGTTGCCAAAAAGATTATAGCTAAAAAAATCACCCTTTAGCTCGAGAGCTGTAGCTAATAACTGCCGCGACCTCTATATCTACAGTTGTGTAGATATATACTGATAAGCATAGATGGGAGAGATTTATTCTACAGTATACTATCTAGAACCACTTCCTTCAGTCAGCTGTGGATGAGAGATGATTTTGCAAATTTTAATTCTTCTTCTGATATTAGGTGCTTGTTCAGATATCGTTGCCTTTTGTGGGATAGGCCTCATGCATCAATTTTATCAATAATATCTTCTTGATTGAAACACGCCTTAAGCCTTTTTCTGTCATAATGACCCAAGATTTTGTTGGCCTGCTTCATGAAATGAGCATTGTTCCAGTTTTCTGTGCGGTTTTTTCTTTCCATTTCCCTGAACTTTTCTCTAAGGACAGGGTCGCCTACAGCACAGAATAGTTCAAAGGCCGTGAAGGATTTCGATGCCTATTACCCAGCTGGAGGCTATATCGTTTTCGCCTACTTAGCGCTTCGAGGTTCTGTAGACAAGCTTGAATTTGATGATGTCTAGTGCAGACCAGTAACACAACTGTCCGACATTTTCGCTTTAACGCAGTTGATTTCAACGCATCTGTCTATGGCATATAGTTCTCCTTGACAGCTACTGGTGCGCTTGCTCATGGATTCGATGTAATGCCCCTCGCCATTTTCACAATTGTTTTGTTTACTCTGTCTGCAACCACTAGATGGAAAGAGGTCAGCTCTAATTACACATCCATGGCAGCATTTGGTCAAGTACTCATGTATTTATTTTATACAGTCGCATGCAAAGCTTTGAACTTTGATCAGGTCTGTAATTTTGGACCTTTGTAATGGTTGGTCTATCTTAGGATGCTTGGACAGCATCCCCAGGATTTCGCTCGTCAAGATCCGACAAGTCATGAGAGCAGGCGTTGCTTTTCTAGTTACCTCTTCTGTGTGCTTTTCCCAGGCGTATTTGCTGTCCAAAAATACGCCTACATATAACTCGCTAACTGGAGCCTGCATTGTACCCGACAGTCTTATTGGTATTAGTCGTGTCAGTTTGACTAAGTAAAAGGTACATAAATCAGTCCAGTTTCAAACGTTTCCAACAAGCCGTTGTGGAATCAGTTACGGCGATTGAAGAAGAGGCGAAACGTCTGAAGCTCAATGAGGACAAAACGAAATACATATATGCTCTCGACAAAAAAAACGTTCCATCACACACCACCTAGGTGAGAATATCTCACTCTATCTACATCCACGCAAACGTTATCTCCACAAACGACATCACAGTGGATAGCCGATGTAGAACCACCCTTGGCAACCGATGTTATTTCGGTCTCTCGAAGCAACTGGGGTCAAAACTCCTGACTCGAAGCATCAAAATCATGCTCTACAAGATTTATTTTGCCAGTCCTGCTTTATGGATCTACTATCGCGGATGCAAGACAATTTGGTCTTGATGACCCGAAGCAGCGTACCCAGGGTGAAAGGCAGCAATTGGTCAGGCTCGGACACTTCATGGGTGGCCGGCCTGGCATGCAAGTAAGTAAAAGGTACTATGTTGTTTTTTGCCAGATTTGGGTTTATCCAGGACGGCAGTCACCATTTCTTAGTTATTGTTCTTAAGTAAGTAGTCAATGATATTGCCTTTCCTTGCACCATCATTCATTACTGTGCCACTGAGCATTACAATTTTGGTACCGGCTGTTAGAGTTTGTGCACCTTGCCAGTCCTACTTCACTTGCGATCGTAACATTCACACATTTTGACGCAAACATTCCTCAATATAAGTGCATTATAATAATAATAATATGGGTGGCGCTACAGCACGTAGGGGGCCGGGGCCTAGCTTCTCAAGTTCATTGCATTGTTATTAAATAAAGGACACAAAATTGAGTTCTCATATATCCCTCAAAATTTTGTATTCCATAATTTGTATCCGTCAAAAAATAATTCAACACTTAACACTCCAACAGTGGCCTGTGGCGTGAGGTATGTGCGTCGACATCAACGCACTTGGACCCACGTGTTAAGGCACGATTCCTGGTAGAATAAAATACTTTACACAGCCACACCTCTTTCGAGTCACTGACAATGCTCAAAGAGTATTCCTGCCATCTTAAAAAGTTTCAAACTTAGCCAGTCAGAGCCGGCATAAAGCTGTAAGTTCTTCCACTAGCGAGAGAACAACAGCACACACAACACAAGTGGTTGTTGCAACTCTATGGGCTGTAGCGCCACCCATACTGTCAGTATTATTTCGGTCGATAATACAACCCGCGTCATTAGCCACAGCCCACAAAAGAAGTATGTTTATGCCTTTAGTTAGTTGTCCAAGAATGGAATTTCAATGTTCTTATAAACATGACGTACTATAGCAGCTTCAATTTCCAGACACTCACTTCCATTGTATGTGCGTAGACAAAACTGAAACTAATCTCTCAGACAAAAAATTCAAGTGTACTTTGCTCCTACATTAAAAATCCGAGCAGAATTTATGTGTGTGTGTCATCAACACATCTTCAACTAAAATATCTCTTCATAGCAAAGCCATCGAAATTTGATCTATATTCGTCAGCTGGTGCACAATGTGGTGTTGCTGTGTGTATTTTTATTTTTTAGCTATATCTTCTGTTGTTGATGGAAAAAATATTCGATACTTTAATAGACCCTATCTCGGCAAATAACCACATGCGTTCTTATCAGTACCCTTTCTGGCGGCTCTCATTAGTCTACAAATGGCTTGGAACATAATTTCATTTATTTATCTCAGATAACAAATGATTATCCTATTTCTTCTAATTCGATCCGTTTCTGGGCCACATTTCCATTCTCGGTCACGTCATGGATGAGGCATTTAATGTCAGGTATTTCCCCTCGAATTTTACGTGCAAGTTATGCTAAAAGTCTGACAGCGACAGCAGTCAATGCGACAAACACCACGGCACTTAATCTCATGATCCACTTTCACACATAACCGAGCGACAGGCTATTGTGGCTAAAAACTTCACAGGTACAACTTCATATTCATGTCATCGGTGATGTAATTAAAGCGGAGACTGGTTTATTTATACGCCGACAGAGCACTGAATACGAAGAAAGTAACTATGCTTCCATATTTTTCTCAGTTAGCGCGTCGGAGGTGACGCTGCTCTTTCAGACACCTCCGTTTTACTCCTACCCCCCCACCTCTCTCATTAGTCATAACCACGCGAAGCTATTTATAATTCCAGATTGCTGCAGGGTGGCAGTGGAAGATGAACGTCATTGCCTACTTAATCATTGCCCGGCCGTCAGCATAGGCCAATGCATCCGCTATAGCAGCCGACCAGTGGAGTGTTCAATCATCGCATATGAACACCGAGAGATCGGGCGACAACGAACTAGGAAGTGCCGACAGTAGGATGAGACGTTCGCTCGCGACTCGAATAAAACCAACACACATCAGTGAGCAAATCAAACGCAACGCGTAACAAAATCAAAACAAAGAGCCAGCTAAAATGGGCCTGCGTCGCATTAGCTCGGTCTTGCTCCCGCGAACTCTGTTCGCGTTCGTTGTGCGTCGTGCGTTGTGCGTTGTGCGTCGTATGTCTGTGCCCGTTTGTGCACCCAACTGGGAAATCGAGATGTCACACAACCCAAAGAATAAACACGTATACATACATATGTGTGCGTACAGTATCTCTGCTAATGTTGAGGTTCACGTATAACCGGAGTCGGTGTATTAATGGAAGTCTCGCAATCTTAATTAATAATAAATCGCATCAAATGTGAACACAGATTCACGTGACTTTTTTAGCTTTAGCGTGGTCGCATAACGATGCGGTGTGGATGGCCCTCAAGGGTTTTTTTTTCGTTCGACTGTGAGCAGCTTGCTTACAATTTTCCTTTTTTTTCATCCAAACTGCAGGTGTTTCATATATAAAGTGTATATTGACATGTACTGAATTCGTGTAGGTTGTATGGTCAGTTTTTTTTTAATGAACTGGAACTGAGGAGTATAATTTGTAATTCTGTTTTTTTTTTTTTTTTTCAAATAAGACTACGTTAAGAGTATCTTTACGCAATCAGGAATTAAAACGATGTCCTAGAATAATAACAGGCTTTATGGAAAATGTACACAGTGCCTAAAAGAGTAGAGCAAATTGTACTTCATTAATCTCAGCGTCGTTTGTCCGGTCCACATGAAAGGAGACCCCTTTGACTGCGCCAACTATCGGGGGATCAGCCTCCTTAACATCGCTTACAAGATACTCTCTGCCGTTCTGTATGAACGATTGAAACCCTTTGTCAACAACAAGAAGGGTCCCTATCAGTGCGGTTTCAGTCCTGGGAAGTCCACTATCGATCAAGTATTCACATTACGGCAGATTGTCGAAAAAACCCAAGAGATCGACACCCACCACCTATTTGTCGACTTTAAGGCCGCATTTGACAGTGTGCATAGAGACTAGCTATACAACGCCATGTCTAGTTTTGACATCCCTGCCAAACTCGTCAGATTGTGCAGGATGACGATGGAGAAATCTCGCTGCTCCATCAAGGTCGGTAACGAACTCACCGAGACCTTCAATGTCAAAAAAGGCTTTAGGCAAGGCGATGCGCTGTCATGTGATTTCTTCAACATCGTCCTGGAGAAGATCGTGCGAAACTCACATGCCAACACTAGAGGCACGATCTTCCAGAAGTCCGTTCAACTGCTAGCATACGCCGACGACATTGACGTGATTGGACGAACACAGCGAGCCGTCAATGAGGCGTTTACCGGTATTGAAGCGGAAGCGGCTAAAATGGGTCTAGCGGTAAACCAGGGCAAAACAAAGTTCATACTGTCATCACGGAAGGACGCACAACATCGACGTCTCGGACAGAGCGTCATATTGGGCAGCAGAAACTTTGAGGTAGTCAAGGACTTCGTCGACCTAGGCTCTGGAGTAAATAGGAACAACAACACCAGTACCGAGATCAAGCGCAGAATTACTCTTGCCAATCGCTGCTTCTTTGGGCTCAAGAGGCAATTGAGTAACAGAGCCATCTCTCGACCTTGTATAAAACCCTGATCATCCCAGTCCTGCTCTATGGCGCAGAGACATGTACGCTATTGAAAGCGGATGAAGAAGCTCTTGGTTGTTTTGAGAGAAAATTCTGCGTACGATCCTTGGTCCTGTTTGCGTTGATGGCGTTTGGAGGAGAAGTATTAACCACGAACTGTACGGGCTGTACAGCGGCATGCACCTAGTTAAGCGTCTTCGGATCCAACGCTTAAGATGGCTAGGTCATGTAGAGCGGATGGACACCACAGCTCCGGCCCGAAGAGTCGTCGACACCGAGCCATTGGGACAGCGCAACAGAGGGCGTCCTCGCACTAGATGGCGCAAACAAGTGGAAAAGGACCTCAACCAACTTGGTGTGCGCAACTGGAGGCAGCTGTCGAAAGATCGTGCTAGCTGGAGAGGCATGTTGGTTGAGGCCCAGGTCCACCCCGGACTGTAGCGCCAATCAAAGAAGAAGAAGAAATTGTGCTTCATAAGCATTACGAAGTGCATGTAATTATTTAACTTTATATGGACGATTTGAGCCTAAGCCCGATCATTGAAGCCGTGAGACCACGACCACATTGACTTTCGACACTACTTATGTGAACCAAATTTATATCAGTATAAATCATTGCCAATCAGGCCAAACGGTTCAGACATCCGATTTGACACACAAATTGTTGAGTTATCAAGCATGTATGTATATACATAATACATGTAGGTAGCTTGAAGGCTGGGGCTTGAGGCCTTGAGCTTGGGGGCAGGGTCTATGCTCACAGGGCAAAGTTGCTGATCGCGCTCAACTTGGCGGGATACCAGCAATGATCCTTGACATGCAGCCTTCAAGCGGCGCCCCCTGGATAGCTCTCACAACACCCGTTGTGAGGTGAGTCAATGCATGCAGCGTTTCCCTAGCAGTTGTGCGGAGGGCTAACAACCCACCCAGGAAAAAAAAAATATCTGTTACGGAAGAGCAAGCAGCCTCGGAAGAACGGACGGAATCCGGATTTGCGAGTGTGCTCCTGGAATGTAAGAACACTCTACACTCCAGGGGCTGCACAAAAACTAGACAAAATCCTCCCGCATTATAAAGCGGATATTACTGCGCTCCAAGAAATACGCTGGATAGGACAAGGGATTATGAAAAAGAAAGAGTGCGACATATATTACAGCTGTCACAAAAGGTTGCACATATTTTAATGCGGATTCGTCGTGCGAAAGCGGCTAAGGTCGAAGGTCATCGACTTTAAACCGATAAGCGATCGCCTGGTTGTGATCCGCATCCAAGGCAGATTCTACAACATCAGCCTTGTCTTGTTTGTCTACCTCGGGGAAAACGTAAACTCCATGAATGACATCGTAGTGGAGATCCGACGTAGAATCGCCCTTGGCAACCGATGCTACTTCGGCTTGTCACATCAACTGGGCTCGAAACTCCTGACTCGAAGGTTCTACAAAACCCTTATCCTGCCAGTCCTACTTTATGGAACCGAAAGCTGGACATTAAGTAAGACTGCAGAGCTGATTCTTGGTGCCTTCGAAAGAAAAATTCTACGTCGGATATATGGTCCCGTCTGCGAGGAAGGCGAATGGAGGAGAAGACAATACCGCGAACTCTACGAGCAATAAAAGGATGTGGATGTAGTCCGGAAGGCAAAAATCCGTCGACTACACTGGCTCGGCCACATCGAGCGAATGGACAACAACGCTCCAGCAAAGAGGGTCTTCGAATCCGAGCCTCCTGGTTCGAGAAGGAGAGGAAGACCGAACATCCGGTACAAAGACCAAGTAATCGCGGA
The DNA here is from genome assembly GCA_916610145.1 of Eristalis arbustorum. Taxonomy (NCBI): domain Eukaryota; kingdom Metazoa; phylum Arthropoda; class Insecta; order Diptera; family Syrphidae; genus Eristalis; species Eristalis arbustorum. Next base: position 51,164,777 of record OU744320.1, on the reverse strand, counting down.
TGTAAGAAAGCTTGGCCTTGATGACTGGAAACAGCGTGCCCGTCACCGATGTAAGACAGCTTGGCCTTGAACACTGGAAGCAGCGTGCCCAGGACCGTCACCGATGGAAGGCAGCAATTGCTCAGGCTCAGAATCTTCTGGTTCGTTTTGCTTGAGATTTATTGATCAAAAGACTTAACGACACAGTCGTTAGGTTGTGACAATAAAAAAAAACCTCAAATCTCTACATCAGTCTTCTGACTGGCATTGAAGAAGCACATTGGTTCCAGACCCGTTTTCTGCTATAGGATGCAAATAGGTGGCCACGTATTGGCAATTGTAGCTTATACTTATTCAAACAGAAACACGAAACAATTCAAGTATTTATCATTATTGTGATAAATATTCGACAACATTCTGAATGCTAAGCTAACAACCATCAGGAATCGTCAGGAATCGAATGAAAAGTAACCACAACCTTCGTCAAATTTCAATCTGACCAGAGTTCCATTGGGAAACTTATATGTCATTTACCGTGCACGAGGCAAGAAGTAACCATTTGTCAGAGTTGCAGAAAGCAATTCTCAACATCCTATGAGTCTAACCTGACCATGCCATTCTGCTTTCCTGGGAGCGTAAGACCTTCATTCGCAGCAAACACCAAGATCGAGCTTTTCATTAGATTTCTGCCCAACAATAATGTCTTTATTAAAATAAAAAAATTTTAGAATTAATGCGAATAAAAGAACACATTCAAGGGATTATGAAAAATGATCATCACCAAATGATGAAAATACGCCGACAGAAATGGTTTGGATATTTGACGTATCTTACCCTCCATTCAACCCGAACAGAAAGGAGTGAATCAAAGTCATATGGGACCACATCGGTGTTTTATCGATACGCATTACATTCTCTTACCTGACTCATGTCAGTCGTTTTTTTACCTTACGAAAATAGATGGAAAACATTTAAAAATTATAATTTGCCAAAAGTTATTTTTCTAATTCGAGCTTCTACTGTATAAGTGCCTGGCCCTGCAGCGAATGTCCCTCTACAAACAAGTTGTGTCTAAGATGAACTGTTCTGAATCTGTGTATCGAAGTGTACCTAAAGACGTGCTGTTCTTTTTTTGCGTACGCTTGTAGTACACAGTTCTGTTCAACCAAAAAGGTACGTTCACATTGTACTTCTAGTCGTTCGAACGGGCGTAATGACCAAATATACTTTGCGTTTACATTGCACTACATTGATGGACATCATTTATGAGGTTTCATGGCGTGAACATCGCAGTGCACATTCTTCTTCCAGTGATGGTGATGTCCTGAATTAAGAAACCACCAAATAGCAATTTTGACTAATTTTTATTTTAATGTGCCCCGGTAAGTGCAACAACAACGGTTAATGCAACTGCCTTGGGTCAGTTTTTTAGATTAACATTTTTTTTTACGCGGCCAGATAAATGACACAAATCTGCATTTTAAGCTTTGACAGCTGTCTGCGCAGCCGCCTGATTTTTTTAACGCAGCCTATATGAAATATACACAAATGTTTTCTACAAAAAATATAAAAAAAGTGTGTATATGGTTTACTTACATTTTTGCTTTGTTTTATCCATAGCGGCACCGCTTGTATCGTCCAGTCTATACATATAAAATCCGTTTTATTTTACCCCTTCGACACGAAAATGTATTTATTGAATAAAAAGATTTATGCAATCTTTTTAAGTGTTGATAATTGAAGGCTGATTTTCACCTGATTATTTGTGTTTTAGCACTGGTATTGACTTATACTTTTCTCCTAAAGTATTTCTGTATTACCTGTATGATCTTACAAATGTTTAGCTTTGTATTCTTTCTCACTTATTCTTTTTTTTGTATCTTGCGATAGATGAAACAGCGAAATTTCAACACAAACTACGATAAGTGGGGAGCAAAACAATCATGAATCCCTTTCTGATTATTTTTTTCTCTTTTTTTTACACAATAACGACAATTATTGGTGGTGATTGGCAAATGCAGCGTGAATTGGCCAAGACAAAAACCGTGATGAACAGGAAGAACAAATTCGAATGCAGCCGGCTTCGGGCAAAAAAATTCACAGTAAATGACTAAACAAACTTGATTGAGCCAAAGTTCTTTTGAAATCTTTCACATTAAGAAATAGACACACGAAACTACGATGCCGATACATTTTACGTAATTAAATACAAATAGGAATTAATATATTCACTTTCAATCGAATTTTTGTATTATTTTGCTTTTTTTCCTTTTCATTTATGCACAAGAATTACGAATAACGAATGCAATTATTATTATTCATATGAACCACTGAGTTTAACACAATTCAATAGCAAAACACACTTTGCAACAAAACACACAAAGAGTGCTCACTTAACTTTAAAACTGATGACTGAAGTTAAGATTCGTTGAAATGTGGGTAAATGATGTCAATCTGAAAGTAAACAAATAATACTAATTAATTATTAGAATACACATTATTCACTAAATGCATTAGCAATGATTGCAGTCGCAGCTTGCAACCTACCACAACTCTAATTGCATATGAATTGCAATGTCAATGATGAAGAGAAATGTAACAAAAACAAAACGATTAATAATCGTTAAATATGCAGATAAACAGATACTCAAGCAGTAAAGAGGGAAAACAAACGGTTTTCGCTACATCACAAATATTGGAAGAAAATGCAACTCTGCGTCATGCAGATACCTTGTAATCAATAAATTAGTACGAAATCATCTCCCTACTTCCCAACTATCAGTAGCCATTCAATTTATCACACAATTGAATTACAACAAATATAGGCCAATTGAAAGTTTTTTAGTGTTCCCCTTAACGTAAGCATTTTGTAGTTGCATTCAATGACGAACCGGAATTTATACAAAATGTTGATAAGGATTAATCTAAGTGTATATTTTTGCAGTGCAAACAGGAAAAAAATACACCAAAACAACCTGCCAACAGTTGTTCCCGCCTAAACTGCGTATTAATAAAATTCCAACAAAACAATTGCATACAATAACCATATTCTATATGTCGCAGCAACGGTCTATACAATATGAAACGTAGTAAAGTTCAATCCATGTACACAAACAGAACGAAACAAAAAAAAAAAAACAACACGTTCCACCACACGAACGTATGCAGCAAAAGGGAAGGCCTTATTAAAAAAAAAATGCTTCGTTTACAGAAATAAACAAAAAACCACGCAGACATGTCAGACATTTGTTATCAGAATAATTTTGCAAATGATTTTGGTGGCATTGACACTATTGCATTGTTTAGATGAGTTTGTTTTTAATTCTTCTGGTTTCGTTTCTCGAATCAATTGCGTGTGTGAAAATAAAACTGTACCCTGTATTGGCGATTCGTAACAAATATCAGAGGTTGCAGGTAAACTAATGTTAATCCCAAATGCACACAAAAAACTACTGTAATGTATACACGCGATAACGAAATGACACTCGTTTGCAATAGCTTCGAAAGGCTATTCAAACGAAACAATGTCCACGCCGCTCCATTGAGCGATGAGTGAAAAACAATGAATGACGAATGTTGGTTATGAGTCGAAATGGGGTTTCCCTTGTAATTTTTGATTAGTAAGAAAAGAAAGATCTTTACTTCGTACATAGAGGAAGTGACCTTCTTCTCCAAATCTTAGTGGAGTACTATGTTGTGACCTAAAAATCTCTGATCTTGCTGGCTGGATCCCACCTGTATCCGGGTGACTAGTTGTCAGACGTCTATGGACCCAACCAGCCATATCCACCTGGAAAGTAGCGGCACAATAAGAAGTGTATTATTTTTTTTTAATTTTCATTAACAAATACAATTTTTGAGATCCTATAATCCTAGTCTATCTGCCCAACTGGTAAGGAATGGAGCAATTAATGAGCAAGGACCTGTTGCATGGCATGCTGTGATGCTGTGCGATGAGACTGGCAGTTTGAATATGTGCATCTAATTGACCGGACATTCCGAGTATTTTAAGCAGTTACTGATATTCTTCTGATATAAAATTTAGTCGCTTGCAAGGTCAGTGTGTGTATAATAATAATATGGGTGGCGCTACAGCCCATAGTGGGCTTGGGACTAGCTTTCTCAGCAACCACGCGTGTTGTGCGTGCTGCTATTGTTCTCACACGAGTGGAAGGACCTGCAATTTAATGCCGACTCCGAACGGCCAAGTTTGAGAAGCTTTTTCTAGACAGGAAATACTCTTTGAGCATTGTCAGTAACTCAAAAGAGGTGGGGTCGTGAACATTATTTTTTGTCGCTCAGAGCTGGAATCGAACCTACGACGTCGAGGTTGGGGTCGACGCACATACCCACAACGCCACGGGCCACCACAGTGTGTGTGCTCCTATTTTAAACGAAACGAAGATTCCCATGGCTAAGTAAAGAGTTACAAAGCTCTTCCGTTCTAAGCTACGTAAAAAGTTCAGAGCATTCGCGGCTGTATTAATGGTTATTTTGGTTGGACGAGCACATTAATTTGGTACGTTTATTGTTATGAAGTTTCGTTTTTTCCATCAGGTTCACCAAAACACTTTGAATATCTATGCAAAACAGATGGCAGATGGCTAATATGTGATCATACAACCAAACTACATTCTCGTAAATGCACAAAAAACATTTCGACTGAAATCAAATAAATGCGATCACCTGTGAGGTTTGTGTACACGAACTTCACTTTCCCTATAATCTGTTATTGGTCAATATTAAATTTCTACCGAATTCGAACGCATTTTTTCATGATATAAGCTCATACTAGACAAAAATGCTTAAAATGGTAGTTTAACGTAGATTGCTTCTACTTCTAACTTACTGACCCTCAGCGGGTACTCTAGCTACACATAACCTTATTCTATATCTTTCGACCTAACCTAACACTAGGTAAGGTTATTGCGATGCCAGCGAAATCGTCAGCACACTTAGACCATGTTGCCGTTGAGTTGATATCAACAAATGTATCAAATGGTGACTGGACCAGATTTGAAAACCAGATAAAAGAAAATTAATGTTTTCTTTCGCTGGGATTCGAACCTGAGACCCCTATTACCAAGGGCAGGTAGTCAACTAAATGCGATATCCAGCCGTTTTAACCCAACACTAAGGATGGTTTTAAATAAAACATTTGAAGTATACAAATTAATATTGCGAACATTTTCAAACTGTCATTCTTGCAGAACTTAGTCTGAGGTTAGAATTAGCATTTACTAGATGTACTAGATGTATACTCAAAATGTGCCACAAACTATTATGTGTCTGAAACTAGGTGAGTGTCAGAAACTATGATTAATCTCCAATTTGAAGTAATTAAGAGTAAAATATGCAAAGCCAGATCAAAACAAAAATTACCACAAATTAACAGATCAGTTGAAGAAATTCCAAAGTGCAGTTGTGTTGTCAAGCATACAATAGTGATTGATTCGAAGTGGTCTAAAGGTTGATCGGTCCAACACTTGAACTCATGATACAGTCGAACCCCCTTAAATGAAATGACAAAAAGCCGGAATGTTAATTTCAATTAACCGGGTTTTGCATTTAAGCGGACCTCGGGTAATTGAAAAAAGATTTCATTTAGACGAATTGTCTTTGTGTGTGATGTGAGTGTTCCAAACTAAGGATCCAAAAATTTGATGAATGAAATCTTTTTTACCCATATCCTTGCTTGCGTTGGTGCACTTTAAGTAAACTGCGTATAAATGGTTTTCCGCGTCTCACCATCATCAAGATATTTTACAATTTTAAGTTTGTCTTTTATAGACAAAATTGTGCCGATGGCCGCTGTAAATCTTGATAATTTTTCTGTAATTTGAATTTATGAAATAAGTAAGATTACAGACGAATCTTTTAACGAGCAGTACATAGCAGATACAAATCGTTGGATAATCAAAACTATGAGGAAATGTGCTGTCAGATTGTCAGAATTAGTATTTGTCACTTTAAGAGGTGAACTTTAACGCAGAAAAAGAAAAATTACAAGTGCAATAGATGCATTGAAAGACTGAGCATCTGAATTTTCTTGAGAAACATTTTCATTTAAGCGGTGTCTTTACTGTGAAAAGTAAACAATTTTCAGATTTTCTTTTTCAAATATCAACGTTTTTCACTTAAGCGGGTTTCAATAAAACGGACCAGTTCGTATGAAATTTTTAAAAATTTTCACGGGGATAGAATAAATGTTTCATATAAGCGAATTTTTCAATTAAACGAGTTAAAAATAAGCGGGTTCTACTGTATCCACAGATCCTAACATTAAACTAATCCGATGGACAACTGCTCTATTAGCTTAATAATCTGAATGGTAAAAGGAGCACCACAGGTTATTGCGTCCATTAATTTTGTTTGTTTCAGCAACAATACTTTACCACGTGTTGTTATTTCCAACAAAGCCGCCCAACTAATAGATCCAACACTATCTACCCGATGCAGTTAATTATTTAATAAAAATATTTGCGGTGGGTGGTTATCTATTTTTACTCAGGTAACATATACCTATTCTATCATGAAAGGTTTGATGATTTTCATGTCGGTATTCCCCCACAAATGGATCAACATCTTTAACAGGATTATTCCTTTCCCAGTGTTGTTCATTCTCTTCTTTTTTGAATAGGAATGATGTTAGGCGACCTACATTGGAAATCTAATTTTTGTGCGTTAAATGCCCGCCGTTTTGTCTGGTATCCAATTCGACATTTTTGTTGCAGCCATATCGCGTTGCAACACCATACAAACACATGCCTACGTAACTCCAAAAAAAAAAACCGAAAGTAAAATATGAAATCACATTTTTTTGAAAAGACATAAAAGGAACACCCACCATCTCTCAGTTCATTAAAAAGTTGCTAACAAATCTGCTTCAACTTTCTACATCAAACAGCAGTCATCAATTAATTAGAATACATGTGTGTACGTATAAAGCAGCACCCATATGCATAGAGATATTTGTTAAATGCGACTAAATAAATCGTAATAACAAATAGCAACCGCAAAGCTAAAATAACTAATAAATCACGCGTGGATATACCATATAACAATTTTAAAATTAATCCCGAAATTTGAGGAAAAAAAAACCAAAATAAAAATTTGAAATAACTGAAAAAAGTAACTAACACAATAAGAGAAATTATAATGGAATAACAGGAGAAGAGACAGAACAAAACGAAGAAAAAGAAAATAAAATTAAAAAAAGACATGCGTATGTGTGGATATGAATGTATCCCCAACCAAAGCGAACATTCACCTCTCTTCTTTGGTATTTCATTTCGGTAGCCGACCGACGACGACGACGACGACTACGGCTACGACGAAGAAGACAACGACGACGACGGCGAACTACGACAGCGGCTCTATACGTCGACGACACACAACTGTGAAAAGTCAAAAGCCAAAAAGAGATAGAAAATGCATTACTCAGACTGCATTGAAACGAGAAGCAACACTACAAGAAGCAAGGTGAATTTCCGAAAGCAAAAAAAAAAAACATTAAAGAAATGGAAATTGTTAATGAAATAAACCGAACAAAACGCAGTTAATTGAACGACGAGCATTGGAATTATACTGATTATCGGATTTTGTGGAATGTACGTTGCCAGAAAATGGGCCATTCTACTCAGGTGGTGAATTCTTGCTCGTATTCACTCCTTTTTTCTGGCGTTCTTTAAATGAAATTTGAGTACTGCACTATGTCGCTTAAAGGAAGTCATCATCATCATCATCATCCTCACACATCTGTCAAACGGACTCTTGCATCCTTGTCTGTTCCTCGTCGACTAGCAATGCATCCCATATTTCTCACTCACACTCATAAAAGAAAAATTTAATGAATACGAATATTCAACACAAAAAAATAGTTTGAAAACAAAAAAAAAAAAACAGAAAATTAAATCTCTAATGTTCATTTTTTTCCCCAACAATTTCCTTCAGGGATCCATGCCTTTTTCCATTTGTGACTTCTCGATAAGAGTCCCCCTCACACCAGCACTGCAAGCGACCGAAAAGAACAACACCGCCACCACAAAACCACGGTTCGACCGCATTTCACACTTTGGAAAAAATATTTTCAAAACTTCTCTGCCTTATTTCTCACAAAATACACAACACACTTCATATATTTCAACTCTTTTACATTATTTTTCCATTACCGTTCAAAACTCGATCCCACACGAAACTTTTCAATTGATGAAAATTAACTTTTTTTAATTTGAAATATCCATGATACATTTTTGTCTGCTGCTGCTAGGCTGCCGTTGCTACTGCCATCAAATTCTTACATTTTTCCCCCCATATCCTCGTCTCACTCACTCCACAACGCTTGGGAAAGGTGAAACAACAGAGACAAAAAATGCACAACTGACAATTGATGGCAGTGCCATACAAACCGTTCACACGACGCACGTCAGACAAGGACGGTCAATTCAACGATGCAATTAAAAAAAAACGAAAACGAAAACGAAAAGGAAGAAATTTGAAGAAACAGAAAAAAAACTGATATCTATCTGTTTGAGGAAAAAATTGCAATTTTCTTCAATTTATTTTACCACTAACATTTTGTATTTTCTTCGAGAACAGGGCACAACATTGTTACGCTGCGAGCACGCCTTTTAGTTGCTTTATATATTCAACCACATTTTCTCTTGCACTCTTTTCCTTCACTAGAAATTGTCGTCACTGAATACCACCACTACCGTCACACCATTTAGCAGGCGTTTTCGCAATCAACCAACTCGGAAGCAATGCGAGCGAGCGAGAAGGAGACGGATATAAGAAAAAAAATATACTAAATGTGAAGAACTCTTAACCGGAGACGAACAAAACGCAATTTTCGCCGAGTGATTGCACTCGAATCACACACAAAAATGTTCACTTTTCACGATAAGTTCGTTTCACACACTTTAAACTAATTCTCCCGATGGCCTGCGAGAGTTTTTTTTGGTATTTTTTCGCAAAAAAATGGCTCAAATCGGGGTGCCGTCGTGTTCGATAAACCGCTCAGACTTTTAGGCTATCAACCGACCTAAGCGACTGAGGATAATTCCTTTTGGTATACTTGCCTCCTTTCGCGGTGGTTGGAAGAGGAGCGATGTACGCGGCCGAGGACTATTGATCGTTTCATTTTGTTTTCGCGCGTATATAGCTGGCCTGCTTACCTGCATGGGAACTGTAATAACATGGCTGGTGATAGATACAAAAACAGAGCGAATGTGAGCGGGATGACTGAGTGTATGGTTTGTTTCGGTCGGCTGGAGAAGGTGTGGAGAATTTTGACGAAACTAGTTCGGTTGCACGACGCTCTGTGTCTTGATGGCGTTGTGAACTTGAAATGTGACGTGTGGTGAATTTTGAAACGGTACTGGAGAAGTTCAGAACTTCGAATTAGTTGAACGACAGTTGAGAGGAAGTTAACGAACGTTACACATAGTATTGTAAAAATACAGTTAATTTCGACCGATAACCTGTTAAAGGATCGTTGTTTTGTCTCAGCTGAAATTGTGTGTCTAATGACAATTTGGTTTTTACCCACCGTCATAAATGGAATTAATAATAAAAAAGTTTTTTGTCATTACAGTTCCAAAAAGTAATCAATTTTTTACCAAATACGGTTTCAATTATGTCGACTTGTGTATGTCGCCCTTCAGAGACATAATCGCCCCAACTCGTTGGTTAAAATGCGGCTGGAGCACACATGCACACACTTACATATTCATATTAATTAATTTGCGACGCAATGGATGCCACTTACATATCTAGCGTCGCAAATTAATAGAAACAAATTTGTTATGATCGGATTTAGGCTTACGTGTGTTTTATTATACTCCCTCGAATATATACATATAATGTACATCCAAAAAATAGGCTCTTACATAATGAATCAGAGACCCCCCAGTGACAACTGTGATTTTCTACATCCGTGACGAGATCCTCGAAACGGCATATTTTCAAATGAAATTTTAATGGATAGTATTTTCTCGATAACGTGAACACTGGGTTATTTTTTGCTGGACATCTCTAAAACCTGAATAAATCATGAGCACTCCAATACGCGAAAAACATTTTTGCTTCAAGTTGCATTAAACTGTTTGAGCAGGTTGTTGTTTGTCTTGTCTTATTCTTTGTAATGTATCTGATAGAGTTTTCAGATTTCTGCACGCCAGTTTGTTTCTCGTGGTACTAATATCCAGTGTTCCAAAATCTACTATTTGTGCTCATAACAAAAATAGTGAACAATTGTTAAAGTATATGAACAACACCACTTGAAATTGAGAAAACTTTTGATTCTGTTTGGCACGACGGATTGCTTCACAAGCTTCTCACGTTCGGTTTTCCAATAAAAGTAATACAAATGATTAAAAGTGTTCCCTGTGAAAGAAAGTACGTTGTCAGCAGTGTTACCACAGGGACTCTATAGAGTAAACTCATTTTTTTCGTCCTGACTCGGGGGCTCATCATGTTTAGATGAGCTATACAGAGCAATGTCTAGTTTTGGCATCCCTACCAAACTCGTCCGTTTGTGTAGGATGACTATGGAGAATGCACGCTGCTCCATCAAGGTCGGTAAAGACCTAACCGAGACCTTTGATGTCAAAAAAGGATTCAGACAAGGCGACGCGCTGTCATGCGACTTTCTCAACATCGTTCTTGAAAGAATTGTTCAAAACTCGAACGAACTCGCCAACACCAGAGGAACAATCTTTCAAAAGTCCGTCCAACTACTCGCATATGCCGACGATATTGACATTATCGGAAGAACGCAGCGTGATGTCAATGGCGCTTTTGTGAGTATTGCAACGGAGTCCGCGAAGATGGGTTTAGCGGTAAACGAGGGTAAGACCAAATATATGCTGTCAACGAGAAAGAACACCCAACACCGACGCCTCGTTCAGAACGTCACGGCAGACAGATATAACTTTGAGGTAGTCAAAAACTTTGTCTACCTAGGAACCGCAATCAACTCAGACAATGACACCGGCGCTGAAATCTGAAAACTCTTGCCAATCGGTGCTTCTTTGGGCTAAGAAAGCAATTGGTAAACAAAGCCCTCTCTCGAACAACCAAGGTAACGCTTTACAAGACCTTAATCGTCCCAGTCCTGCTATATGGCGCGGAGACATGGACTCTGTCAAAAGCGGATGAAGCAGCTCTTGGTTGCTTCGAGAGGAAAATTCTGCATAGATGGTGAGTGGAGGAGGAGATACAACGACGAACTATACGGGCTGTTCAGCGACATCGACTTTGCTAGAAGAGTGAAGATCCAGCGATTGAGATGGCTAGGTCATGTAGGGCGGACGGAAACCAATGCTCCGGCCCGAAAAGTCTTCGAATCCACCCCCGAAGGACGGCGCCGTAGAGGAAGACCGCGACTCAGGTGGCGCATGCAATTGGAAAGGGACCTCAACCAACTATGCGTGCGAAACTGGAGACAGCTAGCTAAGATCGAGCTGGCTGGAGGTTGAGGCCCAGGTCCACCCCGGACTGTAGCGCTACCTTAAGTAAGTAAGTATTGCCTTTTGCGTTATAAAAAATTATATTCTAGCTGTAAAGGTAAATTATAAGCCTATATCTCTGGTGGTGGCCCGTGGCGTTGTGGGTATGTGCGTCGACCCCAACCCCGGCGTCGTAGGTTGGATTCCAGCTCTGAGCGACAGAAAAAATGTTTACGACTCCACCTCTTTCGAGTCACTGACAATGCTCAAAGAGTATTTCCTGTCTAGAAAAAGCTTCTCAAACTTGGCCGTTCGGAGTCCGCATAAAACTGTAGGTCCCTTCCACTCGTGTGAGAACAATAGCACGCACAACACGAGTGGTTGCTGAGAAGCTAGGCACTGGCCCTCTATGGGCTGTAGCGCCACCCATATATATATATATCTCTTAACTATAAAAAAACCTAGTTAAATGTTAAAGCTTTATCTAAGTGAAATAAATTGAATTGAATTGAAGAACACATTCAAATGGCGTTAGCTCCTAAGCCGACCGATTGCTTTTCGATAACAAGATGCAGGAACAAATGCCTTTTTTTCCATTGAATTTCGTATCGTTACCCTTTTTTTTTCCCATACCATATGGATTTATATATTTTTATAAATTAAATTAAAATTTAATGTATGAATTTTAAAATTGAAAAAAATTGAATCCATAGTAATTTATTACTACTGTATGTACATTAAATAGGAATAGCTCTGATATGAACATATAGATTGGGTGGTTCCTGGCAGCTGCCGTTGAGCAAGCGATTACCGTCTTCCTTGAAAAGAAACGAATCGTGGTGATTCACTTGAACCAAACATTTTATTGATAAATTGTTCGACAAAAACAATCATTTTTACCTTATACAGCAAATATAAGTGAGAACTGAGTAACTGAGTCTCTCCAAAAAAGAAGCGCATGAAACTACAGTGTATTATATGTTCTTAGTGAATCTCTTTAAAACCGATTTAAAATATTCATTTGTTAAAAATGGAAAATTCAAATCACTATCCTCTGGTTCTCATATTCATGACTAAAAAAACACGAATTCTACCTGTAGGTACCTGCGAACAAAGAAAATTCTATTTATGTGAATGAAATGTCATACTTCGCAATGTTAGCAGTTCACATGTACACCACCGCATATTGTTTCACTGCACGTATTTATGCACCCTGCAATGAAGGAAAAGGTGACCGATTCAAATTAAGTGACAATCAGGTAAAAATGTTCCGAAAACTCATTTTAAAAACTCACCATGGGTTTATGTATACGAGAAAAAATGTCCCTTTCTATTCAGGAAATTAACCGAAACGGTTTTAGTACAATTCAGAATTAGCTTCTTTTACCGAACGCCAGTTGAAAATGTGGCGCTTTTTGATTGAATACTCTCCAAAGCCGTCCACACCCTGTAGTTATCTCATTCTAACAAACGCGTGTTTATACAAGCGCAGCACTCTGCTATATTCCATCAAACAATTCCCATACGGAAAAAAGTGTATATTCTGTCGCGTAATCTTTCGAGCGCATAGCAACACAAAATTTTACCGAAAATGTTCTTTGCCTCGCCAGTCGCTTCACTCATTATTTTGGGGTTGTTGAAGGCGAGTGAGTGTGGTGAGTGTTGAGTGGCGATGTTGGATGGTGTGGCATGAGGCAATGGATTGGGATCACATTCTCGAAGCAAGCTGATTACAAATAGTACATCTATAAGGACAGATGGCGATTTGTATGAATGTGCATCAGAATATCCCAGAACTGTTTGTAAATGTATAGTTACATGTATATGGTTGTATATAGACGTATGTATGTTGTACAAAATTGTGTAAGGGAAGCTGCATGCTCTATGTATATACACACATAAATATGTATATACATAATTATATCCAATTGTTGGCATGTGTAGGAAGGAAATTTCTTATTGGATTGATTGAGTTCTTCGACGAAACGAACCGGCTGATGGAAGTTGGAATGGTAAGTAATGTTTTGTGTGGCGCATATTTAGGCGTTCTGACGAAAGCTGCCCATTCACAATAGACAATTCGTATATGAAAATATGTTATCTGTTGACAGATGTTTTCAATTCGGATACCTATGACCCTACGACGGATACGTATGAACATTTCGATTTTCCTACTGTGAAATAAGGTAATATTATATGGTCTCTTCATAAAACAAAACGTTTCCATTTCAAAACAAAATACGAATAATGCAAAACGAAAAAGGATAGTGCCGGCTCATCGAAGCCATCATCTTCAGCAATGGAGCACAATGGGACCACAGAATGCAAAATGCATTTTTTTACTGACTGATGCTGAACCAAAAAAAGAGTATTCGCCATTTTGACAATTTTTCGAAATCGAAATCAGTGTTACCACAGGGACTCTTTAGAGTCAAAAGGTCTCATTTGTTTTAGCTTGACTCGGAGACTCATCATATTTTGATTAGGCTCATTTTTTTGAGAACAATTTACCTGAACAAATGACGTAATTTTATTTCACATTCTTACTTGTTGTAATATTTCCTGAACGCTTTCATTTAAAATGCCTGAGCACATACTAGTACTGCACCCACGAATAGCTCTGGTCAGACTTCGAGCCAGGAAAGGAATATTGTATCAATATATATCATATATCATCATAGATGGCTGCAGAACCTACCGCTGCTGCTAGACCGCTACTTTCGTGGAAAGCGACAACATAAGACTACACATCTCATTAAGTACAAGTTTTCTAAGCGAAAGCCTATGCGCAATGAGCTATATTTGAAAAACATTTGGAATTGTGATGGTTGGACCTCTCGAGAGCACTATCGTAGAGAATGACTCTCCAGTATGTAGATAGACCAAGCATTTGCTCCCAATTCCGCGGCATACTTACCGGCTATCACACCTTTCCTAAGCCACTGGGTTTAAGCGAAGATACCCTCTGTGGTGTCTATGGAGAGGACGGGTACACGGCAGAGCACTTCCTCTGTCACTGTGTCGTCATTGATTGGATCAGGTGGCAGGTCTTCGGCGCTAATGTGGTTAGAGTTGATTCTATAGGCGCTTCACCACAGAAGCGCCTGCTGATCTTCCGAAGCAATTGTAGGTTGCCACCTGGCAGTACAATGGACCAGTCTTGAGTCTTAGTGCTCCAGTGTAGTATCAAAACCTCAAAAAAAAAAAAATCATACTGGTTTCTTCTCTGTTTTTTTTTTTAGTTCCCACATAAGGAGGCATTGTGTTATTAAAAACCTTTGGTGGGACACATTTATTTTCAAAATTACTCGTTTTTTAAGCTTCTGGGACTCATAAATAATTTGACCTGTGGTAACACTGGTCGAAATACACTTTTTGTGTGTCAAAAATAGTATAGGCAACAACTAGACATTGATCGAAGACTCTGGGTGCATGGACACAAATGGCTCCCCAGTTTTCTAGTTGGATTCTTTGTAGTCACTTATTGATAGCATATCACGTAAGTGTCAATCAGTATAAATTATCGTAAGCCGTTCTGATGCTTCTTCCATTCATCAAGACTAAAGGCCCATTCATATGAGCGGCGAACTGCGAACGCGAACTTTCAGAAACAACCCCTTTCCAGCAAATATAAAACAAAAAGTTTATCTTCTTGGTATGCAAAAATATTGTAACTGAATTGTCGAGTTTTTTCATAGACAAAAATCCGAATAAAAGTTAGTTTAAGTATCCTAATTAATGATTTGAAAGTTTTTCTCTGCGAATCAATCATTATCTCCGCGAACTGTCACACTGAATTCATGATACACAAACGCAATCCAAAGACGAAAACGCGATCCACAAACTCAAGAACAAAAAATTCGCAGTGAAGTGTCAGTTTGCACCCGTAGTTCTCTGCGAATGAAAAACCTCCATATGAATGAAACGTCAATGTTTGCGAAGTTCGCACTTCGCAGCGACCTCATATGTTTCATTTAGGGACATACTACACTCACTCCATTAAGGATCTATATTTACAACTAAATGTCTAATGTCTACTGCATAGAATTTTCCCAATCTACACTGGGTATATTATTATTTATTTTAAATTACATATTATTTTATGACTCCATATGTAACACAATGGAGCGGAACGTTTTTGCTGATGCTATGGATCTTCGGTTATAGTACATTTAAGTAAGTGATTTTGAACATAACTACATGTATCATGTTCGCAAGATCATCATATATTTTTAATTAGAATACACCCTCGTTAGCCAGGCGTTTACTCAATTAGGTGAATCCTTAGAAGTATGAGAAATAAAACACTAGCCATAGTATACATTCATAAATATATTTATAAATAATTTTAACGCAAATAAGAATCATTCCCCTCAATAAACATCCCTGATATTATGTGTCCACTACTTTTTCTCGTTCACCCTATCTTGAGTCCTTTTGTTGCTGTCAAAAATAATTCACATGAACCTGTGCTGTCAAAATCGATCCTTTTTTCATCCTTGTGGATGTCATTTTTCATTTTTGCATTGAAATGCCGATTAGATTTTCATTTCAAATCCTTTGCATTGTATTTTAGACGAACTAAACTGCGAGTATTTATTTCAAATTGTGTCCGGACGGTAGAAGCTGAGAAGTCACTGCTCACATGAATTCAATTACCATGTAGTGTGGGGCCCTATCGTTGGGCAGATAATTCTTATTACTTGGAAAAACTTATTTTTCACACATCACTAGTTGGTTCTATTGAGGAACATATAAGTACTGAACTGGTACAAGTTTCTCGCCAAGATGACTCCTTTCGATGATTTTGCTTATTTAATAAATCATGTTCTTTTAGGGGAGGAGCCGGTAAGTCAAATCAAATTTGAGATTTTTGATTAGACAAATGATTTGTTTTTGTTTTTTTTTTCGCTAATCGGATATTTTAGACTATTGAGGATTTTATCCTCCTGGTTGGAACTTTGGTGGCATTTGTGGCGTTCATATTATGGTGTTGTTTTCCAATTCAACCGAAGGTAAGGCAATTTATCTATTTGAGGATATATTTTATTTTAGTTATATTTTAAAACTTTATCCATATAACATTAGAAAGAACTAAGCAACGGATGCTTGATTCTTTCCACTGACAAACAAATAGCATTTCTTGTGCAACGGCTTTATTTACATTTACGTTTTGAAGTTACATCTAGGGAATAGAATGGCGATTTCGTAAAAATATTAGATTTTTAGTAAAGGCGCCCTTGCAGCAAAACATTTTAAGTAAAACGACATTGCATAGTATAAGGACAAGGGCTAAAATGAGTGTATGTTCGAGGAATAATAAGAAGACACAACACTTTTAGTGTGAGGACCTTTGATATGTAAATGACCTGCGGAATTCCAATAGTTCTGCGAACTTCAACGACAGTAAAAGTCCCTTCGTTAACCCATATATTAGTCTGCTGCAAAATTAGTCAAAGATAAGACACACTCGCTAACCAATCAGTGTCAATTTGCATCCTTTTTATACCTTCATTTCAATTTAAAAGCATAACTTGTTCAAACATAGTAACCAATAGAAAAATGCGCATCGCAGTATCAGTCATAATTTATATACATGGGTGTTTGCTTCTTATTCCGTGTGATATTCATTTGCAAGGAAGTTGGCCGGGTACCCCTAAATGGTTCACTAAGACGAATGAGTTGAATGCATTGCTGCTGATGTCATATCTAACTTAAATTAAGCAGCTCACAAGTGGTGGACAATCTTAAGGCCTCGCGAAAGTTTTCAAAATTTATTTGGTTATGGGAGTGCTGATCTTACATTATTACTGATATACTTCTTTCGAGTGTCCATTATTGGATTATTGAATTTGAATACAAATACAATTCGGCTTTGAAATCGTAAAAAGCAAAATGTCAATAAAGTGCTATTTTCGAGATCGAGTTTTTAGCTATCGTCACAAAATTTTATATGTAGATCTTCTCACATCAAAATCAGATAAAAAAAAATCGAATCGGTCATAAGCAACTTCTTCTTCTTCTTTGTGTGGCGCTACAGTCCGTGGTGGACCTGGGGCTCAACCAACATGCCTCTCCAACTAGCGCGATCCCTGGCTAGCTGTCTCCAGTTTCGCACACCAAGTTGGTTGAGGTCCTTCTCCACTTGGGTGCGCCACCTTAAACGCGGGCGTCCTCTGTTGCGTTGCCCGACAGGTTTGGATTCAAGGATTATTCGGGCCGGAGCTGTGGTGTCCATACGCTCTACATGACCTAGCCACCGTAGGTGTTGGATCAGTAGACTCATGTCGCTGTACAGCCCGTACAGTTCGTGATTTAATCTTCTCCTCCAGAACCCGTCAACACAAACAGGACCAAAGATCGTGCTTAGAACTTTTCTCTCAAAGAGACCAAGGACTTCTTCATCCGCTTTCGAGATTGTCCATGCCTCCGCGCCGTATAGCAGGACTGGGATGATCAGGGTCTTATATAAAGTCAACTTGATTCTTCGAGAGAGGGCTCTATTACTCAATTGCCTCTTGAGCCCGAACAGAAACAGTACAATTTACTCCGGAGCCGAGGTAAGTGAAGTGCTTGACTACCTCGAAGTTATAGCTGCCCATTGTGACGCTCTGTCCAAGACGTCGATGTTGTATGTCCTTTTTTGAGGACAGCATATACTTCGTTTTGCCCTCATTCACCGCCAGACCCATTTTAGTCGCTTCCGTCTCAATGTTAGCAAAAGCCTCACTGACGGCTCGCTGAGTTCTGCCAATCACGTCAATGTCATCGGCGTATGCCAACAATTGCACGGACTTCTGGAAGATCGTGCCTCTAGTGTTGGCGTGTGAGTTTCGCACAATCTTCTCCAGGACGATGTTAAAGAAATCACATGACAGCGCGTCGCCTTGTCTAAAACCTTTTTTGACATTGAAGGTCTCGGTGAGTTCGTTACCGACCTTGATGGAGCAGCGAGAGTTCTCCATCGTCATCCTGCACAGCCTGAAGAGTTTGGTAGGAATGTCAAAATTAGACATGGCGTTGTATAGCTCCATCGGTGACGGGCACGCTGCTTCCAGTCAACAAGGCCAAGCTGTCTTACATGCGCGATGACTTGGTCTTTGTACCGGAGGTTCGGTCTTCCTCTCCTTCTCGAACCAGGAGCCTCGGATTCGAAGACCCTTTTTGCTGGAGCGTTGTTGTCCATTCGCTCGATGTGGCCGAGCCAGTGTAGTCGACGGATTTTTGCCTTCCGGACTACATCCACATCCTTGTACAGCTCATAGAGTACGCAGTTGTGTCTTCTCCTCCATTCGCCTTCCTTGCAGACGGGACCATATACCCGACGTAGAATTTTTCTTTCGAAGGCATTAAGAGTTAGCTCTGCAGCCTTACTTAATGTCCAGCTTTCGGCTCCATAAAGTAGGGATGGCAGGATAAGGGTTTTGAAGAGCATGACTTTGGTCCTTAGAGTCAGGAGTTTCGAGCCCAGTTGTTTTGACAGACCGAAGTAGCATCGGTTGCCAAGGGCGATTCTACGTCGGATCTCCACTACAATGTCATTCGTGGAGTTTACGTTTGCCCCGAGGTAGAGAAACAAGACAAGGCTGATGTTGTAGAATCTGCCTTGGTTGCGGATCACAGCCAGGCGATCGCTTATCGGTTTTAAGTCGATGTCCTTCGACCACGAGGAATCCGCATTCAAATATGTGCAACCTTTTGTGACAGGTGTAATATATGTCGCACTCTTTCTTTTTCATAATCCCTTGTCCTATCCAGCGTATTTCCTGGAACGCAGTCATATCCGCTTTATACTGCGTGAGGATTTTTTCTAGTTTTTGTGCAGCCCCTGGAGTGTAGTGTTCTTACATTCCAGGAGCACACTCGCAAATCGTAGTCCTTTTTCGCCGTGTCGTCGTTGGGATTCCGTCCGTTCTTCCGAGGTTGCTTGCTCTTCCGTAAAAGATATTTTTTTTTTCGTGGGTGGGTTGCTAGCCCTCCGCACAACCGCTAGGGAAACGCTGCATGCATTGGTTCACCTCACAACGGGTGTTGTGAGAGCTATCCAGGGGGCGCTGCTTGAAGGCTGCATGTCAACTTGATCTATACATCGACAAGGATCGTTGCTGGCATCCCGCCAAGTTGAAAGCGATCAGCAACTTTGCCCTGTGAGCATAGACCCAGCCCTGCCTAAATGGATGTAGGGTCCAATTTTGCATATTACCATTGTTAACTACAGTGTGACCTCAATAAATACAACTAATAGAAACTTGGTAGGTAGTACAATATTATGTTTGCTTGACTTATTCATAAGTTGTTTCTGTCGAGTAACATTTTGTTGATGAGTAGCAATTACTGAGTCAACAATGGTAAGATTTAAAGTGTTGCTTTTATCAAGGATGTATTTATCGAGTGTTTCTTTATTTGAGGTCTTGGTACTGAAACGACGTTGACTCTATATATACAGTCAAATTTCGATTAATAAAACCATCAAAAATATACTAACCTTATCATCTTTTGAAGCATCGTATAATGAATCGGTTCCTTTTTCAATCATCGTCCAAATCCATCTACAATACTTTACTGTCTTTATCTTAATAGGCGCCTACATTTTTTCAAAATTAAAATGTCAGCTTAGAATTCGTATCGATCAATATACCAACATGCCGAAGGAAAGCATTAAGCACAATCACAGTGCCTCCGAAAGTGATCCATTATAAAACTTATAAAAACAGGCAATATATGTGTCTAGCCAGGCGACTTCATCCCGTTAGAATTCGATTTATCGAAGCTGACACCAAATAATCTCTTCGAGTTAGTAAGACATTCGAGTTATCAAGGAAAAATAAATGTAAATTTTAGGTCTTGGCGCTGTTGCCATTGTTCGAGTTATCAAATATTGGAGATATCGAAATGTGACTGTATATGGTTACCTTTTAGTTTAAATGTTATCATATAAAACATAATTTTAATATTTTTTACCATGCGCTTACTTTCAGGATGCAAATAACCACAGACAATTCTCGTGTAAATCGAATCAGCATTCATTCACATCTGGTCAAGTGCACAATAATTATAGTAAAACCTCTTCAGCTCATAATAACTATAATCTAAAAAATGGACACTCATACCATTGTTGTACCTAATTCTAACTCTTTATCCTCTTACTCTTTTTATTACCATAAAGGCAAAACAAAACTGTTTATGAATTTATACTAGCTCTATTTTATTTGACATTGACATTTTACATATTGGAAAACCAAAGTAATTTTAACAGTTAGTCCTATATATATACACCATCATTGAATCGTATTAAAAGTTTATACTTTAAGCTTATTGAATGTAAATCTCTTAAAGTAAAATGTACACATATGTATAAGAAATTTGTATTAATTTGCTGACTGATAATATTTATAAACCTAATGAAACTCTATGATTAATTTAATGTAAGGAAAAAGCAATGATAAGTAATAGTTTGTTGCTCACATATTTGTAAATTATTATGAATTAGTAAGAAAAATGAATTCACAGTGGATTGGATCATGACACGATTCTACGAACAATAAAGCGAGAGTGTGAAGGCGAATATGAGGAAGTGACATGAAGCCAATTTGTAAAAAAATATAACAAATCAATACACTGATGTATACAAAAGACAAGTACTTAATTGAAGACCTCTTAAGTTAAACACTGTATGTAATGGAAGCATAAATTTATATATTTATATGTACATATTAATATTTTTGTACTTCATAGTTATAAAACAATTAAAAACAAAACCAATGTACATACATAGGTATTAAATGGTGGAATGATATAAATAAAAAAAAAACCAAAAGCAAAACAGGACATAATAATAAATCACCTAACGTTTGAAGACTTAATATTGAAAAGTTTGTGTTAAATCAAAAACCAACAAATGATGGTTTAAAAACAAAATAAAGACAGATATCCAATACACTACTTTACACTTAACGAATAACACATTTTAATCTTCTTGGAATACCTTAAACGTAACACTAGAAACAATAAATCGATCGATCTTATTATGTATTATTCTGAAGATAAGTTTGTTTTCTACATGTATATATTTGTATATGCAATCTATACATATATATTTCAAATAAGAATTTTCGACTCAGTATTATAACATACAAATCCAATTTATATTGTTATTTTTTGTTCTTTTTTTTCTCTAAATGAAACGCTTGACAATGTTTTTTCGGCTTGTTTATATTTTGAATACATTTTTTTAGCTTCTAAGATTTAGAATTTTTCTCGATTTGATTTTATTAAATAAAATTAATAGGAAAGCAATGTTTTATTACAAAGCTGGTTTTAGTTATTGCAACAAATCAAGCACAATGACTGATAGTAACAGGAGTGATGTGTGGTTTTTGAAAATTGTTCCCCAAAATGTGTGTGCCATTTTCAGAGTCAATTGAAGTTATTAAAATCAACAGTATTTGGATTATTGCGGACAATCACATATGTCTTTGTTGAACTTTTCTTAGGTGTGCGCAAAAATCTGTTTCAGGCAAATAATGTATTAACCAAAGAATATATGCGTAACGAGGATACATAAAGGGTGGCTGGGTGCTGTGGGAATCGAGTAGGCACTGACTGGCGTCAACCTGGCGATGCCCAGTGTTGCAACTTTTCCTACACACCAATTGTGCTTATTTTACCTCCAAGTGGTAGCCATCGGGTACTGGTTGTAGTTCACCCGAGCTCAACCTGCCAAACTTATAAGTGCGACCTCTTGTCCTAGGGGTTACAAAAAAGGAACTGGCCCTCCAGGTTGGGGGTTGTGCCGTCGGCCACACAAAACAAAAATAGTTACGAAGCAACAACAAGCCTCGGAAACAGATGATTTTACTGATGACGAACCCTGCAAACGATACACGGACTGATGACGAACCCTGCAAACGATACACGGACAAAGACCTTCGGATCTGTACGCGAAATGTAAGGTCCCTTTATAGGCCACGTGCAGCCGAACAATTAGCGAAAGCCTTAGACTGCTGGAAAGCAGATATAACCGCCATCCAAGAAGTGCGATGGGATGGACCGGACAAGAAGGATGAAAAACTGTGATATATATTAAGGTGATTGCTACAAACAACAAAAACAGCGCCTTTTTGGATGTGGATTTGTCGTTAGAGGCAGACTTAGGCAAGAAGTCTTACAGTTCAGGTCAGTGAACGCGCGCCTCACGACAATTCGCATCCAGGCTAAATTTGCCAACAAAAGCCTTATATTCGCACATGCCCCCACAGAGGAGAAGGATGACGACACCAAAGACAGGTTCTATTAGCTCCTGGACAAAACGTATGAGGAATGCCCTAGCTACGCTATTAAAATTGTTCTTGGCGATTTTAACGCAAAGCTAGGAAGAGAGAACATCTTTGGTAGTACGGTCGGGAAGCACACCCTACACGACACCACCCACATCCGATAACGGATTTAGGCTGATCGACTTTGCTGCGGGGCGAAATGTTGTAGTAGCCAGAACGAGGTTCCCACATCTCGATATTCACAAAGGAACATGGCGATCTCCTGATCAATCAACCGTCAATCAGATTGATCATATTGCGATCGACGGAAGGCACTCCTCCAGTATTATAGATGTCCGAACGTTCCGAGGTGCCAACATTGACTCGGACCACCACCTTGTAGTAGCCAAGGTAAGGTTGCGGATATCCCGAACACCGCCAAGACATAGAAATACTGTGAGGAAGTTCAACGTCGGCCGGCTACAATCGCAAGTGATTGCCAAATCCTTTTCCGATCGTGTCTCCCTTAACCTCTTAAGAAGTCCTACGCAGCATTGCCAAAAAGCCATCAGAGATGCCGCATCTGATGTGACAATGAATGTCGGCAGGCGAATGCAGCCAAGCAAGAAGCATACAAAGCGGCACTGCAAAGAAGGACAAGAGCTGCTCGGGAGCTGTACGAGCAGAAAAGGAGAGACGAACACCGGCTTCTCAGGAGAATTAGAGAAGAATAGAGGGATATTACTGCTGGAATGAGGTAAGGAAGTTTTACCAAAGGGCAAAGTCAACCAGCCAAGGTTATAAACTCCGAACCGAAGCCTGTAAGAATGATCAAGGGAACATCGCAGTAGAGTTACAGTCGATGCTGAGGATATGGAGAAACCATTTCTGCAGACTGTAAAACGGCGAAGAAGAACCAAATTCCGCTGTCAGGCAGAACAAACCATTCAACCCCAATGAAAGGGACGATGAAGACCAACAATTCCGTCCACACGACCCGGATGAAGTGAGGATTGCTATATCTAAACTGAAATGGCTTTAGGCCAGCAAAATCGACCAAATATTCACACTTCGGCAGATTTTGGAGAAAACCCAGGAGCAACAAATCGATACTCACCACCTGTTCATCGATTTTAAGGCCGCGTATGATAGCATTTATAGAGACGAGCTATACAGAGCAATGTCTAGTTTTGGCATCCCTACCAAACTCGTCCGTTTGTGTAGGATGACGATGGAGAATGCACGCTGCTCCATCAAGGTCGGTAAAGACCTAACCGAGACCTTTGATGTCAAAAAAGGATTCAGACAAGGCGACGCGCTGTCATGCGACTTTTTCAACATCGTTCTTGAAAGAATTGTTCAAAACTCGAACGAACTCGCCAACACCAGAGGAACAATCTTTCAAAAGTCCGTCCAAATACTCGCATATGCCGACGATATTGACATTATCGGAAGTACGCAGCGTGATGTCAATGGCGCTTTTGTGAGTATTGCAACGGAGTCCGCGAAGATGGGTTTAGCGGTAAACGAGGGTAAGACCAAATATATGCTGTCAACGAGAAAGAACACCCAACACCGACGCCTTGTTCAGAACGTCACGGCAGACAGATATAACTTTGAGGTAGTCAAAAACTTTGTCTACTTAGGAACCGCTATCAACTCAGACAATGACACCAGCGCTGAAATCAAACGAAGAATAACTCTTGCCAACCGGTGCTTCTTTGGGCTAAGAAAGCAATTGGTGAACAAAGCCCTCTCTCGAACAACCAAGGTAATGCGGATGAAGCAGCTCTTGGTTGCTTCGAGAGGAAGCAGTAAGGATATATAAAGAGAATCCCAAGCAATTCTCCAAATTTCACTACCCTTACCAACAAGATAAGGGAATCGCAGACAAATTAAGTGTTTGTAAAAGCAGGCTTAAGGGCATTCACATGCGAATGCAGGGTAAAGGTGATGAATGTTCTCAACTGGGCAAGATATCAGCAACTATTTCTGTGCTGTTCGTAGCGCTTATAGTACTAAAAAACCTTACGCTGACCAACAAGATGTAAGCTAACGTATGTAGCAGCCCCTCCGTCCCAAGTCCAAGGTCATTAAGGAAGACATATTTGCAGCACCTAAGTGCGTTTTAAGGTGGTGGCCCGTGGCGTTGTGGGTATGTGCGTCGACCCCAACCCCGGCGTCGTAGGTTCGATTCCTGCTCTGTGTGACGAAAACAATTTTCACGGCCCCACCTATTTCGAGTCACTGACAATGCTCAAAGAGTATTTCCTGTCTAGAAAAAGCTTCTCAAACTTGGCCGTTCGGAGTCGGCATAAAACTGTAGGTCCCTTCCACTCGTGTGAGAACAATAGCACGCACAACACGAGTGGTTGCTGAGAAGCCAGGCCCTGGCCCTCTTTGGGCTGTAGCTCCACATACCCACAACGCTACGGGTCACCACTACCAAAAAACCCATAGGATACGGATGACCCTACTGCTGACAACCATGGACAACGAAACAAGGACAACGATTTTCGGTTCTACACGTGAAATGTGAGGTCCCTGATCAGACCACCGATGAACTAGCGGAGGCCCAAGACTATATGGCAGACATCACCGCCATCCAGGAAGTGCGATGGGATGGGCCGTGCAAAAAGAGGGTGGAAAACTGTGATGTATATTACGGCGATTGCTACAAAGAGCGAAGGCAGCGCTTGTTTGGATGCGGTTTTGTTGTTCGAGGCAGACTTAGGGAAGAAGTGTTAAGCTTTAGATACACAACCGCCTCACAACAATCCGCATCAAGGCAACATTCGGCAACATCAGCCTAATTTGCGCCCACGCCCCAACGGAGAATAAAGACGACGATAGCAAGAACGACTTCTATCATCTCATAGAAAGGAGATTTTAATGCAAGGAAAACGTCTTTGCTAGAGTCGTCGGAAAACACAGCCTTCGTGACAACACGTCCGACAATGGACTCAGGCTGTTGGATTTCGTGACGGGACGAGACATTTCTGTAGCCAGTATGCGGTTCCCTCACCTCAACATTCACAAAGGGACCTGGCGGTCCCCTGATCAATCAACTGTCAACCAGATCGATCACATTGCTATAGACGTAAGACAATCCTCCAATCATTACCTTGTTGTAGCCAAGGTCAGAACTCGGATATCGATTGTACAACGGAGTAGAGCAAACACAATCCACCGCTGGGAACTTTTCTGATCGAGTCTCCCTGAAGCTCTCAGAGAGTCCAACCCTACAAGGCGAAACAGTCGACGAACTGTGTAACCGTTGTCAAAACGCCATCAGATAAGCTGCCTCTGATGTGTTGATTTTTAAAACGCCACGCCCATGGTTTGACAATGGGTGTCGGCAGGCGCATTCAGCGAAGCTAGCAGCATATAAGGCGACGCTGGAAGGACGAGAGCCATTTGTGAGCTCTACGCACTTAAAAGAAGGGAAGAGTACCGGCTTCTCAAAAAGAAAAAGAAGGATAATGAAAAGCTAGCGATCGAGGAAATGGAGATGTGGATAATGTCCGAAGGATTTACCAGCGGGTGAAACAACTATTCAAAGGGTACAAACATCGGAAAGAAGCCTGTCGGAACAAAGCGGGACAATTCGAAGTAAAGTCGCAGTCGATACTGAAAATCTGGAAGGATCACTTCTGCAGACTGTTTAACGGCGGAGAGGATACCAATACCGCTGTCAGGCAGAATGTTCTACACCACGCAATGGACGACGATAGAAGAGAATTTCGTCCCCTTCATTTAGACGAAATCAAGATAGCGATATCAAAGCTGCTGGAGCGGACGGATTATTAGCGGAACTGCTTAAAGCAGCTGGAGATAATCTGGTTGGGCGCATGCCCCAGCTCATCTGTAGGATATGGTCGGAGGAAAGCATGCCCGACGAGTGTAATCTTAGTATCGTTTGCCCGATCCACAAGAAATGAGATCCCTTTGACTGCGCCAACTATCGAGAGGTATGTCTCCTTAACATCGCCTACAAGATTTTCTCTGCCGTTCTGTGTGAGCGCCTGAAACCATTCGTCAACAACATGATAAGTCCTTATTAGTGAGGTTTCAGGTCCGGGAAATCCACCATCTACCAAATCTTCACATTGCGGAAGATCCTCGAAAAAACCCAAGAGATGCAGATCGAC
This sequence comes from Eristalis arbustorum, assembly GCA_916610145.1. NCBI lineage: Eukaryota > Metazoa > Arthropoda > Insecta > Diptera > Syrphidae > Eristalis > Eristalis arbustorum. Next base: position 51,137,942 of record OU744320.1, on the reverse strand, counting down.
ACCCACCAGCTATTTGTCGACTTCAAGGCCGCATATGACAGTGTGCATAGCGACGAGCTATACAACGCCATGTTTAGTTTTGACATTCCTGCCAAACTCGTCAGATTGTGCAGGATGACGATGGAGAACTCTCGCTGCTCCATCAAGGTCGGTAACGAACTCACCGAGACCATCGATGTCAAAAAAGGTTTTAGCCAAGGCGATGCGCTGTCATGTGATTATTTCAACATTGTACTTGAGAACGTCGTGCAAAACGCACACGCCAATACTAGAGGTACGATCTTTCAAAAGTCCGTTCAACTGCTAGCATACGCCGACGACATTGACGTGATTGGCCGAACTCAGCGAGCCGTCAATGAAGCGTTTGTTTGTATTGAAACGGAGGCGGCAAATATGGGTTTAGCGGTGAATGAGGGCAAAACAAAGTATATGCTGTCATCAAGAAAGGACACACAACATCGACGACTCGGTCAGAACGTCACCATAGGCAGCTACAACATCGTGGTTGTAAAAGACTTCAGCTCCCTTGGCTCCCAAGTTAATAGTACGAACAACATCAGTACTGAGATTAAACGCAGAATAACTCTTGCCAACCGCTGTTTCTTTGGGCTCAAGAGGCAATTGAGTAGTAGAGTCCTCTATATTATATAAGCTCACAATATATAAGACCTTGATCATTCCTGTCCTGCTGTATGCTGCGAAAGGCTGGACTATCTCAAGAGCGGATGAAGACGTAGAAAAGTTCTGCGTTCAATCTTTGGTCCTGTTTGCGTTGAAGCTTACTGGAGAAGAAGATCCAACCACTAACTGTACGCGCTGTACAGTGACATGAGTCTAGTCAGGCCCTTACGGATTCAACGCCTAAGATGGCCATGTAGAGCGCATGGACAACACTGCTCCAGCCCGAAGAGCCTTCGACTCCGAACCAGTGGGATAACGCAATAGAGGACAACCACAAAGCCGATGGCGCACTCAAGTGGAGAATGACCTCAACCAACTTCGAGTGCGAAATTGGAAGCAATTGGCTAAGAATCGTGCCGGCTGGAGAGGATTGTTGACTGGTTGCACTAATATATTTGTAGGAGTCTATATGACCGCTGAGGCCGGCGATGGTCCTGAAGTATTTTCGTTAGAAGAGTTGGAGTTTCTCCATTAGGTGTGGTGGTATGTGGAATCAAACCGGACAAGCGTAAGTAAGTAATGGTTTTATTATCTGATTGTATAGAATCTGTTTTATCTTTACAGGGTTTTGGGTTTCCACCACCACAGTGGTTAGGGCTTCCATCGGTGGTTGGTTCTCACGAGAGCACAATCGCAGGTGGCAGAATAACATTGTAGTTCTATTTGCATTCCCTAACACCAATTACTAGATGTCAACTAGAACAGATGTGCTTTGTGTTTGGGACTATACTTACTTACTTATCAGGCAGACGAACCATGAAGGATCTGAGCCTGAGCAATTGCTGCTTTCCATCGGTGACGGTCCTGGGCACGCTGCTTCCAGTAATCAAGGCAAAGCTGTCTTACATCCGCGATGACTTGGCCTCTGTACCGGTGGTTCGGTTTTCCTCTCCTTCTCGAACCAAGAGGCTCGGGCTCAACAACACTCTTTTCTGGAGCATTGGTGTCCATTGGCTCGATATAAGCGAGCCAGTGTAGTCGATGGATTTTTGCCACCCGGACTACATCCACATCCTTGTACAGCTCGTAGAGTACGCGGTTGTGTCTTCTCCTCCATTCGCCTTCCTCCTAGACGAGACCATATATCCGACGTAGAATTTTTCTTTCCAAGGCACCAAGAGTCAGCTCAGCAGTCTTACTTAATGTCCAGCTTTTGGCTCCATAAAGTAGGACTGGCAGGATAAGTGTTTTGTAGAGCATGACTTTGGTCCTTCGAGTCAGGAGTTTCGAGCCCAGTTGATGTGACAAGCCGAAGTAGCATCGGTTGCCAAGGGCGATTCTACGTCGGATCTCCACTACGATGTATTTGGTGAAGTTTACTTTTGCCCCGATGTAGACAAAATTCTTTACTACCTCGAAATTCTAGCTGTCGATTGTAACGTTTTGTCATTTGATCATTTTTTGCTCGACAGCATATGTTTGGTTGGCGGGGTCTATGCTCACAGGGTAAAGTTGCTGATCGCTCTCAACTTGGCGAGATGCCAGCAACGATCCTTGTCGCATGACAAGTTGACATGCAGCCTCCAAGCGGCGCCCCCTGGATAGCTCTCACAACACCCATTGTGAGGTCAACTAATGCATGCAACGTTTCTCCACAGGTTGTGCGGAGGATTAACAACCTAACCACAGAAAAAAAATCTGTTACGGCAGAGCAAGTAGCCTCGGAAGGACGAACGGAATTTCAACGTTTGGGAATATATTTCCTCCGAATTGTAGGATTGGCCAAGCTGGAGCAATATTGAAAGAGTTTGATAGATCTTTAATCAAAAAGGCCGAATTTGGTGTCAAAGCCAAATTTTCGATTTTCAACTCAGTATTTGTTACAACTCTCACCTATGGTTATAAAATTTGGGCCGAAATTTGATCGAAAGAACAAGATCGTGAACACCAGCTGTCGAGATGCGATTTTTTCGTGCGAGGATATGGTGAAGAACACTGCAGTACGCGTGGAACTCAATGATAAGAGTCGATGGCGAAGGATCGAGTGGCTTGGAGATCTCTAGTGCTTGCTTCATCCCCGCTACCCCTTTAGTGGATCATGCGGGTCAGAAAATGATGATGATGATATTTCCTGCGGGAGACCATGAAATATGAGTAAATGTAAATGACTGCCTGGTAGTGACAAGAAATAAGAGAATATTCTGTCTCTTACTTAGATTTTGGACTTAGAATTTTATAAATAGTCAGCAAGTGGATTAACCCGCATGAGAAGCAGGATTTTGTATACATATCTATATATTTGGATACGTCTCTACACTTTTTGCAGGAGCAAGAATTTCCTATTTATCTGCGTGCATGTTCTCTGACAGAAGTAAATGAAACCAAAACAATTTAATGCTATCGTAATACATTTATTACATAACTCTCGTTTCACTTAACTATATAAATTAAGTAAAATAGATAATAAATGCCTAAGCAGATACATGTATATACAATTAATACAAAAATCTTAAATTGAACAAAATATTTATCTAATTTTGTTTCGAGGGAGGACACTAGAACCTTAAAGTGCTCATTATAACATGATCAAAAGGCATACGAAAATCACAATCGCTTAATAATCATCACTCACATCACTGTACAGAGTATACTTATTCAAATTAAAAGATCGCCTTTCATGTAAGAAATGATTGAACATAAAATTGTCGACACTGTCAAATGCAGTCAAATATGAAGAATATATTTCCATTTTTTAGTGTTTGAGGATTTTTCTGTTTTTTTTGCTTTAACATACATTCCTCAATAATAAAGTTGGTATCTACTTATTAATATCAATTATTTACCCTGTATACGAACATCCTGCTGGTGCATCATAACGCAGAGAGGCACCCACGAACAGTGAAGGTATCAACGAACATTTTTCGCATTGACTGCATTAGCAATTTTCCTTAGTTAATATCTAACAATACTGCTAACCATAAACAATATCATTGTTTTCGTTTTGTAATCTTAGAAACTAAACAGTCTTAGGTTTGTCAACTGCAATCAACACGTTTTTGGAAAGAACACATTCATCTCGATCATAATTTGCAGCACAATAAATACTGAATAGACACTGAACAAGGCGATACCAGCTCGTTTTGTTAGCCTATATCCGCTGAATGTTAAAACAACGAATAGACCGATTGTTGATGCCATTAGGATGAATATCGTGTATTCGATGCCTTGTGATGTTAAGTAGATTGCATTGGTTCCATCGGTTTTGCTGAAATTCATGCAGTTCTTAATGAACCATGGAACGCCGAGTGAAAGGAGAATGGCAAGTGAATTTGCACCGAGAGAGTTTGACACACCGATTCCACTTTCACCTGAAATGATAAAAAAGACAAGAGAGAACATTAATACAATTGATCTCCATAATGATATTATGTTAGGGACAAACCTTTTCGCAACGAGATCAGACTGGAAACTGCTTCTGGAGTGGTCGATCCAGCAGCAAGGAATGTGAGACCCATTACAATTTCTGGAACTCCCAGTGTAACACCTGAAATATACCAAAATCATGGTTGCTTTCAATTTCTTTTCCAATTTAATTTGTGGCATAATTATACAGAGTCATCCATTTTGGTTATTTCAAAAGTCAGATTAAATATAACACTTTTGTTTAAAAAAAATCGAGATCCATGGGACTTGATTCCTCAAAGGGAATTCTTGGATGTAACTAGACACATTTTTGTTCTCTGGGTCTCAACACAGCCCCTCAAAACGAAAACACATTATTTGTTTGGCCAGTTCACATCACTAGAAGACGAAATAACTCGTCAAGGAAGTTATATCCTGCAATAAAGCCGAAACGGTTACATTGCTTCGAAGAGGTATTTATACCAGATCCAATTGGGGAATGAAGTATTTGCATTTTGTGAAAGCAATAGGTTTTCATTTTCAGACATTTGACAATTCGGTGAGGTAGCGCATCCACCGAGTGAAAATGATGTGTTTACTGATTAACTCTATTGATTTGTTTGTTTCTCAAATGGACGCGTATTTTTCAAATGTGGCAACAGTTTTTCTCTCTTAGTAGGAAATTTTACTATAGTTGGTCTTAAGTAAGCCAAGACTACATCATGCTTCCACCACTTCATGTAAAACTCGGCATAATGAAAAAATGTGTGAAGGCGCTTGACAAAAGTGGCGAATGTTTCACTTTTCTTTCACGAAAGTCTGCAGTATTAAGTAGTTGAAGGCTGGCGATTGAAAGTTGGGCCACAGATTAGGCAACTCGTAAAAGGATCCTAATTTTGTTTTGTCAAAATAATAAAACTGTGCATTTTGAAATGTAGAGCTGTTAGCCAACTCAAAGTATTTTTCATAGTCCACGGCATAGAAATAACCAACAACAGATAAAGAAAATACAGAATACAAAGAGAATTCGCAGAGCAGACCGGCTCTAAGTGCTTTAAATGCTATCCCCGCCGCTAGGATATGTGATGATGGATAAGCCGTAAAACATCTGTAACAAAAATTCAGTCAATTCTAAGTCAAATTTTGTAACAATAAGCTATTGTGGAGTGTTCCATTGTGCAAACTTCTAGCTATGTGTTTGCTTGTGTTTGGGCTCTATGTGACAATTCGGAGTACAAATTGGATGACTCCCTACTTGCTTCTAACTACATAACCACATAATTATATGAACGATCTCTTACCTATAGCAGTCAACATCCAGACAATCATGTACGCATTGCATCCGATTGTGAGAATGCACATTATAAATGTTAGAGGATAGAATCGTCTGTTCGTTATTGGATTGGGGATGATGCATGATAAGAGGCAGTTAATTGGCCATGTGTACGCCCACCAGATTTTCATACCAACTGATCGGCCACGTGGGAGTGCAAATAATTTATCCGGCATTTCAATAGTTTTCTCATCATCTTCATTCCCTTCATATTAAACAAAGAATGCATTAGTTACGAATTTTATTTATGCAGATATTATTTGTAAGCTTACAGCTCTTGGAGTGTGTCAGATTAATGTTGGACGCATTTGACGAAGTATTATCGGGAACATTGACGACAAAAACACCTTTTCCGTTAATGTCTTCCTTTTTCAGGGGAAGTTTCGCTTTGGCACTGTTTTCCGGTGGGAGTGTGAGATCTATTTAAATTGTAATTGAAATTAACAGATGGATTATTCGTAGTTGATTAAGCCTCTTACCGTAGCGTGTTGAAAAGCAGCAGTTCAGTTTATCCTCAACGAATACTCTAATGTGTGGCATGAATCTGTTGTTGTTGAATGTGAGGAGATAGTACACAACTAAGAAGAACACCATAATGCAAGTATCCACAAATGTGATTTTTCCACCCCATGCGACAATAATCAAAATGATTGTGTTGAACATATAGATGAAACAATCCCTTGCGATTGGCCACCAATCTAATTGAATTGGCTGAGAAAGGTTATTTTTAATTAGTAGACGTTCACATGTATACTGTGATCAGGATTTGCTTACCTTATTAATAGCAAGCGCGGCCAAACCTGCAACGCCAAGGGTGTTGAACATAAGTGAACCGATAATTGTTCCAAGACCCATATCGGATTGTGTGATCAAGGTACTAATGGTGTTGGTGAAGAACTCCGGCATTGACGTTGCTGTTGCCATGAATGTAGCTGCTGCAACATCCTTGGAAACGTGCAAATCATCGCAAATGCATTCAACGGTGGGTAAGAAATAACTATTGCAAACCGTAGCCAGGAGAACAAAAAAGTAAACCGTCGCAAATACGTGCAGGACGATAAAGCCTTGCTTGAGTTGATTCTCTGAAAAGAAAGTTTGACAGTTCGATTAGAGGCTCGATTTTGTTTTCATAAGTCTCGGAAATGAAGGCAGAGGTCCTAACAGAGAAAAATTGGGGAAGATGGACTAAGATAGAAGAGTGGTCAGTTGTGTTGATAGTTTTCACTATACTGGTGATGTCGGACCATGTAGACAGAGAGGAGCTAATGAAGCTACCTAAGCTATGAAGGTTGTACTCAACTTTTACGAGAGCGATATTTGGTCTTAGAAATTTAAGGCACTTCTCAGCGTTTTTGGCAAATTCTGTTCAAGATTGAGTCAGAATCTGATGTGCTTACCATAACTTCACCCCCAGAAATTCCCTTTCTGAGTCTACTGTCATAAGCGAAGCCTTGAATTGGACTATAAGTAAAAGACTAGCTATTTTCCAAAAAATCGCAACTACTTATTGATACTCTCTCTCGCTTCCCATACCATTAAATCTGGTAAGTTCGATCTTAACTGAGGGGAATGATTGATATATGTGACGTCAGACCATGTAGACAAATTCAGAAGCTATCAGCCATATTTTATGTATTGAACGTGTGCAAACCAGTTCGAAATAGCAATAAATAATCTATTTAGAAAGAAATGGAAACGATCTCCCGCGTTGTATTGGCATAAATTTGTCTCAAATTTTTAATGCAAGCTACTCTGTATAAGTTATTGTTGCATGGTCCTTCTTCCGGTAACTCCCTTGGACACAAAATTGGGTATCAACTTGTGTTTATGTGATATAATTATGTCGCATTTTCGTTATCGTTGGAGAGGTGTCTTGGGAAGATAAATTGTCGTCTGGCTAGCATGACTTCGCCCGGTGCATACATAATACTAGCTTCTACAGCAACCACATGCGTTTTACCAATTTTTCTCTCTTAAATAAATGGAGTCTACAGTTAATGGCCAAGTTTGAGAAGCTAGCTAGCTCGGCGGGGAGTGAAAATCAGTTTTATTTTATACACAACGCCACGACAGCCGTCTCTACCCATCACTTCAAGTAATAAATTCTCTTATACTTACAGATCATCATCAATAAAACAAATTAGACATATATCGAAGTAGATACTTGCAACCCTTCGGGGCAAATTAATCCAAAAAAGGACAAGTACTCTCCTAAGCCTTTACAGAAATGTTTATCTTCAGCAAGAAAACAAACTGGTTGTAAGCCAGTAATGAAATGAATCATCTTAGTATACACCTCTTGGACATCAGTAAATATATTTTTTATTTATCAGTTTTTTCTTGTGCTAACGAGAAATCACTGAATCAATCACCGGATAATAATAGCACAATGAATCTAAGCAGGATCTAAGATCACAACTATTTCCGCTGTGATCGCCATTTCAATCTAACCTAAGCTAGAATTAGTCTATCGAATTCAATGGAGTTCGCATCGAAACCCATGTTTTAGTTAATCAGAAGAAGTCCATAGATCCAAAGATCAACATTTGAAATCAGTTAAAATATCTGACTTGTATCTCTTAATTTTATTTAGAATCTTTGAAAACCGGATTGATAGTGCCGAGTCCAAAATTCGAAATAACGTTATCGAAAAAAAAAATGGACGGACTTGTGCCGACATTTTAATTCTTGTTTAATCACGTTATGAAATATAATACGTAATCTACGTGATCTAGTGATTTAATCTCAACAACAGTGATTGCGCTTAGCGCTTCAGCAGTTCATGATTTGCAATTTTATAGACGTGCTATAGCTTTATCGAAGAGCTGAAGGAAATAGGGGAAGTGGACACATATTATGTTCTGCATACGGTTAGGTTAAAAAATAGTTGTTTTTTTTGTTGATCAACGTGACCTAGCAATTAATTATCCATTACCTTAAACAGAAGTGATACAAATTACATGTAGTGCTTATCAAAAGATATTTGTTGTTTAATTTGAACTAATTATTTACGAATAAAATCATACCTCTACACGTAAATGAGATGATTATCGACTATAACGGGGATTCCACAATTCAAGTGCCACTTGAAACAATTGCGAGGCAACTGGCAAAACAACAGGCCGTTTTGGATTGACATATATCCATCCCATGATTGCCCTTCGATTTGTTTAAAATAAATTTTTTTCTTAAATTTCTTGTTCATTTCGTTACCGAAGTTACTAATTATTGACAAAACTTCACATTGCTTTATATGGGTAGCTTCTCCCTATCTTCTCTATTTTCCAAAATACCTGGAAGTGTACTAAACTGCTCCATGGCATAAAGTGTTCAGAAAGGGAGTCAATCAAGTACGGTAGAGAAGATCCTTTCTGCACGCTATGCTAGGCAAACTTATACCTCTATAGTTTTCGAAGTTAAATGGGTCCTCTCAATTGATTATTTGTATGTGAACGGCTTTCACCTACAGAGAGATGGTGTATGCGCCTAACCACATCATCCTCAGTTGCCCCAAAGATTTCATATGACCACCAACGCCAGCATACTCTCGTCGGTAGAGAAAACCCTCTCCCAGATTGAGTAGAATTATCTACTATCTGTCTAGCATTTGGGTTCTCATCGTTGATTGGCACTCTATAGAACTGCTTTCTGCAAATTCTCAGCACCGATATCGACCACATGAGAATAAGTGGCGCAACAACAAAGTTAGACTTATGGCATTTGCGATTAATAATGAGATAATGAGATAAGTGAACAACAGTGAAACGAACTCCATTTTACCATTTTACACTGTAGTCGAACAATAGAATTCCCTGTCAACAATTCATCGATCATACTAGTAAAGATGTCCACTTAGGTTTTGCACATGTTAGAATTACGGATATCTCTTTTCCATTACTTTGAATTACGTTGCCTTTTTTTGGCAAAAGGAAATAAATCAATCGATTACTACCAATGGCACTGGTAGTACTATACTCGTACCATAAATTTTGTTTTCTTGATAAGAGTGTAGCCACAAATCAGATTTGTGCACACTTGTTGGCTACATAATAGTGATAAGCCCTATGAAGTGAAACTAATTTTGAAGGATGACTGATTATGGCCTTTAGGGTTCATCGCATTTTTTTTTGTCTTGTGCTGGTGTTACAGCTATCGGACGCCATTATCAAGATGCACGTGTTTCTCTCATTGTCAATTAGATACAGGGGATAAGGAAAACGTTAACTGAAACCGAATATACGCACACTTATAGATATACCTTGGTAACAGTGTAAAATAAAGGAAATACCAGTTACTTTAGATTACCTTGAAGTGTTCATGAGGCAAGGGTAATCTGGCAAATTGATAAGGTATTGCACATTCAATTAACTTTCGAGCTCAGTTTTTGCACACAATTTTCCAATGAAATTGTTTAAAGTTAACATTGACTTTGAGTTTTAATCTGAAATCATATTGCTGATGTGTATTTACAATATGATTGTCAAATTTATTGATTGTTTTCAGTTTCATATATGAATTGTATGCACGATAAGGTGGTTACTTGACTCTTCTATCAGTCAGATTTATGGCCACTTCTATGTAAGTTGCACTGAAATGTTTATCAGAAAATCGTTTCCAGTCGGATCAATAAGGTTAAAATATGATTTATCTTGAATGTTTTACGATACCGTAATGTGTTGGTATTACCCTGATAAAATTTGCTTTTATTGATATTTATTTACTTTCTTTCATATTTCACATATTCCGCTTGACGTTTTATAGCCAAATTACTGATGGCCATCAACTTCCTACTAACTTCAAATCAATGGCGTTGTGTGTGTTGTGTGAGACAACTAGTTTGAAGACACATTCTCCTACCGGCCAATTTACCATCAATCTAGCGATATCATGACAAATTAGCGTTTGGGGACCTTTTGTTTGAGATCGGTTTTACTTAGGCTCTTATTTATCAGGATGTTGCACAGCTTTGCTATTATAGAAGCAAGTGCCTATAGATATTATCCTTAATTTATGTAGATACTACTGCTAAGCTAGTTTATCTGCTTTCTGATTTCATCACTCAGACCTGACACATATACAAGAGACATTTAGCCCGGTTATCGTACTAGCTCAGCTCAAAATGCCTGTATCCAGCGGACCTAGAATTGTTTACAGAAAGACTCACTTCAGTACTAGAAGAGCTTTTCTACAGTCGCATATATTCTTGCTAAGCCAATTAAGAATAGTTATTCAGTTAACTTTGTAGTTTATGGGATGCATTACAATTTGCATTGTGATGTCCAATGGATTAATTAATTCCTATTCGTGAAACTATTTATTGCTTTAAGCACTTGACTTGGGTAGATAGTACTGGAATAAGCCAACTCCATTACGGTCCCAGATAGGTTTTTCTCCAGATGTCAAAGCCAGTGGACTAGCTGAGGAGTTGTTACTTGCTCTTCTACTCTTATACTTTATCTCTAAAGCACATCTGATACATAACTTAAATATATATATATATACTACGCTACAGCCCATAGAGGGCCAGGGCCTAGCTTCTCAGCAACCACTCTTGTTGTGCGTGCTATTGTTCTCTCACGAATGGAAGGGACCTACAGTTTTACACCGAATCCGAACGGACAAATTTGGGAGGCTTTTTCTAGACAGGAAATACTCTTTGAGCATTGTCAGTGACTCGAAAGAGGTGGGACCGTGAACATTATTTCGGTCGCACAGAGCAGGAATCGAACCTACGACGTCGAGGTTGGGGTCGACGCACGTACCCACAACGCCACGGGCCACCGCACATAACTTAAATCACTTACCGGAAAAGATTTCTGGAAATTCATCCAATGGGGATCCTACATCGTCCTCGCATACAGTTGAACGATTTTCTCGGGGGACAGCTAATAATGTGAAATGTCCTTCGATGTAGGTAATAACATCCCGTAAAACGTTTTCGTTGCTTCCTAAAATATAAAGAAAATATGTTAAAAAATGTTGACATGTAATATTTAAAATGGTGTTATTCAAATATTACTATTTTTGTGTTTTCTCGTGCACTCTGCTAACAAATTGAAACTAAAGAGAGCTTAACCATGCATTGATAGTACTGATAGCACTCGCGGTTAATAAGACCCTAAATGATGGATCTCTAGCCTGCAGGAAAGCACTAGGAAACAAATTAGCCTGTCTAAGAGTTACGGATCGATACCAAAGGAAGCACTCGAGGCTATCTTACCATATTCTACATATATTATGTACACTTGTCATTTGCTTCAGCATCAGAAACGTTTTACTGTATTAAAAGTTAAAGGCTGAAGTCGGAGAAATACAAATAATCGTTGAATCAAATTAGTTCAGTAGCGATTGAGGGAGTAGAACTAGCGAGACTAGTAGTGTATCATAGTTATTAATGAGCAACGTTTGGCCATTCCTCGACTAATGTAGAAGCTGTAGAAGCAATACTGCACACTCTTTGTAACTTTAGCGGATATGAATGGATAATCAAACTCTAGACATTCCGGGACGGAAAATAATACATCATACGAAAGAGGTATGTAAGCCAACTTAATAGCTGCTAAAGACCAAGCAACAGTTCTTAGTTTGCAGTTTTGCATGACAAAAGTTTTGGTTTTTGAATGTGTACTTGAAACACTTAGTCATTCAGAAATAATTCATCCACAATTTTGAAAAATTCCCACCAGAACTTATCACATCATGGGTATAACATTATAAACCAAAGAAATTCCGATTAGGATAGGTCGCGTTTATTATGGTGTCTGGGTTAGAAATAAGGCGTACTCTCTATTCTCAGATAAGGAGATAACATTTTACGATGTTGATTGTTGAACTTAACAGAGGAATTATTGTAGTGATGACTGTTAATTAAAGACATTAATAATTCATCATTCAATAATAAACATTCAATGAATGTCTGCTGTATCAAAACAGAAATGTTTTTGAAAACCCCATAAAAGTTTAATGGCGTAGGACAAGAAAAACAAAATAGAAAAAGATTATGGGGCAGGCAATTGTATTTGTAAGGTATTTTTTAATCATAGTATAATTGCTATGATTGAGAGGATGTCTCATTCAAAACAATTCCACTTTGAAGAAATAAAAAGATGACACTTTTGACAGTTATTTGACATTTGTGCCCCCAAGTGTTAGACAATTTATTGATTGTCCAATATTAAAAGACAAACAAAAACTCGTTAGTGTCTCAATCAATCAACCAGAAGCTTTAAAAATCGCTCACGTTTTGGAAATTCGGTCACGTTCAATGACAAGGTTTTCTTTTGGTCAGCGGATTGATGAATGAGTCAAATAACCACGTGTGGGCTGAAGCAAATTTGAGTTTAAATTTACATTTTTCATTGATTCAATTGCATTACAAAATGCAGAGAGCTGTGAGTGACAATAACAACAATTAAAATGTCTTGGCCGTTTAATTACAATGGGCAGCGGATGTTGTCCTTGACAGTCACAGTTGCTCAACGATTAACCTTTTGAATTAATAAAAACGGATAACTACTTGACAAGAGTTTATCAAAGCTATGAGGTGTTATTATGCCAAGGGATGTTTCCATTAAACCGCTTAAATCGGACTGCACTATTTACTTTAGTCTATCAATATCTGTAACGGATCTTTGAAGAGCTAAAGCATGTCTATTTAATATGTATATGGAATTGCATGTTTGAATTTTTTTTCCTTGACGCACAGTCGATAAGTTATAGAAATACTGTCACATTTCAATCAATGAGGCTGCACTACCAGAATATACAACTAGTATGTGTTTATTTTCACAAGGAACACACATAGTTCATAGGACTATTAACTGGAGGGACTAAAAGTAAGAAGTAAGAAGTAAAAAGGGAAAAAGGACGTGTTAATAATGTTATCAGTGTTCGATAGCCCTGATATTTTTCTGCGAAAGTATGTGTGAAATTAAATGAAAAAGTCAATGATACGACTTGACACGAATAGCAATAAATAATTATCAAAGCCATTCCGATAAGTTATATCTGACTGTTTTAATCCCGATTTTTTTAAAATTGGTCAACAGAGTCAAGCCTCATATCAAATATACGAATACGATGTACGATATTGAATAAATGAGAATATTTCTCAGACTAATTCAAGTCATTTATAATTAGAACGAACCGAATTTAGTTCAAGCCAAAATGTCAACAATCAAACAAACAGTAGAGTATTACTTAGGAAAATTGATATTACCGCCTTTGTTCATTTTTCGTTATTTTCTCGGACTTTTGGCGGACGATCCACGTTCAGTTAAACTTGTGTTTAATAGTGCGGGGGTTATGAAGACACTAGTGCTGTGTTATCTCACATAACAGTCGATTATCACAAATATGGTAAGTGAAGCTTATGATACAATTAAAAATTCGATTAGCCATCACAATTTATTACGTGATTTTCATCATTCCATGCACTTGGTCACATCTAATTTTTACAATTAACATGATGTTATGTGGCATTTAATTCGTTTGGAGAAATGATATCTCATTAATCTCTGCACTTTTCTAACATATTTTTCCACCGAGAGTATGTTTTTTTGTAAATATTTTTTTATACTCAACAGCACCTTGTGACAACACTTTCAGTTTCAGTTCTCGATATACGATTGAATTGGAACATTAAAAACACTCGTACACACGTAAGTTAATCTTACAAAAGCACAACAAAGAAAAATAGCAAAAATCTCTCACCCATTCCGCAGATCGTTAAACAAAACACAAAAAAATGTTCCCGTGTTGCTAAAACATCAACCGCTTTTTAAAACTTTTGGAATTTGTTCTCTACCGAAATTAGAAGCATACTGATAAGTATCCAAGTAAGGAACAAGTATATATTGAATTCAATTAATATCGAACGCCAATTACCTATCGCCAGACGCCGGGGAATTTTTGCCATGTAATGCCCGCAACCATGATTAGAAATAAGAAAAACAAAAACAACACAGATTCTAACTAATCTCTCTTATAAATATGCATTTAATTCAAAGGCACCGAGAAAACTTTATCTTACGATTATCAATCCGCCTTCAGATCAATTGAACGTACTCGCACAAGTGCGGCAGACCAACAGCGCGCACTATTCGCCCGATGGGTAATTTACTTTTGGCCGATCGGCAGTGCGACCGATGGGGCTTTTCCATTTTGGAAGAAAATAAAAACCAAAACAAAACCGAAAACATGTACGAAAAAGACCAAGTAGAAGTGTTCAAAAAATGGAAATTCCGAATGCCGTCTCAACGTCATAGTCCAACATTGCTGATCACTGGCCATGGTTGGATTTATTTGCCTTTTTTTTCTTCTCTTCGGCACTAGACAGGGCTTGAATGATGGTTAATTAATAATCGCGATGATAAATTATACTCGTATAGATCCAAGTAAACATATTTTCTAGAACAAATTCAGAGTTGAATTATGTGATTCATGTTGGGTACTGTGAGACGATGTTTGAATACATAACCGCAAAACCGCAGACCAAAGTTTGAGTTAATAAGAGCCGGCAGCAGCATTGCACCATCTCTAGTTCGTTGGAACTGGAAAGCTTATTAATGGATAAGTAAACAAAATCAACAGGTTTTCATATTTACTTGCTTTTGTTCAGTGGTAACTAAAATTACACACAATCTGAAACGTTTCTGTACGTAGCTTTGGACACGTGAGGAGGCTTGCATTAAAAAAATCAGTTGAGGTAATGCTAAAGCTGTATCAAAGAATACATACATTTATTTTTAGTGCTTATAGACTGGTCAAGAGAATGGAAAGGGGATAAATGTGTCTTATGATGGTAGGGTAAGCGACAAACAAAAATATTTGCGTATGATTGTATTTGAATGTTAATCGATTCGACTTATGGGCCTTAATAGGGCAATGTACTCTAACTGTGCCCTGTATTTAAAAGTTTGTCAACAACATGCCCTAGACAAAAAATACCAGCAAACTTCAAATCTTTAAAATAAAATATTCAAATGGAGACAAAATGCGTAGACTCACAAGATCAACCGAATTTTAAAGAGATATTCATATATTTTACAGGTGATATCGTTTATCGTCCTAAGACCTAAAATGAGTTCAAGTATTTAGCTTGAGTTCAACTCTATTGCATGACAAAAACCACCATATATTTGCATTAAATTTAAAGATCTTGCATCTGGTTTCCCACATGACTAAGCAGATGAGAAGTCCAATACTTAATACATCATTAAGAAATTCGCATTAGCAAGTTTGCAAAGTTGACTCTAATGCCAAAGGGATATGACTGCCACCACTTAGATGTGTTTACATTATGCTTACATCTTTAATTTTGGAAAATTTTATTGCATCATAGTTGTGTAAATACAAGATTCAGACAATTAATGAAATGCACGACACCCAATATACACATCTTAAGCTTCAATAGAATGCATTGCTCTAAAGAACTGAGTAAGATCCTAATATATACTTACCAAAACCGTAGTTAAAGAAGCATAACAAATTAGAGTTTCTTATTCAATCGTATTTACAATAATGAAACCATTTAATTTTTAAACGTGAAATCATTGAGCACACAATACCACTGAAAAAAAAATGCATCGGGCAATCCGGTTTTTTGGCACACGCCAATAAAAGTACATACTATGTAGGTACAATGACTTTGAACAACACGTGCAAAATGCGGTTTATTCGTTATATGGAATCATTATTTACTAACCATTGTAACGCAGCAATTCTCATAGCAGTGTAATCAAACTAAGATAGACTATGCAGTTTCTGCGATATTAGCTGGATACTGTTGAATATGTATTTCGTTTTTAACACCGTGGTATTTGGTGGATACTGTGGCCAAGAGTATCCCTCATGACTAGTATACCATATATAAATGATTATCGGTATACACTGTAAAAGAAATGACTGATAGGAAGAATTTCATTGTCTTGACTTTGGAATTAATCAAGGCATTGACATTATTGATGTAAACAAATTGGTGATGAGTACATTTTAATCTGAAAAAGTGATATGATCGTACACGGAGTACAGAGTACCTAAAAGCACGGTATCTTTGCGGAAAATTAAATAAGACTGTCTTACTTAAATACTTCATTTCTGGAAACATCCGTCAACATGTTACAGAGTATTCCAGTAACCATGATGGTCACTTTAATAACTGATTAAAGCCTCAAAACAACTGACGTTCAAAGTGTCCTTGAAGAGTTTTTGCTCTACCAAGACAATGTTGCGGGAGCAGGCTTGAAAACAGTTTGAAAACAACTGATCATCAGTAGGACCAGTATAGTAGTTAAAAACTAGATTGCTTCTGCTTATCCTGCCTATTTTACTGTCCAGCGATGAACGCTGGGGCATCGTCATGCAACAAAATTACGATATTGAAATTGAAGAAGATTTGATTTCAACAATAAAGCACAAAACAAGCCAAATTCCAAAACGCAGTTGGAAATGTAGATCAAAAACTCTCCTAAAACAATACGGGGGATTTTTCGATGTAACTGCACATGGAAAAAATAGGGATCAGGCAACATAGCCTTTCAAGCAAGACGTTGCTATTTTCTCGATCAATTGGCTTTTGGTATTGCCGCAACTCTGCTAAATGCATGTCGAACTTGTCATTTAAAGCTTAAATTGCTTGCCCATGATTGCCCATTAAGAAAATACGTGCTTTATTCGAGAGTTCAGTTTGTGATTGCTTTGCTATGAGTAAGCAGGCTTATATTGAAGTTGCAAATGGGCTTTAAAATCGTTATCGAAATCTGTTACATTCAGTTATTTTCAGGGGATTTTCTTTCGACTACTCTTGACGACATTATCAAAAACTCTTGCGCACAAGCAATCTGTCTAATCGGTATGAAACCAGAGAAAACTAGAAGCAAATTCAATAGACGACTCCCCCACCGTCTATCCTCTCTTATCGCCCGACTGATGTTCACTCAGTTTTTCACTTAAGTTACTTCCTGTTGATGAATCGACTGATGAAAGGGATTATTTGTATTCCTCGTGTATATACATCCATAGTTCTGCACTCATAATGTCGAGTTCGCATCTATTCTGTTAAGAACCTTGTGATAAGAATTATACACCTTCTGATGCACATAAGTTATAAGTATTATAAATAAAGTAAACAATTAAGTTTATGCGTTTACCTGAAGAGAGTTGCTAATAAATCCTCTGAACATTTATTATATTTACTATGAACCATTTGCAAATGTAAATTTAAATAAAATTCCCTTCATTGGTGTAAACTCACGGGTTTGACTAATTAAAAAAACGTGCTTGCAGTCCGAAGTTAACTTAAAAGGATTTTAAAATGAAAGTGTTTTTCTTAGTTATTTATAAGTACCATAAGATGTCTTGGAAAGCTTAAAGGACGAGAAGCGAAATAAGTAGTAAACACAAAGACTTTATTTCAAGTATAATCTTCGTTGTAGTTACTATTATATGTAGTAGGTATCAGTATTATACTTATTTAAGCCGCTGCACTGTAATGTTCCTGTTGGACTTATCTTTACAACTAGCTTACAAAAATTTACGAATGTCGGATGGAGATTTGACGAGGTTACAACAGTAATATCAGAGCTAAAGTTCAAATAAGCTGTCTATGCGGCCGCACTCATCGGGCGGAAGTTCAATTGTTGGATATTGTTGAAGGAAGTAGGCACAACGGGTGAAATCTAAGTTTCGCTTGTACCCCTTTACCGTTATGTAGAAAGATAAGTGTCCTACGCATCACATACAAAATTCTTTCTGCCGTTTTGTGTCTCATACATCAGAGTGCCTTTAGGCTCGAGATGTCTACAATAGACCTGATCTTCACACTATGGCAGACCCCGAAAAATAATAAGATATGAAGATCGATGCCCACCACCTATTCGTCAGCGAGCATAGACACGAGCTATACAACGTCAGATTTGACATTCATGGCAAACTTGTTAAAAGACGCACGATGCATGATCTTAACAAAGTTCGTCGAATTGCTAGCATATGCGGACGACATTTTCGTGATTGGTCTAACTCAACGCGTCGTCATTGAGTTTTTTGCTGGCAAGAAGATGGAAGCGGCTAAAATAGATCTGAATGAAAGCAAAACGATTGCCCTCAAGGACATACAATATTTACGTATTGCACTGAGCGTCAATGCGCCAGGTGGGTATGGGTACTTCGTCTATAGTTTTGCCAATATCTGTTTCTTCATGTCTTTAGAGGTACTGAACACTGTACAGCGCCATGAGTTCAGTCGGTTGTCAATTGTTGAACCGTCTAAGGTAGCTAGGCTAAGTAGAGTTTATGGGCAACATATCCGAATTAGTTTGGCAACGATACAGAGGATGCACGGTTTTGTGTTAAGCATTAAAACGAAAACTTTGTCCTTCACTGCAGTGATTCTCTGGCACAAGTGAATAGCGACCACTACACTTGATTGAGAATATTACAGTTAACACTCAGCAACTGCTGCCCATCATACTGAGATATCGGGCTGCACCATGGTGCGTATGTGTCTTGTCTTATTGACCGGTATCAGCTTTGATTCCATAGTTTCAAAATTTAAGTTTCTTATTTTTGATAGGTGTATTTGTTATGAACTCTTCCTGACTTGGAAATGGTAGCTAAAGGGTCTTTCAAGAAATTCCCCATACCTCATAGTTAATTTAGAGTAGTACTAGCAACGCCACATGTACTTCAAGTCCAATCATAAGATTGGTTGGAACTCTGCATAAAGGGGGTTGATTATTTAATCTAGAAGGAGGACCTGGATTCAATATCTACTGGTTCTCGGGAAGAATGCTAAAACTTTCGTCAATTTAAGATCTTATTAAGCAATGTACACAATTACTCACTTACACGATCTCTTCTGCTATCGTGCGTTTCTTACTTAGTCACATGATTTTGTAGACCCCCATTCAATTGTTCATTGAATTTATTCGTTTATTGAAGCAAATCTGTAGGTAAAGTCGCATTTATAAAAAGCGACTGATATAAATCACAAATGGAAGTATCTTCCTCTCGGTAGGTCGTTATCACTCCAAAGCTCTTATCAGGCTGTAAAATAAAACCGTCAAATAAACCAGTCATAGACTCCCCAGCCTGAGGAAGTAAACATTACAAGCGGTAAAAGGCAGTCAAAAAATAAAAATAAAGAGTAGAAACAGAAACCAAAATAATAATCGCATGTTGAAAGCTTATTGGCCCATTTTTTCCGTTTTAAGGGCAATTAAAATTGCTTGGGTATGATTAATATGGTTAATCGGAGTTTGCTGCGTTAGTTTTACGATATGACATATCAATTCCCGGAGCAACTGCCTTTAATTATTTCCCTTGACATTTGGCTATCGCTTTGTTGGCTTAAGACTTCGAAACTCAATTAAACTTATCACAGGGGAAGTAATTCTTGTGAATGAAAAAATGTGATAACACCTTGAAATTAGTAGACCCGAATTGTTAAGGCGTGAGCCTACAATCTTGGTGAGCTTCTGCGAGACATTTTGTTGAAAACAGAAGACTTTGTTTAAGAGTTCTTGTTGGTGAGATAGTTCACAGAACAATAAGACTGTTTGTAGCACTTCTTGTTTGCCAAGGAAATGATTCCAATAAAGTATGCGATACAACTAGTTATTCTTTATGTTATTTTTGTGAACGAGCCTCCAAGTTCTGATATCACATTTTGTTAAGATGTAACGACTGCAGGTGACTCAAAAAGGAAGCGCATGTTTAGCATCGGAGTTTCACAAAATATTGACGTAGTGTAAACTATGATGACCTAGAGTCAGGTAAAGGTTTGGGTAATGTCGATAAACAAATTAGCACAACATTATTTGTCGTCCAAGCCTACTTTGTCACTGAAAGTGAAGTTCGATTCCAGAATCGTAAACTCTTATTTTCATCGCACCATCTCTATCAAGTCGAGAAGCTAACCTTGACAAAATTTACCAGTGCCATTATCTACATATCTATATTTTTTTCATTTTGGGAGATATATTAGAAATTTATATATATGTATGCTACAGCAACATAACTTCATTCCTCTTCCAAAAGTCCGAAACTCATTAGGAACCCGATCGTATTGTGAACACGCAAGCCATTTTGGTTGAATGGACTACCTCCTCAAACTTCCTCCACTGTATGATAGTCACATGTCAATCTTCGCCGGCCAAATATGAACTTCTAGGTTTCACCCACTCATGAGTGTTTGCTGTGGAAACTAGACAAGTCTTTCCGTGGGCTACAGCTCTTGATTGATATTTTTTTTAAATTAGTCACGTCACTGGTACGTCATTTGGTAAAGTTTACTTTATCTATCATAACCCGTAGCGAGAAAAACAAATTGGTAAACAAATTAAGCGCAGATGTAGACAAATTTATCTGGTGCCAACAAACCGAATCCCGCCATAAAAAAATCATGCCTTTATCAGAGGAAATGCGACTCGATAAGACATTTAATTCTTGATATCATATCAGATGTGTCTATGGTAACATAGCCATCCCTTACAAACTGTCTGGTTGATGTCGATTATAAGCAATTTACTGACACTTAATGATTTCTGTGGATATCATTTGTGTGTATGCTAGCAAATAAATGTACACAAGTGTTTCGAACACTTAACTTAACCTCTTCGATTCTTACAGTTATTCAGGAATTTTTTGACAGTTAATCATGAACCAAGGAACTCTGCAATCGGTACAGCATGCGAATGGTACTTTCTGATTGGTCCGTAAAAATGTTAAAAGAAACGCCTTCAGAAGAGTGGGGAGAGATAAACGTTGCCTTTAATGGTCGATTTCTGATATATACTGCGTATAACAATAGAAACGGATACGAGGAAGTAAATTGTTTGAATATCCATTACTTTTGGTTCACAGGAACATTTTTTCGACCGATCGGACGAAAAATGTAATCCACTTTCGAAAAGTCCTTAAAATTTTGTAGACAAGGTCATTGTCATCTGATTAGGAGTCATTTTTCTGGTCAGTGCATTCACCTTTCAAAGCTTGAGCATTTCATGCTTTTTGATAGATAACAAAATGTTACGTATACGACAGAGTAACTCAACATTCAGGTCGTTTTTATGAAACCAAAAAACCAGCGAAGTTAGAAAAATTTTAAATATGAATGTGATGATTCTCTTGGGCACGGAGAAAAAAGTTAACGCAGTGATTTTGTAGTACTACGATTCCAGACTCTTCATGGTTCTGTTGCACCAAAGACATTATATAGACAGTAGATTGCAGTAGAAGTAAAAATATGGTATATAGATATAGATTCTTTGGTGTAACCATCGAAAAGTGATTACATCGTTAAATCAAAAACAAAAAGACCCACATTTGGTAAGATCTCTGTGTTTAACACATGGAAATAAGTCAGATTGTTTCCAGAGAGAAAACATCCGTTAATATGCAGTTATTACAAAACGATCAATGTATCCGACGGCTTAAGAAACTGGATCTGGATAATTGTAAACCGATTTTAGCAGCAAATTGGCTTTTCCACCTCTAATTTCGTGAAGATTAATGAACTAACATACTGTACAAAAAATGTATTCACTTTAGTTGATTCTTAGAAACCCATTCCATAATTATTACTCACTGTCAGATTCTTGCCGTTTAGCCTTTTATTTTGAAATGTAAAATCCCGACAATAAGAGGGGTTTTCTTCAGTCATTTGTGTGTTTTTTTTTCATTTGCCAAGAATTAATTGCTACAATTGTAAATCTACTCAAACGTTCCCCGTTTGAACTTTTAAATGTACACTCATTCGAAATTAATATTCTAGAGGTGTTCGAAATGAATTGTGTATAGCGGACGGGGTAAGATTTGCTCCACATATTTTGTAATAAGTTCAAAAGCGGTAAGTCAGAGGTTTTTTTTTATTAAATAATTTATTTTTCGGAAAAGTTGGGTGTGTATGTAAATGTGAAAGTATATAATAAAATAGGAATGTAACAACTAGCCAACTTACGAATCAGTTGGAAAAGCTTCACGCTGATGTTGACTTCCAGCAGCAACGTCAGCTGTTTTCAAAATCAGACCTGGTGTCCGCTGATGGATTATGTTAATTTAAGGCGGAGTCAATTGTATATTTACTCGCGGCCAAAGAATAATGGAATTTTGTAAAAATGTGAAAAAATAGTGGCATATCATTCTATATGTAGCAAAAGGGTACGCAAATTAAATCACTGATGAATGACATGTACAAGGAACAGTTGGCACGCCTCTTTTGCCCACGTGGAATTAACTGATTAGCTAATAATTAACGTTTGGGACAGCCTAAGACCTAAAGCAAAAGAAGTAGACTGTTATACTCTCCAGAAATGGACATGCGTAAGGAATACGCGCATTGTAAGCATTGACTGTATTGAAGCAGTTTGCAGTTAAAAAAAGCATAACTCTCTAGATAAAACGTGGACCACTAATGTGCAGACCACTAATGGATACCTCCGAGGCTGTTTTAGGAAAAACATAAATAAGTAATAAGTAGTCACGCAACAGAAGACGTCCTCATACAAGATGGCGCACACAAGTGGAAAAAGTGTGCGCAGCTGGAGGCAGCTGGCGAAAGATCGTGCTAGCTGCAGAGGCATGTTGGTTGAGGCCCAGGTCCGCCCCGGACTGTAGCACCAATCAAAGAAAAAGAAGAATTAACAGACTTCTTGTCTATCCTTGATAGTGCCTTTTGTTTGAAGAGTCTCGAAATAGTGTCTAGCGACTATCTTCAAGAAAAGCACAAAAACATCTTACGCAACGGTACTTGAAAGCAGACTCTCAAAAAAAGTACAAATGTGTATTTATCAGATAAAATTGTCAGCGACATTTCCTACTTGCTAACGTTTCACTTGAAGGACAATAAGTAGTGTTGAATGACAAGGTCATCAAATAAATACGTCAGAGAACATGTACCTAACTTACATACACCATAGCTGGGAAACCACTTGAAGTAGGCATTTGTTGAAAAATAAAAGTGAATCCGACCATGCATACTAGGCTGAAATATTTTCAGGATACCTCTCTATTGATGCTCTTTGTCAATTCAAGCTCGAATGGGATTATTTGCATAAGCCCATTCTCTTGCCAATCGGCACAATTAAACAGACGCGGGTACGGATTTGTCCACTCTTGAATCCTTTTTCGAAAACGAGCATTTAATTACTGCATGCCTTTTTGATACCAAAGCGATTATAGTTTGCCGACACTGGCAACTAAGCACGTAACACTTTCACCTCCTCCAACAGAACTATCGTCAGCAAAAATACCACCGCCTGGTGCGGGTTTCCTACAAAGGTCAGTGACCGAGGAAACTAACACGAAATGTTACAAACATTATTTCAAAGATTAAACTAGATCCCGATCGGTGTAATAAGCAGCTTTTATTGAATGGATGACATTTCCCACACAGAGGAGATATATTTAGTGTCAATACAAGAATATTGCGCCAGAAGTCTAGGAATTATGTCCGACGATTTTCGTAGAAGGCGCAACAAACTTACTGACGATTTACTGCAATTACTAGAAAGTAAGCTCGTTGTTTGCGCGGGAAAATTAATGTATCCTTCCTTCCACTCTGTAGACATCCACCTGAAGGACACTACTCTACGTGGTATAATAAACCGCACAGAGTGCAGATCCTGCAAATGGAATTCCAATCACTATACCAAAGCAAGTACAAATTTTGAGCCCTTTGCGTGTTCCGATTGAGACTTCAGGGACTAGTCGAATCTTTCATATCCTTATTCAAGTAAGTTACTTTTAGTCAAAATGCATCTTGGATTGAAGAGGTGACATTCAATTTGAAATATTTATTATATTGTAACTGCAAGGCAGGGAAACCATACGGCATTCTGTTGCTATACTTATATTTTCACGGTCATTCACTTCATAGATTACATTGTTATCTACCACAACTAAACTATTACTAAATTTCACTGATATACCATTTTATTGCACCTTGTAATGGTGGTGTAATAAATCTGAACATACATTTCCCAAACCATGGTCACGTAGAATAAAAAGAAAATATGTATGATCTGAAATATTTACCATCTATGTCAATGTCGCCGGTTGCCGATTGTGTGATTGCAAAAATTAATAACACACAAAAGCCAATTTTTTTTGTCACCATTATGCCTTCAAAACTCTAACCGCAAGAAATTAGTCGAAATCGAAACACGCACAATAATTTTTCTTTTCACTTATATTTCAGCTAAAATCGATACAGCCATTAATATCAAACACTTCCTTCATGTACATTCAGACTCGTGAATGCGGATCTTTTCAGGGAAGAAAAATAACAAAATCAACGGAAAAAAAACAAAAAACAACAAAATAAAGGAGCAAATAGGAAAATCCGTCCGAACACGAAGAAAGAGTTTCGTTTACTAACTGGAGGGAATCGACAACGGTCTTAATAATATCTATACACCTTAATATGTTTTTTTTTTTTGCTATATTATTTATATCTGTATTTATGTTATTTTGTTATAACATTGGGTTAATAATTTGATAAGGAATCTCACTTTAGCGGCGAGAGATTGATAATGCTGTGCGTGTAGGTTTTCCTAGCACTTGATTTTGTTTATATATCTATATTTTGTTGTGTTGATTTATGATAATTTTTGAATGTGTATCAGTAAGCCATTTGTGCCAGAAGGAGAACGAAAATGTTTTATTTTCAATCAAGACAACCGGGTAATCACTTTATCGCCCCTTTCAGCAGAAACTGACACTTAGTTCTATTCGCACCATCAAGGTGGTAAAAAGGTGGGTGCTGGCTTTTCTTTGCAAAAATTTTCGGGGGGTTCACATTTGATTAGATACACAGTGGCTCTTAACAGTTAAGACTTAACATGTCTTATCTGTTTTTACTTATTTATACCTGGTTAATAGTGTTGGTAGTTTAGGAAAAGACAATCCATAGACAGATCTGCTATTTGTTTATCAAATTGACGCTGATACTGTAGGCGGTAAGACCATTGACGAACTTGTCCTTACTTGTCAGCTGAGAGTGAAGTGGACGATTTTCACAAATTCAGACATCATTCAGACATCAAGGCAATTGCATTGACGTAAAAAAGACACAACCGCCGGACGATAAAAAGTTAATCAAAGAAATAAAATCAGTTATTTATTATTGTTATCGCATGTGCATAGGTCTAGTAAATGACACACGCTTTATTGTGAATCCTCTTACATGTGGAAATAGATAAAACTCGAAGCTCTTAAGGTTGTTTTTGTTTTATCTTAACGATAATTGTTGAGGCCATCGAGTGTCTTCATCGTTTATTGAAGCATTTATGAACAGTTTCCGCCGCTCGCAAGAGAAGAAGGATATGAAGCAACTTGGTATGTGCCACTAAAGCCAATGGTCGGACCAGTAGGTGAGACTTATTGGTTGAATCAAATGTTGTTCTATGATGGCATACATCGAAACTATTATATTACTCGTGCTCCTTGATATATCTTGCAGTCTTTATATGATTATCGAAATAGTTTAGCCAGGTGGTAGTAGACGAGGGAGAGTCTGCATTTGGTCTAGGCATCCCTAATGTGGCAGAGACGAAAAAACAGTAAACACAGATTCTGCTCGCCCACTGCGAGTACCTAGAATGCATTGTAAATCTGGGGGATTTGATTAGGGTTGTGGTGCAAAACACTCTGCCTACGAATAATTGGAACCAGAGTGATTTTCCATCTTTACGTTGTTCTGGGGCTGAGTACGGTTGCGGTTTGGGAGAATGTCTATTTATCTCTTCCGAGACTCGGACTACACCGGAAAAAAAAGAGGTAATTTGCCAACATCTATTCTTTAAAAACCCTTATGAAGCTCACCCTCCGTGAGCATATAGATACGTGGCTCGGAGGATGATTAGTCTGCCTTACCTGTGTGTTACGGTGCTGGGAAGGCAGGGGGTGGGGTAGGCAAGGAGGTCTCTCATTGTAAAAATCCATCAAACTTCAAAAAAGGCAACAAAAAACAAAGAACACTGATAAGTCAAAAAGAATCAGCATCAGCACCTTATAACTGCCTCCGAGTCCGAAGCAGATCAGAGTCCCTAAGCCCAACAAACCAAATAATTCGGTCTCGTACGGACTAGCGTCGTGGAGTTAAAGCTGAAATTGCAGCGTCAAGAGTGTTAATCATTATTTCCAAGGACTTGCGTCAGTTGACCTTGCAACAGCCATGCTTCTAGCTGCCCCAAACATTGCGGCAATAGTAGACAGAGCGGATTCTGATGGAAATTATACCATTAGACAAATGGAGGAAGCTGGGGCCAAGAAAAATCTAGCTTCTACAATAGTGACCGCGAGAGGTACTCAGTAGACCAAATCAACCCATCGTTACGGATAGCAGCAATTAAATTCCCAATAGTTCTCTATAAAGTAAAAAAACGTTCGCACATCTCTTGCCGAGATATCCGAACAGTTTCGAGTTCGCCTGCGTTGGGTACCAGACCACAGACAAATTATGAGAAACTGCGAAGCTGACAAAACTCTAAAATTGCCACCACACTGCTAAATGACTGAACCTTCTGGCAATCAAATCGCTATTGGACTTAACCGATAAATAGGGTTGGCTGTCGTAGTAATCACACCTTCCCAACTCCTATTTTGCGTAAGCCCATGTGGCAGTACATCGGGCCTACTTTAGCCTAAGTACCCTAAGACACTTATCATCAACCTACCAAATTCCTATGTTGTTCTAGATGAAAATCATACGTATGACTACCCTTCATTCCCAAATGCTTTAAACACATACAGAACCATAGGTTGAACGCAGAACATTTCGCGCGAAGAGACAATGGGGTTCATCTGCTCTTGAGATTTCGTGATGAATTTGAAGGTGTCCTATAACTGCTGCTGAAATTAAATTTATTCTTGCTTGCTCCTCCTTCTCATCCATGTAGCATTCACCGAAGTCCGTGTTCGATAACCTACAGGTATCAATTTCCGCCCATCTACGGTGGGTGTTGTCGCAGTCAAAAGATCAAGAGAGGAAAAAGGAGAGAGATTTTATAGGATAACCAAAGAGTGAGTGCTCTTGTTGTGATCGAGACGCCATGTGAAGCAGGTGTGCTTCAGTGTCTTTGATGGCGTTTGTCAGTAGCAATGTTTTTACTGCCTTCAGTATGGAATGGGTTGTTTTCTGATTCCATGGTATACCAGTAGCAGTGCCAGGCAAAAGAGTTCCATGAACATTGAGTAGGAGAGCAGCCTTTTCGACAGTTGTAATTTGAAACGAATAGACATATCTATCTATCTACCTACTAGTGCTACTTGGTGAAAGGGAGGTCAAAGAAATCACGGCATTCTCGGTTCTCAAAGGTAGATAATGCAGTTCTTTTGATATTATCTGGACTAGTTCTGCGATTGAAACATGTAGCAAATCCATTGCCCGCATTGGATGCGTTTTGAAATACCACGTTTTGCAAAAAACAAAAAATGGTCTGGTTTTACACAACTTTATCCGATTTATCATGATTACTTTATGTCTTTTTCTGTTCCGTTTATTTTATCTTTAGATGATTTTCTAAACTATTTTATCAGTTTAAATACTTTCACTGCTAATAGACTACTTAAAATACTGCTTTCTAGACTTAAACTGAAGTGGTTTGTATTTGCGTCATCCTACACGAGTAAAGTTCACATAAGACACACTTATATACCATATATTGTTTGAGAAGGTGAGCTAATTGATTTGAAATAAAATTGCACAAATTACAAATCACCCATTGTTCATAAATATTTAATTCATCAATTGCATGGGCTTAGATTATTTTATTTAATTGGTTGTTCAGCAGTCTATTGGACTAAGTACATCCCTTAAGCGGCGTAGTTAATTGGTTATTCGTTAACAATAGTTACATTTGGCAAAATTCCCGAGCAACTATATGGGATAATATGTATTACTTGCATTTCTTATATACGCTAGTTATTTTGACCCAAATGTCACAAACAGAACTTATCTCAACGAAATACCAAAGAACTCTTCTTACGCAAACATTTTCTACATTACTCTGCGCTGTTAGAGTACATCAGGATCAGTCAGTGTCGTATACAGTCACATTGCCCAGGCAGACGCGGTGTTAAATTTGGAAGCGAACATCACTTCTGGAAACTAGTGATTTTTGCTGGCAATCAATTAAGCAAAAGTAAATGGTTGAAGGGTGAAGCAGTTATTATGGTCCCTTGGTATCATTTCTGTGCAGTCGTTGCTTGTATGTTATTACTGCGATTGATATTGGTGCTGATGATCGTGCGAGGTCTCTGACTAACTGACTAAGGTTAAGCTACCCATGGTGATGTTCTGACCAACGCGTTCATTTTTTTCTAGTTTATCACCAGACTAGTTCCTTTTTCTTCTACACCGAGCCATTGCGCAACAGAGGACGTCCTCGCACTAGATGGCGCACACAAGTGGAAAAGGACCTCAACCAACTTGGTCATCGATCTTGTATTGATCGTCTCCATCTCTCGACTTTATAAAATGACGGCTTCTTACAGTTACTAAATTACCTTACCACTTGATGGCAAAGAACCTTTAAAACAAAAAAGTCAAAGATGTAAGTTATTAGCTTGAGCGCAGCTACTTTTTATGACTGTATTTCCTTATAAATTTGGCGCTGTGCAGCTGATTTTCCGTGTGCATTCAGTTTGCTATTGCTTATATCTTACATCAAGGCAGCCAATTGGAGATGGTTGGGGATATCAGACTCTGCAACGTTTAGGATCACAAGTGGGATTAAAAGAAGAAAGTCTTCAGGAAGCAAAAGAGTGTCCAGTCAGACCAGTTGAATCAATAAGATCCGAGTCACAGCCAAATTGGGTTTTTTTTCTAAACACACTCGCACGCTGAACGATGAATTGGTGACGCTGAACCAATTGACGGTCAAACTTTCGAGGCAAACCATCGACTCTCCAGATGCGATCTCTTCAAGGAGGATGAAATTTACGTAAATACTTCGCTTGTAATCGAAACAGATTTGACATTTTTATTAAACGTCAACTGAGACAACCAGTACCCACTACGAACAACCACGTACTTCACCGAATTTTTCACAATGAGCTTAATAGTTCCGACAGCAGACCTTTATAACCCCAGTTATGGTATCTAAACATCACCCATTGCTGATTGAGTTCTTATCGAACACCCACATCACGCATATAGCTGTACAGACTTAGCACTTTGTCAATAGATGTACGTATCTGTGCGTAGAAAGTATGTGAGTTTACGCTTAGTATCAACACTCTTAATTAATTGCGAATGCAGCGAAAGAACATTTTGAATTTTTTCATTTATTTGCTTTATTTATTATTCTTACAACTTAAAATGATGCATGACAACATATTTTTACTATAAGTTCTCAGGGGAGAGAAAAGTCGAGCTTGGTGTCAAAGCCAAGATAGAACTTTTCAACTCTACATTTTTTCCATCTCTCACCCATGGCCATGCATTTTGTTAATAACGAAGAGAATGAGATCCCGAATACAAACTGCCGAGATGAAATTTCTTTGTGCTGCTGGGAGAGTAACTCGGTGGGATGTCGGATGTCGAGGATTTCTTATCCGAACAAAAAGGGCCATGCTTCGATAGTTTGGTCACGTGTAACAAATGGCCTGATCATCACGAATTCCGAGACGTTCATTAAATGCGACTCCGTCAGGAAGTTGGCCCCTTGGCAAACCTAGGACGAGGTTACCAAGTCTACGACCTACAAAAAAAGGGAAGAAGAAATCCAGGATAATGATGCCAAAGATAGTCCTGGCAGAGACGCATGTACTTACAAAGAAGACAAGATAAGTATGTGAGCACGTACAATAATCTCTCTTGTAAGATTTGTTGTGCATTTTTTGACTTTTTTCTGATTTTGAATGGTAGACACGTATAGTCATACCGTTTCAGCAATCCTCGGAGGGAAATCAATCATGTGTTCGCTTCCTTTATAGATAAGGTGCATATGGATATTGGACTATAGACTTTTTAAAATAGCGATCTCTAACATTTTATTCTTAGAGATAATTCGAGCGTGTGTTGAAGTGTGATAACATTAAAACAATTTCTTTCCGATTAAGTCCCTAAAGACTTTGTTTCACATTATCATGCATGACATTTGGCTATTTTGGTCTTTATCTTCCTTTAAGTATTTTTTTTTCTTTTCATAACTTTTGCATTGGGTTCAAGGGAGTGCTTCATTCCATGGTTTTTGCACGAGCAAAAAACCGAAGTCTGATGTGGGTGTTAACGATAAGATTCGACAAGAATTTTACTTGAAAACAAAAAAAAAATGACGTTTCCGTAGATAAATTGAATTTTACCACAAACAGATTGAGATTGTGCAATCAAAAAATATAACTACTGCAATCGATCCATAGTAAGATATCAAAAAATCGCCATATTTTAAATATTACGTAAATGTATGCTTTTAACATCGTGAATCAATGTCATATGCGAAAAGACATGCTTTCCGAAGACGAGATCGTGACCGAATTTTTAGTACAAAGAAGAAGTTTCCAACAGTGCTGGATCGGTTCACACAAACAACAAGTTTCCAACTGTGCTGGATCGGTTTACATAGACCAATTAAAACATACATATCCAAAAAGGCTTGAAAGCAATTTCGAAGTTTAGCATGCCCGTCGATTGGAATCTTAGTACCGTTTGCCCTAACCAAAAGAGAGGAGACCCCTTTAACTGCGCCAGCTACGTGGGATAAGTCTCCTTAACAGATCTTCTCTGCCGTTGTGTGTGAGCGCCTAAAACCATTCGTCAACAACGTGATAGGTCCTTATCAGTGCGGTTTCAGGTCCGGGAAATCCACGATCGATCAAATCTTCACATTAGCGCAGATCCTCGATAAAACCCAAGAGATGCAGATCGACACCCACCACCTATTTGTCGACTTTAAGGCCGCATACGACAGTGTGCATAAAGACGAGATATAAAACACTATGTCTGGTTTTGACATTCCTGTCAAACCTTCAATGTCTAAACAGGTCTTAGGCAAGGTGACGCGCTGTCATGTGATTATTTCAACATTGCACTTGAGAAGGTCGTGCAAAACTCACACGCCATTATTAGAGCCACGATCTTCTGAAAGTCCGTTCAACTGCTAGCATACACGGACGACATTGACGTGATTGGCCGAACTCAGCGAGCCGTCAATGAAGCGTTTGCTTGTATTGAAACGGAGGCAGCAAAAATGGGTTTAGCGGTGAATGAGGACAAACAAAGTATATGCTCTCTTCAAGAAAGGACACACAACATCGACGACTCGGTTGTCACCATAGGCAGGTACAACATCGTGATAGTAAAGGACTTCAGCTCCCTTGGCTCCCAAGTTAATAGTACGGACAACATCAGTACCGAGATTAAGCGCAGAATAACTCTTGCCAACCGTTGTTTCTTTGGGCTCAAGAGGCAATTGAGTAGTAGAGCCCTCTCTCGAAAGACCAAGCTCACATTATATAAGACCTTGATCATTCCTGTCCTGCTGTATGGCGTGAAAGGCTGGACTATCTCAAGAGCAGATGAAGACGCACTTGGTCTCTTCGAGAGAAAAGTTCTGTTTTCAATCTTTGGTCCTGTTTGCATTGAAGGTTTCGGGAGAAGAAGTTCCAACCACGAACTGTGCGCGCTGTACAGCGACATGAGTCTTGTCAGGCGCCTACGGATGGCCATGTAGAGCGCATGGACAACACTGCTCAATCCCGAAGAGTCTTCGACTCCGAACCAGTGGGACAACGCAATAGAGGACGACCACGAAACCGATGGCGCACTCAAGTGGAGAAGGAGCTAAACCAACTTGGAGTGCGAAATCGAAGGCAACTGGCTGAGGATCGTGCCAGCTGGAGAGGATTGTTGACCGAGGCCCAGGTTCACCCCGGACTGTAGTGCCACAAGAAGAAGAAGAAGAACACGGTTTGGAAATAAAATATTTTTAATTTTTTTATACGATTTAAAATTTGTTTGTGCTTACATTGTTTTTTGTGAAATTTATTTTTTGCAAAGTATGTTCATATCACAAATTTAAGGGAATTCCCTTTTTGCACGTACGAGCAAGTTTACTGGTCAGAGCAATTGAAACGTGTTGATATTTTGTTAATTATCAATGCCATCATACTTGTTCTTAAAAATCCTTTTTTCCCTAATTTTAATGGGCTTTAGAGATTAGGAACCAATCACCTATTTTTGCATACCTTCAATGTCTTTTTTACACGGTTTTTTCTTGAACCAATCTACCGTCTAAAAACAGAATTGGGTGTATATAAATAAGTGCAATCGATCCTACGCCATACTCTAGCCCATCAGGCTTTGTGACAATGGGCAGCCAGGCAGCTTGTGGTCACCTTGGCATGGGTCCGCAAAGGCGTCGACTTCCTATTGAAGTCGCATTTAAGGTACGCCTCGGCATTTGTGATGATAAGGACATTTGTACCCAAATATTGAAGCATAGCCCTTTTTGTTAATCTGCCCAACATTGAGTTCCTCCCGTACATCCGAATATCTATTCACATTGTATTCGCGATCTTTCTTTTCGTCATTAGTTATATTTTAACTCCTGTCTAGAAAGATAATAGATGACTTACCCTCAATTCTCCCAATGTAAAA
Organism: Eristalis arbustorum; assembly: GCA_916610145.1. Lineage (NCBI taxonomy): Eukaryota > Metazoa > Arthropoda > Insecta > Diptera > Syrphidae > Eristalis > Eristalis arbustorum. The sequence continues at coordinate 51,104,988 of OU744320.1, read as the reverse complement.
CATTTCTCACTTCAGCTGCGCTGCAACTTCAAATCAATATATGTAATGAAATGGAGAGGTGACAGTTCTTCAGTAGTTTGAGTATAGCGATTGGATGGAGGACCACCAATCTCATACTCCTGCAGACCAATCCAGAGTTTACTTCGGGGCACTGGGTCGCATGTATTCTCCAAATACTGTAGATTGTAGATTGGTTTGGCATACTCCCAAGCCTTCTCTAGTACCATTCTTAAAGTGAAAATCTGGTAGGTTGCGGAAGTCTAACATTTTAAGAACAAATGGAACAAAAACCGCACTCTTCATCCCAGTAGTTGGATCCATCTTCACTTGTTCGCTGCGCTGCCAAACTTAATGACGTGAAAGAACCATAAAAATCCCTCTTTATCCATTATCTTTAGAATTTCTGGCTCATTTCAATTCTATCAAATTTCGCCAGACTCCCAATTAAATCTAGCCGAACACCGTAGATCATGCAACGATCTGACGCTTGAATATCGGTGTTTGGATGGCCAATTTCTACACAGTTACGGGATGGTGAGTGATTTTGTATGTAGTTCTTATTCTTAGATACTTTTTTCAAAAACAAATGAATCGTTAGACTGACTTCTGCTTAGCGATGAGACCTTGAAGTTCTTTGACATAACAGACAAATGCGTTATAAGCATTGTAAATTGAGGTACAATAAACGTATGAAATCAAAGTACAAAGCTCGCCAACGCAGCTTGGAATAACATGGAACACCATATTTGTAGTGATCTCGGAATAGTGTAAGCTCGAGATTAAATTATGCGTTTTTCTCCAAAACAAACGTAACTGCGGTTTTAGTGAGCACTTTTACTCAAATTGCAAAGTTTGGTAGCAGGGTAAGTAAGAATTAAGTTTCTTAGGTCTATCAGCGGTTTATGGCACAGAAAATCCGGTTCAATCAGATTTCAAAAACTTTTTGATCACACACCCTTTTTCCTTCTAAATAGTTACTGGGAAGAAAAGCTAACAGATTTCGTGGTAGTAAAGGAATTTTCTCCACTTATTGCAGGCTTGTCGTCCTACATATCTACATTACATTGGTGTTGTGCTTGAATCTGTTAGTAGTAAGGTTTCAATGACTGAATTCAATGATTCAATGTTAGTGACATGCCTACTCCAGGTCCAGCTAATTGCTCGTCTTCGCGTTACCCGAATTCGCTTACTCAAGTTGTTAACCACAATGTGTATAACCACAACTGTTTTCTCAATCTATCAACCGGATACAATAATCTAATATACATATATACTCGCATTACTTACAAACAAAATATAAAAAGTGGCTGATAAATCTGCAGCTTTACTCCCCCAGAAGTTATTTCCGATTGGTATCCTTACTTCGGTACCCTCTTTAGTGTCCGCCTAGATAGGTCATAGGGGTGGAGTTGCCAGGCCTCTTCTGAAGAAAATTTAATCAGTGTTTTCTGATAGAGATTTTTTTCTGATACACGCACAAGCAAATGATTAGGAGCAGAAAATAATAACACAATCAATTCACCACGCTGTGGTAAGTACTCTTGTAATTTTATTTGACAGCTTTTTAAAAGAATACTGACAAGATCATCGTTCACAAGAAACCGACAAAAACCGAAATAAGAAAGCATAAAGTAAATAAGATAGATTAGACAGTCAACTACTAATAAATTAACAAATGCGTATATTATTCTTCATTTGTTTTCTTCACACGTGGGCCAATTGCTTGGAATTTAATCTACATGAGACAGGGTAATGCTACGGGAACGAAACTGATTTATTGCTCTTAAATTCGGCTTCGGACAAATTAAGGCAAGACACATGTACCTACAAAGTTTAACGCTCAATCAAACACAGTCTCACTTTCAAATGTGGTGAATATTGTTTGAACATAGCGATTGAATTATAAGGGCTTTAAAATGGCCCCATTTTGCGTGCTTGCTTCGTACTATCAGCACACACACATATATATATATATATTTTTATTTTTGCTGTAAGCAGCAGTAATCCCATTGCCTCCGACGTGCTATTTTAAATATTGCGTCTAAATCCGTTTTAAACTTGCACCGGTTTTCAGCAGACGCGACACAAAAGAATTCTAGTAAAGGTTCCACTGGATCGCCCTTAGAGAAGATCGTGCGGAACTCAAATGTCAACACAAGAGGCACGATCTTCCACAAATCTGTGCAACTGCTCGCATATGCTGATGAAATTGACATCATCGAAAGAATACAGCGGGCTGTCAGTGAGGCGTTTGTGAGCATCGAGAAGGAAGCGGCCAATATGGGGCTTGCGGTTAATGAGAAAAAGACAAAGTATATACTGTCTACGAGTAAGGCCCACTGACGGGCCAGAAGCACATTTGTCGTGAACTTAAATAATTTTGTTCCCTAATATAAATGAATTAAAAAGGAACTATATAATAAAAAAAGTGAGTAAAAAATTAAGACACCTTACCTTTGAGTGCCTTAGTTGCCGAAAAAACTGCCTTCTTGCTCTGGAGGGGTCCGAACTCACTCAGAATGGCGAAGGATTGAAGGAGTAGCAAAAGGTTGCATCATAGAAAACTTAAGCGATAACACGATTATAATGACCACCGAAAATATACAGCTTTTATTGAAATAATTAAAAAGCTCGACGAAATCTACAAGTGGCGCAAAAGAAGCTTTTATCTAACTTTAAAATTTAAAAGCGACATCTGGCATTTCATAAAATTTGATGAAATGATAACTGAACTGTAGGCTTCAGGATCTCAAGTGAACGAAATGAATAAGATAGCGCAGTTATTGTTGACGCTGCCGTCTTCATACGATCGAATAGTGCTGTTTATGAAATCCAGTGGTACAGTTAATAAAGAATAAAATAACCAAATAAAATGTTTACTTGATGTTTACTGAGGTGGATGGTGGTGTTTGCAAAACTTGTAGCTAAGGAAAACTAAAACAAATCTTTACAAATAAAATGAAACAATTGTCTGAAAATAGTAAAGTCATAAAAAAATCTATTCTCTACAAATTTACTTTGCGAGTCATGCATATATGAGAAACAACCGCGCTTACCTTTTTCTAAGAATTTATTTATTATTCATTCGGATATTTGTGGTTTTTTATTAATGAATTTACCCATTGCGTAGTAGTGTATTTATCGACACCTATGTTCCCACTTTTGGAATTCTTTAAAGATTTTGTAGCTAAAAACGAGATTAATTTTAATCTTAAAATCGAAAATTGTGTACTGCGATAATGTAGGTGGTATATTTCAAATGATAAGGAAACATTTTTTAAGGAAAGTGTATATTACATCATTTAACAGTACCACATACTCCACAGAAAAATTCGGTTGCTGACCGAATGAATAGGTCGTTAACAAAAACGACTCTATGTATGATTAACACTGGAACATTGCAAAATAATGTCTTTGGGGCGAGGCACGGAAATCCATCCAGATATAAAGACAGATTAGTGGCTAGTGGATCGAGCTGACATTTGGAAGATTATAGCGACACATTCGCACCAGTGGTTCGAAGAACTACATTTCGCATGATTTTAGCTTTTTCCAAACTACATAATTTACTAGTTCATCAAATGGATGTAAAATCTGCATTCGTAAATGGGAATTTAATGGAAGAAATTTATATGGCTACTCTAGAAGGACTGGCTAATAAAAATAGAGCAAAGTGGGCAAATTAAATAAACCCATATATGGTTTGAAGCAATCAGCAAAGTGAAAATGAATGAAATTTAAATAAAATAATAATTTTAAGAACTATCCTAACGAGCATTGTCTATATTTTTAAATAGAGCACATCAAAAAAAATGTATACATTTCGTACTCTCTATGGACTATATATTAATTATAAAAAGAAATATGAATACAAAATCAATTTCAAACTATTTTTAAAACAACCATTCAAAATGGTTGATATGGATAAAATTTAATTTGATTTAAAAAATGCATTGAAAAGGCTTAATATGTGGGATTGTAATCCAATAAGTTCACCTCTTCCAGTAAAAATAGGCTCAGATTCATTGAATTTCAGTGAAGAGTTGAAGGCTCCTTGTCGAAGCCTTACTGGTTGCTTGATGAACATAATACCCGTCCCGATCTTTGTTCGGCAATTAATTTTACCAATATAAAAAAACTATGGCGGAAAATAAAAAAAATAACTGTTCGAATGTTTTGTACTTCCATGGTTCATTTGTCAAAATGAGTAAAGTATAATAACAACTTTGCTAAAATATTGTTGCTTTATTTATTCAATTGAAATCAATTTAATTCAAACAAATCTTAAAATATGATTATGTAATAAAAACGTATACAAAACTAATTTCAAAAATCATACTAACGAAAAACTATAAAATCCTTATGATCAAAGCTTTGCCATTCTCCTTGAATTCTTTCTCAAAGCTCGGCCTTCGTATTTGAGGGATTTTGGTATACCGCAGCCTCATTTTTAAAATAGCTCATACATTTTAGATTGAGTTTAGATCCATGCTTTGTGGAGGCGATTGCATCAACTGAAAGTTTTGATTTTGAAGTCAATTTTGAAAAACTTTTGTCGTATGTTTAGGGTCGCCATCTTTCTGTAACATGATTTCTTCACCTCTATAAGTGCACTCATACTCAAAATCTGCATGATTGGTTTGAAGTATTTTTAAATAATCCTTTTTCCTTTTCCTCCGCTGTGTTTCATCGATCGCTTTACCTGATGCTGTTAAACGTGTTCATGAAGTCGATGCCAGTAGTACTTATTGCCACCTTAAAAGCGGGCGTCCTCTGTTGTGTTGCCCGACAAGTTCGGATTCGAAAATTCTTCGGGTGTGGAACTGTGATGTCCATCCGATCTACGTGACCTAGCCACTGTAGACGCCTAACTAGGCTCATGTCACTGTACAACCCAGTGGTTGAATCTTTGGATTTGATCTCGGTACTGGTATTTGTAACATGTACTCCAAAGCCGAGGTAAGTGAAGTCCTTGACTACCTCGAAGTTATACCTGCCCAATGTTACGCTCTGTCCAAGACGTCGACGTTGTGTGACCTTTTTTGGGGACAGCATATACTTCGTTTTGCCCTCATTCACCGCCAGACCCATTTTAGTCGCTTCCGTCTCAATGTTAGCAAAAGCCTCATTGACGGCTCGCTGAGTTCTGCCAATCACGTCAATGTCATCGGCGTATGCTAACAATTGCACGGACTTCTGGAAGATCGTGCCTCTAGTGTTGGCGTCTTAGTTTAGCACGATCTTCTCCATGACTATGTTGAAGAAATCACATGACAGCGCGTCGCCTTGTCTAAAAACTTTTTTGACATTGAAGGTCTCGGTGAGTTCGTTACCGACCCTGATGGAGCAGCGTGAGTTCTCCATTGTCATCCTGCACAACCTGACGAGTTTGGCAGCAATGTCAAAACTAGACATGCTATATAACTCGTCTCTATGCACGCTGTCATATGCGGCCTTGCAATCGACAAATAGGTGGTGGGTGTCGATCTGATAGGTCCTTATCAGTGCGATAGGCCCTCTGTTTTCACATAAAACGGCAGAGAGTATTTTGTACGCGATGTTAAGGAGGCTGATCCCTCGATAGTTGGAGCAGTCAAAGGGGTCTCCTTTCTTGTGGACCGGACAAACGACGCTGAGATTCCACTCATCGGGCATGCTTTCCTCCGACCATATCTTACAGTTGAGCTGGTGCATGTGCCCAACCAGGTCATCTCCAGCTGCCTTAAACAGTTCCGCGGACAATCCGTCCTTTGTTTGTTCGACTTCAGTCTAGATGTCGCTATCTTGACTTCGTCTAAGTCGGGGGGACGGAATTCGTGCAAATTGAGTGAAACATTCTGCCTGACAGCGGAATTTGTGTCGTCATCGCCATCGGATATCGAGATATCGAGAATATTGGAGGAGTGTCTGACGTCGATCGCAACGTGATCAATCTGGTTGACGGTTGATTGATCAGGAGATCGCCAGGTCACTTTATGGATAAGATTATGGGAACCGCGTGCTCATCACAGAGAGGTTACGCCCCGAGGCGAAATCTACCAGCCTGAGTCCGTTTCCGGATGTGTTGCCGTGCAGACTGTGTTTTCCGATGACTCTAGCAAAGATTTCTTCCTTGCCCAGCTGTGCGTTGAAATCTCCTGGAACGATCTTGGTGTCATAGCTGGGGCATCGATCGTATGTTTTTTCTAGGAGATCATAGAAGTCATCCTTGCTATCGTCATCCTTCTCCTCCTTCGGGGCGTGTGCGTAGATCAGGCTGATGTTCCCGAATTTAGCCTTGATGCGGATTGTTATGAGGCGCTCGCTGATATAATCAAAGCTTAAGACTTTTTGCCTAACTCTGCCTCGAACAACGAATCTGCATCCAAATAAGCGCTGTCTTCCCTCTTTGTAGCAATCACCGTAGTAGATGTCGCAGTTTCTCATCTTCCTTTTGCCCGCCCATCCCATCGCATCTCCTGGATGGCGGTGACATCTGCTTTGTAGCAGTCTAGGGCCTCCGCGAGTTCATCGGCTGCACGTAGTCTGTTCAGGAACCTCATATTCCACGTGCAGAACCGAAAATCATTGTCCTTTGATCGTTTGCTGGGGTCGTCAACTTTGAATCCGTCCATATCCGAGGCCTGTTGTCGGTTCGTAACCGTTGGTTTTTTATGTTGTGAGGGAGTTAACCTCACGCACAACCTACAATTGGTAGGCCAAGCCCATTATTTGACCCTCGGGCAGAGGGGGATCGCTGCATACATTAGTTCACCACACAACGGTTGTTGTGATGGCTATCCAGGGGCGCTACTAGGAGGCTGTATGTCAACTTGACTTATGGACAAGCAGGGATCGCGCTGGCATCCTACCAGGTTGGGTGCAGTCAGCAACTTTGCCCTGTGTACATGCCCCCTCGTACATATTTACTTTCGTATAAGTATTTTGTTTTCCGTTTGCTTCTTACTCGCTTCAGTAATGATTACTGATAGACAATAACAATATCTTCATACAATATGTAGCAAGGTCGTAAAAAACATTAATTACATTACCAACACATAATGAATTTATTTCCGCGTATAGAACACGCCAGAGAGTGTTTATTTTAGGTGTCCTATCGAGGAAGTGATGAAAACTAAGCTACTAAAATAATCACGATTTTCCTTCCGTTAAGTTCATAAACTTTATATTTAATTAATGGACACAAATTGGATTGTTGACATCGAAGAACACGTTCAGTTCTATCATTGATGCAAGAATCAGAAATCCAATGTACATAACTGAGCAAGCAACTCCCACTTTCCAGTCCAATCGAAACTTGTTAGCAGCAAAGGCAATATAAAGTCCAAATAACGTAGTTAAGAGCGATATAGCCGAATATGTGAGACCTGATGAATTAAGAACAACCCAATGTTCTCCGGGAGAAGTTGGCAGGAAAAATGATTTTATAAACCATGGCAATCCCAGGCACAGTAATATGTCAAATGTGTTCGATCCAATTGAATTGCTGATGCCCATTGCTCCGTGACCTTGACTTGTAACAATCACACCGGAAACAGCCTCGGGAACGCTCATTCCTGCTGCAAGAATCGTCAGACCCATAACCGAATCTGGAATGTTTAACGTATCACCTGAAAACGAAAAAGTACAAATGAACTTGGAGTTATGCATACGTACATATATTTCTGGGAATATAATAAATGAACCACTCCGGTACGTGTTTAAGAAAGAGTATTTAAAACGTAGGAAACATAGTACCGACATTAAATGAGAAGAGAATATAGTCCGCTGTAATCTCCCATTTCTAGTTTAGACCGTCATGTTGTTGTGGTCAGGACAACGATCACGAATTGGTGAATTCAATACTATAGCTAACGTTCCAGGTTTCTAATGGCTATCAGACGTTACTTTATCACGTTATCAAACGTCACTCGGGCAGATGCCACTTTCGAGTAGTGAGTAGTAATATTTGCCTTTTATTTAACTTTGAAAGCCATCGATGTCCAGTTTTAAGAAGTTGAATTTGGCTTTGAGGGATAAAAGGAACTTTTGTCAAGCCAAATGAAAAATGGACCAATTGATTCATTTTTTCTTTTAATGAAATGAAAGTGAGCTTTCTGACTCTGTGCAAAATACATTTTTGGGTATATACAACATTCGCACTTAGAATTGTAAATATGTCAACCTAGGTAGTATCCTGTGAGCATGGATATTCATTGTACCGACATTGATAAAACTATGTAATTAGGTACGTGTTTTCGAAATTAAGTCAAAGCGTGGGTAAGAAGAGGGCTAGGAAGAGAGAACATCTTTGGTAGTACGTTCGGGAAGCACAAACTACACGACACCTCATTCGATAACGGATTTAGGCTGATCGACTTTGCTGCGGGGCGAAATGTTGTAGTAGCCAGAACAAGATTCCCACATATCGATATTCACAAAGGAACATGGCGATCTCCTGATCAATCAACCGTCAATCAGATTGATCATATTGCGATCGACGCACTCCTCCAGTATTATAGATGTCCGAACGTTCCGAGGTGCCTACATTGACTCGGACCACCACAAGGAGCATGCGAAGCGCGCGATTTGCAGAATAGTGGGATATTACTGCAGGAATGAGGTGAGGAAGTTTTACCAAAGGGCAAAGTCAACCAGTCAAGGTTATAAATTCCGAACCGAAGCCTGTAAGGATGACCAAGGGAATATCGTAGTAGAGTCACAGTCGATGCTGAGGATATGGAGAAACCATTTCTGCAGACTTTATAACGGCGACAAATTCTGCTGTCAAGCAGAACGAAACCAATGAAAGGGACGATGAAGACCAACATTTCCGTCCACCCGACCCGGATGAAGTGAGGATTGCTATATCTAAATTGAAATCCAATAAGGCTGCAGGAGCTGACAGCCTAACCGCCGAGCTTTTTAAGGCCGCAGGCATTGAATTTGTAAGGAGCACCAACTCATCTGTAAAATATGGTCGGAGGAAAACATGCCCGATGAATGGAACCTCAGCATTGTTTTCCCGATCCACAAGAAAGGATACCCCTTTGACTGCGCCAACTATCGGGGGATAAGTCTCCTTAACATCGCCTATAAGATCTTCTCTTCCATACTAAAGCCATTCGTCAACAACTTGGTCGGTCCATACCAGTGTGGCTTTAGGCCAGGAAAATCCACGATCGATCAAATATTCACACTTCGGCAGATTTTGGAGAAAACCCAGGAGCAACAAATCGATACCCACAACCCCCAATTCATAACATAAATCTGGACTAGATATTGCAGTGTAGCCAATGTTAAAGAAACGTTTCTTTCGATTGTTAGTGTTAACAGTAAGTTATTTTATTTATTACAGATAAAGTAGATTCTGTTCTTTCAGACAGGACAGCTCAATTGGCTTTTTTTTTGTTTTTATTTGCGCGTGTTCAAGGGGCTATTACCCTTAATTGTCCGCGGTCAAGACACAGCACGGGCCGAAGGTATAGAGGGAGAGTGTTTGTGACCAAATGTTCAGCAGTTGCTGGGCTGAAGGCCATGCGGACAAATCTGAAGTTGTTGTCATTTCCTGTTCAGTACAATCTCCAAAGCAAGTGGAAAAGTTCATGTATGTATCTCTATTGTGAAACAGATCTGAAATCTGAAAAGCGGTGCTCTGTACCAAAGCCAAGTTAGTAGTTTTCAACTCGGTGTCTAAGCTAACTCTCAACTATAGTTATCATATTTGGCTATTATATTTTGCGAATTACTTGCAGAGAAACACGGCCTACACTAGGAACTTAATATTGATCAGAAGGGGCTATGCTTCGATGGTTTAGGTACTTGCCACGAATCTCCCCATCATCACGACATCCACGCGTGCCTTGAATGTCAACAGGTCAGCGGCGACTACTTGGCAGAGCCAGGACGGTATGGTTGGACGAAGTCGAAGCATCGCGTAACCTGCAGATCTCATGTGCTTGGTTTACTCCCTCGATCCTGTGCTTCGGGTCAGAAGATGGTATTCTGCCTACTAGAGGTAGGCTTAAAAGCTACTACCTAGCAGCTGTGTTCTCAATGTTGTATACCTTGTAAATTTAAGAAAACCATAAAAAACAAAAATTTCCTTTCAAAAAACAAAATAGATTTTACTTCAAAAAAATGTCTCATTTATATAAATAAATCCTGAACGGCGTGAAATATATTGTATTTATTTTTTGATTCACTGTAGCTACAGCGTCACACAATCACTTATTGTTAAAAATAACTTGTAATTCTATTCTCCTACAGAATTTGTATTGTATATCTCAAGAGTGTGCTGTTATCACAAAAGAAATCCCTCAGAAGCTTCACTTCCACGCGACATCGAATTGAAAATTATTACAAATAAAGGAAATACGTTTTTTATAATAGCAAAAGCGAGATATAGAATTGCCAATTGATTGTGCAAACAATCAATCAAGCAACCTTCGGAGACGTATGTCTCCTAGCTCTTGAAACGTTCATTTACGCCTGTCGCACTTAAACTTGTGAAGTAAGACCAATTCAAATGATATCTCTTGACTCTTGAGACTTATCACTTGTCTACATCTTTTCAATCAATTGGTTGCTTATCGCACATCAAACAACCGGCGAACTCATCGAATGTCTGCAAATATGCTAATCTTGATCTTGTGATATTAAATCAACAGTAGTTCGCCGTTTTGTGATTAGATTTCATACGAATGCTACAAAGTGTATTTTTTTTTTAGTTCAATGGAAAACCTACTTGAGCTCGAATTATTATAATCATGTGGCTAGTAAATATCTGACTGCCACTATCTCAGATGACGCATACTGCGTTTGGGTTTTTACCGAACATGGGTTTTTACCGAACATGACGCTACATGCATCCGCTCTTTAGTCCTGCAGCATGCATAACCAAACAGTATCGAAATGGATGTATGAACTCCTGACCACTAAATCAGCGGAGACTCACACATAATGAGCCATGATGAAGTTCGACACAACAAGAGGATGTCCACAAGGAGGAGTCCTATCTCCTCTCAATAGTTTTCAAAGACTTGTCTCAGTCGCAGATTTTGGTAAATATGATGGAGTTCTTGCCGTAATTATCCAATAGTGTGGAATCTGGAAACTCGTTGACTTGCTCGTTTCTAAAGCACCATAGAAGGAGAAATTAAAAAGTTAATTTAATTACTTACCAACCGCTGTTATAAGAAACGCAACGACGTATGACACACCTCCAATCCATGCTATCGACATAGCAAAAGTAAGGAACCTACACTTTGGGTGTCGTCTACTATCAGGCACGGATAGCCACAGCAGCAGTGTCATTGGCCATCTCAGTAGGTGCATTATGAGGCAGCTATTGTTCCGACTGAAGGGATCATCGGCATAGTCTAGGAACACGTATTGTATACTCGCAGATACGTATCATTAACAGACAACTTACCACTCTCATCACTCTCAGAGACGAATGGTTTCGCTTGGTAACCACCTCCCAACGCATCGTTCACTGTGGTACTGTACTGAGCATTTTTGGAGTTTGATGCTTCCCCAAGGAGCGGTGTTATTTCGACCACTTGTCGAAATGGTCGCACTGTAGACCTCCGTCTAACCTTTGATATGAGTTTCCGGGCTTTGCATGCCATCACATCATTCCAATACATCGCTAAATTGGTTTAACGTTCAATTTCACACATTGCACACATATCCTCGTTATCCATACCTGTTATGTAAAAGAAATACGCCATGACCAGGACTAACGCCTCATACCACATCACAATTCCGTCGTGTAAAGTGCCTATTAGTCCAAGAACAGCCAAACAGTACATTATACAGTCACGAGAAACTGGCCACCAGTCTAGTTGTATAATCTGCATATCAAACTGTGAAGTACAAATTCGAGTGTTAGTGAGGGGATATTTACCTGCCCAGCAAAGAGTCCACAACAAGCTGGAACCGCCAATATATTAAATACAGCCGACCCGACTATTGTCCCAACGCCGATGTCACCTTTTGTCACAAATGTTCCAACGCAATTGATGAATAGTTCCGCACTTGAAGTCGCGGCGGCCATAAATGTTGCACCGGCTACATCTTCAGGCATTTGGAGTTCTAAACGATACTCTTAATATTTGTCTGCACATGCAGATTTATAAAAACTTACTTAAGCAGATCTGTTCAATTGCGGGCACAAAGTAATCGTCACACACAACCGCTAAAAACCAAAAACAGTAGCAAGCCAATAGAATGTGAATCACAATGTAGCCACTTTTTCGTTGTGATCTGGTAAACCCATCCGAGGGAAACTCAGCAATCGCTGGTGGCGTGCAGTTTTCTTGACCTTCAGTAGAATTTGCCGAGATAGTCGTCCTTGTACCATTTTCGTTCGTTGACTGTCCGAAGCCACTCTGAGCAGTTGGATGGGAAAATATTCCGGGAACTGCGGTGCTTTCGTAATCATCGGTAGTACTTAAGATTTTTCGACCATTTCGAAATAAAAGCGCTGAAAAATTGGAGGGAAAGCGATGTATGGTAGAATTAAGGCGAAAGAGTTAAGTGCGCAAATGGTACAACGGAAGTTGTAATGGACATGTATGCCAAGGACCAAGGTAAAAAGAACCAACCCAAGTACACTCTGAATACAATGTGGTGCTAGAGTTTTTTTTTGAGATTTCCATACAGTCTAACTTTGGCTAGCAAGTCGGTGGCGCTACAGTCCGTAGAGGACCAGCGCCTAGCTTCTCAGCAACCACTCGTGTTGTGAGCGCTATTGTTCTCTGACTAGTGGAAGGAAGCTACAGTTTTATGCCGACTTCAAACGGCCAAGTTTGAGAAGCTTTTTCTAGAAAGTTAATACTCTTTGAGCATTGTCAGCAACTCGAAAGAGGTGGGGCCGTTAAAATAAGTTTCGTCGCACAGAGCAGGAATCGAACCTACGACGTCGAGGTTGGGGTCAACGCACATACCCACAACGCCACGGGCCACCACTTTGACAATACAGTTGAAAAAAATTATTTTTGTTTTTAGTCTCTTCTGCAAGTAAGTTTTTAATTTACTAAATAGTAGAAAAACAAAAAGCTTGATCTTAAAAAAATGCTATAGAACGTTTGGTCGTGCACATAGGACACATTGTTGGTCTAAGTGTACTATTGTGTTTGACCATAGGGTACCCTAGGATGATAAATTGAACGTGTTTTTGTGTACAGCGTAATCAAAACCGTCAAGCATTGCCTTAGGCTTATGACCATATTCTTCATATTCACCCATATTGTCATATTTTCACATATCAATCCATAAGATCAAAGAATTTTCATGTAAATGTTTAGGCAGCACCCCGAGCAACCACTTACAAAACAGAAACAAACCTTTACCAAGAACACATTTTCATTGATCACGAAATTATAAAACAATTACAATATCATCTAATAGAGAACAATTACGTTACGTTAATTACTTACGATTGGAAATTCCCGTACTGCTGGCATTTACAAGCAGTGCCAATGCATAAATGCTAACCACGCTCAAGAAAACCCCCAAACGAATCCACAGTGCAATCGCTGTTCGACGCTGTTGCAACGTTATGCTCGATTTTGTTGAAACTTTGTACATTCTCCCTCTAGAAAAGTGTCCAAAAAGAGAGAGTTTGTTTTCAACGAAATTTGCTTCACACAACCAACTGCTCGTTCAAAAATCTATTCGAAACTAACTGCAATAAGCTGAAATAATATTCAGAGACAGAAGCGTTTTTTCACATGTAACAGCATTATCCTTGTTTAAATACGTTAATACTGATACCCCTGCGAAGTGGTACACCGAAGATTACAAATAACACTTGAAGAGAGGAGATAAGGGTGTGTGACTCAACATTCATGAAAATATTTTCATTTTGCCCGCCCGAGCATCAACTTACAGCAATACATACATTCCTTAAACTCAAAATAATGTACTAAGGTGTAAGTGACGTGTTCTCTGGTTTCCTTGGAGTGGAGTAGGATGAAGGCGGTTGCCAAAGAAAATTGAATTGTTCTGTTGTTGTGAAAGACGGTATTTACTTATTGATAAAATGGCAATAATACTGCATTTGTTTGCGAAGTAAACAAGGGCACCCAGATTGGTAGGCTACTGAAAGGCTGTTTCCAGTGAAAACACGTGCAGGAATGTTCATTCACACACTGATCTTATTTTGAATTGGGAGTATCTTGTAGTTCTAGTTAAAGATTTAATCGCAGACATTAGCAGTTTAATGACGTTTGTTAAGTCAACGACCTCTGAAGAGCGATATGCGCCCCAGCAGAACGTCTCTTCTAGTTTGCACGGTTTTCTCCATTCAGTTCTCTCGAGCGAGTATTCTTTTGTGTATTCAATGTGCTGAACTTTGATGATCAATAGATGTCTGTCAGTACAGATAATAATAATAATATGGGTGGCGCTACAGCCCGTAGGGGCCAGGGTCTAGCTTCTCAGCAACCACTCGTGTTGTGCGTGCTATTATTCTCCCTCGAGTGGAAGGGACCTACATTTTTATGCCGAATCCGAACGGCTTTGTTTGAGAAGCTTTCTCTAGACGGGAAATACTCTTTAAGCATTGTCAGTGACTCGAATGAGGTGGGGTCGTGAAAATTGTTTTCGTCGCACAGAGCAGGAATCGAACCTACGAGGTCGAGGTTGGGGTCGACGCACATACCCACAACGCCACGGGCCACCAGTACAGATCAGTAGAGATGGCATTATAAAAGGATTATCTTCCTTACCTTTCTCTTTTGGCGAGATGTTCATCTTGTTATTGGAGCCCCGTGAGATATTAGAAACATTTAAGTAGATAAAGTAATTTTTCGGTTTACGTCGACTAAAGATCTGAATATCAGCAACGTACTGATACTCGACAAAAAATGTCCTCCTTTCAACCAGACTGCTTTACAACAGCAATCCCAGTGGGAGACCAATTCAAACAAATCATAATGACAAATTGTCACGTAGCATGGTTTTGTCACCTCACATCAAAATGTGTATTCTTGAATGCAAATGACGTGACATAAGTCCATACTAATTCCAACCCTAGGAAAATTCATATCAAAAGGCAACCCTTGGTGTATGTACATACCAAGCATTTGCAGAGATTTTTCAATTTAATTGTAGAACATTGGATTGTGGCTTGTATGTAGTTGGTTTTCTAAGGAGAACATTCTGGTTTTTGTTAGCTTTTTTTAAGATTTAATGCACAACTACATCCGACGATCATTTTCTATTTTACCAACTGCGAAATGAGCAGCTGATTCAATTATCCTCTTTTAAAGAAACCAGGCACTCAAATTGTTGTCTCCTTGTAATCTTATATCTACAAGTGAACAATGTAATCTATCAATGTAAAATTTGGGTTCTAATTTACGTACTTATTCAACATCCTTCGGCATCACCCACAAAAAAAACAGTGACAAAATTAGCAACTTACTAATTCTAACTCACCTTGTCATGAAATGTTTTTTTTAGGTGACACGACTTAGAGAATAGGTGTAAATTGATGCTTTGCTAGCTCCTTGTCTGGACAGACTTTGGGTGCTGCACGTAGCTCGATGTCACGTCTGCACAATTGATGATTTACAACAATATGACACTGATACAATTTTGATGACCATTAGTTTGTCCCAAATTTCCGGCCACTCAATGAAACTAACTTAACTTTACACAACTGTCACGCAACAAGTTCATTGCGTCAACAAGTGGTTGGCGTGAAGAGCTCGACTACTCTTTGTTTTGTTTTAGTTGCCGCTTTTCCTTATTGTATGATTGTCGCTTTTTGACACAGGCTCGTTATACAATGTGAATGCATAGACGCAAAGTCTTAGAAGGAGAGTCAACAACGCCAACTTCATTCGTCGTGATGCTGATGATGATGAAAAAAGCACCATCCACAAGAACAGCTTCACCCGAAGCAATACCAAAAAAGACGTTCGGGTAGCCCCATTTGCTACCGAATAAATGCTAGGAGAATCACAAACGTGAATATTGACCGAGGTTTACCACGGATTGTAGCATAAATCACAAAAAAATCACAAAATACAATGTCAAGACTTCTTTTAATTTGCTGGTGCAGCTTTCTGACATTGGACAGTCGAGCTCTGTATCCTGCTAGAAAATGGTCAGAATTGACGTTCGCATCCCAGAACGTTGCCACATCCAGCATATTTGATGCATGTTAAAGATATCGACGTGCACAAATCCGCTGGCCCGGATGGTATTCCCCCAATACTTCTGAAGAGATGTTCTTCTTCGCTGGCAAAACCACTGCGTAACTTCATCTATCCTACTCTTCAGGTCTCATTCCGAGTAGATGGAAAACAGCATTTGTCCAAACCGTCCCTAAAAAAGGCGAATCTTCGTCACCCACCTCAAACCGACCCATAGCCATAGTCATGGAAACACTGATAAATCATCAGCTTATGAAACATCTTGAATCGCGGAAGCTTCTTAATGACCGACAGCTTCCGCAGCAACAGGTCCACTGGTGATTTGATAGCTTATCTCACCGAAAAGTGGAACCAATCATTGCACAATACAGGCGAATGCAAGATAATTGCGCTTGATATTTCCAAAGCATTTGACAGAGTTTGGCATCAAGCTCTTATGTCGAAAATGCGTGCTTATGGTGTCGATTAATCTCTGCTTCTATGGATTAGAAACTACCTTTCGAACCGTTCAATCCAAGTTGCTTTGGATGGGTTCAAGTCTGATATCAACAAAATAAATGCTGGTGTCCTCCAAGGCCCCCGATGTGGACAGCATAATTAATTGGGGTAAGAACAACAGAGTGGAATTCAATGATTCCAAAACTCAATGCTGTCTGCTGGCTCTAAAGCGAACCCCTGATAATCAGCCATTATCCATGAATGGCACTTCTATCGACGAAACCGGAAAACTGTCCATCCTCGGTATGTACATCATCACAACACTTAGTTGGAACGATCACATATTCGAGGTCGCCAAAAATTCGATGCAAGAAATACTTTACCCCTTCTGATTTGGCTTTAATCTATAAGGCGTATATTCGCCCTAAGCTTGAGTATAACGCTCATATCTGGTCTGGTGCCCCCAAGACCACCCTGCAACTACTATAGAATCCAAAAGCGAGCGATAAAACTAATAGGAGACAACGATATCGCGGGTTCATTAGACTCGCTTGAACATCGACGAACCGTGTCTTCTTTGTCCGTGTTTTATCGTTACATTAACAAACGATGCTCAAGTGAGCTAGCCAACTGCATTCCTCCTCTCCTTGAATTCACCCTCAATACAAGTCTCACCAGGAATGCACATCAGTTTACCCTTAAGCCTGCTTTCAGACGCACAGTGAAATTTAGAGACTCGTTTTTTAGCCGCACCACACGAATATGGAATGCTCTTCCCAGCTCAATATTTCCCATAGATTACAATCCGCAGATGTTTAAGATCAATGTGCACAGGTACATACCTCCTCTCTCTCTCCCTTCGGCCCGTGCTGTGTCTTGACCCCGGACGATTAAGGGTATTAATAACCTCTTGAGCACGCGCAAATTATAAAAAAACAGTATTAATCTTCCTTGACAATGCACATATGAGGTTGATGTTTTAGTACTAAACTCGATTTAAACACTGCCGCAGATCCTGAAAGTCAGAAACGATGAAGTGCAGACAGAGACTAATACTTTATTTGCCAATTTCAGTACCGGTTATGTGGCGCAACAATGAGTGTGTATGCTTTGTAAGATTATTCACATTAAGACATATTAACGTCCTTACAAGTACAACTTTTATAACTGGTAATAATAATATAATGGGGATGGCGCTACAGTCCGTCGAGACCCAGGGACTAGCTTATTTTTTTGTATATTATTTATCTATTGTTGTCCCGCGAGTGGAAGGAACCTACAGTTTTATGCCGACTTCGAACGGTTTGAGAAGCCTTTTCTAGACAGGAAATACTCGTTCAGCATTGTCAGCAACTCGAAAGAGGTGGGGTCGGAAAAATAAGTTTTGTCGTACAGACCAGGGATCGAACCTACGAAGTTGAGGTTGGCGTCGTCGCACATACCCACAAAGCCACGGGCCACTATATTTAAAACTAGTGGAATAAGCAATTATAACGGAATCATTTTAATATTGTTTCAAACGAAGAATGCAAGATATTGCAACAATGTAAAATTATTTAATATATTATTTTATTGTGACTGTAGTACTAAATTTCGAAGCGTTGACAAGCGACTTATGCAGGCACAGGCGTCTGCACTTAGCCTCTGTCAATGAACTCCAACTCTCATCTCCCCGTGGTGAAATCCGGGAGCCGAGCACCTTCGACTGAAGATGGGGTACCCAACCCCCGTGGGACGTCATTGGCGGCTGCAAACGAGAGAGGGGGAGAGTGGATGAGTCTGTATCAGGGCTCATCTTCTCTACGGATGGCGGCGGAGGAGCTTATCATCAGATTAGCCAACGGCGACATCCAGAGCTACCTGGTACACCTCCTTTTAGAGCTACTCTGACATATTCGGAGCTCAGATCTAAAAGGTTGCCTTCAAGGTCATATCGGGATTTTGGAGTAGAGTTGGCGGCGGAGGAACCCTATCGTGTAGGGTCAACGGCGGCACTCACAACCTCAGCGAGGTTACCGATACCGGAGTCATCCGGACCCTTCGCCCAAGGGTAAAATAAATGGGCCTGGCCTCCCAGCTGGGGGTTGTGCGTGGGGTTAACACCCTCACCACGTAAAAAAATTTTGTTCAGAGACGACTACTTGCCTCGGATACTGACCGATCTACTGTTGACGACCCCAGCAAACGAACAAATGACCATGCTTTTCGGTTCTGCACGTGGAATGTGAGGTCTCTTAACAGGCCACGTGCAGCCGAAGAACTCGCGGAGGCCCTTGACTGCTATAAAGCAGATATCACCGCCATCCAGGAAGTGCGATGGAATGGGCCGGGCAAGAAGAGGATGAAAAACTGCGACATCTACTACGGTGATTGCAGCAGAGAGAGGCGCTTATTTGGATGTGGATTTGTTGTTCGAGGCAGACTTAGGCAAAAAGTCTTAAGCTTTGACTGTAAAAGCGAACGCCTCATAACAATCCGCATCAAGGCTACATTCGGCAACATCAGCCTGATATGCGCCCACGCCCCGACAGAGGACAAAGATGATAGTAGCAAAGATGACTTCTATGATCTCCTAGAAAGAACATACGATCAATGCCTAAGCTTTGACACCAAGATCGTTCTAGGAGATTTCAATGCTAAGCTGGGTAAAGAAGAAATCTTTGCTAAAGTCATAGGGAAACACAGCCTACACGACACCACGTCCAGTAACGGACTAAGGCTGGTGGACTTTGTCATGGGACGTAACCTCTCTGTTGCTAGCACGCGGTTCCCACACCTCAACATCCATAAAGGGACATGGCGGTCCCCAGATCAATCAACCGTCAACCAGATTGATCACGTTGCGATCGACGTCAGACACTCCTCCAGCATTCTCGATGTCCGAACTTTCCGAGGAGCCAATGTTGACTCGGACCATTTCCTTGTTGTAGCCAAGGTAAGAATCAGGATATCACGAGAACAACGGAGTCGAGAACGAACACCACGGTTTGACGTCGCAAAGCTACAATCGCAGCGGACTGCCAGGATCTTTGCCGACCGAGTCTCCCAGAAACTCTCTGTTAGTTCGACGCCGCCTGCACAAACCATCGAAGAAGAATGGAGTCGTTGTCAAGAAGCCATCAAAGAAGCTTCCACTGATGTGCTGGGTTTTACGACACCACCTAGAAGGAACCCATGGTTTGACGACGAGTGCAGGCAGGCACATGCAGCCAAACAGGAGGCCTACAAGGCAACGCTGCATCGAACAACGAGGGCTGTTCGTGAGCTCTACGAACAGAAGAGAAGGGAAGAGCACCGGCTTCTCAGAAGAAAAAAGAAAGAGCATGAGAAGCGCGCGGTCGAGGAGATGGAGAGGTGTTATGGCAGGAATGACGTCCGAAAGTTTTATCAAAGGGTAAAACAATTATCCAATGGATATAAAACTCGGACAGAAGCCTGTCGGGATGGAAATGGACATCTGGTAGTAGAGTCGCAGTCGATACTGAGAATCTGGAAAGATCATTTCTGCAGACTGTTAAACGGCGATGAGGACCAAAATACCGCTGTCAGGCAGAATGTTCCACTCAATCTGGACGATGACAGACGTGAATACCGTCCCCCAGACTTAGACGAGGTCAAGGTAGCAATATCAAGACTGAAGTCTAACAAAGCTGCTGGAGCGGACGGTCTGCCCGCTGAAATATTTAAGGCAGCTGGAGATGATCTGGTTGGGCGCATGCACCAGCTCATCTGCAAGATATGGTCTGAGGAAAGCATGCCCGACGAGTGGAATCTCAGTATCGTTTGCCCGATCCACAAGAAAGGAGACCCCTTCAACTGCGCCAACTATCGAGGGATCAGTCTTCTTTCCATCGCATATAAGATCTTCTCTGCCGTTTTGTGTACCCGCCTGAAGCCATTCATTAATAATCTGATAGGTCCATATCAGTGTGGCTTCAGGCCAGGAAAGTCCACAACAGACCAAATTTTCACACTACGGCAGATCCTGGAAAAGACCCAAGAAATGCAAATCGACACTCACCATCTGTTCGTCGATTTCAAGGCCGCATATGACAGCGTGCATAGAGACGAGCTATACAACGCCATGTCTAGTTTTGACATTCCTGCCAAACTCGTCAGGCTGTGCAGGATGACGATGGAGAACTCTCGCTGTTCCATCAAGGTCGGTAACGAACTCACCGAGACCTTCAATGTCAAAAAAGGTTTTAGAAAAGGCGACGCGCTGTCATGTGATTTCTTTAACATCGTCCTGGAGAAGATCGTGCGAAACTCACACGCCAACACTAGAGGCACGATCTTCCAGAAGTCCGTGCAATTGTTAGCATACGCCGATGACATTGACGTGATTGGCAGAACTCAGCGAGCCGTCAGTGAGGCTTTTGCTAACATTGAGACGGAAGCGGCTAAAATGGGTCTGGCGGTGAATGAGGGCAAAACGAAGTATATGCTGTCCTCAAAAAAGGACATGCAACATCGACGTCTTGGACAGAGCGTCACAATGGGCAGCTATAACTTCGAGGTAGTCAAGGACTTCACTTACCTCGGCTCCGGAGTAAACTGTACTAATAACATCAGTACCGAGATCAAGCGTAGGATAACTCTTGCCAACCGCTGTTTCTTCGGGCTCAAGAGGCAATTGAGTAATAGAGCCCTCTCTCGAAGAACCAAGTTGACTCTATATAAGACTCTGATCATCCCAGTCCTGCTATACGGCGCGGAGGCATGGACAATCTCGAAAGCGGATGAAGAAGTCCTTGGTCTCTTTGAGAGAAAAGTTCTACGCACGATCTTTGGTCCTGTTTGTGTTGACGGGTTCTGGAGGAGAAGATTCAATCACAAACTGTACGGGCTGTACAGCGACATGAGCCTAGTTAGGCGTCTACGGATCCAACGCCTACGGTGGCTAGGTCATGTAGAGCGTATGGACACCACAGCTCCGGCCCGAAGAATTTTCGAATCCGAACCTGTCGGGCAACGCAACAGAGGACGCCCGCGTTTAAGGTGGCGCACCCAAGTGGAGAAGGACCTCAACCAACTTGGTGTGCGAAACTGGAGACAGCTAGCCAGGGATCGCGCTAGTTGGAGAGGCATGTTGATTGAGGCCCAGGTCCACCCCGGACTGTAGCGCCACACAAAGAAGAAGAAGAAGTACTAAATTTGGTGCAATGGAATTTAAAATTTTAGTTTGACTACCTGTTGTGTCATTCTTAGCTTAGACGAATGATATTAATGTGAGTAGTTACGTGAAAATACCTAGTAGAAATAGTAGTAGAATCACCACACCGTAGAGCTGTTTGCACTGTATAATCAATTTAAACACGTACTACAGTACTAATTATTTTATTAGTTGAATCAGTAGACTTATCATCTAGTTTGCAGCCTAAAAATATGAACAGTATCGAAAACAGATAAAAAAACATCTGGTATTTTTATTCATATGGCAATTAATGACACAACTTATGGCTCCTTAGAAATAAAAAAAAAGTAAGTAGCGACGTGAATCATATTTCTTTTCTTATCACAAAATTGCTTTTCTTAATACCTTCTATACCATACAGCTGGTGCCACAAACTAGATCTAATCATATTACTTGTCTATAAATATTGATTTATAAATAACAAACCCATGTGCGATTTATATCCTCAAAAATGAGTCATTTAGTGATCATAAAATTAACTTGTACCATTTCAGAACTTTTTTAATCTGCAACTTGATAATAACTTTGAATTTGACGTCAAATGATGCTATGCAAAAATACCTCTTTTCTTAATATGAAGGACTCAGTGTCAGACTCTTCAATTGAATATTCTAAACAATTCTCGTCCTTCATTTTTCGTTATCGCTGTTTTCTTGTTGTTTAAAATCGTTCATTTTAATACCATTTGTAAGCCCCAAGATAAATATATAATATGGGTGGCGCTACAGCCCATAGAGGGCCAGGGAATAGCTTCTCAGCAACCACTCGTGTTGTGCGTGCTTTTGTTTTCTCACGAGTGGAAGGGCCCTACAGTTTAATGCCGAATCCGAACGGCCAAGTTTGAAAAGCTTTTTTTTTCTAGACAGGAAATACTCTTTGAGCATTGTCAGTGACTCGAAAGAGGTGGGGTAGTGAAAATTATTCTTGTCGCTCAGAGCTGGAATCGAACCTACGACGTCGAGGTTGGAGTCGACGCACATACCCACAACGCCACGGACCACCACCCTGCCACCCAAGCCCCAAGATATATGGACGATAGTGAATGTGTTGAATAAACATCCAAATCCAACGATTTTACTGCACGCGTCTGGTGGTCAGCCATCCCGTCCGACCTGGAAGGAATGCTGCTTTTCGAAGAGCCTAGAGTAGTAAGCATTCGGTGTCGTCGGTAGCACTAAGAAGGGAATGGGGTTTTTTTTATGATGGCATCGAGACACATTCAGAGTGCTTTCAATCTCTGGTGCTGGGCTGTGTTTGTCCGCATGTCTTTTTCTAATTGCAGCTCCACGAAAGCATACTGCAATATGTTCCTTAGAGGGACGACGAATTTACCAGATACCGCTAGGGTAACATCCATCGCCTGCAAAAGCAATGCAGGGATGTTTACATCTTCTTGTGGGTTGGGTTGCCTTATTCGCATGGATCTTAGCATCTCCCAGTTTAGAATGGATAATTGTTCTACGCGGTTTGGGTCCACTGGGGATTTAATTCCTAGTTACATCCTCCAGCGGCGAACCCTTACACAAATCTTACAATCTCTTAATGGCTCTTTCGGTATTTGAATGTAATGAAAATCAAATCCAACCAAACTCTTCACTTTCACAAAAAGAAAAAAAAACATTACAAGAAGTGCATGGGGATAGCAACAACAAACAAGTGAAAATGTAAAACAATCAGCAAACAGAAATTGCAATGAAATTAAAACCAAGATTGAGCAACAAATTAAGAGGCCGAAGAAAACTTCTTCTACAAGAAAATCGTAATCTAGATGAGAAACATGAAAAAATTGAAAACGATTTTGTACAACGTTTTGAAATGGTGGATCAAATGTTGGCTGAATAATCAAAGACAGTCAAACGCCTTGAAATGACATCTGAAACCACTGACGTCCGTGTGAAAGCGAGCAAAAAAAGCTATTAAGTTTCTACACACATGCATAAAACGATCAGGAGCAACTGCAACAGATCACTTTTAATACAATCCGTTGACAGCTTAAGAAGTATTGCAAATAAAACGAATGAAGATGACAATGAAGGGAAAACTATTAATGCAATGTTAAATGTTGCACAACAAACAGTTTCTGACCGTTTAAAAGCTATGGGAAAGATCCAAAAGTGTGGAAAATGGGTGCCACATGAATTGAATGATAGACAGATGGAAATCCGAAAAAAACATTTGTGAAATTTTACTTCAAAGACACGTAAGAAAATCGGTTTTGCATCGGATTGTTACTGGCGATGAAAATGGATTTATTCTAAGAATCCTAAACGGAAAAAATTATGGGTTAATCCGGGACAACCATCAACATCGACTGCAAAACCAGATCGATTCGGCAAGAAGACAATGCTGTGTGTTTGGTGGGACCAGAAAGGTGCACGAGCTCCTAAAACCTGGTGAAACCGTTAATACTTGATAGAAAAACGACCAGAATTGGCAAGAAGACACGGCGAGGTAATTTTGCTCCATGACAATGCCAATGCACACAAAGCAAAACCGGTTCAGGATACAATCAAAACACTTGACTGGGAGCAGCTACCCCACCCGCCGTATTCACCAGACTTGGCTCATTTCGACTACCATTTGTTTTCATCGATGGGACACGCATTGGCTGAGCAGCACTTCGATTACTACGAAGAAGTCGAAAATTGGGTGTCTGATTGGTTTGCTTTAAAAGACGAACAAATTTATTGGCGTGGTTTTCACAAATTGCCAGAAAGGTGGTCAAAATGTGTAGAAGACAATGGCCATAACTTTGAATAAAATGTTTTTACTTTCCCATTATTAACTAGTGTTTTATTTTAAAAAAAAAAGTTTTGTCTAGATTCATCTAATAATTATCATCCAACACATTTTATAGGAACTTCCTTTACATTATTAGACATGCCATTAAGATTGAAAGCTCAATTAAATAATTTCGAAAAAGAGGCCTGATGGTCCCCAAATCAATCAACCAGGTTGATCACCTTGCAATCAACGTCAGACACTCCTTCAGTGTTTTTGATGTCCGAACGATTTTAGGAGCCAACATTGACTCGGACCATTTCATTGTTGTAGCCAAGGTAAGAACAGCGATAGCGAAATAATAACTGAGTCCAGAAAGAACACCGCGGTTTGATGTCGGAAAGCTACAAACGCAATAGACTACTAAAAACTTGGCTGATCGAGTATCCCAGAACCTTCTGTAAGTTCGACGCCGCCTGCGCGAACCATCGAAGACGATTGGAGTCATTACAGACCCCTTTGACTGCTCCAACTACAGAGGGAAAAGTTATGAGGGATGATGTTAAGAAACATATCGCACAAGATCTTTTCTGCCGTTTTGTGTACCCGCCGTTCATTAACAATCTGGTAGGTCCATATCAATGTGGCTTCTGGCCAGGAAAGTCCACAATAGACTAGATCTTCACACTGCGGCAGATCCTGGAAAAGACCCAAAAAGTGCAAATTTACACTAAAAATCTATTCTATCGATTTGAAGGCAGTTTCATTTTCAACCGCGTGCATAAGCGCGCAAGAGCGATACACCGTCATGTTTAGTTTTGACATTCCTGCCAAACTCCTCAGCTTGTGCACGGTAACGATGGAGAACTCTCGCTGCTCCATCAATGTCGGTAAGAAAACGGTTTCTGACAAGGCGATTCGCTGTCATGTGATTTCATCAATATCGTCCTGGAGAAGATCGTGTAAACGTCACTAATCAGGACTAGATGCACGATCTTTCGGAAGTCCGTACAACTGTACGGATACGTCGATGACATTAACGTGATTGGCAAAATGGAGCCAGTCTTTAATGAGGTGTTTGCTAACATTGAAATGGAAGCGGTTAAAATGGGTCTGCCAGTGAATGAGGCCAAAACGAAGTATATGCTGTCCTCAGAAAAGGAAATACAACAGTCACAGTGGGCAGCTATAACTTAGAGGTGGTCAAGAATTTCATCTACCTCGCCTGCGAATTTAGCTGTACGAATAAGATCAGTGCTCAGATCAAACGCAGAATAATTCTTGGCAAGCGCTGTTTCTTTAGCTCACTCGATTAATGGAATTCGACCAAGTTGAGTCTATATAGAATAATGATCATCCCAGGCCTGCTATGCAGAGCGAAGACATTTAGCTCACGTTCTTTCAAACTTGCTCATGGTTTCAAGACAGTCCTCTTTCCCAAATTCCAAGAAAATTGTGAAGTCTGTTCGAAAGTCCAAATAGCTCTTATCACAGAAGTTATATAGACCAACCTCAATTTTATCATTCTTATCAAAGGATTTGGAAAAAAGTTCTTCATCATCAAATTTTGAACTGGCTTTAGACAAATTCATTCCTGCGTATCATGTTTGGATCTTTGACACTTTTCCAAAGCATTCGATACAATGAAACATAGAAGACTGAATTGAAAATCAATTTAAATTCTCAGATACCGCCTCAAATGCTTTCTCTTAATACCTTAGTAATCGGAGTCAAGCTGTTCTCATTGGTGAAATATCATCTCACATCCCGAATCTATCTTCGGGTGTCCCGCAGGGATCTTTTCATGGACCACTATTATTCACATTATTTACCATAGTAATGATCCCCCATTGATATCCTTATGGGAGATGCATACTTGCCTACATATAATACTGTTGGCATACTAATTTTTCATCACTTCGAAGTTTTGAATGAATGTGCTTTTGATCTCTTCGTATAGCAATTCGTCTAGTATTTTTTTTTTTTAGTGGCACAAATTTTACAATGTGTTGCATACAGTTTGTTGGGCAGAGATTTGGTTTGCATCACTACTAAAATATTCATACAATCTTTATATAATATATCACAGAAAAATTTGATTTAAGTCTGAAGGAAAAGTCACTTAAAAAACCTTCATGGCAATTCGTCTAGTATTTTTGGACTCACTATTGTTTTGATTCAGTTGTTCAGCTCTATGATTGTGGGTAGTAACCGAATTCTGTAGTCTCATATGTACTTAACTGGAGTACACAAAAGCCTCAACCGAGCTGCTTTAAAATTCGGTACTCTCCTATTGTGAATGACGAGTGATTGCATCCGCAACAGCTTTTTGAATCGGGTTTGCAAACACTCTGACAAGGATTCCATTAAGTGCATGCAAGTAAAATGGAAATTTCCATCTCAAGTGAATCACACTTCTGGTGGTGGATTGATAGTAATAAGACACATGTGTGTATTTCTTGTGTTCGGACTGTATGCACAATAACTCTTGGATATAATTTTACTTTAAGGTACATACACAATAGACCTTAGAAGAATTCTTACTTGGTCCGAGGCAAACGACTTCGCCTTAATCCAAAAAGGTGAAAATGTTTAGTAATATATAACAAAAAGCTTGATCATACCTACTTCCCTGCATTGTACCTTGGAAACGAACTGCTTGAATACATTGACTACAAATCCAGCCTTTGTCTATAATTCAACTTTGACTTGGACAAATCACATCCAAACGATTATCGCGAGAATATATGAATCACTACGTAGTCTTTTCTTCACGAAACATTTCACCCCTTAGCATATACCATATGTCTCAGCATAGAAAACACGTTGATACTTCTCTTAACAACCTATAGACGCTAAATTCTTACCAATCATTCTTACAATATACATACGTACTAACATATACATGGATAAGAACGCCTAAAACTGGCTAACCCACTGACCCCTTACCTGTACTCTGAGCTATTCTTCTAGGTTGGGGTCGACGCACATACCCACAACGCCACGTGCCACCATATATATTATACTTTTAAAAAAATCTATGTAATTTGGCCGCCGTGGCCCGTGGCATTGTGGGTATGTGCGTCGACCCCAACCTCAACTTCGTAGGTTCGATCCATGGTCTGTCAGACAAAACTTATTTTCACGGCCCACCTCTTTCGATTCACTGACAACGCTCAAAGACTACTTCTCTACAAAAAAAAAACTCAAGCTTGACCGTTCGAAGTCGGCTTCCTTCCACTCGTGAGAGAACAACTTACAACACGAGTGCTTGCTGAGAGAGAGCCCAGGCCCTCTAAGGTCTGTAGCGCCACCCGTATTATTATTATATTAAATTGACCGCCATGGTCAACTTCCGGGACATTTTGAAAAGAAAGTTGCGGCGGTGATTGGTTTTGGTGTAAGCACATTTACCGCTTAGACAGACTATCCTCTATCTCTGGAATGGAAGAGATCCTCGCGACTGCGATCAACATCCCGTTCTGTTTGAAGACACCTGTGCACTGCTCGGCATACGATATGAAAGATGGCAGGACTTATATGTTGGCACGTCTAGCAGTGTCGAGTAAATGAAGCCTACTTACGCTTCTTGCTCTTGCTCTTGCAACTGATTATGGAGCTGAGCGATCTGCCCCTGTATGGAGAACTTTTGTTAGGCTAATTTGCTGGGGTGCTGTAGTAACTCATTGGCATTCTGCATGTAGTCAAACTGATGGTATTCTGTAATTAATAGAGAGATAATAAATAGAGGGAGTCATCTTGGAGAGAATGATTTTTGGGGAAGCTTTTACAATAAGAAAATAATAAAACATGTCAGACCAAAATATAATTTTTCAAAGAAGCGGCAGGATCCATGTATGTATGTGCCACAATCTTCCAATTTGGAAGAAAAGAAGATAGATATAAGATCGTAAAAGGTCTCGTTACTTATCGGAACGAGAAATTGTATCTCTCCTAAATGAAATGGAAATAACAACATTGCATACACGTATACTGTAAAATTATTCCAAAAGCCAGCGAAAATCAGGGATCTTTTGAAATTTGGGTTATCATACCATATTCACAGTTTATAAACACAATTACCTATTGTTAGTATTATAGTCAATCCGGCAAACAGCAAAGTCATGTGATATCGATGACTTTTCTTTAAAAAAAGAGAAATATTGTTTAAAGAAATTAACTCTTAATCTAATATAACTCAAACCAATTGAGTACACTCACCAGAGCCGACATTCGTACAATCGACACTATCAGAAATAATCCAAGGGTAGTACTCAAAATATGTTATAGAAATGCAGATTTAATCACATTACCACTTCAAAATCAAGTCGTTTCACAAAAATATCCTGAATTTACTGGTTCCAAATAATCTCTGTCAAATGAGTCGGACTTATATATTCACGTGTACATAAGCTCGCGACAGTGAATACACGCTGCTATTGTCGTACGTCAGTGTCGTAAGAGCAGTGCAAACGTTAGCTTCATACCGTGGCCAGGTTGACAGCTGTATACTATATGCAACTGCGACAGGAAGATCAACATGTTCCAGCAGTAAAGCTGTAAGAATTACATTTGATTCCTTAAACTCAATATAATGATATATGATTATGCACGTGATAGATGAACAACTTAAACAAAAAATATTAATAATCTTGTAGTGTTATAACAAGATTCGATTGAATTATCTTGTCTTCTGGATCTACGGTAGTTTTACGTCAGAGTAAATATAAAATCAGAATTGCGACATAAGTCGGACGAATATAGATAATAAAAGAATGACGTATTAGGAGGATGTATAAATAAGACCTAATGAAAATGTCAAAGACTGAAACTGATTGCGAACGAATGCCGGTGAACACCATTCGAACTC
This sequence comes from Eristalis arbustorum, assembly GCA_916610145.1. Classification (NCBI taxonomy): domain Eukaryota; kingdom Metazoa; phylum Arthropoda; class Insecta; order Diptera; family Syrphidae; genus Eristalis; species Eristalis arbustorum. Next base: position 51,075,611 of record OU744320.1, on the reverse strand, counting down.
GATGATTATCTATTGTGTATCCGTAAAAGCATTTACGTATTTTGAGAAAGCTTTCGTTAACCACACTAAAGCCTTTGTTTGTATTTCATTTCAATAACACACGGTTATGCAGTAAATATGACTTTAGTTGTCGAATGTGAGCAATTTCAAAATATACATATAGTATATACATTATATAACCGACTACACATTAGGAACAGTCACGGGTTCATTTCGTTGTTGCCTACGTTGAGCGCTTTCAAGAAATCAGGCTCTGCTGTTGAGTTCACATAATAATACATGATGACCGGATAAGAACGATAGGGAAAGAAAATTAAATAAATCAGTTATTGTGTGAGATATAAAATTGATTTTGGTTTATTTGGAAGCTAAATTCGTGTGTGCTATTGCGTTGGGAATATACGAACTACCAATGGTAGTTCAGAGAATATACTAGAGTGGTATTAAGATCTGGCCGACAACTGATGAAATGCCCTAGACAAATTTACTTGTGGACATAGGGAAAACTTAAGCGGCTATTCATTAAATGCCCAAATGAGTGTGCATCTGGGGGAGAGCGTAAGATTGCCCCCAACCCACCCATTAGAATTGGGTAGGTTGAAGGCGAATCGAAGTGAATTGTCAGAAAAGGTTTATCGATATACATAAAATACACCGGCGATCTTATTGTATCACCCATCATTTTTATCCATTAAGATGTTGCTTAATTGCTGCTGAGTGGAAATCCGATGAAAATATCCACGATGATGATGCAGCCCAAACCAAATATTTACACTTCGGCAGATCGTGGAAAAGACTCAAGAGATGCAGATCGACACCCACCACCTATTTGTCGATTTCAAGGCCACATATGACACCGTGCATAGGGACGAGCTATACAGCGCCATGTCTAGTTTTGACATTCCTGCCAACTCGTCAGGTTGTGCAGGATGACGATGGAGACGAACTCACCGAGACCTTCAATGTCAAAAAAGGTTTTAGGCAAGGCGACGCGTGACCATATGACTTCTTTAACATCATACTTGAGAAGATCGTGCGAAAATCAAACGTAAACACCCGAGGCACGATCTTCCAAAAGCCCGTTCAACTGCTTGCGGACAACATTGACGTGATTGGACGAACACAGCGAACCGTCAATGAGGCGTTTGCTGGCATTGAAGCGTAAGCGGCTGAAATGCGTCTAGCGATAAACCAGGGCAAAACACAGTACATGCTGTCATCACGGAAGGACGCACAACATCGACGTCTCGGACAGAGCGTCATATTGGGCAGCAGAAACTTTGAGGTATTCAAGGACTTCGTCTACCTAGGCTCTGGAGTAAATAGGGACAACAATACCGGTACCGAGATCAAGCGCAGAATTACTCTTGTCAATCGCTGTTTCTTTGGGCTCAAGAGGCAATTGAGTAACAGAGCCATCTCTCGAAACACCAAATTGATCTTGTATAAAACCCTGATCATCCCAGTCCTGCTCTATGGTGCAGAGACATGGACACCGAGCCATTGGGACAGCGCAACAGTGGACGTCCTCGCACTAGATGGCGCACACGAGGGGAAAAGGACCTCAACCAACTTGATGTGCGCAACTGGAGGCAGCTGGCGAAAGTGCTTCCTGGAGAGGCATGTTCGTTGAGGCCCAGTTCCACCCGGACTGTAGCGCCAATCAAAGGAGAAGATGATGCAGCGGGAAGTCTTACGTGTCACTAACGAATCATGTCCTGGACAAACATCACAACACTCCTTCATTCTTAAGATTCTCGAGCGAATCCTTGGCAACCACATTCGTGACGATAGTAGAGATATGTCTATCTAAATCGTATCGGGAAGTAGCCGATGTAACATTTTGCTGGAGGAGAAGGTTGAATCACCAACTGATTACAACATGAGTCTGGAGAGCCATCTACTAATCCAACGCCTAAGATGGCTGGGCCATGTAGAGTATATGGACGTCTAGTCTCCTAGAAGTCGCGAAGCTTCCGAATCTATACCAACTCTAAACAATATGTCACCAAGGACTGTTCCTGCGCTTACTTATTTCAAGAGGTGCCAAAATAATGTGACAATTTCAACGTGTGAATATTCGATGATTATTTATCGTATTTGCTTCGATTTTTTTTTATGAGAAGTTCTCAACAGATGAACAAAATAATTCCTGATTCAGTGGTTAATATATTCGATTCTAATAAACACTCCGCAAAGAATAATAAACACCAAATTGTGACAAGTTAGCTCTAAAACTTGTGTTAACCCATAATTCTTATTAATAAACGTGTCATGAATGATGTATATAAGATTATGACTTCATTTGACAGCTTCGCGTGTGTGACGCAGATCGAGATGAGAGCGGTTGAAATTGCTATTTGTTTACATGCAAATTGCGGAAAGTTTTCGTTTTATTCTTCAATCAGCGTTAAGTTCTTGAAATAATAATTCATTTCAGTATTCGCCCTAATTTATATTGACACACTAATGGAAACAAGAAGACGTTTCAACCATATTAAGTGCCTTTTATAGAAGAGTAAGCTTTTCAGCTGAAAAAATCTTTGGGAAGCGTATGTATTCATGAGAAAAATAATTCTGGTGAATTTATACGATTAATAATAATGTCGCGAACAAGCATGGCTGACGCTGCCAAAGTAGGGTCTAACTAACGAATTGTAAATCCACTTTGAACAAGTCCTACTATTCTCTCTGTAGAAGCGTTCGACTTGGTAATAGTGTAATCATAATGTGATGTGCTCTATCGAAAGCTTTCGAGAAATCAGTGTAAAGTACATCAACTTGTAAACGATTTTCTAAATTTGTATTTATATAACAAATGGAGCTTTTATTCTCATAGTTTCCTTCGCTTTAATTTAATACAATTAATTCAATACGTATTGTCATATGAATATTTTCAGTACTTAGCTTATTCATCACCTAATATGCTCCTGTAGTGCTCTGGCTAGTCGTGGGTTCCTACACCTAGGAGCCTACTACTTTAGCGGCCGTAATGAGCTAAACAGTGCCAGCATTGGCCAGCTAAATTGCTTCACTAGAAGCACCAATTTGTTCCAGTGTTAGGAGAAGTCAATCCGCGTGGTATCACAATGGGCCCACTCTGGCCTAAGTGTGATTGCCCTTAGCAGTCAGCCACTACTACCTAACCTAACCTAAAGGTTATTCACAAGCGTATCTCTGTGCAGGCAAGAGCAATTACAATATTGTTAAAACATTGTTTTCCTATACAAGATATAAACTAAACAAATCTATCTATCTGTACTTATATAATTGGAAAATAATTTTAAAGTAGTAGGCCACTTTCTTTTATGAATTGGTATTACTTACTTACTTGGGTGGCGCTATAGCCCATAGAGGGCCAGGGCCTAGCTTCTCAGCAACCACTCGTGTTGTGCGTGCTATTGTTCTCGCATGAATGGAAGGGACCTACAGTTTTATGCCGACTACGAACGGCCATGTTTGAGAAGCTTTTTCTAGACAGGAAATACTCTTTCAGCATTGTCAGTGACTCGAAAGAGGTGGGGTCGTGAAATTTATTTATGTCGTTTAGAGCTGGAATCGAACCTACGACGTCGAGGTTGGGGTCGACGCACATACCCACAACGCCACGGGCCACCACCAAATTGGTGTTAGAAATTAATATTATTATACTACCGAGGACTATCGGGCCACTGTTAATTGGAAGACATTTAGGTCCAGAACCTCAGGTATATTTGAGTATCTGGAAATGTAATCCATTGCACATCAACTTAAAAAAAATCGGCAAATAGGTCACGAGTTCGTTTGATAGTTCCATCGCCTTAGGCAAGACGTAATTCCAAAATGATGGACAACTTGCTCTTTATTAAACAAGGCAAGATATATTGCTTCTATGAATATTTTCATCAAGAATTCATATTCTTTCATTACTCTCAAAAATCTTTCACGATTTAAACTCTTTTTGTTGGAAACAAAGTGGGAATATACTCTGCTTACTTAATTTTTTTCATAAATATATACATTTAGTTACCTTTCAAATCGGGGGAATCAAACAAACAACATCAATTGAATTGATTTACAAAGTCTATGAGCGAAATATGTAATATGGTTTTATTCAATTTAAAACTTAACACGTTTTTGTTACTATTGCTATTACCATAGCAAACGTATTTAAGCTCTAATGGAAAGACCTTCTGATAAATTTTATTAAAATCAATAACATCTAAGGCTTCTTATATTTTAAGGTAATTTCATTTTTGACAAATATCTCTAAAATTCAAATTTGCTCATTTGAAATAACCCTAAACAAATTTAATGTAATTTGGTTAAGCCGCGGTTGTCCTAACCAATTTAAAACAATTACTTTCCCAGCATGAAATGTTCAATTTCGAGGAAATATAATTGTTCACTGCACTTGCGGTAGTGTCCACACGACTGTCCACTTCAAGTGGAGTGTAATGTGAGACTCATTATAAAATAATGCAATTCATTTTTTAATTATTAATATACCAGTTATCTTTCCCTTCAGTGAATTGTTTTATTTAACTTTTCTTTAGTGTTGATGCTCAACTAATTCCCTATTTAATTTCCTTATTCTAGAACACATGGGTTACACATGGGAATTACCTGTCAGATTACAATCTAATCCAAGATCGGATAGCATTGCTGGAAAGAAGTTGATCGTTGTACCCAAAAATAAGCATACGACCTCAGCCTGTACTTAAACTCTTGGGGGTCGTGAAGGCTGCCTTTTCTCCGAATTATGTCAAACAAATTCTCCAGTAGACATTGGCTAATGAGGTACGTTAACGATATAACCTTTTTAGAAAGGTAACAATTTCTTCTTTCTTATGACCTTCATTTTTTGCATGAGCTCTGCCATGTCATATAAAATTCTATATTGGATATCCAAAGCTAAACCGGATCCATGACTTTCCTTTCTGAAATCTGGATATGGTGTGGTATCATGATGCTACAAGATGATCTGGTAGTTGTTGACTGCAGTTGCATTCCATCCATCCCATAGTTTCCTTCTAACTTGAATCCATTTCTTTTCTGCAATCAATTGCAATTAACCATTGTATGTAAATTGAACAACGATTATTTTATTATAATTTACATCATTCTTGAACGTATGTTTTTAACTGACATGTGATAACTTAACTCACCCAATTCGGCATACAAAGTGCGGGTACATTATTCCATATCAACGAGTTGGTTGTCTCTCGTTTCCTTATAATCGATAAGGAAATTGGAAGGGAAAAAAATTCTAAAAGCTATGTCCTCAAATTGTATCCAATGGACAGACTTAAATCATAACTTCCATTTCACAGACAAAAAAATTTTGTTAAACAACATAAACAAATTTCGAGCATGTCTGTCAGTTGGTGGAATATGCATATGTACTGGAATGTTTAGTACTATTTGGTGAAGTATTGCCGTGCAGTTAAAAAATTTGTTTATTAATAACAAAATCTATCAAACCGATAAGTTCACTACCCATGTATCAGCTCAAACGTGTGTCAAAGAGCGAATAGCGTTGTTTCTTATTCCATTTAGGAGCATTTATTCAACAAATCCGACCCTGTCATCAGTCATCCTGGAAGCATATTCCTGGGCATAGGCATAGCATCTGGCGGAATACAGTTCAAATTCGTAAACAAAAATACTCAAGATTAAGATTAATTGAGAAATATCCAGCACAAGTAAGAAATTTCATTTCGCAGTTTGCCAGGTTAAAGCACATTCAATTGTCTATAATTGATTGTCAGAAGCAAGTGAAAATTCAAAAGCAAACCCAGGCGTTTTTGAAAACATTTGAATCCGGTGAAACTGACTTTTTGTTCTTCTTATGTGGACATTTGCATTCCAGTGAAGATAAAGGGGATATGGAGTATGTTTAAGAATTTTGTTTTAGAAATATTATCAAGAAAGGACACACTAAGTTAGTTAAGACGTTGCCACAGTCGGGCTAAACGCTTGGGTTGTGCCTAAAAGGAACACACAAATTTGGCATCTGGACGAGAATACCACTAAGCAGAAGTATAAGTTTAGGATGTTAAGGTTTTCGTCTAATTTGATTCCTCAGAGGAAATAAACATCAGCATAATTACAAAAATGGTGTGATTGTATGCATATGCCTCTGCTTCTTTACTTTCTCAAGCACAGAATTATTTCCACCAATAGCTTAAAGATTGATCAAGCTCCTCTCCTTAGTTAGCTTTGTGAATACTAACTAAGGAGAGGTAACTGATGATTACAGTCGTGATTGCTTTCAACTTGGCAAGGTGCCGGCATCGATTCCTGTAAATTCGCAGGTCCTCTGGATAGCACATGCAGCAACTGCTTGAAGGTAAAATGTGTGCAGCGGCCACTTGTCAAGGGCCCTCATCTAGCACCCGGTCCCCTGGTAAAAATATAAATAAAAATAAGACTGGTCCTCGGACTGTAGCAAGAGAAGAGAACATATGGTCTGCGACGATAGTGAATACTATCTAGATGCAGCCAGGGCCCGAATTTCTTTCGTCCCTACATGGGGACAACAGCCAACTGTGTGGCTATGTCCTGTCTAAATTTTCAAGGTAATACTGCCAGAGCGATATATTCCGCCATCAAGATAAAGGAATCCATCTGAGCTACCCCGTCAGGCAGCATCGAACTCATTCACAAAAGCTCTTGATTGTTTACTTTAACAAAACTTCAAACTGTAAATATCGCTTGAATTAAAATTGATCATTATCGAAAGGCCAAAAAATACGTCCTTCTGCTTAAAAGAAAATGTGCACCACAACGTTTTTTTCGCTCGCCTACAAAGCGGAAAAAACTTCTGCGGCCATCGCATTCGTTACACAATCATTGCAGCCGACGGGAAGCATCAACGCAAGGACTTTAATCAAACTCTCCCACTTGAAAAAATCTTCCATGTGAATGTCGCTACAGGACTGTCTTCGTACAAGGTGTATGTGAACAAGCAGCTTGTGGTAGAGATTCCAATGAAGGTCGATGAGAATATAATGGATACTCTGTATGTGAATGGCAACATCCAACTGTGGGAGGTGGTGGTCGATAACTTCTCACCAACCATTCCACCAAAGAAGGTGGGTAACTGGAGTGCTGTTCCAACAAGTTCATCCTAATCATGAACAAGTCACTTTAACCTTTGAAGCCAACATAAACTGTTTAATCTCATTCTACAGGCATTCTACCTGTTTAAAGACATAGAAGCTGTTAAGGAGGGCGTGAGCTTTATAGTCACCGGCTACATTTTTCCGAACTGTAACGACTATGTTGTTCTTGAAGTAGTAATGCAAAAATTGATATCGCCCCACAGATTCGCGATTAATGTAAAAACTGGTAAGGATGTCGCTCTCCACATCAATTCGCGTTATGATGAAGGAATCATCGTTTTTAATACATTCATAAATATGAGTTGGTCCGACCCCGGTCAGCTAGACTACAGACTGCCGTCCAGTTTAACAGAGGGTTCAATGTTCACCTGTCAAATTCTAGTCACAGAAAAGCCATGAACGGACGGCATGTTTACGAGTTTGAGCATCTTTGCCTTACTAGTCTGTCTCTAGAGCCAATACTAGAGGCACGATATTCCAGAAATCCGTTATCATACGCGGACGATATTGACGTGATTGGCAGTACTCAGCGAGTCGTCAATGAAGGGTTTTGCTTGCATTGAAGCGGAGGCGGCAAAAATGGGTTTAGCGGTGAATGAGGGCAAAACAAAGTATATGCTGTCATCAAGAAAGGACACACAACATCGACGACTCGGTCAGAACGTCACCATAGGCAGCTACAACATCGTGGTAGTGCTTCAGCTCCCTTGGCTCCCCAGTTAATAAAACGAAGTACCGAGTTTAAACGCAGAATAACTCTTGCCAACCGCTGTTTCTTTGGGCTCAAGAAGCAATTGAGTAGTAGAGCCCTCTCTCGAAAGACCAAGCTCATATTGTATAAGATCTTGATCATCCCTGTCCTGCTGTATGGCGCGGAACACTGGACTAGCTCAAGAGCAGATGAAGACGCACTTGGTCTCTTCGAGAGAAAAGTTCTGCGTTCAATCTTTGGTCCTGTTTGCGTTGAAGGTTTCTGGAGAAGGAGATCCAACCACGAACTGTGCGGGCTGTACAGCGACATGAGTCTAGTCAGGCGTCTACGGATTCAACGCCTAGGATGGCTAGGCCATGTAGAGCGCATGGACAACACTGCTCCAGCCCGAAGAGTCTTCGACTCCGAACCAGTGGGACAACGCAGTAGGGGACGACCACGAACCCGATGGCGCACTCAAGTGGAGAATGATCTCAACCAACTTGGAGGGCGAAATTGGAGGCAGCTGGCTAAAGATCACGCCAGCTGAAGAGGATTGTTGACTGAGGCCCAGATTCACCCCGGACTGTAGCGAAACAAAAAGAAGAAGAAGAATATGATCGGGGTGTCTCGAGGTAAAATATATACTATATAGCCCACCCTGTATACACATACAATTGGAAACGATCAGGTTAATAACTGAGTTCATCGGAACCAGAATCTGTGACTGTGACTCTGTGATGGAAAATTTGTTATTTCGAATGTTTACTTTTCTTTTGTTTTGATTTTGTTGGGGGTAATGTCTTTGGATGGGAATACCATAAAATATCGTACACGCTCTTTATATTGTCTGTTTGAATTTGGCTTAGCGAATTAAAAATGTTTGCGTTTTTAATCAAAGGGATTAAACGATGCATTTGAGAGTAGGTGAGTCTTAGAAAAAAGGACTTGAGTTGTGTACTTCTACATTTTCTCAGAATGGACACAGGCAATTACTACGACCACAGTTGTTAAGTGTTAGGTTAGTTGGCAGTCAACGAAATCGCTAGCACAATAGATGGTCCATTGTAATACATACAGTCAGAATACTACCACTGAACGACAAATTCAGTAATAGCGTCCCAACTGCAAAGGGTAACTGGGCCAGATTTGAAAACCAGATGCAAGCATATTAATCTTGCTTTGCATTCCAACCGGGGAGCTTTATAACCAAGGACAATCATCTAGCCGTTTTTTTTTTTTTTTTTGTCATTAAAGAAAATAAAAGATTACTTACTTACTTAAGTTGGCGCTACAGTCCGGGGTGGACCTGGGCCTCAACCAACAAGCGTCTCCAGCCAGCTCGATCTTTAGCTAGCTGTCTCCAGTTTCGCACGCATAGTTGGTTGAGGTTCCTTTCCATTTGCGTGCACCACCTGAGTCGCGGTCTACCTCTACTGCGCCGGGTGGACCTAGCCAACTCAATCGTTAGATCTTCACTCTTCTGGCTAAGTCGATGTCACTGAACAGCCCGTATAGTTGTCGTTATATCTCCTGCTCCACTCACCATTTATACTGACGGGACCGAAAATCACACGAAGAATTTTCCTCTCAAAGCAACCAAGAGCTGCTTCAACCGCTTTTGACAGAGTCCATGCCTGCGCGCCATATAGCAGGACTGGGACGATTAAGGTCTTGTAAAGCGTTACCTTGGTTGTTCGAGAGAGGGCTTTGTTTACCAATTGCTTTCTTAGCCCAAAGAAGCACCGATTGATAGCGGTTCCTAGGTAGACAAAGTTTTTGACCACCTTACAGTTATATCTGTCTGCCGAGTCGTTCTGACCGAGACGTCGGTGTTGGGTGTCGAACTCAGCGAACGTTACACAAGCCGACGGGAAGCGTCAACGCAAGGACTTTAATCAAACTCTCCCACTTGAAAAAATCTTCCATGTGGATGTCGCTAGAGGACTGTCTGTGGGAGGTCTGTGTTTGTGAACAAGCAGCTTGTGATAGAGATTCCAATGAAGGTCGGTGAGAATATAATGGATACTCTGTATGTGAATGGCAACATCCAACTGTGGGAGGTGGTGGTCGATAACTTCTCACCAACCATTCCACCAAAGAAGGTGGGTAACTGGAGTGCTGTTCCAACAAGTTCATCCTAATCACCTGAACGATAAGACTTCTTGCCTAAGTCTGCCTCTAACGACAAATCCACATCCAAATACGCCCTGTTTTTGTTGTTTGTAGCAATCACCGTAATATATATCACAGTTTATCATCCTTCTTTGGCCCGTTCCGTCCCATCGCACTTCTTGGATGGCGGTTATATCTGCTTTCCAACAGTCTAGGGCTTCCGCTAATTGTTCGGCTGCGCGTGGCCCATAAAGGGACCTTACATTCCACGTACAGATCCGAAGGTCGTTGTCCGTATATCGTTTGCAGGGTTCGGCATCAGTAAAATCAAACGTTGCCGAGGCTTGTTGTTGCTTCGTAACTATTTTTGGTTTGTGTAGCCGGGCATTTACCCCGACGGCAAAACCCCCAACCTGGAGGGCCAGTTCATTTTTTGTAACCCCTAGGACAAGAGGTCGCACTTATAAGTTTGGCAGGTTGAGCTCGGGTGAACTACAACCAGTACCCGATGGCTACCACTTGGAGGTAAAATAAGCAAATCGCAACACTGGGCATCACCAGGTAGACGCCAGTCAGTGCCTACCCGACACAACGACTGATTCACAGTTATTTTGAAGAGATATAGATTTCCCAACATGCACTGAGAAATGTTAAGCCTTTAATAGCATTCCTTCAGAGACAAATCTTGCGAATTATATTGAGTTTAAATATACTAATTTCAGCCCCCTTACGACTGCCAGACTGTCTATCTGTATATATTACGAGCTAAAAACCCATACAGTGTTTGTTGAATATTACCATTTTCAGAAGAAAAACGGAATACTCTGATTTATGTACGGGTAAAGCTTTCCGAACCTAATAGAAATAATTTCAATATATTTCTCGGCCATTTTTAAAGTTGTTGTGAATGACCATATATTTGAAATCGTCCCTTTCAACTTCACACTCACCGAAAACTGCCTTCTGCACAATCTGCACAAGTTAGTTTGGGCGGCCGTTCGCATGTACGTATGTACTTATATACTTAAGAAAAATTATTTTTATATTATTTATTATTCAGTTTTCATTGAATTTTGCTTGAAAGTCAATTCATCAAAAGTCAATATGAGCAACGAGACAGGTAAAATAACTAAATTATCATAAATTCTTGAAATTTTTTTTCATTTTAACTTCAGATTGCTTTCGTCCTGCTATTGATGAATTTCCAGCTGATGGACTTACAAAGGAACAGAGATCACAAGGATGGATCCTCATTCACATTTTTATAAGTTGGTACATTTTTGTAGCTCTGGTGATTGTATGTGATGAGTACTTCGTACCAACCGTTGAGAGGATATGCCGTGGTAAGATTAGCGTCAATATGCAATACCGAGAGTAATTATATATTTACTTTGATACAAACGAATATATAGTTTTAAACATGTCAAGTGACGTTGCGGGGGCTACACTAATGGCTGTAGCAACATCTTCACCAGAATTTTTTATAAACTTCATTGGAACTTTTATAACAGAAGGTGACCTTGGAATTGGTACGATTGTTGGATCGGCTGTATTTAATATGCTGGGAGTGTCTGCACTTTGCGGTATATTTGCTCGTGTTGTAAGTACTCCATAAACTTTTGATATGTGATTTGATTTACGTTTGTGTTCTCCCTTCAGACAATACAATTAGATTGGTGGGCATTAACTAGAGACTGCTTTGTCTATTTGCTTACAATCACTTCGCTTATTGTAATACTAGAAGATTCGCTGATTTATTGGTATGAAGCGGCATATCTCTGCGTGCTGTATTTATTTTACTTGTTGCTCATGTACAATAACAGAAGACTTAGCACATGGACGAGAGGTATGTGAATTAAAAATAATAAAAAAAATAAAAATTTTTTGAATTCTGGTTGTTGTATGATATTTTGAATAATTGACAATCATACTAATCTGACCTAGCCATGCTCCTTGGGCCTGTGCCATGACTTTTGTATACAAATTTGCAATTCCCAGACGGAGGCAAAGGGATAAGTATTTTTTGCCGGCTAAATCTTGTCATTTCGTATGGGCATCAGGCATCTGTGTATTATTTTATATAACAGTCTATACAATTACTTTTGAAATTGTTGTTATTGAGTACTTACATATTATTTCTTTTTACAGAAAATCAAATTTGCTCAAAAGTACCTTGCTTTAAGAATACTAGTGACATTGTTGAAGAAGAAATTGAAACGTACAAGGGAAATGAAAATACATTATCTCATTTAACAGTCTTTCCTTCCAAGGAAAGTTGCTTTGAGAAGATTTCTTGGAGCATTCAATGGCCACTCTACGTCATATTTTTCCTAACAATACCAAATTGTCGTATACCAAAGCTAACTAATTGCTTTTGCGTATCCTTCATCATGTGTTGCATTTGGATGGCGGGTTTAACTTATTTAGTTTCATGGATGCTAACAATAATTGGTAATATAAAACAATAATATGTTTTGCATACTTTTCTTATAGTTTAAATTGACCAAACGAGTAACACAGATAATATCATGTACAATCTAAGTGTTCAACAACATTTGTTTTAAACTGTAGTGATTATTCCATACATTTCATAGATTACTTAAAAATCGTGGGCCACATCATGGTGCGAGGAAAATAAGGTGTGCTGTACAGCTTGTCATAACCGCCATTTTGTTGCCTTGTGACGTCACTCACGGTCCGTTTCTGTCACCGGGCACTACACTCTGTCACTACATCACAATTCACTTTCGTATATAAAAAAAAAGTACGAATAGAAAACCGGAATTGAATTCCAAATTTGATGTATAATGAAAGGATTCACTTCATTTATAATTGGATATAGGAAAACTGCGACAAAGATGGCAGAAATTATGATAAGTAGAAAAATGTTGAAAAGGAATCATCAATCAGATTTTTGTTTTACGTGTCAAATTTTTTTTATCTGTTTCCGCCCTTATATTCCTGTAGACATAAAAAAACGATGACGCGATGACGTCACGCAGGACCTCAGTAGAACTGTCCAGTACACCTTGTAATCCTCACACCACTATTATTAGTCATTCAACTTTCAGTGGTGGGAGATAGCATGCACGGATACCTGCTGGGTTTATTTTATATGATACTTATTTGGTTACAATGACACCTGTCGATTTAAGTTATTAGGTCTGTTCCAGTTGCTATTTTTTTTCACAGAAAACTGTCAAAAACCGTTCCATTTGGTGATTTGTTAGTATCAAACCTTACGAATTTCTGCTACAAAAATGTTTATTAAATTCAAAAAAGAACTGACATTTCATATTTCAGACGGGATACTTAAGTAAAGTATTCTTAAAGGTTTGTTTTGAATCCGAATGAAGAAGTTCAATATGGATGAAATGTCAATGTTTGCTTGGTTCGCAATTCGTAGTGACCTCATCAAAGATTACGCTTTAAGAAAATCCGCGGCGTGCTTTGTGGCGTAAAACGAGATGAGTGGCATGCAATTTTAAGAAAATGGGGGTTGTTTGCAAGAAAACTTTGCTTAAAAGTACGAGGCATAATCATCCTTAGACTAATATGAAAGAATGAATCTTCATTTTTTCCTTTATATATGTAAGCAAATAGCAATTTCAACCTCTCTCAACACGATCTACGTCACAGTTTCACTCTCAAAGAAAGATTTTTACCTCCAATCCTCACAATTTGCTCAACTAATTTTTGTGCACAAATTAATTGGAACAGACCTACTAAAACACTTCAATTTGATACGCATATTCAATTATCAGTCATTTAGTCATGTTTTAGTTACATCATTTAGTCATGCTAAAGTTAAGTTAATATATTTCTCATGACCTGTTTTACACATATAATGGGATCAGTTCACAGGTTTTGAAGTTTCGTTGAAACCAGTCTGTGTTAACACCGGACTTCTATAGAGTGAAAAGGACTACATTTTTTTAGCTTGACTCGTACTTTTTAGATTTGACTCATTTTTTCAAGAACAGAAATAACTAAACACCTAACGTAATTTTATTTCACATTTTCATCATTCCATCTTTTCACAACTTTGCAAAGTGTGAACTAAGCTTTCAGTTAAAACGCCTTAAAACGCCTTAGCACATACTTGTTTCTTTTTTTTTCATAAGGAGACGTTGTGTTATCAAAAACCTTTGTTGGGACTTATTTCTCTCTCTTCAAAATTACTCGTTTTTTTTTAGCTTATGGGACCCATATCTAATTTAACGTGTGGTAACACTGTTAGACCCTGAGTTCTGTGAAACTGGGCATCAGTTTCCTATTTTTTTCAATACGTTTTTCTCTTAATTTCAGGTGACACCTTTCAAGTTCCCGATTCTGTCATGGGAATTACTGTCCTAGCTATAGGAACTAGCATTCCCGAAGCAGTGTCTAGTATAAATGTGTCAAAACGAGGTAAAAAAATGCGTAATATTCCATTTGTAGATCTTAACATTCCAATTTCTTCGTTCCAGGTCATGGGTCTATGGCAATATGCAATTCAGTTGGTTCGAATACGTTTGATATCCTTATTTGCCTTGGCATTCCTTGGTTGATTAAGGCATCATTTTTTTCCTCAATACCGGGTGAACAGTGTTTAGGCATAAATTCTGCTGGAATAAGATACGCAACGGTGACATTGTTGGCCTCGGTAGTTATACTTTACTTTGCATTCTGTGTATCGAATTTTACTTTGGGAAAATCTGTTGGCATCATATGTTTGCTTCTTTACGCGAGCTTTTTGATATTTGCAACATTAATGGAAATGAATATTTTTTTCGTAGTTAACAGACCCCAATGTCATTCATAAAAATATTAGTGATTTTGACAGTAGTTTTATGAATTTATATAAAAAAATTAACTAGTCGAAACTTTGAGTGGATATTTGTTTTGTTTTTCAGTGTTATATTTTGTTAAGAAATCGTTTCTTCGTTTCTTCGCATCATAAGCCCTTTTTTTTCAAAAATGACTATGAGAAGAATGTTATCTTCAATAGCTTGCAGTTCATTAATTTCTAACCATTTTGCCCAAAATGCGTAACCAGGCTCCTTATATTGTCCTACTGTCGCAATAGGTACGTTCACATTATAAAACGCAAAATGTAGTGTTAAAAAATGTCGAACGCGGATGACGGACTTCACTGATGATGGACAGCGAGGACGATCCAGCTGACGAAAATGAAGAGCTGACAACAACTGCGGAAATTACAGGAATAATTCAAAGCAGCATAATGCGGAAAGTAGCCGCAGCCGACAAAATATCAAATATCATACTCAATCATTAAAAACAATTACATCGACAATTGCTACTTTCCTAGCAAGTGAAACGTCGCACAAATTGTTGCAATAACCAAAAGGGAAAACCTGCTGGTGTTTTGGGATACAAGTCTATATCGCACTTGAGTAATATAAGCGAGAAAACTAAAGCGATGGTCCACCGACCTAAACATCATCCCCGATATGCAGTATGGATTCCGGGAAAGACATTAAATGCGGGCCTTATCACGAGAAAGTGAGAGGGAACTAGGAAATCCCAACTCCAGTCGACGAAGTAGTCCTCCCACCTAGCTTTGAAGAAGTCGGTACAGCCATTAAAAGGCTGAAGTACAACAAAGCCGCAGGCTCAGATGACTTACCATCGGAGCTTTTCAAAGCTGGGGCATTGTATGGGCCATATGGGCCTCTTCCTTCTCGATGCACACAAACGCCCCACTGACAGCCAGCTGTATTCTTTCGATGATGTCTATGTCATGGGCATATGGGAGCAGTTGCTAAGATTTGTGGAAGATCGTGCCTCTTGTGTTGACATTTCAGGTCCGCACTATTTTCTCGACAATGATGTTAAAAAAAATTACATGACAGTACCGGGTAGGTCTTTACCGACGTTGATGGAGCAACGTGAATTCTCCGTCGTCATCCTACACTAACGGATGAGTTTGGTAGGGATGCCAAAACTAGACGTAGCTCGTCTCTATAAATGCTATCATACGCGGCCTTAAAATCGATGAAAAGGTGGTGGGTATCGATTTTTTGCTCCAGGGTTTTGTCCAAAATCTGCCGAAGTGTGAATATTTGGTCGATGGTGGATTTTCCTGGCCTAAAGTCACACTGGTTTGGACCGACCAGGTTGTTGACGAATGGCCTTAGGCGTTCACACAGTACGGCAGAAGAGATCTTGTATGCGATACTTAGGAGACTGACCCTCTGTAGCAGTTCAAATAGTCTCCTATTTTTCTCTATATATATATATATATGGTATATACTAGATTTAATACCCAGTTTTGCCCGTTTGTTTCTTCAACCGGTACTTTACTTTTAGTGAAAATATATTTTTGCGATAATGCGATTATTAAAAAAAATATGCAGAAAAGTTTTCCGTTGTAGATGCACTGAAGACGATTTTGAATAAATTTTTACTCCGCACTTAATTTAAAACAATAATAAGACTGCTCGAACCAGAACTCAGAGAAGAATTTGAATTTTCTTTTGCCATTGATGCCCATCCCAATCTCTCATTCACATGCCTACTCATAATGAGTACAATTAGTTGACTGTGTGCATACATGTTGAAGTTTGAATTATCAATGTGCGCTGCAGCAAAACGGACGGAAATTACGGTTTTTTTTCAACCATTTACACACGACGTGGAGGGATATCAAGCGATTCTTAAAATCAAAAAGTTATTGGAAATCCCATATATGTACCTGCGCGCGATGGTCACTTTTTGTGCAAATTGAAGTCAAACTTCATAAACCATGAACAAAATTAGCCTATCTTGTAACACATTATGCTCTGCAATTTTATCTAAATCGGCTAATCCGTTCAGAAGTTCAATATTGCAAATCTAGTTTGGGTATGACAAAATAGTAAAAGTGCGATAATGTTTACTGTTTCCTTTTCATTTGGTAGCTCAAGAAGTCGTTCATATTTGTTCGATTGAGACGTAGAAAAAAATGAATGGTTGCACCAAAGTAAAATATGCAAAATGTGTGTGTATATATGGAAGTCACAACACACTGTGGGATGGTTGATATCCACGACTACGCTACTTGAAATGGTTACCAGATTGATGCAACCACCCTTATTTTGAGAATTTTATTCCCGTTTAAAAAGTGCTCGTAACTTCCGAACCGTATGTCGTACCGACAAAAGTGACAAAATTGTCACATTCAGCATCTACATTTTAGAATGATTTTTGTTGAAAATTTCAGTGCTCTGCGGCGGGTAGTTTCGGAGCCTTTGTCGGTCAGACACACAAACTTTCTGTTTATAGTTAAGAATACAGTAGTAAATGCAAAATTGTCAATAAAAATTCGAAAAGTGTTAATGTATGATCTACGATAGCCAAGACTGGTTCGGGATAAGTAGTCTTTGGATAAGTTTGTTGGTTGTGCGAATTCGCTTGTGCGAATTCGCTCAGATTGACGGGTTTACACACTCAGACGAATGTCGTACATAGACGAAATTATAAACAGTTTGCCTCAATAAATTTGAAATAAATTCAACAAGTGGACTTATGGGATGTATCCGATTTAATTTCTGTCTTAATCGCGTTACTTTCTTAAATGCGATTTTCTCAAATCCGTCATTTATTGTAGATTTGGTATTTACGCATCGGTAACTCAAAACAAATGTAAATTTCATAAATCCGACAGGAGACTCTATGGAGAATCCAAGAATTGACATTCGTTTCGGCTTGGTGTATACTCCTATCACGACAAGATTTCGATGGTGTGCTGCTACTGGGTTAGCTGCTGGCGGCAGAAATCCTATTCCTGGCTCTATGAAAAATCTTACTCCGGATATTTAATTCGGAGTATCCGAGCAAAAGGGGAAAGACACCACAACTGACCCAATCACACCGATGCTACAGATAAAAACGGTATCAGAACCAAGTGATACCACGAAAACGTGGTGTTAATGAATGGTCAGCTTGCGCTCTAAGAAAAGGAAAAGAAGAACGGAAATGGCGGTGGTAATTTCGAAAAATTGTGTGCATAAATTATGTTTGAAAACATAACTCCAAAAATTGCTTGTTTCATCTACATTCACCGATTTCGATTTGTTTTCTAAAATCCGAACGCGTAGGATACTGACTTTTTTTACATTGCTTGACGCATGATAATACACATTTTTTAAATCATCAAATCAGTAGATTATTACCGTCAACAGCAAGCGCTTCACCGCATCATTTACGTTATTATCTTTCATTCTGCGTCACTTGTTGTCTTGACGTAATGTCTTTTGTTTTAATCATTAATCAATCAGGATTAAAAATGATACTACATATATTATATTAGTTTCTTAGTTAAAAACACACATGTATGTACACACTTTTTCATTAGAAAGTCTATCAATATTAGTCATTGGTTAGATTATCTTGTCTTTTGTTGATCAATATACGCTTTGTATAATTTAAATAAGCTTACCACTAAATTCATAAACTTAACAAGACAATAACAAGCGATAGCCAGTGACAATGGATTTTTCAATATTTATTGGAACAATCTCCATGGTATAACGCCGTGATATAATGAAGATTGAAATCTGAGTTTATTGTTGTTGAGAACTAAATTTACTGTCACTACCCACTTTATCGACTCGTTGATTAGATTTGCAAGCCGTAGGAGGTCCGGAAAGATTTCATAATTGTCTGGCTATAAAAAATGTTATCTTGAGAAGATCATCCAAAAGCTACAGCAACACTAGTCTCAAAATCTTCCAGAATTACACTCAACTGTTGTATACGCGCTGTGCTCAGGAAAGGATAGAAAACACATTGAAGTCCACCCCGATCTGTAGCACCACATACAGAATTAGTGTGAATATCTTTCATTAATAACACTGGTAAAAAAAAGTTGTCTTTCCTTCGTTTTTTCCTGTTATAGGATAATTCTATGTCGCTGAATATGAAAAAATAATGGGAGATTGCTAAAAGCTCCACTTTTTCAAATACACACTTTTATTATTTTGACAAAAATATAATACATAAAACATAAAACATACACCTTTATCGTAGAATACGGCATCTGATATTCACTTCACTCGCTCGATTCACGTTCACTTGCCATATGGATAGTGGGAAACGGCTTACAAGACTACCTTACCGACTTACTCGACCTCACAAAACAAATGTGTTGTGATAAGTGACAGTAATTGGTTTTTTAGAAATTAAAATTGAGTAAGCCAAATATATGAGAAATAAGAAAAATGAGATAGTGTAGGCTTATACCTAAACGGATTTGATTATGAAGACGAAATATATTCTAACAGAAAAAGCCGAACTACAAGATTTTTAAAAACTCAAATTTTATTCATTTATTTGTTCTTTAATTTTTCACATTTGTTAAAACATACGGGAGTATTTTCATATCGTTTGGATGTATACCAAACAAAGATTGATCCTAGCACGTAGTCAATTGCACATCTTCTTCTCAACAAACACCCAGATACGCAATGAATTTTATGCGTTTGAGAAATGTCAAAGTTAGTATAGGATGTTTTAATTCGACTGTTTTCCACGATGGACTGAAAACGCATTCACCTTACCGACATGTGAACAATTCACTTCAAACGTATTCAACGGTTCAAAGCTGTGAATTTTAGCGAAACGTTGTCCTTGACCTTTTTCACGATAGGACTGATAAGCAATTCTGTTGAACACCAGTAAATTATCTCTTATAAGATTTCCTTGAATGAATTAGAGGGAGTTCGACTTAGAGAATGATTTTTTGTGTGGAAAAGGTGAATGCCAATATTTGGCAAAAAAAAACTTTAAATTCGGGAAGTACACTGAACCATTACGGACAGCTGCCTCGGACAAACATTTTTTGGTCCTACTGTCCGCCCGATGGAAACTACACCATTCTCAGATTCTAAATTGATTATCTTAATTTTTATATAGATTTAAGCAACTTGCAAGTGAAAAAAATGGCACAATTACAACTGGAACCATTTTGTGTTTTGGGCGTTGTTCGTATTGACATCTTTTTCGGATATACCTGATAATTCGTTCAAGTTGTATTGTCCCAGGTTGGTGGCCCGTGGCGTTGTGAGTATGTGCGTCGACCCCAACCTCGACATCGTAGGTTCAATTCCTGCTCAGTGCGACGAAAACAATGTTCACGACCCCACCTCTTTCGAGTCACTGACAATGCTCAAAGAGTATCTCCTGTAAAAAACAAAACTTTTCAAACAAAGCCGTTTAAATTCTGCATTTAACTGTAGGTCCCTTCCACTCGTGAGAGAACAATAGCACCAACACGAGTGGTTGCTGAGAGGCTAGGCTATGGCTTGCTACGAGCTGTAGCGCCACTCATTTTATATATTATGTATTGTCCCAGGTTTTGCTTCCCAATAAAAGCCAATGCATGGAAATTGTGGAATGGATGTAAATGGTTTTCCTCTATTTCTTCATCCGTACATCTGCTACAGGAGTCGATGTATGGTTCCTAGTTTTGCGGCCATTGCGCAATGACCTGTAAGGACTACAAGGTTACAGGTCTTCGCATTGTTTGTGCCTAGACTGAGAATGGCAGTGATTCGTTTTTTGTTTCGTTTCTTCTTTTGCGCGTCTGCTTTACAGTTGCTTGGAATAACTCTACTCCCAGGAACCCAATGTACCGTCAGGCTGCATTGTCTTAATATCTCCTTAAGAGACAAGCGGGAAAGTCCTACCAGTTTCGATTTTAAAAATGGTGATTCAAGTACCAGCCAACTAGATGCTAGATGCCGATGCTCTCATTCAATATCGTTCTCATAAACAACCACTCAGCGGCTTTACGACTATTTCAGCTTGGAAAACACAATAATTTGTAGTAATAGCAGAAAGTAACTAATAGAGATATTCAGCTTTCCAGATCAAAAAGCGCTGACCCACCGCAAAACACGCATACTTCTTTATTTGGTGGCAATATTTCACGCATACTTTCATATTTGGGGTAATTTGATCAACTGTTTACCTCTCGAAATCTGTTTTTGCCCCTGATAGTGTCAAATAAATTCCAAAAATAGTAAATTTGCCCACAAACTGGAAACATTCCATGAGTAAGGTCGTCAAGTTTAGCAAAGTAAACATGCGCAAAACATACGTAAAAGCAGTTTATTTTAGTAAGTTGAATTTTAAAATTAAAACAAAGTTGTACAAACTACAAGTTGTACAAAGGACAAGTTGAAATTTTTTCTGCACAATATAGGATTTGAGTCAAGAACTAAAATGCTTCCATTAAGAACTTCTGTTGGGCGCCATAATTTCAAATTAAGTAGAAAATTAAGAAGTCTTTGAGTAATCGCTAAATATGTAATCTTGAAATGACAATACGTTCTAATTTAAATGAATTTTGTTATTTTCTACTAAGGTGTGTACTTTATAAGGATAAAGGAAAGACATGCATATAGTATGTATACATATTCAGAATTTATATTTCATTGTCATAACCAGTGTTACCACAGGGAGTCAAAATGACTCATTTTGTTCAGCCTGACTCCGGGACTCATAATTTTCAGATTTGATTAATTTTTTCAAGAACACGATTACCTATACACCTAATGTAATTTTATTTCTTTTTAAAGCGTAGTTCACATTTTACTATTACCTGAAAGCTTTAATTTAAACCCCTGAGCACATACCAGTACTGAACCCAGAAATGGCTCTGGCTAGAGTTCGAGACAGGAAAGGAATGTAGTCGTATCTTCATCGATGGCTCCAAAACCAATGATGGGTCCGGTACTCGTGTTTTCATGGAGGGCGACAGCATTAGACTGAATAGCTCATTAGGAAAATTTGGGTTTATTTCCCAAGCGGAAACCTATGCTTTCCCAATGGCAAAATACTATATTGTGAAGAACAGGACGACGTAGCTGCGTCTGTAGTGCCTTACCCAACCCTGTAACAAATTCCGGAAATACAATACATCTCCGAATTTCATTGGCATTAAAAATTCTCTGAAACTCATCTGGGTCCCAGGACATCAACGAATCGTTGGAAATGTGATTGCCGATGAACTTGCCAAACAAGAATCAGAGGAAACCTTCTCAGGACCTGAACCTAAGCTCGGACCACATAGGTCTGTGGTTAGCGCTTCCTTTGAATGTTGGAGCTCTCAAGTGCACAATCGTAAAATGGCATTACTCTCCACGATGTAGACAGACCAAACGTCTGTAAGACATCCGCGGCATACTTGTGTCCCTTGACAGAAAAGATTGCGGACGAATTACCGACGTAATGACGGACCACTACACCTTTGCCAAACACTTAAACGACATCACGGCAAAGCCCTACTTCTGTCACTGTCTCGCCTTTGTTTGGATCAGGCGGCAAGTCTTCGGCGCCGATGTGGTGAGAGCTGATTCTGTAGGCCCTTCATCACAGAAGAGCCTGCTGGTCTTCCGAAGGAATTGTTGGCTGCAAAATTACTAGTTTTTAAACTTCTGGGACTCTTAAATAATTTAACTGTGGCAACACTGGTCATAACGTTGGCATGAACTGTGAATAATTCGTTACACTTCGAATTTACAGTCCAAATCATATTACACGCGTTTTGTTTGAACCATTATCAAATATTTCGATGGCAAAATATTTGAATTCTAATGTAACGTGTCAATGATCAACCTCCCCCGTCTTTTGGTGTTGAAAATTAGTTGTTTGAAAACGCTCAAATGAAGAGCGGGGCGACAAAAAGATACAAACTCAAAGCTGTTTTGAAAAAATGATTAGACACCTAAGAAAACAAAGACGAAGAACAAATAAACGGAGTGTAGATACGTATAAATTTCGAATAAACATTGACTGGAAATTCGTTAAGCATTTTATGTTTGTATCTAAAGGCAAATGGAAAAATAACCATTTCACTGTATAATGTTCTAAATACCAACTTTACTAAAATTTGTTCGGTGGTTCGACTGTACTTCAAGTGCAATGTAATGCACAGGGTTGATCTCATACTGTGCACTTTTCTATTTCATGCCTAATGATTGTATTTACATTAACTACATTATGCCAATCTGTGTATAGAGATCTACATAAATATTACACTACTTTGTGAGTTTCACTTAACTTCCATGGCATACGATCACGTACATACAGGTATCAGTTATAATTGAAGATAATTCATTCGAAAATTGTATTAAAGCTGTAGTGGCTGAATATGAAGTTATCCATCAAATTAGAGTGCCACTAATCTAAGCATTAACATATCGACACACGTTTGGACAGAAATTAGTACATTTTAAGACTTGAGCAGAGAATTAGCACATTGAAATTGGTTTTATGTGATTTATGTACAGTACCTCAATTGAGTATACACCCGCGATTACGATATTTTTTTTGTTCCAACGCCTAAAATAATGAATTTATTAATAAGAACAAACATGCAATTTCAATGGCACATATTTCATTTAATAAAAGTTAAAAAAAAAAACAAAAAAAAGTCAACAAAATGGGCTTATTAGATTTTAGTATCGCG
Source organism: Eristalis arbustorum (assembly GCA_916610145.1). Lineage (NCBI taxonomy): Eukaryota > Metazoa > Arthropoda > Insecta > Diptera > Syrphidae > Eristalis > Eristalis arbustorum. Next base: position 51,052,243 of record OU744320.1, on the reverse strand, counting down.
TTGAACCTCTTGCAGCGATCGTCGAGGTATGGATTTCACTAGTTCTCCCGTGAAAGAAAACGGAATGCTATTAGCTATTAGCATTTGGGTCTTCAGATCCAGTTTATTCCGTGTTTTATGGTTGCCTTGATGTGGTTTGCTTAGAGAACTGCATTCGGTTCTTCCAAACACCTTGTCTATCATCCGAACCAAATAAATTTATTTTTGTGTCCTCCAAAAACGTCACACCTTCCCAAAAGCTTTCCGTGTGATTTACATACTGCCTAGCAAGGCAGATATGCATGTACGGCTGCCTCCTGGCTATCCTACCAATTTCCGCCGGACCATTCGGTTTCTACGGATATGCTTTTAAGTAACAAATGAAACCTAACCCTTATTTGGGATAAGGCTTAATTGTCCATAAAATATACCAATCGGCTTGTTCAGAGAGCAATTTTCTTCTTCCCCTACCAGGTCTCTTTATTTAATGTCCCTTCATATCTATAATTATTACTTTTGCATGATGTAGCTCAAAAATGTTCACTATATTAGAATAACTTACTAATAAGCACTCTAGTGGCCAAGTCAGTTTGCTTTCGTTTGTTTGCCATTCCGTCACATAAACCAGAAAATGATGTCCTTTAAATTCGAGAACCGTGCGAAAGTGATCATCTGAACCCTTTACTGTCATATGGCACATACATCTTCATGAATCGGTCTGGTGATACATACGGTACCTGTGCTCAATTTTGAGCTTTGGTTTCCATTGTTGTTTTTTGTTTGTTAAAGGGCCGGAATTTATCAATGCCGTTATGATTCTGGCGTCAGTTGTTGTAAATAACACAGCCTATGCTATGAATGTACATTCAAAAATAAGTTCGAACCAGCGAATGGCTTGAAAAAAGCAGAAATATGATGCTCAATTTTGTGAGATACTGTACATTTTCATTAACTATAAAATACTTCCGTGGAGCACTTTCTGACCGCATCAAATCCAAGCAACGTAACAACGACCGAGTAATGCGTTCTACTGGCCATCCAGAACAATCATATATTTGTGCCGAGACTTCCACATGCCACATTTACATGCATTTTAAATGCGGTTATAAGATACCATTACATATAGGTTAGAGGAGATGGAGGTTTATGAGGAGAAGCAGTCATCATTTTTATGTTAAAAAAATCTTTTCAAACACCATTCATATTTATTGGTTTATTAAAATAAACGCTTAACTCATTTGCGTTCTTAAAGTACATATGGGTACAGAGGTAATAATTTGGAGATAAAAATATGTATAATAAATTTATGTTATATGTACGATCACAATCACATGTAAAATATTTCCCACATTATCCCAATTGCTGTGCTAACGAAAGATTAAGCTAATTGTAAAATATAAAAAATCAAATTAATTAATAACACTCAATGATTGAGAAATGAGCAAAAGTGTTGGAAAAACTTTTACTTTGTGTCTTTGCTGTTAGAATTTCAGGAAAAATAATCCAAAAATACAAAAATTTTGATTTTGGGCCTGAAAATACAAACGATCTATTTTTGACTATCGATGTTTACGAAAGTAACGTAGTCAGTGGATTGTTTTTATTATTAATCCATGGAAATTTAAAAGTGAACATTGCTTATGTTTTTACCCATTTCTAATGCGTATATTTTTTTCATTTTTTTTTTTTCAGTAATTATTATCATTTTAATGTGAATATCAATATTAAGTTTTGAATGTTTAAATAACCACGCTAGGCAAACAAAAGCCATGCAATACATAAGAATGCTAAATATAAGAATAACTTGGATAACTGTTGTTCATCCTCATACTGTGTTGTTCCGCGATTAGCTGAAATCATATAAAAATTTGTTTAGTTTTTTTTTTAAATTATAATAGAATTGTTATGCAATCACGAATACCTGCTGGTCTTTGCTCGCCAATATTGAAAGATGATGCGAAGTAGCCAAACGGAAATGCACCGATTCCAAACGACATATGAAAACCATCACCAAATCCAAACCCTTGAAAGCCCTGTTGTTGCTCAGGTTCAGTTCTTTGACCAGCTGGTCGGGGTGGTACCTTATTTCTAAAATATAACAATTACAAAATTGTATTGAAATGTTTCTATTTAGTCGGATAGTCATGAAGGAAACATTAATGCAGCCAAAACTGGTAGAACCGTAATCAGGCAACGGGAAACTTTTATCTTAAAATACAATATGCAAGAAGTTGGTTTGCATGGCCTTTGTTACAAATAACAGCAATGACAACAGCACTGAGGTGAGACAGAATAACTTTTGATTATTTTGTGGTTCCTCGATTTAAGGTTCGGTTAAGGTGGCAGTTGAAGATGCAGATCTAGTTGGTCTATTGTGCTACAAATTCATCGCTATTCCTAAAGAAATAACCGACAGTGCATCTCCAATTGTCATATTCTCAAAACCGCACAGAAATGTATGAAGTTCCCATATTTTATCAGGAACAAAAACAACGTCCTGAACTTCGACTGTGGTTGAAAACATTGTTGAGTTTGGAGTTCATCTGAGAGAGAATCTAAAGAAATTGCACTCCAATGAAGATATGTACCCACATCTTTTGTTGATCTTAGGATAATTTTATTAACAAACATATTTTATTCAATAAGCAGTAATGGTCACTCTAGATTCATCCCATACACAGTATTTTTTCTTCTCAGAGAACTTCTAGTAGGCCCAGTGATTATGGGGTCGTACCAATGTGAGGATTGAAAACTAAGAGGAGTGAAACCTAATGTTAGCGGTGGTTTAACCGTACAGCAAAACAAAGAATGAAAGCTTGGGAGTCAAGGTCAAACTAAATGTTGGTGCTCCCTCAAATATCCAGCAAGTCTTTGTAATTACGGACTAAAGAAATACTAAAGAAACTGTCAACGTTTCAACTTCGCAGTCTGCGTCTAACACAAAGCAAAGCTACAGCAATAGAAGAGGAACTTATGGAACTGGAGGAGGACCTACTAGCTGAACCAGTTGAGACCACTTCGTAAAGGGATTTCGTAAGGCCTACTCCGGAAAAAAAAATTCCTCAAACCACAACATCCAACAAAGATCTTAGACGCAAAGGAGCTCTCCACCCTCACTGAGACGAAAAGAAACTCCTTAGAATTGGCAAGGAAAGTCATTGAAAAATATAGACATCTGGACACATGTAGAGAAGTTAGATATCCTTCTTAGCACCCACTTTTCCAACCGTACAGTCGCCATGGTTGAAGGAATTCGTTAGCTAAAGCAGGATAGGATGTGCAATAAGATCCTTCTCCTCTGGCTGTATACCATGATTGCGAGATCTCTCCTGATCTACGGTACTCTGATGTGATGGAAGAAGAAGAAATACCTTATATGGCGGATCGAAAACAAAACAAAGATCGTCCCAATCGACTAGTGATCGATATAACAGGTTACCGCAGAACAAAACCGACAGCGACACTCGAAGCCATCCTAATTGTTCACCCCCTCGGCTTATTCTCAAACAACAGCGCAGTCTCATCGGCTCTGAGGCTCAGAGAAGAGACTGGGCATAGGGTCACGCTTCCACACTCAGGTGTTGGTCAGCAGTACAACACATCAGGCAAACAGACTACCTGCCGCGACACCAGATTCGAAAAAAAACTTTGTACCTTGGTTTTCTGGATCGGAAACAATGGGAAGAGCATATGGTAGCAACAGATGGAAAACTCTTCCTGTGTACGACTCAGAAACGAGTGCGGCTACAGGCGCTGGGGTCTTCTGTGAACAATTCGAAAAATTACTGGCATTAAGAGACGACTGAAATGTCTCCCAGCTGAAGGGACTGCGATACACGGAGCGGTACTCGCGCTACAAAAACGCTATACAACCAACAAATCGATCTTCATCTTCTCCCCAAACAATAAAAGCCATAGCATTGGACATCTTGACTTCGAAGCTTGTCAAGTTATGCATACAAAGCGTCAGTGAGATATCCTTCACGAGCACGGTGACGCTTTGCTGGGCTCCTGGCCATACTGGCATTCAAGGCAACGAAAAAACGGACAGCCTCGCTAAGATGGGATCAGAGCTTGGAGTATCCCTGACAATCCCTTAGGCTTAGTCTGGAAACTATCGCAATAACAAGGACCCTGTGGCACACGCTGCGATCGATCATTACTGATCAATTTTGGTCGTAATGAGGTGCGAACATTTACAGGCTTTAGGGTCGTTACAACACTGTGCTATAGGTACGAAGGCATTTCGACTGAACCTTTTTCTTCTTTGATTGGCGGTACAGTCCGGAGGGGACCTGGGCCTCAACCAACATGCCTCTCCAGCCATCATGATCTTTCGCCAGCTGCCTCCGGCTGCGCACACCAAGTTGGGTAAGTTCGTTTTCCACGTGTGTGCGCCATCTCGTTGGTGGATGACGTCTGCTGCTCTGTCCCAATGGCTCGGTATAGAAGACTATTCGGGACGGAGCTGTGGTGTGCATCCGCTCTACATGACCAAGCCATCTTAAGCTTTGGATCCGAAGACGCTTAACTAGGTGCATGCCGCTATGCAGCCCATACAGGTTGTGGTTGAATCTTCTCCTCCAGACGATATTAACGCAAACAGGACCAAAGATCGCACGCACAACTTTTCTCTCAAAACAGCCAACAGCTTCTTTATCCGATAGCGGCCATTGCTCTGCGCCATAGAACAGGACAGGGATGGCCAGGGATAAGAGACTGAACATACCACACAACGATTTTTGCAGGAGCTGTAGAGATGAGGAAGATATAGAATCTTTCCAACATTTGCTCTGCAATTGGCGTAGCAAAGAGAAAAAAGCAGTGCTTGGACAGGCAGAGCTGGAATTGTGCGAAGTAGAGCTGAAAAACCTCCTAAAATGTTTAAGCTCGTAGGATTTTTCCAGTAGTACGAACATATCATAGTAGGAGTATAAACAAAATCACGGGCACAATGGACCCACCCAAGAGAGCCGCGGCCACTAAGTGGCAAGGGCACCGAATTACCTACCTACCTGCTGTAGAAGAATACAAAATCACTCGGTACCATACTTGTGCATAACTCTGTAGATCTGGTTAACTTGCAGTACAGCCCGTTAGCCATTGTTATGTTTTAGAAAGAGCCAACCATATGATCAGGTAATAGACCCGAAGTCTCCACATAACAAAAGCATAAATACACTAGGCGTGGTATTGAGCGTACGCAGTATACGGGGTGTCAATAATCTAAATTGTTCTTTGCATACATCTGTTTTATTTCTTTTGCCGATTATTTTCCACCTACACTGCCATACTTGAAGAGAGAGATAGAAACCAATAGCTAGTTCTTGTCTTGTTAAGCATCGGTCTAGCATCGGCAATCAAGTTTTACAAGAAACATAAACACAGAGAAGTTCGAACTCAAAATAAACAATATAAATGTGGAGTGTTCAGCATCAAATATGTAAATAAAAACGGTAATCCACAGTAATGGTGATCCGTAAAGAAATTCAGTGCTGAATAGAACAAGCGAAGGCTGCCTTGCTCAAAATGAAGTAGTGAAATCAATATGGAAACAAGGAACGGCTGGTGAATTGTTATAATTAAAAGATCAATCCTGTTATGTGATTTATAAGCTTGAACACTCAAAAAAAGAACCACAAAGAGACATAATGTTCATAGTTAGGTTAGGTTGGGTTAGGTAGTAGTGGCTGACTGCTGCAGAGCAGTCACACTTAGGCCAGAGTAGGCCCATTGTGATACCACGCGGATTGACTTCTCCTAACGCTGGAACCAGTTGGTGCTGCTGATGAACCGATTTAGTTGACCAATGCTGGCACTTTTTAGCTCGTTACGGCTGCTGAAGTAGTAGGCTCCTAGGTGCAGGAACCTACGACTGGGAAGAGCACTGCAGGAGCAGAGAAGGTGATGAGTATTTTCTTCCTCCTCTTCATCCATGCAGATTTTGCAAAAATCGTTATATGGAGCACCCATCCTGCGAGCATGAGTGCCAATTACACAGTGCCCGGTTATGACTCCAATGAGAGTTCTTAATGAGGGCTTGCTGAGACCAAGTAGACTGAGTGACCGTTTAGGTTAAGTGATGGCCAGATTTCTTTTGTTTTAAGGCAGGTGGTGCCTTCTAGCCATTTGTCATTAGTAGTTTTAGTTGTGTACATCTTAAGAAGATGGTAAGCTGTAGCGATCGGCATGGAAGGCGGTACCCCTGCTATCGATAAGGATGAGGTTGTACCACACCTAGCGAGTTCGTCGGCTTTGCAGTTTCCTGGCATGTCGCAGTGTCCCGGCACCCACTCGGCTCGGCCATCTCGTTAAGAGACAGCCTGCAATTAAGGGATGTTTTAGAGTATAACATGACATTGTCCAGGGATTTTATGGCGGCCTGACTATCGGAACAGATGGTGATATCCCTTTTTGATATCACATTGTTTTTAAGCCAAGACAGCGCCTCTTTCATCGCTATGGTTTCTGCCTGAAAAACGCTACAGTGATCAGGGAGCTTCACGGAGATAGCAATGTTGAGGTCTTGAGAATAGACACCCGCACCCACACCTTCTTTTGTCTTTGATCCATCTGCGAGAATTCGCAGAGGATCTTTCAGCGTTTGCCTGTCAGTCATCCAGTCCGATCTGGAAGGAATGCTGATTGAGAATTTCTTTTCGAAGATGGCCTAGGGTAGTAGGCGGTCATCATAGTTAGGAAACGAAGACTAGAATTCTAAGGCCACATGCTAAGAAACAACAAGTGTCAACTGTGTCACACAATTATGCAAGGATGGATAGAGGGAACGAGAAATATAGACGTACGAAGAACAACAATCTGAAAGAAGAGGAGAAATGGATTAACAAACACTTACGAAGAACAACAATCTGAAAGAAGAGGAGAAATGGATTAACAAACAGTCAAAACGATGATTCCCAACCTCCGGACCAGAGAGGAACCCAACAAAGAAGAAATACCGGCGATGTACTATATAAAGATATAAAACTATGTGCAGTCACTCGTTATTCTCAATTATTATAGGTAATTACAGTACGAGGGTCATAGGCAGAAAAAGTTGAATCTTGGCTAAGCGACTGGGGGATTTAGTTAACACATTGTAATTAACATAAGCTGGGTTGGGATTTGAATAAATTTACTATCGCTTCTGATTCTAACTTTCGATTCTGTAAATTAACTGATACACTCATGCCCAAGTACCGATAGAAGCGAATTATGTGAAAAAAATGAATAAATCGTTCGTAAACGCTCAGTTCTGTCACGCATAAACGTAATGTTGTAAAAGTATGTTTTGTATAATGCTTCCTGAAAAACACGTCTATACTACATAAAGTCTTCAATAATATGAATGGATAGAGCTCTGAGGAATTTTGATAGCAAAAGACTAAAAACAACATATTATTTTTGTACTTCAAAAGCTTAACATTAGATGTCTGAACTGGGCACTGTACCACTGCAAAGCGAGCTACCACACTGAAGCATGCAGTACCATACATACATTATATGCTACTGACACACTAGTTGCAAAAAAATATAGTTGCTATTCCAAATAACCTTATCAAAAGTGATTACTATTAATGAGCAGTTGGTGGGCACAAGGGAAAGGTGCTCATTCAAAATGTTAATGCTAAATAAGCGTGGTAATTACTAGATTGTAGATGCCAAAACTAGATATTCAATTCAAGGCGAGATTTATGTCGGTCAGCAACCGTGTGATAATCGTTCTGCGCAACTTGTGATGCTATTAGCAACAAAATATCTGGATAATAGCATTAACCGATCACTATTTTATATCACCGCCGTTAACGTTAGAGTTGGTGAACCGACTACAACTGAAACGATAAACACAAATAAGCCGCAGTTGTCCAAATAGTTTACTCTAGTCGATAAGAATTTTAAACAGATGAGAGAAAAATGTTCAAAGCATGCAACCTGTGGTTATGTAACACGAAAAAATGTTCTTGTTGTCTACAGTTCATCACGAAGACAACATTTATCAGCAGCATCAAAAAACCAGCAGTAATTTTGGATTACAATTCTACAAAAGGTTGCGATACATTTACGCGATCGAATGTGTATACATGGCAACTGCGTATACCTGTAAGCGTAAAAATAATCGGTAGCCAGTAACGTTTTACAATCTCTTTAACTGTGCAGGTGTAGGCGCCTGGGGGATGTTTCGACATGTTAGCCAATATAAAAAAAACTACAAAAAACTAGAATTCCATATGCAGTACAAACTCAACGCTACCTTCGATTCGCGCAACTCCTCGACTTTCGCAACACTAACGCAACATCTAACATCTAAGGCAACACTGTGAGTGCAACGTCTTGTGTTCATTAATCTGTTTTATTTGTGTTTTCTCCTTTTGGTTAAGTTATAGTTGCTTTTTTCTGTTAGTATCTCTAAGGTAGACATTATATAATAAATAGACAGAAGTTTATGTTCGATCCTCCTACAGATGGACCGAAAAAAAAACTATTCCACTAGAAGACAACTCGACGAAAGATAAGATAGTAACAGTTTTCAGTTTTGAAAAATATTAATTTGAAAGTCCGAAGTAGATAGATTTAAAAACAAAAGCGTAACATTATTTTTTTTGTGTTCAACAATAACCATTGCTATTTTCGTTCAAAAATGTCATTACCTCTTAGCCATTTTGACTACAATTTGTTACCTACATACAAGAACTTGACCCGTTAAGTGCAATAAACTCGGTAATTGCAACAGCCTTGGTTTCTATTAGTTGCGTAAATCGAGTTTCTACAGTATATATTAATTCAAGCAATAGTATGTTAATTCAAACACATTGCAATTATTCCCGTCCAAATACAAGCTGGGGTTATACGTACGTTGGCTAAACTGTATGCATTTAAAACAATCTCACCTTGGATCCTCTTGTTTCGTACTACCGCGACCATATAATGGTATGACTTTTTCCTTGCTAATGGCAGCTTTACATACTGGACACAATTTTCGTGTTGGCCGCGTTTCCAGCCACTGGTGCAGGCAAGGCCAGCAAAACAAATGTCCACACATACTAACTACAGCGTCTTTGGCCGTATCCAAACATATATTGCATTCAAACATTGAGTCGTCTCGTTTTTCCTCTGGCTTATCGTCTGTAGAGTTTTTATTTGTCGCTTCATCAGCTGTTGGTGTAAAGTCCCTTCCTGTAGACCCCATTGCCGCAAAGCCAATAGGTGGTGCCTGCTGGCTCGTTGAACTGGATGAAGTTGACGCAGCATTCGTGTATTCAGTTGACGGCAAGTCTGGTGCCGAAGGTAATGGAAAATCAGCTGACATTGTTTCCTCTTCAATTCAACTCGATGTTTGATTCCACTCACTTTATGACCTTCAGGATGAGATACAAGACAATTTTATCAAAATTGCTGTAAATATTTAAGTATGAAAATATTGAATTAGTTTTTTATCTACTATATCTATCCATAAACATACATATGTATATACGGATACAAAATCAACTAAGCTTCGTTTGTATAAAGCAAAACATTAAAAACACTAGGTGTAAGTGTCCCTCTGTATTATTATTGTATTTTTATACTCTCTTAGCCATGGTTCGTAATAAATAACTCGTGCTTTTTATTGCGATGTTGAAGATAAAAATGTTCTTCTGAAAAATTATCTGCACTGACAAAGATAATATGCATAGTTTTCAAATAACATTTAGATCCGAATTTCACTTACTTTTGAAATGTTAAAGAATAAAACTACACAGAGATTTTCATGGGAGGATTTTTGGTAATTCTTGTAATTAAATTAAAATTTTCTCTTCACTACAATCGCAAAAAATTGACGTCTCTCTCTACGTTCAACAAAAATTAATTAACAAGTGCGTTCGCACTCGTACGTGTTCTTGTTTATGACATTTTATGACGTTTTCAAGGTATAACATAGTCTTTGGATGGGCGAAAATCGAATAAGCTTCTATTATAAATTTCGTAGGTTATTTTTCTTGTCTATCGCGAGAAATAAATATTCTGTTGGTTATTTATATAGCCGTCTACAGACAGAACTTGGATTTTGTCTAACATTGTATTTATTTACGTATACAAAAAGTATTTACAATCAAAATTACTTTTGGACTACAGCGGCCAAAAGAAAATACTAATTTTCCAATTCTGGTCATCTGACAATTGAGTTAAAGATGCTGGTAAATATTATATAAAAGCCAATCTTTGACACTTCAACATTAAATGGAATCCATAAAAACATTCCACTGTATTTATGTATATACAGTTTTAGTGCTACAGATACACCCTAGAAAGAGAGCCCAGTTACAAAATAGTTTAAAGGAATTGCATATTCTTAGGAGGTTTTCTAAATAGTATCGTATTGTGCATTGTGCTGCCATATTTTACCAGCCGCCAAATAATGCGAAGGGTTTAGCACTGCAACATTTGCATGAATGTAATATTATGCGATGGATAACTCGATACAAATGTAGCTGCATCGTATTGCGCAGGGATCTATAAAAACGCGCATATATAGGTTATGAACAGTTGGCCGTAAATATTATAGAATATATGGAAGCAGAAAATTACGATAGAACAAAATAAATCAGTGACCACGTACATACGTACATACGTGAGTTGCAATTGTCTCCTGTCTTGAAATCGCTATTAGGATATATGTTTGAATGTTACTAAAGGGAAAGCGAACATCATACGAATATTTTTTTTGGAATAGGAAACCACAGATTCTGATCAATTTATACATACATACACTTGAGATAGGCAACATCGCGAAATTGAGCTCAGAATACCCGGCGAATATGATCCTAACAATTCATCAATGTATGTATTAGTTATTAGTATTATGAGGAGAAATACAATACGAACCGGAGGTCTGCATTGTTTGCATTGACATATCATCATATCGTTAAGCGGGTGTTTATATGAACAGAATGTAGGCAATTCTAAGTATTGAGAGTAACAGAAGTATCTTCACGGAATGTACGATAAACTTGCGTAAACTTACTGAAATCGTTGATTTGCATTTACTATCTTCTAGGAAATTACAGTGAAGTGTTAACACAACATTTCAAAACTCAACAAGGTACAAAGGCTATCGTGCATTGGATCCACAGGCGCTTTGCGGTCAACCCCGTCAACGCCCTGACGGGAATGATGCACGTTCTACCATTGAATCTTCACTGTAAAAGTACGACAGCTCACATCGCCGTCAAGCTCAAGGAATCTGGGTGCTGGACATATATGCTGTGGTACCATCATGGATCTTCTATCAAGAGATCTCGTAACACCCTCCACAGATTACACGACCGCCAAACTAAACCTAACAAGTGGCTTTGAAACTATATTACCAGAAAAAAAAACTGCTTAGAACAGCGGGCATGTGGGCAGGGATTTAAACTAGGAAATCTACACGGTCGGCTCTAAGGGCGGTGCAAACGATTCGGGTATATTTTCAGAAACCCGAACCAGAACATTTGTAAAACATGTAGACTGCCGGAGAATTGTAAAGTGTTCCAAGCGGAACTATTTGCCGTCAGGAAAACACGTTATCGAGTTCACACACAACCAAATATCATACTCAGGCAAAAGCAGCCATCAAGGTTATTGTCTCTTGTGGTTTATATATTTAAGCTAGTACAGGAATTTCGAGCTGAGACAGTGGCTTTAAACCTGCCTAATGAGAATGCCCTCTATCGAAGAACCAAGTTGACTCTATATAAGACCCTGATCATACCAGTCCTGCTATACGGCGCGGAGGCATGGACAATCTCGAAAGCGGATGAAGAAGTCCTTGGTCTCTTTGTGAGAAAAGTTCTACGCACGATCTTTGTTCCTGTTTGTGTTGACGGGTTCTGGAGGAGAAGATTCAATCACGAACTGTACGGGCTGTACAGCGACATGAGCATAGTTAGGCGTCTACGGATCCAACGCCTACGGTGGCTAGGTCATGTAGAGCGTATGGACACCACAGCTCCGACCCGAAGAATCTTCGAATCCGAACCTGTCGGGCAACGCAACAGAGGACGCCCGCGTTTAAGGTGGTGCACCCAAGTGGAGAAGGACCTCAACCAACTTGGTGTGCGAAACTGGAGACAGCTAGCCAGGGATCGCGCTAGTTGGAGAGGCATGTTGGTTGAGGTCCACCCCGGACTGTAGCGCCACACAAAGAAGAAGAAGAATGAGGATGCCGATGAGCTACCTATGCAGGTTTTTGGCCAACAATGCTCGCTGTCAAGCAATCAAGGCAAATATCGTTCATCAACTTGACGTGACATCACTAGATTGATGGTGGTCTGTACAAAACACTGGACGATTGGAGAACATGCCGCAAACCTTGGTATCCCACATAACAACATTGTCGTAGTTGCAACGTTATAGCTGAGAGGGAAACCTTTGCGCTTGGTATGCCCTTTTTCAAATCACTTGACGAAACTTCTGCGAAGGATATTACAGAACTATTATCCTTCTTATATAACTCAGTTTGGATTTAGTGAAATTAATGAAATACAGTTTACAGAAACACTAGAGCAGTGACTACTGCACATTAGTGGTAATTAGGTTCTTACAGAAGTACACCCCTTATGTACACTTGGCGCTTACAAGCTTTTCTTTTAGAATGACCTTACGCTTTGATTAAGGAGATAAAATTGGGATTCTCCCTTCCACATATGTTTTTAAACGTATTGCAATCAATGCAGAACGATCTTTATTAATGTTATTGTTCTCATTTCTTTTTAGTTTTTCAGTCTTCATAGGAAATGATATTTGTAAGACATGGGAGTTATGTTTAATACCCCTTTGGATATTGAAATGAAACTTGTCCTTTTATCCGAAACGTAATCACAGTTCCAAAGACTAAATAAGTCAGAGCTTTCTCTGAGTCCCTTTTTCCTACCATTTTTGGAGACATCTTACACCAACAAGGTTGTTATGGAAGCCGTTCCATTTACCCAATTCAACTTGGAGAAAGCGCCTCTATAGGAATCGATAATACTTGCAAATAAATTGATACTAATTCGGTTTTATTGTTATATTTGATCAAATATAGATAGCCTTTGCTTCTTTGTGTTAAAATAAATGCATTTCATATTCCATTTTGAATCTAATGTTCGACTCAATGTTGATTTTGAATAAAAGTCACATCGCCTCACATTTTGAAAAGTCGATAGTTTCTAGGCTGTTACCTGCACATGTACACGAGTAAAAAAATATGAAGTGGAATGAATATAGACCACGACGGACGGTAATCTTATTTAAGTATCATAAATTGTCCCTGAAAAGCCCATGAAGCCGCTCTTGACTTGTTATAAGATATATTTTCAAAGGTTTCGAAGTTGTTGTAAACTGAACAAAAAATATTCATTATTACACTCAGAAAGATGTTCCTACTAGTTCATACCGACCAATTTATGTTTATCACCGAAAGCCTTGAAAATACTTACATTGCCTCACTTTTACAGTGCCATAAGTCAATAATCATATTTTATTATCACCTAGGATCCATTTCCGTGTAGTATGAATACCTTGAATATATACGATTACGCTACGTATATACGATTAAATGTTTTATTCACATGAACATTTGATGCTGCGCTCTCTATCCGACAGTGCTAATTTTTAGCAGCATTCTAGTAGACCTAGTAAAAAAAAACTTCCAACCTAAACTTCTGAATCGAGACAAACCAATGTAGTAGATGAAATATGCCTAATATCATTTGTCCATCCAACCACCGGAATATTCACACACAATTAAAAACCAATCGTAACCAAGAAGTCCGTGCATGATTCCAATTTTAGAATGCTTCTGAAAACTACTTTTGAATTGAACACAAGATTTTAATTTACTATTTTTATGTTTTGTTGTTTTAATTTACTTTTTTTTCTTGTATGGGTGTTGTTGTTGTTACAATAATAATTTACAATAACTTCTTAATTTCATCGTACAGCACAAGAACGAAAGCGCCTCCAGTACCTCTGAGAACGTTGGAGAAAGCGCCCTTGAAGAAGGCACTGGTACCTTCTTGTTTTGCGATTGTTGCCCAGCAGTGAACTGTGCTCTTGTAGATGATTTCAGTTGCTTTACGGCCAGATTGCATCATCATACGACGACGAACAGTATCGAATGGATAGGAGACAATACCAGCAACTGTTGTAACAACCTGAATAAAAATAAATAAAACTCATGTAATTTCATGTGAGAATTCAGGACAAGTAGGTAACTTACTTGAGCAATAGCCCAGCTGATGTAGATTGGTGTGTTCTTAGGATCGGGAAGCATTCCACGGGCAGTATCGTAGAAACCGAAGTAAGCAGCACGGTAGATGATGATACCTTGCACAGATACACCGAAACCGCGGTAAAGACCAGCAATTCCGTCACTCTTGCTGATCTTTACAAGGCAGTTGCCAAGACCAGTGAATTCACGTTGACCTCCCTTACCGGTATCAGCGGCCAAGCTATAAAATGGTTTACATATTATAGAAATTAGATTTTTGTAAGCTGGAATTTCGAACTTACCGAGTACGAGCGAAATCTAATGGGTAGACGAAGCACAATGATGTTGCTCCAGCGGCACCACCGGAAGCCAAGTTACCCATGAAGTAACGCCAGAACTGAGTGTTCTTATCAACACCACCCAAGAAAATCTGAAAATAACCAGATAGACATATATAAGTGAAAACTGAAACATTGCAATAGCACAACCGAATGCATACCTGCTTGTACTTGTCCTTAAAGGCAAAGTTCAATGCCTGGGTTGGGAAGTACCGGATGACGTTAGCCATGTTACCACGCCAGTAAGAAGCAAATCCTTGTTCCTTGGGAATGCGTACAAAGCAGTCGATCATACCTTTGTATTGCTTATCGGGTGAGATTTGTTTTGAGATGTGTTGAACTTGCAAAAGCAATTTCACACGCTCAATTGGCGCGACAGCCGTTTTGGAGATTGCTGCGGAGATGCCTCCAGCAGCGAAATCCTTCATGAAACTGATGGGGTCAAATTCACCTTTACCCATTTTAGCTGGAAATATAAATTTATATATTCAGGTAAGTATGATTTTCAATATGAAATCACAACTCTAGTCTAAGGATAATAGATAAGCTGCAATTCTTGATGGTGCTATAACATGCGTACATATTCTACTTATGTACATACATGTGTAGAATATTTAAATAAACAAATTTCTAAAGATTTCTTTCCTTGCTGTGGAAATAGTTGATATATACGAAGCACTAACGTAACTATGAGACTCCATATAAAATGTTATTTGAAAAAAGAGAATTTCTACGTTATATAATGTATGTAGATGCTGCGGAAAAATATATTTTTATCAATTGTAAACCTTGATAAAAGTTTACGTAACATCATAGGGACGTATTTTATTATTGCATAAAATATACATAACTAAACTACGCCCACATGGCTAGTCTCAAGTTTACATAATAGGCATTGTTGTTCAGATGAACGAGAAAAGAAAAAGTTCTTAAGCAAAATTCACCGATTGCGGAAAGCGTCTGATTATTTTTATATAATAATTTAGACTTGGTATCATCCACTTCGCATTGAGTTATCAGTTTATGACGTAACAAGGTTTATATACGCCTTAAATTCTACTAATCTATTATCACCCACGTGGTTACTTTAATTTGCACAATCGAAAGTGTATAATATCTGGTTAACACTAGGTTTTATAAACCATGAACAAATCCGCGAGCAAGAAAAAAAGTTCAAACAATTTTTTTTGTGTCTACAAGAATCGATGTTGCATAATCGATGATTTTTTTTTTGATTTATGGAAGAAAATACACCTGCTAGTAAAATTTTCTTTAGATTACAATAAAATAAAATTCTTTTTTATTCGATTAGCTACTGAATAAGCGATTTAATAAAGAACAGATGATCAATTATCAATACCTATTTATTTATCACAGAGCACTAAAATTATATTCGTAACACTTCGACTTCGGCCAGGCAACTGATTCAATTTCAGAATAGTACTCCAACGTTAACAGCAAAATATTTTATCTATCAGACACCACCGACCGAGAACATTGTCATTGAATCTATTTGCAGAGTCGTCAAGTTTAGGTCACTCTCTCTCTCTCTCTCTCTCCCTCGCTTTTTTCAAATCACATACATGCGCATTTATAAAGCTCTAAGAGAAAAAGTATGCCAATGGCGAATGCGTTGACTTTTGGCAAACGCGGGGAAAATTTGCCTTCATTATGTACCCTACCTATCGAGACTCGAAAGGATTTTTTTTTCGTTTTTCTGAAAGCCTTGCAACATATTATAAAATGAGAATTGGGTGTAAAAGAATAGAGAAAAAAATTCAGTTGTGTGGAAGCTGTTGTATATTCGATTTTCAAAGAACTTTTCTTTTTTCTTATCATGCTTTCCCACAATTACATAAGATTGGGTCGTGTGTACCCACCACCACCCTAAAAGAACTACAAAGCACATGCAGAAGGAAAAAACACTTCTTCTGCAGCGAAAAAAGTTGCGTATTAGCAGAAGATTACTGTGACAGTAGTATTACATCAAGGGTTAGTGGCTATGTACATTTTTCATGCAGTTGAAATATCCAGAGCATAATTTCTCTACCGGAGCCATTTTCTATGAACAATGTGTCTTCTTTTTCAAACTTTTAATTAGAAATGTTCATACGTGCGTGTGAACACGCATACTTGAAAATTTGATATACATAATTTGGGAACTACATTTTTGTGTTGCTAACAATGTAGACACCACCTAAGTCCGTCGTTGCCAAATTGATTTTTGTGTTTTTTATTTATAAAGCTGAATGAAGTATACTTTTGCTTGTATTGAATTTGCAAAATTGCATAACATAGTACATGCCCAGTTACAACTACAAACCACAACTATCTCGACGAACATTGAACTTCACAAAAAACAATTAACGCATCAATGTGACGTTGAATTTGAACTTGAGTAAAACAATTATCGCACCAATGTGATGGGACTCCGACTCTTAAAGTCCAAAATCATACTTTAAGAGAACCATCATATGTAGATGAATTAATTTTTCCTGTAGTTTTCTTGTAACAATTCAGATAGCGGATATGTATGACAATAGGTCCGTAAAAGAAAATCAATGTTACGTCAAACGTGCAGACCGTTCTCATTATAGCGGATTTGGAGAATTTAACTATGAAACCAATTTTGTTTGATTTTTTGTTTATATCATGTTAAAAGGACTAGATTCATTTGGAAAGATCTTTTATTTTTCAAAGAGCAATTAGTTAAATTGAAATACCTACATCATTCTTATACTCAACAAACACACACGGTATTAATTTTTTTGCATAGTAATTTAATTAGACGTGTGTTATGATTGTATTTAAGTTTCTGCATAAAAAATAGGAAAACATAATCCATACGACAAACATAAACGCTATTTTATCTTTACAATTTCTAGTTTTGTTGGACTTGAGTTCAAGTTCACTTGTTTATTCTTTGATGAGATCAAGGAATAGCGTCAACTTTCACTTTACTTGAAAGGAAAACCGATGGAAACTTGTTAATAAATAGTAATTCCTCAACAAAAATGAGAACAAATTTTTGCTTTCAAATAATCAGAGTTGAGAACAGGCCGATTTAAAAATGTTTAAGGTTAATTATTATGTGAACTTTAGTTTTAGCAGTTCTCTCTTAAATAAATTACAAAGAGAGCGATCTAACTCTCTTAAGAAAACCCTTTACGCCTTCCAGACGTTCTTATGATCATACCACATGATAAGTTCATTACGCTTCATAGTTAACGAAACCGACACCAATTCTAAAGCAGATTACATACGTGTGGACTTAGGTGAAAAAAGTATTTTTGAAATGATTTTAATTACATAATTTATGAAACTAACATTTTTACCTCAAAAAGGGGGGAGATATTGGAAAAGAGTAATATATGCCGACACATGACAAGTTGACGTAGTTAAGATGGCCGAACAAATTTTGCTGCTAACGTCACGTGTCAGCATTTCTCGATGAACTTTGTATGAATGATCTTTCATTATCTTGAAATTTCAAGTTCTCGGATTAATTTCTTAAATATTTAAAACCAATTTTAAGTTGTTTAAGCTTTGAAAATGAAATAACCTCAACCATTTTGCATTGAATACAAGTGCGACATCATCAAAAGTACTTGTTAAAGTAGCTTGAATAAATTTAATCACGCGAATAAAAAAGAACCCTTTGCTTAAATAACCACTCCCTTTTTTACAACCTGATGAATTGAAATAATTACTGCATATTTTATATTTGATTAGAATGCAAAATAAAGAGTACAAATAAGCAAATTATTGAAGAAATCAAATTAATAAGATCAAGAGAAATTTGTTACATAACGCATAACGTGAAAATACACTAATAACTATAGACGGATAAAAATTAATCCTTTTTCTCTGAGTTGAGAACACTCAGCTAAAAAGAAAACAAAAAACAACATACTCTACAAAGAATAAAGTATTTTAATGTATATATTTGAGTTCAAAATATACCTGTGTCTTAGAAAATCACAAACGTCACAAAAAAGAACTCCAAAGAAATGCAAGTTTTCCCGGTGTTTGATAACTCGCGTGCTCACTTGACGACCGCGGTTCGTAAAGTAATGGAAGAATTAAAGCAAAATGGTGGAGACATAAAATGCTAACATTTTAGCATTTCATTTTATTGTAATCAGTTCTGCCAACTGCTGGATACGGAAGAAAAAAATGTGTTCAAGACCTATTGCAAAAATGGCATCATCTTGAGTTACAACTTTTTGTGCACATGTGCACCTTTAATCGCATTTATATTTTTAATTTATTGTATGTACATATGTGACAAAACAAAACTATTTTTTAGTTTACAAAATATTTTTATCTTTTCTGACAGTAACCTACGCACATTATTAAGGAGAGGTGCAGACAACCTTAAAATAAACTGCATTCTTTGATTGATCCGTTCAAGTACAAATATGGCTAATAACGTT
Organism: Eristalis arbustorum; assembly: GCA_916610145.1. Taxonomy (NCBI): domain Eukaryota; kingdom Metazoa; phylum Arthropoda; class Insecta; order Diptera; family Syrphidae; genus Eristalis; species Eristalis arbustorum. The sequence goes on along the minus strand of OU744320.1, from coordinate 51,033,278 downwards.
GGCCCCTTTCGCACCTCGTCTCTATGAATGTTTAATGAAGCAATTATAGCATAATGGCTAGTAAAGAAAAAGTTTTTGATAAGACACTTGTCTACTACTATGCACTAATATTGTTGCTGTTCTTCGTAAAGAAGTGTGAACCCAGTGTATTATTTGTATATATAGTCCTCTCTACTAATGTACATAGATTTCATGTACTCATGGAGACTGGACCAACGGTCTGTTGTTTCGTGTTAAAGAGTAACCTGAATTGCATCAATCGACATTAATATAAAAATATATATAAAAGAGAGTATGCAACTTTGCTGTCTCTTCATCATCTGAAAGCGTTTTTCTTAACAGGCAACGTGCCAATGGTATCACGCTACCATGACCGCTACTAATTTTTTGGTGGTTATATTCCTATTTTTATGTCAAACATTTGACATCTGGCAATGTCGCTTTCTGAACTGTCATAGCATTGACGTTTGCCGTCGGGGAACTTGACTGAAAAATATTTAACACATGTTAAATCAAAATTTGAATCAAATTACAAAACATTATAATATGCGGACACAATTTCACATTTGAAATAAACCAATGCCTATTCACTTGCTTATGACCCACTCTTAAAATTGCCTTATTTTCGCTTTACTATTGAGTAAGGTGTACTCAAGCAAGGTGAAAATAAAACCAGCTGTTTCTGGTTCTGATTCAAAAAATGCACGCATACTTACATATGTATAATCATGCCGTTTGCAATAAACTTATCTCTACTCACTATTTACTGAAGATATTGACTGCTCAATTAAAATATCTACAACATGATTCGTTTCAGTTTCTATACGACAAAGGGCAAAGTTAGATACGTAACTATTTTATTAGAATGGACGTTGTTGTATTTGGATCAGCTATTATTGACTTTATTTGGTACAACATTGTTCTTCTTTATTCGAACTTTAATCTGTATTCAATTCTCTTTGAAGCTATGTTCAACGACTGCCAAAGCCTGGAGAAACATTGCACGGCAAATCATTTGCAACTGGATTTGGAGGAAAAGGAGCTAATCAATGTGTAGCAGCGGCAAAATTAGGCGCTTGCACTTCAATGATTACAAAACTTGGGGACGATGATTGGGGAAAGAAATATTTAAAGCATTTAAATGAACTCAATGTAAAAACAGATTGCATTGCAATATGTTCCAATGAAGTAAGTTTATATAATTGTTAAGATATTTTGTATTTCATGCATGGGATTGCTTTTAAGACAACAGGCATAGCTCAAATAAGCGTTGCAGATAGTGGAGAGAACAACATAGTCATTGTTGCTGGTGCCAACAATCTCTTGACAAAGAGCGATGTGGAGAACGCTTCGTCAATATTAAATGAATCCAAAGTAAGTGCAACGTTGTCAATTCATATCGATTATAGATGTAGCTACATCAACGTACCAATTATTAGGTGCTCATTTGTCAATTGGAGACCCCAATTGACGCTACTATAGAAGTTCTAAAGCAATTCCGTGGAGTGTCCATCCTGAATGCGGCTCCTGCTTTAGAGAACACACCATTGGACTTGTTAAAGTACTCGAATATATTTTGCGTCAACGAGTCCGAGGCATCTCTAATGACTGGACTTACAATAACCAATGTCAGGTTCAGTATTTATGCATATATATACATACATTGATCATTTTGCACAACAGATTTACATTTCAGTGAATCGAAAGCAGCTCTAATCAAACTTGTCGACATGGGTGCTAATACAGTCATAATAACCCTGGGAAAATATGGAGCTGTGTATATGGAGAAAAACAAACGCACAGCGTATCATGTCCCAGCACAAGTGGTTGAAAAAGTAATTGATACTACGGGTGCTGGCGATGCCTTCATCGGTTCCTTGGCGTATTTAATAGCACGATATCCCAACGAAGCTCTGTATAAAAAGATTGCAGCCGCATGTGAAGTAGCTTCTATTTCGGTACAACACAGGGGCACCCAATCAAGTTTCCCCGATGCATCTAAGGTCTCTATTGATATAAATAAAAAGGACTATTCGTACAGTGCCCTTTAAAAGATAATTGTGTATACCGAAATGCGATACGGTCTAGAGAAGCAGGTTAGGTAGTCATATGTATGTTTGTTAATTGTCACCATAATAAAGCACGAGATGAGTAATATAAAATATTTGATTTTATTAACAATAGTTGTCTCATATTATAGTTACACACGTTAGAACGTAGAAATTTTACTTTTTGCCAGACTTCTTAATGCCACCACCAACTAGAGGTCCCTTTTGAGATGCCTTTTGTTTTGCTGCTTCAAGTGCTTTCTGAGTTTCCTTTTGCTTCTGTTTAAAGGCGAGATCGTTTTCGTCAAAGTCCTTGTCGCCTTTCTTTGGCGCCTTCAAAGGTTTTTTTTTGCCTCCCTCACGACTAGACATTTTCGCACGTTCTTATATTCCAAACAACTGAAAAAAGGTTATGAATCATTGAAGAAAAATAATATTTTTAATTTTCAGGTATTCGTGACTTACAACCTGCTCCAATACCAACTCCTCTAAACTTCAATAATACAACAGCACGACATATTGAAAAAGTAGTAGAGTAGACTACATAATTAAGTAATAGAATTAAGTAATAGGTGTAGTTTAGTAGTTATAAAAATAACATTGTTCAGTGAAATTATATTTTGCAGTAGGGTGCTTATCTTTTGTTTTGGCGATATGTTATTAGAAATGAACCAACAAAACTAGAAAATTGATTTATTTTGTCTCTTCTTGTACTAATTGTTCAGTACGTAGTTGTACCTCCGTCGTAGCCACATTGCTGTCATATTTCATGAAACAAGACAAAATGATAAAATTATATACATATATGCATAGCTCAGCCGTAATTTCATCTTAAGCGTGTTAATGTGAATCAAAAAACTGAAACAAAAAGTAAATAGAAAAGAGATTATTGTCATATCAAGTCAATATGTGACGGCATATTTTTCATAGAATACTACGCCTCACCGAGATACAGTTATTCAAGTAACTTGCCACAGCAAATCACAAATGCGGATCAAACGCAGTCATGCGTTATATGGCGATGAGTTTTCATCATTTAACACTTATGTACATATAACATTCGCCGCATGACTGAAATGAAAATGAGTTTTGACCTATGATTACATCTGACCTAGCGACTTCACAACTGTCAATTATTCATCCGACAAAATCTGTCCGACTTGTCTAATATGTGAACTCCCGCTTTTAGTTCATTGGCCGCGTTGCCAATTATAAAAATTAAATAGAATAAAACACCATTTTCAAATAATTGTCTTTATTAGTGACGTACTTGTTACATCGTGCATACAGTTACATATTGTACACTCTGAATTTCCCTCCAATTCTGATTGTAAGAAAAATACATGAATTCACTGAATCTGGATCTTTTTCCATTTCTGTGTATTTGATTTTCAATATTAATTACTTTAATATACAAAAATTACTACATTTCATTGGGGGCAACAAGAATAAATTGATTATTTTACATTCTGTTAAAAGTAAAATTATAAAAAAATATTTATGAATAATTGATAATATATGGGTCATAACATTGGCAGCCCGATTAGGTTTTTGTTAGACCGTGCTTGCTGGTTCCACGAAATCATGTAACAAGTCCAATTCATCAACCAATTCCAATAAGACCTCGATTTCTTCAAAAGAACTAATTGTGCTTGGCGCTCCAATCAGTCGAACATTTTTTCCATCGATGTTTGTGAAGAATGTTTTCATTTTAAAAATGACTGCGCGATCGTATGGCATTCGTGTTCTTGATTTTTGCTGTGTCATCCGACGGAACATAACGCAGGAGGGCTGGTATTTGTCTCGATCTTCTTCCGCGATCGATTGATCCGAAAGGTCACCGGTGTATGGGATTAAGCTGGACTTGCCGACCATCTGACTGGAGAGTTTGTATAGAGTAACCTTAGTACTCCAAGCAGATGAAGGAAGTCTTATGCTTTTCGCTGCGTTACTTAGCGTGATCAGCGGGATATCTAGGCAGTTCTTCACCACAGGTTCCTGTGTCTCGGGGATATTGATGACATACCACGTTTCAAAACATGTGATTTTCTTAATTAGTTTATTACCTTGTCTCTGAACAAATACTTTTTCTGGTGGTAGCTTACGCGGCAGACTAGGCTTTACTGGCAGAGTCTTATTTGCTCCAACATTTTCTTTCACCATTTGGTTTTTATCCAAGACATCTTCAGAAAAGTCAACATCATTTTCGTTGTCCAGTTTTCCAAGAATCGGTTGAATTGGGTACGTCCTTTTGGCGACAACTGAGTTCAGAATCCGGGGTGCAGGCTTGTCTGCAGTAGTAATTTTTCTGTCGACTGTCGGCAAAGATATACGGGACTGCGTGCGTGGTTCCAGACGTTGCGAAGAGGTATTGTTTAAGATGGTTGATATGGTTTTTCTAGGTGGAAATGGCGTTCGGGAAAGCGGTGTTCTTAATTTGCTCGGATCAAGTTTTTCCGAGAGAATTGTGGTGTGACCAGTCTTTCTGCGGTTGAGACGGTTGGCTGCATTCGGAGATGTGTTCCCTTTGCCTTCTTCTGCATTTTTTTGTACTAGGCTATCACCCTTTTTATTTATTATATCATGTATATTAACTATTGTAAACGTTGGCATAGTTTCGAAATCATCTTGTGTGCTAGCAGAATCCAATGCATCTGTAGATTTCGCTAGCGCTGCTGGCGACCTTCTCAAGAGAGGGGATTTGTTTTTTTCTTCTTGTGATTCCTTAGCTTGAAGTGAAGATTTCATTGGATTGGATGAGGTATTTTTCTGTATCGGCGATTGCGTTCTCTTGTTTCCTATAGGATTCCCTGCCTTGTACGTAATCAATTTTTGTTGGGTCTGAGGTTTGTTGACGTTTGAGTCATAAAGCGCAATGTTTAGGCGCTTATTCCGCGCTATTATGGATTCAGGAGGTTCTTCATCGTCATCAGTGTCAAGTTTTCTTTTCTTTCCTTGTTGTTGGTGCGCCAAATTCGTTGTCCGCTGCACTAAATGCTGTGACTGAAAAGTTTTTTTTGCTTCCGCTAATTTACCCGACGGTACTGGTGACAACTTTGTTCGAGGACGCCCAACGCCCCGTTTCAGACCTGAAGTTATGACGTTCGTAGTAGGCTGTACAGTAACAGGTTTTGTTGATTTCTTTATTTTTAATTGCATTTCCTCATTTTCTGAAAAATCTGAACTTTCTCCATCAAATACCTCGGCACCCTCCGCGTAGTTTGTGTCACTGCCATTACTGACTTCATCTAAAGCATTGTAATAGTCTTCAGTTGAATCTGATTCATCTACAGTTCCATCATCTAATGCAAACAATCCCTTCCCTTTCTTCCCTTTCGATCTTGGGGTGATGATGTCTGCATTAGCATACTTTGGATTGGGCTTTGGAGCCCGGCGTGTCCTTGTGGAAGCCACGGTTGTTGGGATTTCTTCCACTTTTTTTGTAACTTGAATATGAGTGTTGAATGGTCGTTTTTTTAGTGGACCAGTTAGCTTCCGATTTGATAAGATTCTGTCCTCTGATTCCTCCTCTTCTTGCACTTTTTTTTCCAGACGTACAAAGCAAGGTTTAGTCTTTTTCTGCTCGACAACCGTCTTTCGGATTTTACGCCCCACACGCATTGTTACACTGCCTCCCTGTAATTACATTTCAACTATTATTGACCATCAAATTTAACTAAAAAGTTGTTTGACATTTGAGTCCTCAATTTTAACAAGAATTAGATTGTAGGGTACGTACTGTACGTGGAAAGTTTTGGGACAAATTCCCGCGCTGCACTTTGTAAGTTGTACACGGTTTAGAAGAAAAATAACTGTGCAATATTAAAACTCACTTTTGCATTCAAATGTTATTAATAAACAAAAATAATAACTTATTGTAGAAAATTATCTATTATAAGTTATTTTTAACTAAACCCTTAACTGAGCAAAGTCAAGCAACGCTATTATGACATTTTCTAAAGCGCACCATTCACACTCTACAAAATGGACAATGAAGTGGGAGAGTTGTGGCTGCGTTCAGTAAAAAAAACACACACACATTTACTAACTTTTTTAATATTTTAGTAATTTAATATTCTTAGTAATATTGGGAAATGTATTATACTATTGTTAATTTGATATCGCTTGACAAGTTAGAATTAATTTATAAAGAAAAATTGAATTTTTAAAATGTGTAAGTAATGTCGAGCGTACTATGTACAAATAAAAATTCTACCAGTTAATACGTTTCATATTGAAATAAGTACATATTTTATAATTTGTATTTTATTAATAACAAAAATAACATATAACATTTAAAATTTGATGGCGCATTCCTTGACTCGTATATCTTTAGTAATTTCTATTAGTGGAGAAAACCCACCCTTATGAAAATGGTAAACCAAAATCTATTACAATTATAACAGCGATAATGAGTTTTGTTGCCAATGTGTTCCGAATGTATAATATATATTTCGCTGTCAGTGCCAATAGCCCCAAAACAAAAATCATCAAACCGTAGAAAAACTGACTCGTCATGGCGGCTAACCTGCAGAATGTTGAAACAATATTTAAAGAATTAAAATCTGAGTGGAGTAAGAAACCACAGAATTTAAAAAAATGCGGTACATTGTTGGACAATTTAAAGGTTTGTAAATCATATTCCACCGATAAACTGTTCGGAATTAAACATTTGCAAAAAATTCTACAGATCGCATTAACAAAGTTGTCGTATCTTCCAACTGGAAATGCTAAAACTCCTGTTGCAGAAATGGTTTTGGCACGTGATGTTCTGGAAATTGCTGTAGAATATAGCGTTGCTAATAAGGATATCCCAGCTTTTGAGAGATATATATCTCAACTCAAGTGCTACTACTATGACTACAAGTGAGTCAATGCCTTTGTCTTTCGAAAACAAAAAAATTTATTTTATCTTTTCATTACTAGGCAGGAAATTGGCGAGTCGCAGAACATGTATAAGCTATTGGGCTTGAACTTGTTGTTCCTCTTGTCTGTAAACAGAGTATCGGAATTCCACACCGAATTGGAACTTTTGTCAGCCGAAATAATTCAAACAAACAAGTTTATTCGCCCCATACTGTCTTTAGAGCAATATATAATGGAAGGTCGCTACAACAAAATATTCCAAGCAAAAGTGAGTTAAAAACAGATTTCATCTCACACAATAAAGCAATATTACACATGACTTTACAGAACAGTGCACCATCCGACATATACAACTACTTCATGGATATATTGTTAGAGACAGTTCGTGATGAAATCGGGGCATGCATCGAAAAGTCATATGAGAAAATCTCTGTTAAAGAGGCAGCAAAGCGACTTAATCTCAAAACATCCAACGAAGTCAAAGCATTTGGAGCCAAACGAAATTGGAAACAAAGTGGTGATGTGTACAATTTCGTTGATAAAGCAGCCAAACCCAAGGAGGCGCTACCGTCTCAAGAATTAGCGGAACAGGCAATATTTTACGCACGGGAGTTGGAAATGATTGTTTAATTAAAACACACTTGCAAAATAAATAAAACACTTGCTATTAGCTTCGTTTAATTGTATTTCAATAAATTATTCCACAATAAGATTTATTTTCTCAATGCCGATGGTTGAGGACATCTGTATTTGGCCATTTCGATTTCAGCTTCATAGTAGCTGGTGCGGTTAAAACAAAAATATTCCGGCACCTTGTATTCACCATTTGATGTCGCACCAGGACCAACGGGTTCAGTAGTCGTTTTGACACAACGACTGGTTAGGCCTTCTACATTCGCGTTAATACCAATCGAAGATGGGGGTTTCGTAGAACTTGTCGCTGCGTTCTGACAGTAACGACGAGCCAAGAATCCAATGCGTGGGATGAGAGTCATCTTAGTAGCTGCTTAATTTTAATTGAACGTATTTTATTTCTTTTAACGCTTGCAGCAGAAATCACGTAACAGACGTCGAAATTTTTGCCATACGATTTGACGTTTCCGGACATTTCGGACAAAACAAAAAAAAAAACTCGGACTGATCAGTGCTGACACTTTCTTAGTTTTTGTTGTTCGGCACCATGGCAAATATTTTCCATATCTATATTGTTTTGTTACAGAGAAGATTGGATTTATAATATCTGTATTTGCACATTTATTTGTCAGTCAGAGAGAAATTCAGTAGATCTACTACTTTCTTGATAATGCTTCTACAAGAAGTTTCACCATACACGATTTTAGTACTGATTCTAGGTCTTATATTATTTTATAGTTGTATCTCCCAATTTCGAAAAAAGTAGCAGTGCTATATAATCAAGAATTATATCATTCAAGAATAAAAATATTTGTTTCATAAATTTTTGTCACAAACACTTGTAATTCAATTAAAAAGATTAATAAATGCAACACTTTAATATATACATATATGAATACACTAATGTAAACAAGTTTTTTGTAGGAGTAACGTAAAAATAATTCATAGGAAAATTTTATTCTACTACGTAATTGTAATTAGACCTAAAACAACGAGTCTCGAATGCATGTGTGGTTTGTTTTATGAACTGATTTCAATCTTCATTTTTCTTTAAGAATCCATCTTGCGCGGTGAAATTTTGGATTTAATTTTCTCAAATATATCTTTGTTCTCTTCGAATTTTCGGGAAAATATTTGATATAAATTTCACTTGCAGTCACCTTTTTGAATTACAAGTAATTATACACTATGGGAGCAGACGGTAAGAAAGAATTTTCATTTAAAATAATAGAAAAATTGTTAAATCATAGAATTACTTTTAAGATCGAGATCGACGCCGGCATAGATCACGCTCACGAGATCAACAACGTCGACGGTCATCCAGATCACGCTCTAGGGAACGTAAACGTTCTCGTTCTCGCAATCGTCCTGGTCATCGGTCACGTCGTCGAAAGCCTTCTTTATATTGGGATGTGCCACCACCAGGTTTTGAACATATTACTCCATTACAATATAAAGCTATGCAGGCGGCCGGACAGATTCCTGCTAATGTTGTTGCAGACACGCCTCAAGCCGCCGTACCAGTTGTAGGATCTACAATTACAAGACAAGCAAGGCGATTGTATGTTGGCAATATACCATTTGGTGTAACTGAAGAGGAAATGATGGAATTCTTCAATCAACAAATGCACCTTTCTGGATTAGCGCAGGCAGCTGGCAATCCAGTACTTGCGTGTCAGATAAACTTGGACAAAAATTTTGCTTTTCTGGAGTTCAGGTCAATCGATGAAACAACACAAGCCATGGCATTCGATGGAATTAATTTTAAAGGACAGAGTTTGAAAATTCGCCGACCGCACGATTACCAGCCAATGCCTGGAATGACTGATAGTCAACCGATAAATGCTCCTACTAGCGATTTTCACTGTAAGTTATTTAAAACTTTAACTTGAAAAGTGTATGTTTATAATTGATTCAATTTCTTTTTTAAGCTGGCGTTATTTCCACTGTCGTTCCGGACTCTCCACACAAAATTTTCATCGGCGGATTACCCAATTATCTTAATGAGGATCAGGTAAGTGATTGAACACATGCGAAAAAGGTTTGTGTGAAGATATATATTTAAATAACAGTAAAAAAAAGTTAGCATATATTGGACAACAAAGTGGTGATATCGATTTAAACATAAAGGTATGAATCCTCGGCAGGAATTCAAAAACATAATAAGGAAAACAAATCGCGTCTATAGAATTGGATGAACATTTTTACAGGATAATTAGGTTACCTGCTGCACTGGTCTTTCCTTCTTGGTGGTTTGCATATGCCCTATTTCAAGGATTATGACTAATTTGTTTTTTTTTTAAATCTTTGGTGCAATTTATAGCTAAGTGTGAAAGCAACCAGTTTTGAGTATACGGCTGCATTTGTAGGGGATTTGTATTCACTTAAATATAATCGCCTGATTTTTGTTTGTAGAAAGTTTTCAGATACAACACACTTCTGCTTTGTGATGAGAATTATTCTCTGAATTTCACTAAACTCGCACCATAATAAAAAAACATGAATTGAAGTAGCAAAAATATTTCCTTCCAAGGAAAACAAATACATCTTATTAAGTTGTACTACTATTGTTCTCCATTCATGCATTGCAAGGTGCAATCAAACTGGTACGCATATTATTGTTTTCTTTCTTTGGGCATGTGCAGGGGAATATTATATACATCTTGCAAAGATAGTGCATACGATAATTTTTGGGGTGGGTTTTATTGCAGCTTAAGCTGCCTTCGTGATTTCGGGGTGAGTCATGTGACAGCAGAAAGTGGCTTGGCTATATCCTGAGTGAAACCGTAGACATTTTTTATTGCAGCATTATGCTTGTTTTTTTCCGTGCAGTATTTCTTTTAGGTCGTTAGTTTCTGACGATCATACATGCCTACCAGCTTTAAAGATTCGCACAAATCGATCAATTAGATTGGATGTTTTCACAATGGATCTTGATAAAAGTAAATCAGTGTCATCTCAATCCATTGAATTTTCCGTCAGACGTTATCTTTCGTGATCTGTGGTGGTATATGTAGGAAGCTAAGCTAAGTCATTATATAATCCTTGGGTTCTAAAGCAATCTACTCGATGCCGATATGTATCGTATGTGTCTTCTAAAACACTGCATTAACAATTAAGTGCATGCTTCATTCGATTGCATGTGTGTAAACAAATCTGCAAACAAAATCTGTAAACAAATGTGACAACAATCTGTTAGTACGGAATGAGACAGCTTTCAGTACTCTCATGTGGACTTCTGTAGAAGTTGCTCAATAATTTGAACAAAAAAAAAACATCTGTAGACATCTGTGGTCAATTTATCTACTTTGTTATGTGTTTAGTAGGGTTCAACGAGTAAAACAGGAGAGCGGTATGCCCCAAACTATGTAGTAGCTTTCAACTACATCACATAAGAAACTGTTAATTTTCTCTATTATATAATCTTTTAGTCTTTCTTTTATCGATAACGTATGGCATTTGAAAAACTTAAGAACTGTACGATATAATTTGAAATTCGTTCTAATTTGTATGGAAGAGGAAAGCAAAATGTGGGAATGCGCCTGTAGGTTAGAAGAGGTTGCTTCGTCAAAATAAATTAAATGAATGAAAACGCCATAGAAAAGAGGTGTCTGCATCTCTCTCAACAAGGATACCTCATATCTTTCCACTAAATGCAAACAGCTATCAGGAACAGGGATGAATGCAAAGCCGAGAAAGTGAAGCAAATTGCCTCAAAAATCAAAGCAAACTTACAAAAGCTGAAGAGCAGATATAAAAAAAGTATTTATTTAATAACCCCTCGCCAACTACCACACGTGTCCTCACGTTACCTCCAAATGGTCAACAAATTCTTCGCCTACTATTGGATGTGTAAATTTTCAGGGCTATGCAACTACTGGGTCTATGGTGCCTTGGCTATATAAGTGGTGTTGCAGACCGTGGCAACTTTTTCTAAGAGAATGTATAAGTATAAGTCATCCTGAATAGGATTAAAGTACACGAATAGATCGACTGCATATGAAAATAGATTCTCATCCTTGATTAGGAACCTCATTCACCTTCGCCTGGGTCACATTGCACCCACTCAACGCCTTCTGAACAAAACAGCACCAACAGTATGGTTTGCATGCAAATCCTCAGTCCATGTGTCATCAGCCACCTATCACGAAGAATTGCCAATATTACATATATGAAAAATGCTGACCAAAACGTAGCCAACAAAATATGACAGCAATGAGGTCGTTAGTTTCTAACCTCAAAATTGATCCGTATATTACCTTATGAACAGTTATGTAGGGAATTTATGAAGAGAAATTCACTCGATAGCTTAGTATTGATATGATGGGTTTATGACATATTTGAGCATAGTCCCTTCTATTACGTATGAATTAAATAATTGACCAAGACCAAATGAAAGTAAAATTAGACATGTGTACTCAAAATTGGTTGCTTTTAACAATAAGTTTCGCTATATGAAAATCATAAATGGCGTTAAAAATTAAAAACTGAAACTTCGCGGTCAGAAGTTTGTTTTTTTGATACATTTTCCATGCTTGCAGTCCTTAACTATTGATCGTGATATCATGTATGTGTTTTTTTGTTTTGTAGCTGCTTTCAGGTTCAAAAATATGTATAAACAAGTGGTGTATACTCTTTCTTATTTACAGCTGTTTGAATTTTCAGCTAAATATTACAGGATTTGTTTTATTATTTTCTATTTTACAGCATTTCCAAACAAAACAAAAAAAGATACAGTGAAAATAACAATATTTATTTTATAAAACTAAAAAAAAAAAATCAATTCAAAACAAAACAAACAATACTGATAATATGTTTCATTGTGTTGTTGTAGCTTAGGTTGCGCCATGCTCTTCATTCCCCTGTTTTATGCGTTACCATAGTACACATTATAACGCTGTTTTAAAGATTGATTCTTCAACCAGAATATATGCATAAAATCAAACCACAAAAAGGCAAGTTGAAAATAATAAAAAAAAATCAATTTCAGCCAATCTGTAATTTTCAGTAAAAATAAAATTTGGTATATAAGTTATAAGCCCACAACTATTGCCAAGATAAAATTATTTTTTCACTAGCTGCAGCTCCAACTGAATAATAGAGTTAAGTCGTAGGATAGCTGTCACGTATGATTCGAATCTTAACCGCGAACATATATTTTTTTTTTGTAAAAGAAGAAGATAACATAACTAAGGGTCTGTGTTATCGGTGAGTACTAAAAATAGGGGCAAAGAGTGTTATTTGTCTTTGCTTAACTCGAAAGGGGGATTGCGCTTTGTAGTTTGAGATATATTAATATTCGTTTACGTTCTCTGCATATGAGAATGTCCTCGTACAACTTAAAGACATTTTAAAAAGAAGTTTACATGTCAGGAACATTTTTTTGAAAAAAAGCCATGCTTTCATCAGTACAAAATACAAATTTCGCGTGAATGCACTTTTCAGAAAATTAGAAAAATCTGGGTTCCATCATTGTGAAAATTATTAATTTGTATTACCTGCAACATATAAATTGTCAGTTAAATACAAATACTATACTACTATGTACACAGAAGTGTTCGAAAAGAATTTCAAGGTAATCAAATGAATATACAAATATTATGGTCCCATTAAGCAAAGACATTTCGTTCTTTCGATTATTTAATCCCATGACGGGTGCAATCTTAAACGCCAGCAAATAAAGTAAAACATCCACCGTTTCCTTTTGATTAAACAACAACAACCAAGCTTACATTGCTTAATAGTTTCCTTATATTTACCTTTTAATCGAATTTCTTTAGGTAAAGGAGTTGTTACTATCCTTTGGGCAGTTGCGTGCTTTCAACTTGGTTAAAGATGCAGCTACAGGTCTCAGCAAAGGATACGCATTTGCAGAATACGTGGACTACAATATTACCGATCAGGTAAGAACTTTGTTTTAATAAAAATTGCAGTGCTAAAACCATTCCCTCTTTTAGGCGATCGCTGGACTTAATGGTATGCAATTGGGCGACAAAAAGCTTATTGTGCAAAGAGCCAGTGTCGGCGCCAAGAATTCTCAACTTGGTGGAACTGTGGCTCCGGTTCAAATTCAAGTGAGTGTTACAGTTACGACCTTGTTGAAATGTGTTTTCTATAGCAATTCTTTTATTTAATGCAAGGTTCCGGGAATGTCAATGGTGGGAACATCAGGACCGCCTACTGAGGTTCTTTGTCTCTTGAATATGGTAACGCCTGACGAATTGCGTGATGAGGAAGAGTATGAAGACATTCTGGAGGACATTAAGGAGGAATGCAATAAATATGGAGTAGTACGCAGCGTTGAAATACCACGACCTATAGAGGGAGTCGATGTGCCAGGTTGTGGCAAGGTCTTCGTGGAGTTTAATTCTGTTGTGGATTGTCAAAAGGCTCAACAGGCCCTTACCGGACGTAAATTCAGCGATAGGGTCGTCGTTACGTCGTACTTTGATCCGGACAAATACCATCGTCGGGAGTTTTAAATTAATACACATAAAGATGTCTACTTGTAACTTAAATATAGTTGACTAGGAATACATAAGTACTTTCCTGTATTTACAGATCGCAAGTTTTTGTCCCATTCAATTAACTGGTATTGTGCGATTTATTAGTTAGTATTTTAAGAGAAAACAATCCATTTGTCCGATTCAAATATGAGAAAAGTAAGAAATTCACAGTAGTAATTTTGTGTATGGAATTATTTATCATGATAGACATAATAAACACGCTAATGCAAAGATTGTCGTATTTATTTAGTTTTTCAGGGTTCGAGCTCAGTTGTACTTTAGAGAGAACTGTATTATTCCTAATCCAAGACTCCTACTTGGCCATGGTTTGTAAAAGGATTCAACAAAATACTATGCGTGTCACTTGCCGGCGCGAACTTCAGTTGGATGTGCGTAAAAGTGCACCAAAATGTTTCGGTTTCGTTTGCAGTTGCAAAAAGTTTTTTCTCCCCGGCTACACCTTACATACGCCCAAAACTTGATTACCACTCGTAACTCACTTGGGAGTTATGGACGTTATCCAGAAAAATGATACGAGACATATCCGTCACTGAAGTGGGGAAAAGATTCCAAGTAAAATGTCTTATATTTTTGACTAAACTTAGTTCCACTAGTCGGTCTAATAGACAAAACCTAGAAGAGTTACGGACAAACCTTAGTCGTATTGCATTTCATGATTATCTTACGACTGGTTCGATTTAAATATACTTTACGATGCTTAGATAGCATAAGAAACGTACCGGTGTCAAGGTTAATGGGGCAAATGTGATTTGCAGAAACGACAACGGTGACGAACAGTCTTAGAACCGTTGAAAAGGGTTGACTGTTCTATATAGAAAGTACAAGTATTCTTCCACTCTTGTTATATGGAAGCGATCATTCGAAGGTAAGCACAGCAGCAGTGCTGATTTTGTTGATGCTTGCGATAGTTATTTGTAATTGGGGAAGTGGTGAAGCGAGGTTAAGTAAGCATAACCGGAAACTAACTATAAGCTATACCGCCGAACTACAAACAGGCAACTATATAAAATTCGCACACATCGATCGACCAATATAAATCTTTTAATAAGGTTGTCGCGAATGCAAGAGGAATATATATGCAATACTGCTTTGATTAGCCAATCCTTTGCATGACGTTATTGGTCTCCTTTTAAAGCAAACTTGTTAGCTATAGAGCGGCAAATACAACTAATCAGAATAACTAAGTGCGGCAAGTCATTTGATGCGATCTATGTATCTGTGCGCACGATGTTTCAAAATACCGCTCTCAATTGATCTCGTGTAGATGTTTCATTCGGTAATAAAACTCATTTTCTGGAGGAAAACAAATGTCAACATATTTTTCCAGTACAGGATATGTTTGTGTTTCATAATAATCATAAGTATGTCTTGCAACAGTATTTGCAGGCACAATGGCTTACTGAACGACCGCATCGCTAGTCACCGACATGAGTGGTGCATAGTATTCAAGTATCAAGTTCGCAGTTGTAAAACAACCACTTACAGATCCAACTAAATTCCGCCCCTGCGGATCAACTATTCATGCCAAACTAGCGCCAGTTTGTGTTCATATCCCATGAGACCATGAACACAGGGAATCGACACACTCGACTACCACACGGCAATGGCTACAGTTTATTAATAAACCTGTAATATAAATTGCTCTATATTATGCCATAATGCATCGTAATAGCAGTTGGTGTGAATAGTTTTGCAAGTTCAAAGGGACGAAAAAAAGTGAAAGCCGTGATATTGAATATGTTGAAGAAACATCTATTGTTTTTTTTCAGTCTATGGATGCAAAGCTTGGATCCCCCCATTGTCTGGAAACTAAGCAATATTTTCTCATCTACAATGTCTTTATAAAACAATAAAATTTGGCTTTGGCCAATCTCAGCTACTAGGCCGTTATGAAACAAATTGGATCATTAGAGAATAATCTCTATATAACACCAAAAATGTGTATGTTGATGAAGATTTAGAGTTTGTTGTGTGTAAACGATGTGGTTGTAATGTAGATATAGATGTACTTTAATGTCACAGATATTTGTTCCCTGTTTAATGTAACCAGGAAAGAGATATAATGAGGTACCTTCGCAGTAAAAGTATGCATAATTGATAAACATAATAAGCAACAACTCTTCGCATATATAAATCATGTTTTGCATTCATAAATGCACGAAGGACCGGAAAACAGAATGTTTATTGGTGTCGTTTTTATTGACGGAAACTTAAAAAATATTTTTTGGAGAAATATTTTTTTTTTCGATTTAAGCAGATGTATATTAAAGGCATAAAAATACATATATTTTTGTATTTTGTCATATAAATCGTCATATTCATATGGCAAAGCATGAAGAGTGGCATTGTAATCAAGGAATACATTTTGTACTACACATACAATTGCTAATACATACTACGTATGTCCCTAGTCGAAATTCAACGATAATCAATATACAAATACGTGCTACCCATTCATTATCCTTGCTATTGATTTTCAAAGGAGATCAAACTTGAAAAGTATACTCCTATGAGAAACTATCTTTCCAATAGTGCAAACGTGCATCATTCCATCGGCTGAATAGACAGTATATGAGCTTTCTACAAGAATGGACAGCACGTATTTCTATATAGATTTAAGACTTATTCAAAGAATTCAAGTCCACATTACAAAATGCTTAAGACACAGAAAATATGTCTACAATGTTTACTTAATAACTTTATTAAGGTTATATTTTTGGCAGACAGACATTTTGCCACGATACATGACGATAGGTAGAAAGAAATTTTGCCAAGTTACCGATAGTGGAGGATCGAGTTGTCTGGAGAACTAGGGTACGTGTTTTACTACCGCGACCTTTTTAACGGATTGTGCAGGTCAGAGTTCAGCTTACGATCTTTGGTCCTGCTTGCGTTGATGGCGTTTGGAGGAGAAGGTCCAACCACGAACTGTACGGGCTGTACAGTGGCATGCACCTAGTTAAGCGTCTTCGGATCCAACGCTTAAGATGGCTAGGTCATGTAGAGCAGATGGACACCACAGCTCCGGCCGAAGAGAGGACAGCGCAACAGAGGACGTCCTCGCATTGGCGCACACAAGTGGAAAAGGACCTCAACCAACTTGGTGTGCGCAGCTGGAGGCAGCTGGCGAAATATCGTGCTGGCTGGAGAGGCATGTTGGTTGAAACCCAGGTCCACCCGGGACTGTAGCGCCAATCAAAGAAGAAGAAGAAGCAGGTCAGAAGACGATGATGATGATTAGTGACTTTAGAAGTTCTTGTGCATTTTTTCTATAATTTCTTCAACAATTTAACAACAAATTGATAGTTCAAAATTAGGATCATAAGGCTGAAAGGTAGGAAATCCACACGAAAAGAAGAAGAAATATGAATGTTTTTATTGCGTTTCCATTAAAGCAAGAAGGAACAGATATTGCGGCTTTTATTTTGTTTTGATTTCCACCTCTGACATTGTCGTGGCTATCGTAGTTGCTTTTTAAAAATAAGTATATTTAAAAATGATCTCACATTCAACAAATGACAAAATTTGAAGTATTGACTGCCAGCTATTTGGAAAATAACCACTTAAGCTGTGGAAAATAAGCAAAAATCAAATGAATGCAAGACAAACTTTTGGAAAGGAATGGCATCGCTTGTATGTATGGGCTTTGCTGCAACTGCAATGATTCTACTGCGTTAGTTCTAATTTAAACTATTTTTATTGAATTTTTGTACTACAATGCACTCAAGAAAAGTGCTGCTGTACCTCTTTTAGTAAAGATCAAGATTATCTGCAATCAACTTGATAACTTTCAGATTTGATATGCTCCTTGCACATAAGTATAAGGAGGCAAGGAAATATGCCAGACGAATAATGTTGCATGCTGACTAACTAATTGCTTATATTTTTTTCGTATGTAGAAACTCTATTCGGATAGTATGTCTTCGTACTTATTTGCAGGCCAGTGACCAGTAGTAAACTTCTTTACGCAGTGGTTTCATATTTTCGAAACAGTTGACATACTTTTCCTACCGAATTTATAATTGAATAAATATTGAAAAAATATGTCCTTTTTGAAGAACAGCAAACAGTTTGTTCCATTGAATTGTTTTGTGTTTCCCTGTAATAGTGGTCGTTACAATACTCACATTATTAATAAATCGTTAACATTGGATTTGTTTGTTTGAGCACCGTCTATAATATGAACAGATAGAATATGTGTTTTACGTGATCTCCTGCCGTTAGGCCTATATCAGGAATCTCAAGTCCCAAATTTAGAAATAAGTTTATGGACCTATTTCTCCACCTTGGTAGGGTGGCGAGGCCAATCTAACACCTCTGTCATCGGTTGTTCTCTGCAACTCTACATAGACTTCAATCGATACCGTCAACGTCGAAGAGTCGCAAATGCCCATCGTCTTAATAGACAAGATTAATTCCCAGGCATGTAAGTATATCTCCACTTATCCCCGCGACTTTGGGGTTTTAAACCACAGCCACCGCGACTCTCCCATTTAAGGGCCAACCTCAATGGTCAGGATGAGAGTTATGCGGACTCACGGGCGTGGCATCAGACTATAGCCTCTACACAAGCATAGGTCTCATCCATCCTATAACAGTAGGATGCCATAACATCCCGGGACTGACCGCCATTGTTGTAAAGACTTATTGTGCAAAATCTATAATAAGATAAGGCACTTACCTTTTATTCCTTTGTTTGCTAGCTTGAATCCATAATTTTGACATGCAACGGACTAGGTTATTTCCTAAACCATTAGCTTTAGTCGTATTTTACTACAGGCATGCCTTACCTCGGGTATATTCTACGACCTCTACCCAAAGGGGTTATAATTTGTACAACAAAATGGCGAAAATTGTATTCATCATCATCATAGAAAGATACATAGCAATTGCTTGATATATTCACTATTCAGCAGACATACATACCTTGAACGCCGCAATAACAACGATACATACCGAATATAATTGAAAAAAGTGGAATGTATTACTTCTGTAATCTTGTAAATTATTTGATCAGGGTACATTCGACAAAATACCAGGTATACCGGTATGATAAAGTTTTTTTTGAATACAAAATACTAATTATTAATGTAAAGTAAAAATATTTTATTCAATGTATTGGTCATTGTTTTCTACACATTTTGACCAACTTTCTGGCAATTTGTGAATACGACGCCAATAAAATTGTTCGTATTTTAAAGCAAACCAATCAAACACCCAATTTTCGACTTTTGAAGGAATTGAAGTGCTGCTCAGCCAATGTGTGTCCAATCGATGAAAATGGTAGTCGGAAGGAGCCAAGTCTGGTGAATACGGCGGGTGGGGTAGCTGCTCCCAGCCAAGTGTTTTGATTCTATCCTGAACCGGTTTTGCTTTGTGTGCAGGTGCATTGTCATGGAGCAAAATAACTTTGCCGTGTCTTCTAGCCAATTCTGGTCGTTTCTCGATCAATGTATGGTTCAAATTGATCATTTGTTGTCGTCACCAAGTTTTAGGAGCTCGTGGTACACCACACCTTTTATGGTCCCATAAAACACAGCATTGTCTTCATGCCGAATCGATCTGGTTTTGCAGTCGATGTTGATGGTTGTCCCGGATTAACCCATGACTTTTTTCCGTTTAGGATTCTTAAAATAAATCCATTTTTTATCGCCAGTAACAATCCGATGCAAAACCGATTTTCTTTCGTGTCTTTGAAGCAAAATTTCACAAGTGTTTTTTCGGTTTCCCATCTGTCTTTCATTCAATTCATGTGGCACCTATTTTCCACACTTTTGGATCTTTCCCATAGCTTTTAAACGGTCAGAAATTGTTTGTTGTGCAGCATTTAATATTGCTGCCATTTGCTTTTGACTCAAAGTGTCATCTCCATCCAATATTGTTTGCAATTCGGCGTCTTCAAACTTTTTTGGTGGTCTTCCACCTTCTTCATTTCTCACATCAAAATCATTATTTTTGAACCGTTGAAACCATATTTTGCATGTTGCTTCTGATAAAGCATGATCACCATATGCCTCGACAAGCATTCTATGCGACTCTGCAGCACTTTTCTTTAAGTGAAAACAAAAAATTAATGCTTTCCCGCAAATCATCACTTTCTGGTACAAGATTCGACATTTTTAACACGATAAAAAAATATGATTTTGTCTGTTCAATGACATGTATACTAAATATTTTTCAAAGATGTCATAGCAAAAAAAAAAAAAAAATAAGGGCTGTTCCCTATCGAGACATTTGTATCTTATTAATAGTTACTCTTTATTTTACATCAACCTCTGATAGATTTCTGAAAAAGGTTTTACAATTTTTTGATTGTTTTAAAAAAGAGTCCAATAAATGTACGCATTTGTAAAATCAAAACAAAAGTGTTCAAAAAGTTGTTCTCGGCGCTTTACTACATATTTTAAGATTATAAAACAAATTCACAAAAAAAATGTTGGTGCCAAAACATATTCTGAACAAAGTTGCCAAAGGCATTTCTTAATCTCTTAAAGTGTGTAAAGGACATGCCGACAAGCAATCATTTTTTAATATAGAGACGATTTAAAATCTTTAGTTCAAGATTTGTTGTTATAAGAATTTTAAATGCAGCCGCGTTGGCTACTTTTGCACAAACAACGTACATCAAACAAAATCATAGCAAGTAAAAACACCAAAAATATTCAGACATATATATGTACATACTTTTGCTTACATATGTCCACTCATATTGTCTTTAAAGTTTAGTATTAGTTACTGACGTATAAGACAATTTCATACAACATTTAATTAACCCAAGGATACATTCTTATCTCCAGTGTTTAATTTAAATGAAAACATACGTCCGAAAAAAAAAACAAAAAAAAACCCTCTCCATGGACTATACATTGTAAGTGTAGTGTATAAATAACAAAAGGTATGTATGATTGAGCATTTTTGCAAGAATCCATTTTATTTAAAACGACTATTTACATAATTTTTGGGTACACGTAACCGCGATAGTTATTGCGGAGATCGGAGAAAATGAGATTGCATAAATTCCGGTCGATAAATAGCTTGAGCTGAATTATTTTCATTATTTCTCCTGCATAGGTGTACAGAAGTATGTGCCCATACCAATTATACCCATACGTAATAACACCTGTATGATACATACATTTAATTACATATACATACGTACACACTCATCGTCATCATCATCATCGGCTGAACCGAATGTTCGTACACTTTTTTTTTGTACTGTCAATGACCTTCAAATACAAACAAATAAGTATAATTCGTAATCTTTACACACAGAAAGATATTCCACTCTGAATGCAATGCAGAATCCTATGTGCAACAGATTTCACCGGTTGCATTTTATATTCTAAAGTTCACAGCACTGAGTGTGCATCAAGAAATTGTACAAAATGTTTTATCGATGTTATCATTTTAGCGAGCGGAATTGGTATACATTTGTGTCTTTGAATTTGCCTGACATTTTCGTGGACGGTAAAACGGATAGCTAAAATTTATGCAGTTCCACTGGCTGCAAGATTGCAACCTGTTTTAACAATCTAGTCTTTCATGTTGCTACTTGGCAATGGTATTTGTACTGGTTACCAGTACTCTTTCGTATACAGTCGTGCATGTATAGCGATGGCTATCATACGGGGAAAAGCGAAAGTGAGTAGGGATCACAGAAATGGTTAGCGAAAACCAACAGTACACTCTTTATAGCGCATGAGCTGTGCACTTTTACCTTCAGTCGAAGACAAGCTTAAAGCTGATCGTGTCTTCATTGCATGTGTATCTCTTCGTGGTATTTTTCGAATAAATCAAGTTAGCAATCCGCATTTCTACTTAATTTTTGTTTTCAAATATTTGGTGCTTTTCTTGTGCTTTATATATATATATTTATTTGAATCTACATATTAGTTTTCTATTTTGTTCACGCTCATACTCAGAACTCGGAAAGGTTTGCTACTCAATTTAAATTGCTAGGCACATTACCATCTGTATTGGATAAGACTTCCGAGACGGCACATACAACTGACTGAAACTATATCACAAACTGTTGTCTACGTTATTTACCATCGCCAGCTGAAGAAAAGATCTTAAAAGAGTGAAGATTGTCGGTTTTGTAGTTAGTTGAGTTTCAGGTATATTGTGACTTGGCAGTTGCTTCTTTCATATTTTTTGCGCGTTACTCTTTACCATAATCGCTTCGGACTGTAAATTAAAATTGTGGAGAAAATAAATTGTGTGTTCTTGTACATAGGAGCAGAACGTAAAGAAAGTCTAAGTGGATTTTAGTATATATTTGAGAGCATAAACATACGTACATATATGTTCTTGAGGCATAGTGCATTAATGCTTGTGTGTTGGGTGAAGTTCAATATCCGGTGATAATTATATTCAGTTTTTGGTGTCTTAAAAGTTTACAGCGTGATAGATTTAAGAATTGGTGGTTAAATTACATTTTTAAAGAATCCCGTTGAAAGGATAAAATTAGCCAAAATGTCGCAAAGAGCAGTTTTGTTGATATTTGTAATATATATTGGTGAGTACATTTAAATGTCAAATAGTTTTAATATTATAGTATACCTTTGCGTCAATACATGTCATAACTTCATTAAAAAAGTATGGTGGAATTCTAATTTTAAATAAGTTCGATTCTGCAAAATATTATTAATTTTATGTTGGTGATAATATCTTTTTAAAATCAATGAAATGAAATGACAGTGTCAGATTTAGATAAAAAAAGTAAGATTTATATTTTGAACGCCGCATGAAATGTCTTCTGCAGATACATTGAGAATTTATCGGATGGTCTTTGGTGACAAGGCTCTGTCACAAGAAAATCTTAACAAGTGATTAAAAATGCAATAAGTGGTAAAAGCAATTTAAAAATTTGCAGAAAGAGTTGGTGGTGGGCCGTGGCGTTGTGGGTATGTGCATCGACCCCAACCTTTATGTCCTACGTTCGATTCCTGGTCTGAGCGACAAAAATAATTATCACGGCCCCCCACATCTTTCGAGTGACAGATAATGCTCAAAGAGTATTTTCTTTCTAGAAAAAGCTTCTCAAACTTGGCTGTTCGAATTCGGGTCCCTTCCACTCGTGTGACAACAATACCATGCACAATGCGAGTGATCGCTGAGAAGCTAAGCCCTGGCTCTCTACGGGCTGTAGCGCTACCCATATTATTATTAAATTATAGAAAAAGTTAAAGACCAAGGTCGTCCTCGAAGCCGATTGGGACAGACCTTTTCGATTCATACTTGTTTCGTCTTTGACTATATTGTGGTTAGGTTTGCTTCATCACTGCAATTTATCAGTTGTTGATTTAGCAATATAACAGTAGAACAAAATGGTTGTGGTTCAAAGTGCATGTTGAGAGTGCAATTTAACAAGTAAGGTCCATTCAGCTGCCACGCGGCTTGTTTTGAAATCGAATGCAATTTTTTAGTCGGGATCAATTTTGTGAAGAATGTAATCCTTTCGCCGGTCTTTAATTTTGTCTGTTAGACCATGGTTGGAAACGATGTTTAAGACGTTTGTAGTTTAAAAGCTTTTTAATTATTGTTGTGCTGCCTTCATGTACTTATGTCGGAGTGTTCGGATTTTGGAGCTTGGTTTGCTAACCTGTTAAGTTGCTCCACTTAACAGATACCTGATACGTCTTGTAGCACTAAATCTTTAGACACCTCCCTCAGGCAGAGTAGTTTTTAATTTTATAGTTTTCTGCTGTCATATCTAGTTCAGACTTCAGAATGATTCGGCTTGTGCAGAAAATCGAAGTAAAAAGGGAAGGAAAATGGAAATAGCATTCCAAACTCTGCATGTTTTTAACAGTTTACAATATTCACCACTACTCGTATTATGCATGTTGTCTCACAAGTTTTATGCCGATTCTGCGTGCAATTTTTGATAATTTTTTCTAGACAGGAATGTATTCTAAATGAGTCAACAGGGCTGTGAATTAAGAAATGTATTCGTGTTTTTGAAACTAGATACACAGAATAATAATTAAGAATCGAAACTATTCACAAGCAAGAGCATTGTGTTTCCTTTGTTGAGAAATATTTTAAAAATAATGAAATTACTCATTTTAGGGTACAAATGTATCTACAACATTCCACTGATTAGTTTATATTTTGAGCTGGAGGCATCTGACCATACTCGTTTGAAATTGCGGTTGATCTGGCCTCCTCCATTCGCGTGCGCCACCACAACAATTAATTATGGTTGTTACCGTGACATAATAATCCAGTTTCTTGGGTTTGATTCACAAGGTATGCATGTGAACGACATGTGGTTTCAACAAGACGATACCGCATGCCATTCAGACTAAGAAATAATTCAATGACTACTTAAGTCATTACCAGGTCTTATAGGCCCCTGTTATGGTGATCAAGATTGCTCACACAGATTCCGTTTTTTTAATCTAGGACTCCCATAATGCTTTGAAGGAACATTATAATGTATTAACGAAATGCAAAAGGTATAAATTGCGCATCTTTCCGTATCTCAAATTCATTATATTGCATATAATTGTTCATTAACCCTTTTGTAAAAAATTCTCTACAATTTTACACATTCGGCTCGCCTTTGATTGCGAAACAGAAGCTGTACATGCTTGAATTAAATTTATTCACATTATTACTTCAATCCACAATCCATGCAATTTTTGAATAAAAATTCAAGAGAATAACGGCAATCACAATGAGTTCGTATGCACGAAACGACATTTATACGTACGCACATATTCATGGATTTATCTTTGTAGCCAACGTCGAAATGTCTTTAAGTAGAATATTGGAATTTCAATCACGATTCACCACAGTTCGATGACATTTTGAAACTATTCCCCTGTAAATGATTTTTCATTGAGTCTTGCATTTCTTCAGAATAATAAGAGATCGGAATCGAAGTTAAGATGGTATAGAGAAGTATACATGGGGATGAATATGTGTGTATCTACACATGGATGTGGATAAGTTTTAAGTATTTGTTTAGGCGGTTAAATACGTAAAGAAGTAGTTGTTGGTAAGAATGCTTACCAAGAGTCAACTCTTGGTTTCTTGTGGGCATGTGGGCGCATGAATAAATATTCTGATTTAGTATTCTTAAGTGTACATTACTGGCCCGTGAACGAGTAAAACACAGCAAACGTAAGTGTGTGCCTTATCTTTTGAATTTCCAACAGAATCTTGCATTGGGTATTAATAAATAGTAAATGGTAATTTAAGTTTAAAAATAATGAAAGATTGATGCATTCACAAGTAAGCTTCGTCATTCAAACGTGTTATAAAAATAATTCGATGTTTACTTATTTGATTGTACTATTAGACTTGTCGGTATAACTTTTTTAAATCGATTTCACCAAACAGACCATAGGAGTTGGCATTTATGGATGCAAGGCGTCGGAAGTGTTTAAAATTTCATTCATGATCTATCAGTCGGCTGCTAAGCCAGAACATAGGCAGTAACTCAAAGAAGTAATTAAAGCTATTTACAAGCTGTGAACTTACCATTAATCGGTGTGTCAATCTAGCTTACTTACTCACTTCAAAATTTCCACTGGTTTCTCTAGCAATAAAATCGAAGACGTTACCATATGGCATATATTTCTAAAAGAGTTAGATGCAACCATAACCTGTGCTGTGTCCTCGGACCAACAATCCAAGGAATTAGATCGACTATCGAATAAGAACTTCCACCACCACTTCAAGCAACTGAAAGTTTATTACCAACACGTTCTTATATAGAGTGGAAACTTGCAGAACGTCAATGCTACTATTTACTACGAAGCAACATTTACCTTTCGGTTAAGGACGGTAAAATATGTCTAGGATATATGTAAGACCAAAACACAGGATAAATCAGGAATCAATCCAACGGTTATATTATTTCAATTGTGACTGCTGGCTTTGTACCTTGTGGAAAGCTGTTTGATAATTTTAAACAATTGTAGAAAGATGTCATGCTATATAACGTTCTTAGTTGTATAAACTGACAAGCTTCTGCTGGTATTAAACTTTGGTTTTGATTCTTCTACACTATGTGTTCCGCTTTAAATGTTTATATTCTCTTTTGGCATTCGCACATATGTTAATTTTGCTAGTCTCTGTTACAATCTTCTAACTGAGCTACAGTTTCGATCTTGAAGCAACATGTTTGGTTTATTTTTTCAATTAATTGACTTACATGCTGGACAAAAATGTTTAAAACTGTCTCAACTAACCCTACAAATGACCTACTGTCGCTATACGGGTATTCTAATCTATTCCGAAGTTATTTTTTTTTTGCCTTTCGGGTTGGACTATGTTTTTTTTTGTCTGGATGAGCAGTCTGTTTTTGTTTCATTTGTTTGGCCAGGAAAATTGTGAACTTGTCTTCGTTCACTTGCCTATATTAACTGTGCCCTTAACAAGTGCACCATTACGTATCTGTCCAATACATATAATTCATAAGCCGTGGTGCGTCATATTTTTGTTTTTTAGTCTGAGAGATTTTAATTTTTTAACCATACAAAACCTTAAACCTATATAAGTTGGTTACCTTGGTCAACCGTTCTTTGGCAGACTCTCTCCTGTCTTGAGCAGAGATGGCTCTACTGAACCCTAGGAGATCCTCGTGACTGCGAACGACATCCCGTTCATTTTGAAGTCGGTTGTCCACTGTTCGGCGTACGACATGGAAGATTATAGGACTTCCGTGTATTAAGCCACTTGTGTCGAGATAGAGAAAAGCCTCGGGCAGAATAAAGCCGTTAAGACGCATTATCTCATGTCACAAAGCTTTGAGGTAGTAAGCCCCAAGGATCAGACAGTTGGAATTAGTCATAACTCGTGCAATATGCCTTCTGATCAGCTTAATAAAGAATAGATCTTCGCTGTTCAAGTTTGCTGCGTTGTATAGGACGTCGTTGGTTACTTCTTGTACTTAGACGATACAACCGGCGACAAGTCTTGTACAACCTCATCTTTTCCATCTTTGAAGGACCTTCGTTGAACCACAGTGGACAACTGTATGCTATAACTCTCATCTTCCCTGTACGCAAAGATTTTCATATTCGTTCCCAAATTCATAACGCTGCCTTTTGATCGTAGGATTAGAACATATCACTTTACCCGAATGGAGCATTCTCCAGTGTAATCTGCAGAAAAGAAAACATGGTGCTTTAAAGTTAGTTTCTACGGATGTTGTCCCTAAAAATATGCGTGGATGAATCGAATTGGTGATTAATATAGATCTAGATTTTTTGGGTGTTTCAACCTATCGCTGTATGCTCTATAGCGGTGTTCTTTCGACTGCATTATTATGGATTGGTGTATTGGAATGTTTAAGAGATGTGAAGTTTTGTATACATTAAAACCAAAGAAATATTTTCTGGCGAGAAATGGATAAAGGACTCTAATCATAAGTTCATTGTGGTAATATATTTTCAGATGACGAATTTTTATCTTGTTCCGTCTTTTAAAAAATCTACAATTGCATAGTCTTCAATAACAATTGATAGTTTCTATTTCTATTATATCTTATCTGATTTGACGTAATTTTTAGCGGTCAATGTTAAATACAAACACTCTATGCGATGAAAAGACCGTCACTTCTTGAATGTATTTCCGAAATAAGCATCGCACGTTCCGTTCAATACGGCGTTCATCGAACGACCTGTTTGTCATTTAATACACGTACAGTTGTCTTGATTACATATGCAATTCAGGGTTTGGTTTATTTGTACTTATCGTACATACCCAATTAAGCGATGTGAGATACTCACCCACTTAGTACGAGCTGAATAAAGTACAAGACATAGTGGATGTTTTTAGGCCATTAAGTTGATTACGACAGATTGTATACACCTACTTAATTAGACTATAAGACAAGAAAGCTCGTTGGTCCCGATTCAAAATACATGTAGGTAAATGACACCAATGTAGATTCTTGAGCTGAATTTAATCAAGCTCAACCCAAATGCATTTCTCATTCACTTAGTAACAAAAGTAATTCTCCAATACATAAAGAACCCACAGAGTGTGACAAATTAATTTATAATTCTCAAACAATGCATTATGCATTAATTTTTAGTCCTAGCGTGGTAAGCACTCTTTTGGGAAATATTAATTTTCCTCTTTGTATGGCGCTACAGTCTAGGTTGGACCTATGCCTCAACCAACAAGCCTGTCTAGCTAGAGCGATTTCTGGCTAGCTGTGTCCAGGTTTGCACACCAAGTTTGTTGAGGTCCTTCTCCAATTGGGTACGCCACCTTAATCGCGGGCGTCCTCTGTTGCGTTGTCCCACAGGTTCGGATTCGAAGATTCCATACGCTCTACATGGCCCAGCCACCGTAGGCTTTGGGACTGTAGACGCCTGGCCAAGCTCATGTCGCAGTATAGCCCGACTCCTCTTCTCCTTCAGATCCCGTCAACACAAACAGGGCCAAAGATCGCATACCGAAGTTTTCTCTCGAAGAGACCAAGTACTTCTTCATGCGCTTTTCAGATTTAGCAAGTCTCCTAGTCGTATAGCAGGACTGGGATGATCAGTGCCTTATGTAGTTCTTCGAGAGAGATTTCTATTACTATACGCTATTAGCCTCTTGAGCCCAAAGAAACTGTGGTTGGCAAGAATTATTCTGCGTTTTATCTCGGCATTGATGTTTTCCGTAGAATTTATTCCGGAACCATAGTATATAAAGTCCCTGACTTCGTCGAAGTCATAACTGCTCATTGTGACGCTCTGTCCAAGACGTCGATGTGGTATGTCATTTTTTGAGGACTATATGTACTTCGTTTTGCCTTATTTCACAGCCAGACCAATTTTAGTCTCTTCCACCAAGTATGCTAACAGTATGAACTGCTGGAAGATCATTCGTCTAACGTTGACGTCAACGTCTTGCACAATCTTCTCCAGGACGATGTTGAAGAAATCACATGACATGGCGTTACCTTGTTTAAAACTTTTTTGACATTGAAAGTCTAGGTGAGTTCGTTACCTAGCATGGTGGAGCAGTAAGAGCTCGTCACCCTGCACAAAGTGACAAGCTGTAGAGATGTCAAAACTAGACATGGCGTTGTTTAGACCATTTGTATGCACGTTGTCAAACGCGGCCTTGAAGTCGACGAAAAAATGCATTTCTTGGGATTTTTCAGATCTGCTCCATGGTGGACTTTCCTGGTCTTTATCCAGATTGTTTATAAACGGCTTCAGGCGGGTACATATGGTAAATCGGCAGAACACATTTTATAGGGAATGTTAAGGAGACTGATCCCTCGGTTGTTATAGCTTCGCGTAAATGGTTAAGTAGAACCTTGGTAAACACGAGTAGAAAATTAGGTTACCTTACGGCCTATTTAAAACTTTACATAGCTTACTGACAGAAAAAAATATTTTCGAGTCTGCTCATCTCTTAAAGTAAATAGTAAAGAAAACGAATGATTCTACGGATAAGCGTACAGTCAATCGTTCTTGTGAAAGTGGTTCTTTATACAGAATATAGTCGATGGACGAGCCTAGTCTTTCAATATATATATTTGCGTTCAAATTTCTTATGACAGCAGCTAGTTAAAGCTTACACTAAAAAAGGCATTATTTCTCTATGTATTATGTTATTACTTTTGGGTATTACTATACTTTTACATCGACTGGTATGTAGTGGCTTATAATTTTGTAAAATGCAATGATACTCATATAAATAATAAAAAAATTATTATATACATATTCTTGATTTCAAACTTCGGACACATTGTTTATTTACAATACATTACAAATTTACGTTGCTAGAAGAACATACCGTATGTGCATTTTCGGTCAACATTTCACGTCTTAATTTGAAAGCATACAAATAAATTAAAAGAGAGTTTCTAACATTTAACATTTCTATTATTGTGGCATAAAATCTACAATACATACAATTTTCAAATTGTCTGGCTGTGAAATAAGGCAATCAATATATATATTTGCGTTCAAATTTCTTATGACAGCAGCTAGTTAAAGCTTACACTAAAAAAGGCATTATTTCTCTATGTATTATGTTATTACTTTTGGGTATTACTATACTTTTACATCGACTGGTATGTAGTGGCTTATAATTTTGTAAAATGCAATGATACTCATATAAATAATAAAAAAATTATTATATACATATTCTTGATTTCAAACTTCGGACACATTGTTTATTTACAATACATTACAAATTTACGTTGCTAGAAGAACATACCGTATGTGCATTTTCGGTCAACATTTCACGTCTTAATTTGAAAGCATACAAATAAATTAAAAGAGAGTTTCTAACATTTAACATTTCTATTATTGTGGCATAAAATCTACAATACATACAATTTTCAAATTGTCTGGCTGTGAAATAAGGCAATCAATATATATATTTGCGTTCAAATTTCTTATGACAGCAGCTAGTTAAAGCTTACACTAAAAAAGGCATTATTTCTCTATGTATTATGTTATTACTTTTGGGTATTACTATACTTTTACATCGACTGGTATGTAGTGGCTTATAATTTTGTAAAATGCAATGATACTCATATAAATAATAAAAAAATTATTATATACATATTCTTGATTTCAAACTTCGGACACATTGTTTATTTACAATACATTACAAATTTACGTTGCTAGAAGAACATACCGTATGTGCATTTTCGGTCAACATTTCACGTCTTAATTTGAAAGCATACAAATAAACTAAAAGAGAGTTTCTAACATTTAACATTTCTATTATTGTGGCATAAAATCTACAATACATACAATTTTCAAATTGTCTGGCTGTGAAATAAGGCAATCAATATATATATTTGCGTTCAAATTTCTTATGACAGCAGCTAGTTAAAGCTTACACTAAAAAAGGCATTATTTCTCTATGTATTATGTTATTACTTTTGGGTATTACTATACTTTTACATCGACTGGTATGTAGTGGCTTATAATTTTGTAAAATGCAATGATACTCATATAAATAATAAAAAAATTATTATATACATATTCTTGATTTCAAACTTCGGACACATTGTTTATTTACAATACATTACAAATTTACGTTGCTAGAAGAACATACCGTATGTGCATTTTCGGTCAACATTTCACGTCTTAATTTGAAAGCATACAAATAAATTAAAAGAGAGTTTCTAACATTTAACATTTCTATTATTGTGGCATAAAATCTACAATACATACAATTTTCAAATTGTGAATTACAGAGATATGGCAAAAAAGTACCTTACTACTATAGTATAAATTCAATTGTTTGAAATAATACCACATAATTTTTCAAATTTAGAAGGAAAAGCCACTAAAAAACCTTCATTAAAACGAGAGAAGAAACAAAAAAGAAAACGTAATACATATAAGGTTGGAGGGAAAAGAGAATTAGTTGCGAAACTCAGTCATGAAACAATTGTTCTATTGTTAATTGGTACTGAAGCAATTTGTGTAGCTATTGCCATAAATAGTAAAATATATAAATGAATGAATAAATAAATTTTCTCTTGTCTAAATGAAATTAGTCATTACCATTTCGCCGTTTGATGGTTCAATCCGTCTTCAAGAATGCGTACATTCGCAATTCCAATGGATTTAATTGTAAAATATGTATGATTTTACAAATTGGAACGAAGATGAATATCTGAAAATGGAAACATTCTCCTAACCAACCTTCCAAACATTTAACTAACATTTGATACATTTTTCTAAATTATAACGAAACTTTTTTTGTGGCGAATGAAAACAATACCAATCGTACGATAGAGACATTATACAATACGATCTCTCTTGAACAATTTAAGCAATCAACTTTCATTGTGCGCATATAGTAGTTAATGACCACATGTATGAATAATGACCTCCACTCGTAGCTTTCCCGATCAACAAATCTGTATTCCAATGCCACCTCTCGGGTTTACTCTCTGTACGGATCGCTTTTTCATCGAATTTTCTTACGAGTGCAGGTGTTTCTCGTGGGGATCTAGAAATATTAAATGCAATAACATATTCTCAAACAATGTGCAGTAGACGTGATATTCATTCACGAAATATGCAAGATTATATCGTGGAGTCTGAGCGAAAGGTGAACGTTCTAGTAGAAAGCTATTGAGACTGAGAATGTACATATAGAATGATATGTTCCCTCGACTTTGTTGCGCCAACTGCAACGTATTCTATTTTAATCAATGTACAAACGGCGATTTGTTCAGTTTTGATATGTTTACAATAAATTTAGAACCCAACACTCGAGTGGGCCAATGGAATGATAAATTTGTTTTAAATCAACATCATAGTCATCGATTATCAGGTTACCAACTAGTGGCTTGGTACCACAACTCTGAACAAAGCAAATTTTTGAATTCTCACCCAAGGATTCAAAAAAAGGGTATGCCTAGATTTCGTTGCCCTACTGTAGCAAGCGCAGGGAATGAGTCAAGTTCTGGTTTTGATGTGTAGTCTAACTACATGAATCTCCTATTCCCGGTTGAACGGCCTGGTCTTGGATTCCAATTCATACTAGGTCGTTTAAATGTGAACGCTCAGTACGACGGTCGTATGGCATTTCAAATTTGTCAACATTTTCCCTCGGTCGTATACAAGATTGTACAATACGAACACATGCGGTGATGCAGCGCAAATTTTCAATCTGTTTTGGATTTTAACGAGTGGGCGAGGTTTTAGTGTTTTAAGATGTGAACGTACCTATTGTCAGTGCCTCGTAATTATCACAGTTATTTATCAGTGGCCGACATTTCTAGAATTTCGCTTGTAGGGGTTATGTACAGTTTGTTAACTGAAACCATCTTCTTCTTCTTTGTCTTTGTAATTGTTTTACTATTTTGTTTTTCTTCCTTTTTTACAATGTCTTCGCCCAGTTCGACGTGCAATCTTCTGCTCCAAACTC
Source organism: Eristalis arbustorum (assembly GCA_916610145.1). Classification (NCBI taxonomy): domain Eukaryota; kingdom Metazoa; phylum Arthropoda; class Insecta; order Diptera; family Syrphidae; genus Eristalis; species Eristalis arbustorum. Next base: position 51,000,331 of record OU744320.1, on the reverse strand, counting down.
CTTTGCCAACGAGATCAAATATAATTCAAAAATGTTTCTTCTCGAAGCGGCCAAGAATCATCCACATTTGATATAACCCAAGCTCTGTCCCATGCAGCAGGAATGGGAAATTTCTGCTTTAGATCTAGTCTAAAGAACTTTGTACCTCAATAGCAGACCAGCTATGAAGCGCCGGTTGAACAGTTCGGCTTTCTTTTTACTGGAAAAATTACTCTACCCTAAATCTCAGATTACGGAAAATTGCGGTACTAATTTTCTTCCAGCTTCCAATGGTGACGTTAAGGTAGTTAGCATAGCACCTGTTTATTATTAGGTTGGCATAGCTGCTCCGCTTAGTGTTAGTCACCAGACTAGGGTCCTATACATTAATAAGACATAAAATCCATGCGTATAGCTAGAGTTTAAGACCTCTGCTTATTAGCATTTATTAATGTTACAGACAAGAATTGATGTTCATTATATATAAAAAATAGGGTGTGTTCAAATTCAGTCCCCAACAATGCGAGATATATTATAAGAAATTGCATATATGAAAAAAACAAATAAATTTTGAATATAATACTTACAAAAAAATCGCCAAAAGCTCAAATATTTGCCAGAAGATCAAGTTAGTTACTCACATTTCTTATAGCAGGGAGATCTCTGCTTCCTACTCATTGGAATGTATTTTAGTGTTATTCTTATAGAGGAATTGTTTTTTGGCACCGCTTTTATTTTTGCAAAGAATGAGTATGAAGAGTTACTTGCAAACAGCATGTCGTTCTAGTAGCATCGGCTCTGTTTTCTTTAGTCGGGTATTGGAGGAACAATCTGCCAAATTCTATTTTCGATGCCTATGTTTGATCTTGATCAAATAATAGCAATATCCAACTAGTCGGTTAAGCCCTTACTATGTTGTCTCATTGATTGCACAATGACGTTCGTCGTGCATCTTAAGTGAATTTCGTTTACAATCAATGTACCTTCTTCATGTGTGAGGTGGATCTGTGGCTCAAACAACAAGCTGCCCCAAATCAAACGCTATCTATTTCTCTCCAGTTTCCTGGAATAAGTTCGACCATCGGAGTCCTTTTGACTACGAGTGGAACGCTGCAATTAATTTAGTATCAGGCAATTTCCTTTCCTTAAATTATTCTTATCTCAAAGTGATTTATTCATTTTGTGATGCATTATTCATTTTTTAAGTTGAATGCAGATATCGAAGTCAATTTTGAAAAACCATTCCAAACTTGCCATTACATGAATCTTACAATCAAACAGTCGAACAAGAGACACACTTCTAGAAGATATGTAAATTGAATGAAGGACGAAGTTTCACTTATAATTCTTATGCATAGACGTACAAATATTCACAGCCAAGGATTGCACCAAAATTACAAATTCATAACTTCATGCATGATACGTTTAACAATAGGAAAAGGGAAGTGTGTGTTTCTCTTGCCTTGTATTCCTCACTAATTAAGTACTTGAATTATTTAAATATTTCCCCGAGCATGAACACCGATAAAAGTAAACTTTTCCTTATTTGCAAGAGATAACTTTATCCTTCTCTTGAGTGAGTTGCAAAGCAGACATTGTCGCTGTCGTTCCATTGCGTTGATGCTAACTCTGGCACATTATTACAAATTTGATAAAAATAAAGACAAACACCATCTCATTCTTGTAGTAGTGAGCTATTACAACCATCAACGTGGGCTAATTTGCCGAATAAAGCAGCAATATGTTATTCCGTCTCAGGTTTCATGGCTGTACGGTCGTACATGTATGCAAAACACCTTTGTTCCGACTTGATGGTTTTTTTTTTCGGCTGAGAGTTCTGCTTCCCTCGGTTTCCTTCTGCTTCGGGCTATGGGGAGATGCAAGATTTATCAAAATAAAGTCACTTTATTGCATAATAAAATTGCAAATTTGTCTCTCCAGAAAATTTATCGAGAACTTGGTATCATGTCATTTGAGCTTTTATTGAAATGTTTGTTTTTATCATTTAACTTTGTATATCTAACCAAGGCAGCAAAGAGTATGAGCAGATCAGTGCTTTATGGCATTGATAAGTCTCTTTTATGAACAGTAAGTAATTAATAAATCTTCTGCATTATGCAGGACAGGATGGTTTTTCATTTCATAGCTTTGCGCTTGTGACTGAGAGATTGTATGTAATTAACTTTTATTTGAAATTGCAATATCACACATTTTATGCTGAAATTTGGTACGTTTGCTTGTTCATAAGGCCAGTGACCCATAGAGGCTCTGGGCCTATGCTATCGTTAGCAGTTCTGACCATACTGCTTCTAGTCATCAAGGCCAAGCTATCTTGTCTCTCCTAATCGAACCTAGAAGCTCGGCTTCGGACTGCATCCACATCGTACATCTCATAGAATACGTCTTCTCCTTCAATCAACACACATAACACACCAAGAATTGAATCTGGAATTAAAGAACAAAACATAATCACAACCTGCTCTTAACTCGATCTCTTATCTCAATTGTACATCTGGAAGCAATATGTTGATCACATAAGATACATAATTGCTTGTTTTTCCTGATCAGTGAGCTACTTGGAAATAAAAGTGTACACGGTACCCGAGATGGTAAAACGATTGTTTCTTTTTAAGTGTACGTGTTGGTATTTTTTTTTCAAATTGCGTCAGTGAGCCTTGTCTACTTGGATGTATTAAGAATATCGACATTAAACTTTTTTCCATTCCACTTGAATAACCTCTAAAAAATGGGTTTCTTTTGCAAATAATGTCATTCTTTTATACCCAAGCCAGAACTTTTGAAAGACAATCACAACAAGCAAAGTTCATACAAGTTAATGTATGGAAATGGAATCACATAATGACTCGAATTTCAATATATTCAATTGACTTTAACGGCTAAAATTATGCTAACTGCTGGATGGTGCTCCTTTATTGCTTCTTGGCAACATCAAAGTTGAGTCGTAATTAATTCAAAAGTGATTTTGAAAACTTTAACGTCTTACTTTGAAACGGAGGTACATATATTGGCCGAATAAAGAGTTGTAGATAGAAGATAGTTTTAGTAGCAAGAATGGGTGTAGTCTTTTAAAGTATTCAAGCAGACTAAGCTAGACTTAATAAAGTTTTCAAACTGAAAATAGATTTTAAAGTACTTTATAACTAATTTTTGACAAGAAATAGTAAGGATAGACTGTAATTAGAATTTTCATCCATCATTTAAGGTTGCTCATATGGTAGACAAAACTTATAAAGGGTGATTTTTTCGCTATTATCTTTTTGGCAACACGAGTTCAAATAGCTGATTCACGTTTCGTGTTTTCTGTCACTGTCTAACATCTTCAGTTTGGTCGAAAGTTAACCGTGAATCGTCTTGCAAACGAACAACGCTTGCAAATTATTGAACTTTACTATCAAAATGCGTGCGATGTGAGATGATATCCAACTTTTTTTTGCCCTAAATGCAAGAGCTTGACTTGCATGACATGTGGTTTCAACAAGACGGTGCGACATGCCACACAGCACGCGCAGCAATGGACTTATTGAGAGGCGAGTTCGATGAAGATTTTATTTCACGTTCGGGACTGGTCAATTGGCCGCCAAGATCGTACGATTTAACGCTTTAGACAGTTTTTTGTGAGGCAATGTTAAAGCTCATGTCTATACAGAAAAGCCCTCTTCAATTGGCACATTGGAAGACAACTTTGAAGCATTTATTCGTGAGATACCGGCCGAAATATTGGAAAGAGTATGCCAAAATTGGACTAAGCGGATGGACCATTTGAGGCGCAGTCAAGTTCAACATTTGCATGAAATAATCTTCAAACATTAAATTATATGAACCGTACTATCGATTCAAATAAAGATTTCATGCATTTTTCTAAATTTTATGTGTTTTTTTTTTTGATGAACTTTAATATAGCTTTTAAAAAATCACCCTTTACTTGAAAAAGTTCAAAAAGAATTTCACGAGATATGCTTTCCGAAAGTTATATTCTCTTGAAGAGCCTCCTTACTGTGACGAAAGATGTTAATTAATTGCACATTGGTCTTAAATATCTGCGGATTGTAGCCTTAAGGGTAAACTGATGTGCATTCCTGGCAAAGCGTGTATTGCGGAATAAATCAAGGAGAGGAGGAATGCACTTGGCTTGCACACCTTAAGTTTGGCAAAAGGCAGTGTGTGCCATCTTATCCGTGACATTAATAATAATCATATAAATTCAGCAGAATTACTTTTTCTTATGAATTTATACGGTTCCAATGAACTCGGCTGAGAAGCTTACTCAAGAACTTAGTTGTTACATTGTTTGTTGATTAATATGTTCATTTGATATAAATAGCAACAGTAAATATCTGCTGTGTAAAGCTAACATAGTCCTTTTGTGTTGCTTTGTGACGGATAAAAAAAATAATAAGTTTCTTCAACCTAGCAGTTCATTGATTCGAATCACTGTTTGTTCTGGTCCATCCATAGTCCTAATTTTTAATACGCTAAAAGGGTAATACCTAACGAGGATGCTCCTTATATAATTTGTTACATAGAAGAATTTCCTTCATGCTTGATCTGCTTGCTCAGTACGTAGCTCAAGAACTTACTCTTTAACGAAGAAAACCCCGGAACAATGGATCGCACTCAGTAACGCCCATTGAGTAAAAAAGTCACTTGTTTCGGATGGTAACTGGAAGTAATTAAAACCGATTGCGAAGTTTCACCCGCGGCTATATGCTGGCAGCGAGCAATGGAATGGATGGAATGGAATTTTGAGAATTTTGAGAAATCGTGCAACGCTCGAATGATTTTATCAGACGCTCCATAACTTCTGTTTGTTCCACATTAGTATCTGTATCTGTTATCAGTTTGTCGCTGATACGTTCTTCTATGCAAAATTAGCACCTGGTTTTATTGCAAGTGTTTTTGAAATCAAATCCTTGCACTTTACTACAAAAAGTATTTACAACAAAAATTGGCTTATATTTTTTCTATTTTAGAGCCCATAAAATCCAGCAATTTTTGTAAATAACCTACCTTAATTTAGCTAGGTAAATTACGGCAGTAAATAAATTGTAAAACTAGCTCATTTAATGCTTACACGTTCGATGGTAGTCCCAAAACAATCAAAGTTTCATTTGTAGAGCTATGGGTTTCAACATGGTTAAGATGGGTATTAAATAAAACCCTCGTCGCTTTTGTTGTTAGTAGGATCTATCTACATATATGAACAGGTTCTTAATTTATGTTCCTATGCTTTCCATCTCTCCAAAGTGGAAATATGAATTGATATCAACACACGAGAAGATAGCACTAAAGTGTATGACGACAAAGACTGTAATTTAAAACAAAAAACAATTCAAATTCGATGGTGGCATGCGACGAATTTGCTTATTATCTTCGAAATAATGGCATGAAATAGCACCCCCTGGAAGGGATTCAGTCCCGCATTAAAAGTTATATCAGTAACTTAGGGACTGCTTAAGTACATAATTCCTAGGTGTATTTGTAGGGATTTGTCGATAGACAATGAAGGTGCGGTAGCCACCGAAAACTAGATTGGCAAAAATTGGTATGGCGTTTTTCAGTCAGTAGAGAAGGGTTTCAAATCCGTATAAAATTTGATGATATTAATAAATAAAGGGCTCCAGTTTTAGTGCCACCGATGGTAGAAGATGTATGAATGTATCGTATCCAAGAGGAATTACTGTATAGCTAAGGATAAAGTAGTTAATAGCTAATTTAGAACAAAGATCAGCCGAATACACGGGTTTTTCTGCAATCAAATCGATATAGTAAAACGATATAAGCACTCTACATCACCGGAAATGGAGTAGATCGCATGCACATAATACTCGGGCTCTAGTGTACCGCAAGCTTAGAGTTAAAGCTTTAGGCTAAGTGCGTCAAGCCAATCGCAGGCCTATCATTTTGGCAAATATATCTACAGCAAATGGGACCAGTCTTCAGAAATAATTTGCATTAAATTTACTTTCCGAAACCGGTGGTGATTTTTCCAAGCATTAGTTATCTTGAATTGTTTGTTATTGTACCAATTTCAATGGTAACATTGCCTTGGCATTCACAGTATCTTGTCACGTTGCCATCTTCAAAACTGACCACTTAAACAAGATTGCAAGAAACATAGCCATCCATTTGTCAGTGGGTACAATTGTCAATGAATTTTGACAATCCCAAAAATACAGATCACAAAGACTCTCGTTTTGCAATCGACACCGGACAGAGCTTTCTGAGACTCTTGGACTTGGAGATGGTTCCCTAAACATGGTTAAAGAACATCATTCAGCCACCGTAACAGTTATCACTTTGATCTGGAATGGGAAAGTTATAAGTGTGGGCTATGTAGAAAACAACTTTTGCATGGTTGATCCTTGATATACTTTGTCAAATTGGAATTTTATCAAACAACAAACCTTACATTGAATTCATTAGTTAAGTAATTGCATCTTCATTGCTTCACTAAAAATAACAAAGTACACTTCTTTCACCCTTATTAAATGCCTTGTAAGCTTTTACAAGGAAGTATGTTAATTAACTTTAAGGTTGAAATTAATACTGAATAGAAAAAGTGCAAGTGTACGCGGGTGTGTTCGCATGAACAAGAGTATAAACTCGGTAGACAATAATATGACAGCAGCGATACGCATACCTGTAGCAGGGACTAATTTAATCAAATACCAATTTCGTTAGTTTTTCCCAGAAAAACCTCAATTAAAAAGGTATGGCAGCAAAAAAAAAAAAACCCACGTGCCTTAATGCCATGTGAAAACTATTGCTGTCGGTGGTTTCGGTATACTTGCATAATCTGTGTATGAGTATATGAGTATGTACACCAAATAGCTTTTTGCTTGCCTTATTTCTTCTGACTTCATATAGGGTATGTTTTGTAAATATAATACACTTCTTAGGTATGAATGTACACGACTTTAAGGAATTCAAGAAGTAATTTGTTCAGTTTTTCGATATGCATTGTTTGTATTGCACGAATATTTCATACTTTTCTGTACCCAATTAGCTGACATACAACCAAGCTATGTCGTTGAGTAAAATTGTAGCACTTGAAAGGAAGATTGGTCATATTCCACATAAAGTGCGTACTTTAGCGTAGATTAGTGGATCAAATTACTACTGTTGTACTACAGTTAACCCTCTTAAAACCGAGGTTTTTCTTTTACGAGGAGAAGGTAATTGACTGGTCTGACTTAAATGGTATTAAATGATATCATCATACCTACTAGTATTTTGAGAGAGAAGTATGCTGTTCGTCACAGAATCGCCTTCTCCGGAAGACTAGTTTGCTGCCTGATAGTACAATGGCGACAAAAACTAGTTCGCGTTCTAGTTTTGAGCAAAAAGGTAGAATTTTGTTGATGTTGGCTCACAAATACAGAGAATACACCATAGACAGTTTAAGATATCTTTCTTTGGATGCTCAACGTATTTCTCCTGCAAGAAGTACCATACATGACCGGATTCAATATCGAGACTGCCCAACAGACGCAGAAAGTCTAAACAGGGGCAACATAGGAAAGAGAGCGTATTAGTTTAGTTGGATTGCGTGTAGGGTTATTTGAACTAAATATTAGGACGAACTGTTTCGATGTTTTCCTCCTTTTGTATATATTTTCCTTAGAGGAATGATTTTTATGAGGCTGTGATATATGGTATTATCTATACGACCATTTTCAATTTTTTTTAATAATGAACAGCACGAAAGACTGACTGACAAGAGGAAAGATTAACTAACTTTATGTTATGCTAGCTTGGTCCTTGCCAGAACGTTTACAACCCAATTTACTGTCCAATAATTTATGTAAGTCTGTTTATATGTAATGTATGTTTGGAACTACTGAAATTTGTATGAATTGTTCGTTTTATTACAAATATCTGACGAGTTATGTGTAACGGATATCCGCTGAATGAATGACAATAACTGTCGCGGCTAGCAATAATACCACAGAATTGTGGTCCGCTCCCCATGTACTTTGTGTGGTACCAATAATTTCAGTTCCATTGGGCTTTAATTTAGTTTTTTTAGGATTCAACGAGCTTGTGAATAATTATACAATATAGTTGACAGTCCAATCCAATAACTTTAAGCCGTTCGTTGGGTTATATCTATTGATATTTTTAATTTTAACTGTTAACTTATAACTATTCTGGATTTTTAGAAATCAGTTAAGGTGGTCGCCTTTTTCTCCGATGGTGTTCTTTGTTATACGCTAGTCTATTGAAGTAAAAGATTATAGATGATAAACTAGACTCGTATGGGTGCATTAAATGTTATCGAACTACCCGCTATTGAAAATGACACATGTAATGGGGATAGAGTTAAGTTAGATTTCAATGTGAATATTCGAAAGATCATCATTGTGTGGATAATATTGTAAAAGTCCCTTCAATTTCAACTTACCCACTGACTTCCTGCTGTGCAAGAAAACTCCATAGTCAGCAACCAACAATATCAACAATGCGAAACTTCTTTCGTTAGCAAATGCAAACATCATATGTATTACCTGCTTCCTGCAGTAAGAGCATTTAGGACTGGGACACTAATTAAATTAACCTCTATGCTATCATTCATCACACTCTTTAAACTTGTTCCAGTGCACTGGCGGCAAAACTAATGATACAACACACATACACGTAGATTTTAACTTCAAAATAAACATAACAAACTGGCAACCATCCCCTTCCTTTACAGCACAAAACAGCATGTACAATGCATGTATGCCAGAAACCACCTTGCGGACTGAGAGAAAACGAACATTCTATTATACTTGAGGCTGACGTGCGGAAAAATCGAAAAGCTAGCAGTTGCATGCTCAAATATTGAAACAAAATGGGTAAAAACCCAATCCTTTTCGGCTAGTTACATACATGACACCAGCTATACGAGTAAGCTAGGGCACCGTACTAAGTTAAGGGCAGTACGAACATGTGTTCGCATTCAGATGATATCAGTTCAGATTCATTCAAGGAAGACAAATGAGTGTGTGTTTTGTACAAAGGGTAATTTCTTGCCTCATGTTTAATGTATCGCGAGTGTAATTGGGACTTATTAAATGACACTGTTTCGCTTGCCTTTCCATTCGAGTCTGGCTTGTATGAGATGTATATTATGGTTATTAATTGTTGAACTCAACGAAAAATATAGCTAAGTCAGTAGAAATTTCTTACTACTAGGTTGCTAAGTTTGCAGACAGGAAAAGTAGTTTAAAAAAAGGACTGATGACGTTTTTCCAAATACTTATTAATTTTGTTTTGGTCTTCCTTTCTTTCTTGAAGAAGGAGGTTCAGATTCGAAGAGTCTTTTAGGTGGAGCGTGGTGTCCATGAGCTCCATGTGGCCGAGTCAGTGTAGTAGACGGATTTTTGTCTTTCGGACTACATCCACAAGGTACAGCTGATAGAGTTCGCAGTCCTCTCACACTCCTTGTAGGCCGGACCATATCTTAAAAATAGCATCCTCCTTTCGAATGCACTAAGAATCAGCTCTGCAGTTTTCCTTAGTGTCCAGCTTTCGGCTCCGTAAAGTAGGACTGGCAGAATCAGAGTTTTGTAGGCCCTTCGAGTCAAGAGTTTCGAGCCCAGTTGTTTTGACAAAACCGGAGTAGCATCGGCTGCCAAGGGCGATTCTACGCCGGATCTCCACTAAGACGCCATTCGTGGAGTTTACGTTTGCCCCGAGGTAGACAAACTCCTTTTATACCTCAAAGCTCTAACTGTTGACTGAGGTATTCTGTCCTAGGTGGAGTGTGACGGAACGTTTCTTTGTCGACCACATGTAATTCGTTTTGTTCTAATTGACCTTACGACCAGCTCGATTCGCCTCTTCTTCAATTGCCGTAAATGCTTACACTACATCACGCTGAAACGCGGCAATGTCGATGTCATCTGCATATGGTTGGACTGATTCATAGAAGATATCCTATCCTTTCTAGTTCCAAATTGAAGAAATCACACGACAGCGCATCTCCTTGTCGCAAACCGGCTCAGAGAACCTCAAGTCGAACTGCACGGTGCATCGCGTGTTCCGACATAACCAGATCAATTTTTCTGGGATCTCAATGTCGGCCATCGCTTCGCAACGGCTTTAGACGTCCATACAGTACGCTAGATAGGATTTTTTATTGAGCTGCAGGATTTATGTTGCTTAAAAAGTACGTAACTGTGTTAGTTTTGTTATACGATACATTTCCGCCAATGTGCGGTATCAATCAAGTTAAGAAAGGAAACAAATTGAATACATTCATAAATCTAAGTTATGATTGTTTTGTCATGAGTTCGCTTAAAAAAGTGCATTTAGTACAATATTGAATTTTTGCATTGTCAATTTAGGATCATGTTGGCCTTGATCTACATATTTCTATTTGGGCAAACACGAGCTGCACTGTGACACACTTCCTTCCAGGTGGCTACGCTATATAGGGCGTATGACTAACACTGCTCAAATCTGACGAATTAATTGCTGTTTATAAAGCTAAGACTGGGGTCAGACTTTTGTTCCTGTTTTCGTTTAGGCCAATTTAATGGAAGACAAGTCGAATAGCACTAAGAAAGCATATTTGTTGACCTTGAGGCGCCACAAGAAGTACCTCATAAAACTAGCATGGGGCCATCAACACAAATGATATACAATTGTCTATTTTAGATCATATGCTCCAAAGTCGCAATTGATCCCGTTTCGGCAAAAAAAAAAGCCTAAAACTGTTGAATTATTGCTTCGAACATCCTTAAAGAAATGTCAATCAATTATGTGAGTTGAGTACATTTTCATACACGAAAAATTACGTGTGGTGCTGTGAAAATTTTGGATTTTCGGTCATAAAGCCATAATGGAATATTCGGGGGTTAAATCTAGATCAACATACCAACTTTGTTTTAAATGGCACTATGCATGCAATATTTAGATTTTTAATACGATAAAATTGAGTAGTACCAATAAATCTGTCACTCTCACTTTGGTTAAATATGGCGACAAGAGGCTACATAGGGACGCAACATAATCCTCATCCAGCTAATGGTATCTACATACAGACGAAAGGCTTAAAACAGAACGAATGTGTTTGTGGCTGGTGTAGTTAACGTCATGCACAACCCTTCATTATTCCACAAATGTCATGAAAGTTGCATCATCAATCATCACGCTGAAATCGTCGCTTTTACAGAGCTGTGGAAATGCGTACTGAACATCATGCCCGTGCATGTTTCCACCAGAATCTTATGGGCTGAAAATTCAGACGAACTATCCAATGACGAATATTTATGTATACCGTCAATATGAATAGGCCAAGTAAAGCCAAAGTAAAATTGGAATAATTCCTCTCTGGTCAGAACTAGACATAAAACGTTAGGACACCATTTCGTCGGCTCATTGGGGAAGGTGTGGTTCCCTATTAAAAAAATAAATTCGAAAGTTATTCTGGATCAAGCTGTCAGAAGTCAATGATAACACCTAGGATTACTCAATGAATGAGTATTGTCACTATGGTATAGACAAGATTGTCTATGTGGGGCTTTATCCAAATACTAACCAACGATAAATGTCGATTGAATCAAAGGGAGTAGATTTCTTCTAGGAATATAATGGTTCATCTCATCATCTGCAGAAATGAATAAAGCAAAACATAATTCACAAATGATTTCCGAATTTAACATAATTTTGTTTAATACACGCCTGCCATTTAAAGTTGTCATTTCCTACCCCGTATATTTCTGTTATTAGTTAGTCGCATACGATTTTTCCAAAGGAACACATAACTACTTTGCACGTTTATCTACTCAAATCAGAAAACCCAATTGTGGTGTTTCAACTGTGTATAGTGCGGCCTTCTGTATCAAACTGGAAAGAATCAAGTCCATTCAGAATGTCTGTATAATGGCTTGGCTGTTGTTCTATTATGTACCTTGGTTACTAGTGGCCCTCAGTTTCTCGGTTATATCCAGAAGTTCGCTAATTAGAGAAAATTCTCATTTGTAATAGAATTCCAAATTTATTGTAATTTTGTTGCCGCCATTTCTCGAATCAATGGCAAATTGGAAAAGTTCAAGGATGCGAATGCGGATTGAAACGGGCAGGGGTTATATCCTGCATAAAAGAGGGTTAAGTCTAGTGTAATTCGCAAGGGGGCAAAAGCTATGTACAGTAATTGACTTTTCTCGGGCCTGTTGAGTTTCGGAATGCTGGTGTGCTTAGCTGGGGGGCTTTTCATAAAATTCGGTACAAAATATAGTGAAGTCAAGAGTCAGCTGACCGTTTAAATTCTTTTAAAAAATATATATTAACTTGCGTTAACATGTTTGAATAAAAACTAGGGTAGATTCCTATAAGTGACTTTTTCAACCTTGAGTGTGAGTATTTTATATGAGATTGACTTGTATATCACCGAAATAAGTTCAGAAAATCCAACTGGTTCTGTGGTAAAGTGTACCGTTTGGATTCATATCTCGGTGGCTTTTGGAATTTATTTCCATTATGCCTCTCCCAAAGAACCCCTCCACGCTTTTGGCAAACACTGGGCAAATTCTTTACAGGCAATTTGAAAATCGTTCCTCATGGACAGGAATAAGTGGTAATCACTTATGCCAGGTCCGGAGTATAAGGTGTATGCATCCATTTCATAAAGATCCATCTGATATGTCGAGTCACATCGTCAACACATCGACAAAAAGAAAAATCGTTTTGCCGAAGGACATAGAGTTATAGTTCAGGTCGCTGGCTCCAGTTAGTGACACGTGTACTTCCCTTGTTTAATATGTAAGAACATCAAACAATAAAAGCAAATTTGTATACACATTCCCATGCAAGACGCAGCGCATTTATTTTCATATTCAAGTGTGCTATATTAGCTGAAAAATTGAAGGAACGAATATAAATACATTTGTACGCATCAACATCCGATTGTGTTCCTTCCCTTTCTTTGGTTTTCTCTAAGTAAATATTTTTGAAATGCTTCATCGACAGGTGATGCATTTTAATCAAATCAAATACGACAGCATTTTTATATAAAAAAATATGTATGTTGATTCCTCTCCAAATATGGACACATTTGGTGGCAATTCAAATGGCACTCCAGCTGTCAAGACTTGCATACATGAAAGGGTACAAGCCTACGTCTGCTGTGGCTTCCGTCTGGATTACCCAGTTTCCCGAAATGTCGTCGAACCCAAAGTAAATACAAAGATTTTAGTCTGTAGGAAAATGCGCCGGTTGGGATGCAGCATGTGAAGTTTAATTTAATGATTTCTATTTCTATTCGCCTGAAATTTTCTCCGTCACAGCTTTGAAGGATTCATTAACTCGAAGTTCTAATCAATTGATTATCCGTATGATTAATCGTATACATTTTTACTCTATAGAGAGTCACACTCACGAAACCTAGACTGAGTGCTAGTGCAAAGTATTTGAGTATCATCACCAATAGCAAATTAGGGTGGAACTTCAACATTTAGGACTGAGCAGCATTAACATGGGCCTCTGCGGGGCTGATATAAAAAGATAATTACGTTCAAATGGGCTAAGGGGGCTTAGATTGCGTGCAGGGTGCACTGGCCAGTCATTCACGTCTTTACTTTGGATGGTTACAGAATGGTAGACAACTTTTGCAAAACTGACATAGGCCCACAACTGCAGTGGGAACAACACCTTCCACTGGACTGAGTACATTCCAATACGTTTCCTTGCTGGTAGAACCAACCATGCCGTCGACTCAAAGAATTTTCCGGAAATAGTATCAAATGAAGTTTGTCAAGAAAAGAGTGATGAAAAATATAAATAGTTGCGGACTCAAATTCTTGTTTGTTCCACCCTTTGGCATTAATTCGATGTCGGTGGACTTTCACTTGCGTACTTACCCGTACCCAGCTTTATTCTACATACATATATTTTTCGGCAAAGACATTCACTTGCATACTTGGTACTGGTACTGCATACTGGGTATGGGCCAGCTTGATTCTACATACATTCTTTTTGTGTTTTCCGCCCCATTTGCTTGCGAAAATGAAATTAATAACTCAATCACCACTTATGTCAAACTTTCAAGGAGTAAACGGAAAAGCATTGAACTCTACGTGGAACACGAGCTAAACCATTAATCGTTCAGCTGAAGTTCACGGCACACCCAATTCCAATCATGAGGAACTCCTTAATATAAAACGTTTATCCATGCCTCGCTGATCCGAAATAATTTGATGAAGTCTTTCCCTGGTCGAGATAATTTTCTTTCGGTTAAAATTTCTTATTACCACTTCTTATTGGCATGACAGTGGTGTTTTCTATTTTCCGCTTTGCTATCGAGAGCAACGTGGTTTGGTAGCCGACGACGATGGCTATGTCGATAGCGATGTCTATCTATAATCAGTGAAAGTGTAGAGAAATAAACTCAGTATCAGTTCCTGTTCGCAGTCCAGACATGAAGGTTGAGTGACTTCTTACTGATATGGCGCAAAAGGAGGAAATGTAGTGGCACCAGGAAAGCAGCGACGAGCAGTGGTATTGGATGAAAATTCATTAATCACCCACAGTGCCAAAGGAAGCCACATTTGCATTTTGTACAATTTATGAGACTCACGTGACTTGCTAGAATTTCTTATTTTCGCTGCCAATTGAAGCGTTTGCATGCCATCGTCGGAAACTTTGAGTGTCTCCGGTTCCTTGCCACCACTGATTTTACAGCAACGTAGAGATTGTGCAAGGACATGGTGTCATCTCTTACCTCGTTTCATTTAAAAAGTTAGAATACCATCCAATCGTTGTGTGCAGTGAGGGTGTTTGGTAGAAGTGTGGGAGTGTGACTGTTCAAAAATAGTAGTGGTACATATACTATTTCATTTTATGTTCAGACACATTATCCTATTAGCTGTACATATGTACATACATACCATAAGTGACTTACTCTTGTTAAAGTTCTGGTTAAAATATACTTTTTTTGTTAAGATATTGTTCGACTAGGCAGCTTGATGGGTCGATAGTAAAATTGTGTCTTATTAAAAAGGAAAAAAATGTCCATTTGATATTTTTGGAGTACAGTCCACTTAATGCGTCTAGTATTTATTATCGATGTGTTGTTGACTCAGAAGATTGTGTGATAACGCTACAGGTGGATACGCCAGTTATGCCGCTTTTATACGGTTCGTTAAATTTCGTCACAACTGCGTGGTATGTTGGCAAGGGATGCGAAGAGTGTGAAGGGCTCACGTGTAGATATTCTTAGAGTAATCCTTTTCTCTTTTTGTATTTTTATTCCAAGCGTTAGGTGTCAGAAGCACGTGATTATAGCTGGATTCATCATATGTGCAGGAGACGCGCTTAGTTGCGCATTGGAAAAAAAAAATAATAAAAATATTCTACCCATGCATTTCCAAAGAACTTTATCAATTTATCAAAAGTGTTAGTATTATTAATTTTATGTATCTTATATCCTGCTGAAATTTTAGAATATGCCCTTCAACGTCTCAACGTTCTTGTCGTCGGATGAAAGAAGCCATGTAATGCACATATGTATGTATATATGTATGGGTATGCTTTTTTGTGGTGGCCCGTGGCGTTGTGGGTATGTGCGCCGACTCCAACCTCGACGTCGTAGGTTCGATTCCTGCTCTGTGCGACGAAAACAATTTTTACGACCCCACCTCTTTCGAGTCACTGACAATGCTCAAAGAGTATTTCCTGCCTAGAAAAAGCTTCTCAAACAAAGCCGTTCGGATTCGGCATAAAACTGTAGGTCCCTTCCACTCGTGAGAGAACAATAGCACGCACAACACGAGTGGTTGCTGAGAAGCTAGGCCCAGGCCTCCTACGGGCTGTAGCGCCACCCATATTATATTATATTATATATATTATATTATATATGGGTATGCTTTAAATGTCTCTAAAGCCTTCGTATGTCCATTGACTCCACTACAATTACGAGAGAGTCAAGAAGCGTACCAAAGAAGATCCCATCAAGCGCGGTAGAACTTTCCTGAGGACAATGTTTTCTGTTTATTTTTAGAACATCTGTCTGGTTGACACTAGTGATGGGAACTATCGAATAAAAACTATCTAGTTATTCGATAGTTGCAAACTATTCATTTATTCGATAGTCTAAAAACATTCATTCATCAAATTGAATCAAAAAAATATTCAATAGTTTTTACTTTTTTTACTTTTACACACGCTAATTTTGACAGCAAGTTTCACCTTTCTGTCTAAAAAAGTTCGAGCCGATAGTTCGACTCAGTTAAGAGACGAGTTCGAATTCGTTCATTTGTATGATGGAAAAATGTTTAAATGGTTTTAGTTGAATGAATGGTTTTTTCGTTCGCTTGGACTTTGGACTATCGTGTCGAATGAATGGTTTTAGTTGAATGAATGGTTTTTTCGTTCGTTTGGACTTTGGACTATCGGCTGCTATGAACGATTCGTTCAGTTGTATGATGCAAAAATGTTTGAATGGATTTAGTTGTATGAAGAAGATATCGCCTGGAGGGAGAAGAATTGAATCAAATAATCCTCCTTAACAGCAATTCTGGCTTATAGACGATGGAAGAATAGCCACACACCGGAATGAGGGATGTAATTAGTTAGTAAGTTAGTACTATGTAATGAAGTTCGAATTTTATGAATGGAATGAATTAAGTACAAATGATGTATTTATGTATGCATTAAATAAAATAAGAATGGTATTTGATTTTGTAGTTCGTTGTTAGAGGCAAAGGGAACTCACATGAAAAAAGCACCCTTAGGGTAAGAGACGGGGAAAACGGTTTTGATTTATTTTTTGTGATAATTATATATATCAAGGATTAGGCCTCCTAAGGAAAGAAAGAAAAAAAACGGGAGCCCCCTCCCCAATCTTCAGCCCTGGCGTGTATTGTTTTAACAACCCATTCGGTGAATGAATGAATGAATAAAATCATTCGATAGTTGAAATTATTCAGTTACTAACTATCGATAGTGCAATTCATTCGATAGTTCCCATCACTAGTTGACACCAATTGACTGGCGCTAAAAAAGCTAGTGTGTACGCAATGCTTCTGCGGACAATATATTTACGCATCATATGAGAGTGAGATTTGGTGGTTATGTCGAAGTAGCGCTGCAGACCCTGGTGCATTATTTATCGTTCGAAGGATCTTATTTTGTAGTCATTAAATAATATTTTAACTTTGTCAGGCAGGTACAGCTTCGAATTTGGATGCCTTAGGTCCATATAGGTTTTATTATTGTTTTGTAGCTTAAAAGTTTTTTCGAGTATAAGTGCCTGAATTTATTTTTAATTTTTGATTTTATTTCGTTTGATGCTTTGTGGGTTGACGCTTGTTTTACTTGTATATGAGGTGGGTTTGGTGGTCTGTGGCGTTGTGGGTAACACGCCGACCCCAATGCACTTCAACCTCGACGTTGTAGGCTTGAATCCTGGTCTGTACTACAAAAAAAGCTCCTCAAATCGGTGGGTCACTTCTACTCGTGAGGGAACAATGCATGCACAATACGCGCGATTTGCTGAGACGCTACGGACTGTAACGACACCCATAATATTGCTATTGAGGACGGTATAGTAACGTGTATGCTTTTCTGGTAGTGTAAGAGCAATAAAGATGCAATCCGTCAAGTAATGACCTCCATATTGGCATTCAGATTCGAGACTCAAAAATAAAGAGAATTACATAATTCCTGGAGAGTATTCTGTGAAATTAATCACAAGTCACACTAGTACCAAGTCAACATTATGAGCTGAATTCGACTTCAAACAATATACATGTGCATTATAAATACCCAAATGAGTTTATAGCACGTGTCCAAAATGTATCCCACGCGTGAATTGATCCTACAGCATAGTAAATACTTCCCAACTTTAACATAAAAGGATTCTGATCCCTTAGATGTCCTTTAACACCATCCCCAAATGAAACTGAGACGAATCAAATTATCGTGATTCGTTTTGTGCCGAAATAATGGTCAAGTGACAAATGGAAATGTGCTCAACGACAAATCTCAATTTCACCGGCTAAATTAAATCACCACATCGTAATGACTGAGGAATATAATAAAAATACAAGCCACCCCGGTGGACCTTTCATCCCATTTCCCATTCCCAACTGAAATTGGAGAAACCTTTCTATGTGTAGTCTGCGCCCGACCAACCGACGAACGGAACCCCTTTTCACTGACACTGAGTCGTTCATATAAACTGTATTTTTGTTATCATTAAACAAGGTTATAGCAGAGGCGTTGCCTGTGTGTGCGTTCATTCGGAGACCGGAGCACATGCCCAGCAGCCCAACAGTAGAACGTGGGGGCTAAACCCTAATTAAGTTATCCATTCTTATAGTAGATGACAATATTTTCTCTTCGCCTTACCTTCATATTTTCAACACACTACTAACAATGAAATTATCCCATCAAACCGGATCACCCAAATACCCCGGCTAATGCCCAATTTATGTATAAGACCAGAAAATTCGAAAAGCATCTTTCCGTTGTTCTTTGCCCAATATCAGTCTCGGCCATGTGTGATTTTGGAATTAAATTACCGTTCCAAACCGTTTCACAAGCCATTACAACAATAAAAAATACCTCCTGTGTGGGGACATTTTTAAAGGGCATCTATGCCTGCCAACGTACAGTGTATGCTGTGTGTGACGTTGCTGCCGAGCTGTTATTGTAGTTTTTGGGAAGTTTATGATGGTTTTAGTTTTTTACCCTTTTCATTTTATTATTATCTATTGGTCTTATTCACATTCCGCTTATAAGAGGGAGGTTTATATTAAAGGTCATTAAATACTAATATGATTGTAGAATCGATGGGCTTCTTCAACAGCGACAGGCTTTTGCCTACATCGGAATGATTTGAAAAGAAGATTATAATGAGCTTAATAGTCACACTAATTCTTAAATAAGGATCTGATTTAAATCGGTTTGGGGTATTGTCCTTGTTTTTTTGTATTCAGAAAGAACTATTCTATGTTTGGAATTAAGATCCGATCTTGCATTGTACTGTATAGATAATGTGTAAAACATGGACACGCTGTGTTGCTCTGCGTTTTTTCTGGAGACCTTAAAATGAACGTTCTCGACCTGTCACCAAATTCTCTTTTGAGTGATACAATACGGTGTCTCAACATAAGGTTTCCTAACACAATTGAACCCAACCCTTTTAAAACAAACCGCTCGCTTTCATTGTTGGATGACATCTTAACCAAGGATTGGGAAGCTAATTTTAAAATGTACACTTCTGATCTTAGCTTTGCCTAACACAGTCGGAATTTGGTTTTTTGATATCTCCGCCTTATAATCTATGGGAAGTTTTAGAGTGGACGTGAGTATTGTTCGCGGTCAGAACGAATCTCTTCGCTGTGTATGTCCACTTATCCCATTAAAGTGAAAGACAGATAAGTGAAAATACCGAATTATCGGATTTGAACCTCTCTGGTTATAGCTTAGTGCCGCTTTACTTTATACACAGCGGACTCACCATTTGCGTGCGTAGTGATATATCTTACCATCTTCAACCACAATATGGCTTCTGTTATAATCCGGATTTTGTGGTTAAAATTCCATGTCCGTAAGCATTTAATCCACTACTGCTTTATTTACAGAAGCCCAAACTTGGATAGCAATTCCACTTTTAACGAATTTGATGCACTTTTCGATTCTCACATTGAAATTGCCATTGCGGGCGATTTCAATGTACACAATTCTAATTGGCTTCGACATTCAGGCCAGATAACACCAGAAGGAATGTACGTTGAAACCTTTGCTGAGGTAAACAATCTGACCCAGCTTGTAAATGAGCCCACACGAATACCTGACATTGCAGATCATTGTGCCAACACACTGAACCTGTTTCTCACCTTTCATCCCGAAATAATGTCCTTCTGCTGGGCATGAGATCCTTCATTCCGCATAGAGTGAAGTGTATCAAACCCAGACCAAATGCAAGGTATGACTCGAACTGCAAAGAGGCTATCAGAATAAGAAAGTTGAATTTCGGGTTATACAAAGCCAACCCTACTGAGGAAAATCGGAATAAGTTTAAACGGGCCAGAAATGACTGCAATGCAATAATCCGACGCATAAAATTCTCCAATGAACAAAATTAGAGGCAAAAAGTGCTACAATGTCCCAACAACTTATGGTCATTTGTCAAAAACATAAAGAACTCCGCCTCGTCCCTTAATTCCCACGCTCATTTACAATGTAAGCTGTAAGCTCTTGGACAAGGTCAATCTGCTTGCAGCGCATTTTGCAGCCAGCTCAACACTGCCAGATTGTAATTTGTCCCCACCTGTACTCGAGAGCGATGGTTTTACCATTGGAAAAATTCACTTCGGCACTCGTACAGTTGCAAGAGTACTTAAAGATTTCGATGTGCATAAGTGCGCTGGCCCGGATGGTATTCCCCCAATACTTCTGAAGAGGTGTCCTTCTGCGCTGGCAAAAACACTGCGTAAGCTTTTTCTTCTATCCTACTCCTCAGGTCTCCTCCGAATAGATGGAAAACAGCATTTGTCCAGCCCGTCCCTAAAAAGGGCGAATCTTCGTCACCCACCTCGTACCAAACCATAGCACTTACGTCCCTTCTTTCTAAGGTCATGGAAACGCTGATAAATCGTCAGCTTTTGAAATATCTTGAATCGCGGAAGCTTCTTAATGACAGACACTATGGCTTCCAGAGCAAACAGGTCCACTGGTGATTTGATAGCTTATCTCAAGAAAGCATGATAGTTGCGCTTGATATTTCTAAAGCATTTGACAGAGTTTGGCATCAAGCTTGACTCAATGCTGTCTGCTGTCTCCAAAGCAAACCCCTGATAATCAGCCATTATTCATGAATGGCGCTTGTTTCAACGAAACCGGAAAACTTTCCATCCTTGGTATGTGCATCAACACAAAACTTAGTCGGGACGATCACATATTCGAGGTTGTCAAAAATGCTGCGAAATGTTTAGATTTCCTTAATCGATGTAAAAAATATGTCACTTCCTCTGATTTGGCTTTAATCTATAAAGCGTATATTCGCCCTAAGCTTGAGTACAACGCTCATATCTGGTCTGGTGCCCCCAAGACTACAATGCACCTACTACATAGAATCGAGCGATAAAAAAACTTATTGGAGACAGAAATATGGTGGGTTCATTAGACTCGCTCGAACATCGCCATACCGTGTCTTCTTTGTCCGTGTTTTATCGTTATTTTAATAAACGATGCTCCATTGAGCTAGACAACTGCATTCCTCCTCTCATTGAATTCAACCGCAGTACACGTCTCGCCAGGAATGCACATCAGTTTATCCGGCTTTCGGGCGCACAGTCAAATTTAGAGACTCGTTTTTAGCCTCATCACACTAATATGGAATGCTCTTCCCAGTTCAACTTTTCCATATGTTCATAGTAACCAAAAGAATCCTTCGCGCAATCAGAATGAGAGACTTGCTTTCCCGACCTTGGATACGATGCACGCACATGCACAGAAAATACAAAGCTTGCATGCAAAATGTAACATGATAATAGGGTCTACTAAAAGTATTTACTATACGACGAAGCTTAAATACGACCGATTAATTAGGTTCCTTCGTAAGCAAGTGCGAGATAATCTTGGCTCCGATTATACTGTCATATATCTTGCATATTTTCAGTACAGTAATTTTGATGGCGACGTATCCAACTCTATGGAAAGAAGCAAAGACTATACCGATTACGGCGTTGTGCTATAGTGCCCAGATAGGTTCTCCATTTATGTGTTTAACTTTTGTTCATATCACATTCATTTCACATTCAATTCCATACTAAAGTTACATTTTGATTATTTACTGAAAGTGTTGAACTTTTCCTCGCATCTTCCTCCCAATTATTCTTACAAAATACATTCTCAGAAAAAGACTAGAATGGGTAAACGATTGTGCAGCATAGACAGAAAAATGTAACACTAGCTTTGATATACAGTATAGTGATGGGATAGTATTAAAGCGCCAACTGTACAAGATTTTGGAAGTTTTTGGCATTTAAACAGAAATGAATGCCAACTGAAAGCAACATCTTCATTGAATAGAGTAATATATCCTGAGCGATAGGACATATCTAATTTACAACCTTGCTAAATTATTAGTATTACTTGACTTAACCCGTAGATACTATGTCACTAACTCCAATTTCACATTTGTGGTACCCACCCAATTCAACATTTGTCACACTAATAAGTTGATATTCTTGTACTAACCGTACCCAAGTTGTGATGTCCGCATTGGAGTACATCAAGGTTATTCGGTCTGTTACTATTCTCAATATTCATTAAGGATTTTACTAGAGTTACAATTTCCACATACGTATATGCAGACGATGTTCAAATCTACCTGAGTTATCTTCTATGGAACGGTTGAAGGTTCAGTTGCTTAATTAAACGAGGATATGTGCTCGATTGCGATGAAAACTGGAGAAAATCCTTTATAAATCATGAGTCATTCCATTCTCAAAACATCATCCCTATCTCTTTCAAACTTCCCCCCTAGAATTGAAATTAGTAAACTTATACTTCCTATCAATATCAAACTGAAACTTACCAAAGAACATATAGTACATCTGTAAACGGACGGGTGCGAGTTGTTCGCCGAATGTGATAATTTTTCAGTGCAAGAAATGCTAAAAGTAATCAACGCGAGTGCACGGTATGTTTTTAATTTTCGAAGATTGTTGACTCCTAGGATGTGAATTGGACGCATTTTTAAAATATAAATTATCCATACAACTCTTCAAAATAATTCATTGGAAACAGTATGACTACCATTACGAGAGAAAACAACTCTCTGTCGGTCGAGACGTAATATTACATTGAAACCTACATGTTTAACATCGTCTAGACATGTCAAAAGGACTTGACAAGTTTTTTAATAAAAACGCAAAAATTGAGATATTTCAAAATATTTACTATCGGTTTGAAGTACAGTCAAAACATTTAAGAAAGAAACTTGACTTAATTCATAAGGCCACTGCGGGCACGTTTTCAGCTGTCGATTCGTTGAACTCAATTTTCAACGACTTGGACACACATTTCGGCCGAAAAGGCCGCTACCTCACTTTCAATATTGACCCTGACCATTTAAAACTTCGTCGACTTAACGTAGCCCCACAGAAAATAGCCAAGCGGCATTAAGTCGCACGAACGAGACGGCGAATTGACTGATCCATTTCTCGAGATAACAAGCTCACCATACTTACTCTTCAGTAAATCGATTGTAACATGTGCTGTGTAGCTTGCGGCACAATCCTGCTGAACCCACATGTCATGTAAGTCCATATCTTCCAGTTCGGACCAAAAGTAATCGGGCATCATGGGTGACCATTCACAGTAACACAGTAAAATATGGCACCGGCATGCAAACGGCACCAAACAGATTTTTTTGTGGATGAAGTGGTGACTCATGAATCACTCGTGGATTTTCGCCCGACTAATAACGCATATTGTGCTTATTGCCAAAAATGAGCAAACCGAAAACTGGAGTTAACTCTCTTAAAGGTGCGGTCTCCAAATTTCGGTAGAAAGTTTCCATAACTCGCAGACGTTCGTGTACTTTAGTACAATGTTAATGTTGAGCTTACTGAAGAAATCGACAAGGACAGCTTGATGAATAGTGACAGAGTGCGTTCAAAAATTAAATTCAAAGTTGTCATGTCCCTATTCGAAAACCCTTTATATTCATATTTTGCAGAGATACCTTGAAATTAATAAAAGGATAAGCATATATGCTTAATTTTCTTGTCCACTCGACTGGAAAGGATAGCCAGGAAAACCCTGAAATGGTACCAAGCATATTAATATATTTTTTTTTGTCATTGGTGAGCGTACATACTCATTCAAAAATGTGTTTTCGGGTGGTTTAAAAAAATGATAGCGAACATTATTTTTTTTCTGTTTTAAGGGGTAACATTGAGAAGCTTAGGGTGAACATTACTTTTGCTCCTGTTATGAGCTCCTGCACAGATGAAGAGATTCGTTCATCTAAACTTGAAGGCGACACGCACTATAACCTATCTATCTGCCTAACTTTTTGAGTTTGTTACCATCCCTGCATGGCAGTACATTATTGTGTGCTCAACACAGCTGTGATATATTTCTGTATATTCTGCCCAGCCTTTCCCGGTCATTTACACATGTTTCTTAATAAGGCCTTGGGAGCGAACATATATATATATAGATGTTGTAGAAGATCAAATAGTAGGACATTTGCAATCTAATACCGACCTAAGGAGAAAATCACTTTTATAATTCCACTGCTGTTTGTTACTACACCAGAACGCTTTGATTTATATTCCAAAATGTTATAGATTTTGTCCGTTAATGTGAGTTTTGGCCAAATTATTGAATGAATATGTGCATCCATATCCTTTTGAAATGTGTGAGCATTTGAAAAGTATAACTATAGGATCTATGGCAAATATTCAAATTACATTTCTACTGTATTTTATTCTGTTGATAGGTTAATTTCATTTTTATTTTATTGCAGCATCTTGTTTCGGTCAGCAACTGAAAGGAAACCAAGAGGATCCTTGTAAAACAAAACAGCGGGTTGTTAGCGACGAGGTCTACTGTGACAGATATTGGGAATGTGTCAACAATCAGCCGGAACTTTATGATTGTCCCAATGGGCTGGTCTTTGCCGGCAAGCATCGTGGAGTAACAGAAGGTTGCGACTATCCTTGGAGAGCGAACTACTGCGAAGGCAAGCAAATGGCAAGTGAGTACTCTTTGTTGGAAGTGAAATTGATTTTAGACGCAGATGTGACCCCACGGTCATGTACGCACAGCATGTGGTTATTGGGGTTGCAAGGATTGAAGTTGTTTATGATTTTGTGTTTTGAAACACATTATAGACGGACCCGTTTCCACCGAACATTGCGACTGGTTGTATGGAATCTTTGGACACGAGACTTCGTGTACCCGGTATTGGACATGCTGGAATGGTACTGCAACCGAACAGCTCTGCATCGGTGGCCTGCTCTATAATGAGGTCGCGCACAGTTGCGACTGGCCTGAAAATGTCGACGGATGCCAGAAACATCGTAAGTACAACAATCTGTTTGAGAATCGATTCATTTCAATACAACTTGTTTTTTTTCTCCAATCATTTAAAGCACTATGCAACGAAGATGCGAACGGAAATGTGCCTCTGGGAAAATCGTGTAATCGTTATTGGCAGTGTCAAGGTGGTTATCCTCGCTTGCAGCGTTGTCCAGCGATGTTAGTGTTCGATAGACACTCATTGAGGTGTGTGGTTCCGCCAACGTCTGAATGTGATGTACCCACCACACCGCTTCCCATCGATGGAGAAGAACTTGGTGAAAATGGTGCATCAAGTAGGGCTAACCAGAAGGATGAACAGGAAAGACAGGTGAGAGAGAACCTCAACGAGATATGCTATTTTGCCTTTAGGGTATTGCTATGTGGTACAAGTATAATATGAATGTGGTACATAAGATTCAGTTTAATTATCCAATCAAGTGAACATAGATTCTCAGTGAAGTGTTTCTTATCAAAGTCTCATACTGAATAGTGAGAGCACTTCGCGCTTAATGATGATAACACTTTACCTGTGATTTACCTAGGCACACATGTAAGTCATGTGTTTATTTTGAACTGATTGTCTTCGTAGTTAATAACGCCTAATGAGATTTGCTACGTAAAGCTCGGCAACAAATAAATTCGTATGGCTCAGAACTCGCAAATTATACAAAGCATGTC
Source organism: Eristalis arbustorum (assembly GCA_916610145.1). Taxonomy (NCBI): domain Eukaryota; kingdom Metazoa; phylum Arthropoda; class Insecta; order Diptera; family Syrphidae; genus Eristalis; species Eristalis arbustorum. The sequence continues at coordinate 50,974,621 of OU744320.1, read as the reverse complement.
ATTCCGAAGTGTATAAACGGTAAAGCTATCAATTCTAAATCCCATTTGCTGACTTGCGAATAGTAAAGAAATTATTTTTTAAAAATGTACTGGCAATATTAAAGAAAGTCTTCTATGTTGGTTATAATATTATCGCCATATCGTGCAGGCTTGAGAATTTTTATGTGCTTGCCATCAAAACATCCAACGACATAGGGGAATATTTAATTTCTAAGAAAATGAAATTTGTCTGTCTCTTTATGAATCTATTTCTATGTCTAATTATAAGCTTTATAATCTTGATAACAGAACAATCTGAAGTTTCTTGACTAATATTAAATCAGTACGATTGAGTGCTGAACACAAATTAAGTCCGGGTCTTCCGGTTTGTGCCTTCCTAAAGAGCTCTAAAATAAACTCAAGTTCCCAGAAACAGATTACGGGAAAATTTAGACGCCGAGGATATACGAGGAGGTATATCTGAAAGGTTGTTCTTAAAGATTAAAGAGGCGTTGTCATGGCTCAAAAACAACGTGATATCATCAAGGGATATCACCATCTGTTCGGACAGTCAGGCCACTATAAAATCGCTGGACAATGTCATGTTCTACTCAACAACATCCCTTAATTTTAGGGTGTACCTTAACGAGATGGCTGAGCATTTTAACATTCACTGTTGGTGCCGGGGCACTGTGACATACCAGAAAACTGCAAAGCCGATGAACTCGCCAGGTGTGGTACAACCTCATCCCCATCGATCCCCGCCGATCGCTACAGTCTACCATGTTTTAAAGATTCACACAATTAAAACCACCAATGACAAATGGCTAGAAGGCACCACCTGCCTTACGTATGGATGTGTACCATTTTACTCTCATGTGTCGTGTGGGATTGTATGTATGCATACATATTTCGGACGAAACGCACGTATTGGACGCCTCCTTGCAATCCGACAAATACGATTTTTGTGGATTTCAACTGCAACTCACGCACCGGATTTTGTGCAATTGACACTCATGCTCGCAGGATCGGTGCCTCATATAATGATTTCTGCAGAAGCTGCATGGATGAAGAGGAGGAAGAAAACACTCATCACCTATTCTACTCCTGTAGTGCTCTGGCTGGTCGTAGGTTTCTACATCTAGGAGCCTACTACTTCAGCGGCTGCAATGAGCTAAACAGCGCCAGCATAGACCAGCTAAATCGCTTAACTAAAAGCACCAACTGGTTCCAGTGTTAGGAGAAGTCAATTAGCGTGGTATCACAATGGGCCTACTCTGGCCTAAGTGTGACTGTCCTTAGCAGTCAGCCACTATTACCTAACATAACCTACATATTTGATTTTGCTTTGTTGCTCTTGCTTTGCTAAGCTTGCGTTTCCGAATAGGGTTCTCTTTTCTGTAAGTTCTTCAACTATCCACTATACACGAAATTGCCCATAGTGTTCACACTCTTCACACAATTTTTTTCCAAACAAAACAAAGATTGCTGGGATATCTTTGAGCCATTTAAACTGGCATTAACTTTCATAACACCTAATTTCATTAAAATTTAGCTAATTGGAGCAATTTTGAAATTGGTTCTTTCTATGGGAAATTGGGTCTGCTTGATCTCTATTTCGAGGGATATTGCTGAAATTACTAAATTAGCAATATCCAAATATTCTATAAGTGCTGAAATCTAAAACCAAACTTCACTTTGTTCTATTACACAAATCGCAAAGTCAATGTTTTATATTTCCATCAAATACTAAATAATTTTTCGGCGACTTAAACTAATTTCCTTCAAATTGAATAATGCTTTAACGGCGAGTTCTAGTTAAATTATTTAGTATTCATTTCGCCTGATTTTGGTCAATTTAGTGCTTATCCTGTCGGATTGTTCCAGGAAATAACATTAAAGCGAACTGAGATTATCTTTAGTCCTGCAGCCATTAAATTAGTAGAAGCACTTTTACTGGATAATCTCTTCGCTACGTTCATCCCGGCATGAATTTGTAATGAAGAACGAATTTTCTCAAATGCGCGCCAAGGGGAACTTTGAGTTATTGCATCAGTATTAACTTTACCATTCATATTGTGGACCACATTAACTGCTAAGCGTTGACCTCAAGAGTATTTTAATTTAGTTATATATTAATCATTTATTTTCTTTTAATTTCGTACACAGCAAGCAAATGAAGGTGTTCCGCCATTACCACTTCAGGGGAAGAACTTCCAACGTGCAAGAAACTAAGCCGAACACTTACTCAAACAAAAAAAAAGAATACGAAAGGTTTCATTTAAAAATGAGGTCATCGTTTTATTCCAATATTCTCATTCATCATGGACCCTACACATTTTTAGATGACTCTACTGTGCGGATACATAATATATAATTGCATAATTTAATTTTCGTATGAGGATGCTGTTTAAGATTTCCGCATCTACATCAAGTTAAATGAAGTAGCCCGAAGCTATCATATAATTTCCACTAGCGATCACAAAGTAAGATAAAACCCTCTAGTATATTTTTCAACATTTTCGAACTCCTCTGCTTGGAGATAGAGCAAGGATAAGAAGAAGACGATTGAATTTGATAGGTCAATCCATGGTACACATCAAATGTTCGATCGTTTTTGCGCATGCCTTATTTGCAATGTAAGAACTCTTTATTAAAAACATAATTTTAAAAGTGACTTATTATTTTGTAATGATGTAATATTTAATAAAAATGTTACAATGATGTTTTTGTAATTTGATTCAAGTAGAAATAAAAATATCCATTTTATTTTCACTACTAAATGGTTTTTGTTTATTGTTATATCACATGACTCCTACTTACTTACTTATCAGGCAGAGGAACCATGAAGGGTCTGAGCCTAAGCAACTGCTACCTTCCATCGGTGACGGTCCTGGGCACGCTGCTTCCAGTCATCAAGGCCAAGCTGTCTTGCATCCGCGAAGTCTTGGTCTCTGTATCGGAGGTACTGGTCTTCATCTCCTTCTCGAACCAGGAGGCTCGGACTCGAAGACCCGCTTTGCTGGAGCGTTGTTGTCCATTCACACGATGTGGCCGGGCCAGTTTCAAGCCCAGTTGTTTTGACAAACCGAAGTTGCATCGGTTGCCAAGGGCGATTCTTCGTCGGATCTTTACTACGACGTCATTCGTGGAGTTTACGTTTGCCCCGAGGTAGACAAACTCCTCGAAACAGCAAATGACCCCAGGAAGCATTAAATGGCTGAGAGGCGTTAAAAGTTTGTCCGGCTTAGTGATAAATCTATAGTTTGGGGTATATGGCAAATACTCAGAGCCAAAGAACTGAAGAGGCTGGAAATTGGTTGTTTTTTTAGTAATCGAGGACTTCAATATATCAGCTGACTCTGTAAATAGAGTGAAAGTAACAACAACTTTGCTTTGTTGCGGCTGGACATAAAACGCTTACTTGTCAGTGGGTAGAATGCATCCTTCCGCCAATTTCTTTTTTTTTGACTATGTGAACGATGAGAACAACTGTAGATTTGTAAAGATCGTAGCAAGTGCGCAACGGAGTCGCTTTGTTAAATCGCATTACTTTGAATCAGTATATACTTCGCTGTAAATATTTATATGGTACGGTTTCCGTTGGGCACTCAAGTGTTTTCATTTAAAACCGTAAATCTTTCAACACACAAAAAGGAGAAATAATGGAAAATAACACTCTAGAATTAATTGTTCAGTACGAAAACTGCATATTGAAGGCGCTTTCAAGAACTAACAAACCATAGAAGCGCTATGAACGTTGGCAGCGAAAATAAATTGTTGCTTTATTTATGCCACGACGGCCAATGGAAGACAACAATAAAAGCTGACCTACTACCATTAAGGTCATGCCTCTGTTCTTAGGTAAGCTAAGTCTAGTTGGAAGAGGAGGGAGAAATCTGTCAAACATCATATAAATAGATGGATGAATGGCTATGGGTTAACTAGTCTAATATGTAAGCCTAGGACGCCTAGGCGAGATCTCAATTCGTCGTACACATAGCGATAGATGGCAGCAATTGCTCTGGTTCGGACTCTCCGTAGGTCGCCGTCCTGATAAATAAGTAAGTAAGTACGATAATAAGCCGCAAAAATGTTTAGTTTATTATTATATTCGTGACTATAAGTATATGAAGTAAGTAAAAACATGCACTAATATCTGCACTGTACATATTCTTTTTGAGCAGGCTAACAGTTTGGTCATTTTCTGAAGATTTGAGTTCCAATTTAAAGGGTTGTGTTGAAAGTACGACGTGCCGTAAGACTTACCCAAATGATGTGATCGTCGCTGGTTTTACTAAGTTTGTAGACAATGGAACCAAAAACAGTTCCAGCAATTTTCTTTTCTTTTTGTGAGCTCTGTCATTTAATTCGTTATAATCTAAGAGTTTGAAACGAGAAATTAGTTTCGAAAACTAAAATGTGCTTGTTAGCCTACTCCCAATGAATAGTGTGTACGAACTCAATAATTTTCTTCTTTATCAGCTACTTAACTCGATTGTATAATATAAAAAAAGAGAAAGAGGGAGAAAACTGTAAACAGTTTACGTACGTACGTTAAAATGAAATGCTCCAACACATACTACGAGCAAGTAGAGAGTACTTTGCAACAAATGCGAGGCAGCAAGAGATAAATTGATTAAAACAAAACGAGGAACGAAAAATGTAAAACGAGAAGTACAACGTTAGTCAGTTCGCTCCACAGTGGTTCCGTTGACAGTGTTCTCGTCCGCGCAACTTTTGACCGATATTGGATTGTAGATAATAGAATTAGAACGTGCAAAAGAACCAAAAGACGAAATAAACGCAGAGCAGAGAGGGAAATATAAAAAAAAAAACACAAGAAAATAGAAAACAAAGTTTTTGGATTAATACTCGCGAAAGGTGAGTTACGCCGCTCTGCAGTCTGCACACCCAGAGCACACTCAGTCTAGTTTCCACAAATGCTACCTATTTGTCCTCTTTGGTTCGTTGTTCGGACATCTACTACTGCTACTGCTTTATTGTTGAGAATGGGGAAACAAAAACAAAAAAATTAGCAATCACTCATCTTGGAGAAGAACTTGTCCGGGCATTGTTCCCGCTTTGCTCACTTGGCAGAACAAGGCTGTGGCAAGTCTCTCAAGAAGCCAAAATAAGTTTCTTATTTCATTTGCTTTTTTCTTTGTCGGTTACTCTTGGGTTGTTAAACTGTAGAAGTTGCCTTCGGGGGGGTCTCTTGGAGCGAGTCAATTGTGATTGTTGTTGCCTTGGGGTTAATACGGCTAAAGAAACCTCGACAGAAGAGAAACTTTTCTCTTTTCATGTGCTAGTTTCGTTGGGCTACAAATCTAAAGAAACTGGCGTTCGAGTGTGTATTTTGTGCAAAAAGAGTTGAAGAATTTCGCTGTCCGTCTGTTGGATGAAAGCGACAACCTTGGTCAATTATTGACGGTTGTTTGTTTACTTACCTGGAAAAGTAATAGTTTAAGTACTTGCAAATTGTGGGCAGGAACTCCAGAATTACAAACTTCCAGTTAGTTTTAAAGTAAATGCTGATAACTTCTTTAAGGAAATGTTTTGTTTTCCTACATATGCTCATAAACTGCAAGATATGATTGGAAGATAAGTAAATGTAACATTAATTTGAATAAACATATTACATGTTAGTGTACTGTGGGGTCACATGAAGCGAATCGACAATCGTTAGACAAGTTACAACTGCAGATTTTATTAAAGCCGTATATTCAGTTTGGTTCCCGGTTTTTCTGTTCTATATAATATAATAATATATAATATGGGTGGCGCGACAGCCCATAGAGGGCAAGGGCCTAGCCTCTCAGCAACCACTTGTGTTGTGCGTGCTATTGTTCTCTCACGAGTGGAAGGGACCTACAGTTTTATGCCGACTCCGAACGGCCAAATTTGGGAAGTTTTTTCTAGACAGGAAGTACTCTTTGAGGAAAGAAGAATCGAAAGAGGTGGGCCCGTGGAAATTCCTTTTTTTTGCACAGAGCAGGAATCGAACCAGCGTCGTCCAGGTTGAGGTCGACGCACATACCCACAACGCCACGGGTGTTCTATATAGTCTATTGAAAATGTTGATAAAGGTTTTCTGGGAATAACAATTTTCTTTGAACATTTGAAACTTTCGGCTATGGTAGCCATTGATGCAATTTTGCTTTGATAGCATTCAACAATGAGTCTGCAATGCTTTGGAGTGTAGGACTCAGTTTTACGCATTGTGTCACTATATTTAAATTATTAACTTATGGAAAAACACGACCTACATGCATAGCTATTTGACAAAACACAATCACTGTCGTTTCTAGTTGTATGACCAGCGAAAATGAAGACTGTCAATGAAGTAAAGACATAAAATAAATTGCTTGCGTTCGGGCAAATGCATTTTTAAAATGCAAATATCAACCGTAAAAAAGTAACGCTCATAATTGAAGACAGTAGGGCTTGAAATTAATGATATGACTTATTATGTGCAAATACAGATGTGTCGCAGGTATAGTATGTTCGTTGGAAACATTTTTAAGTGATTTGGAAAAAATCTGAGGATGTGACCGGAGCAACAGAATTTTGTTTAAATTCATTGCTAATTCATATCGTAATTACTTGAAACATTTTTGTTAATATCTACTGTTGGTCTAATTAACACAATTTGAAAATATTACCGATGTATTTCTAGATCTCGATATTGCTTATCGTATTTCAAGATAATTGATTGCTTATCGTAATTTTAAAATACGATTGGTGTTGTTGTTGATTCCGTAAGTGGTCACTAGAACTCTTAAATTTTCACTTGACTTCTTATCAGTAACTGCGCTGCGCTGAACTTGAATATCAGGCTCTCAAAGTTTCACGAAACCATTCAATGTAACATGATATTTAAGCTTGCTCCAACAAAAAAGATATGCTTATCAAAAAGTGTATGATATAACGACAATTACATCAATCTGATAAAATTAAGATCTGCCGATATCGTCAAGTCAAATCTCATGGATGTATGATATGTGCGTGAATTTAGGTGGCATGACAGTCTGAGTTGCACCTTGCTAGACGAAAGTAATCTTCCAAGACGCGTAGCCAGAAATTTGTGGTGGCCCGTGGCGTTGTGGGTATGTCCGTCGACCCCAACCTCGACGTCATAGGTTCAATTCTTGCCCTGTGCAACGAAAACAATTTCCACGACCCCACCTCTTTCGAGTCACTGAAAATGCTCAAAGAGCATTTCCTGTCTAGAAAAAGCTTCTCAAACAAAGCCCGTCGGATTCGGCATTAAACTGTAGGTCCCTTCCACTCGTGAGAGAACAATAGCACGCACAACACGAGTGGTTGCTGAGAATCTAGGCTCTGGCCTCCTACGAGCTGTAGCGCCACCCATATTATTATATAGTAGCTTGAAATTATGAAAGTAGCTTAATTCGGAAATTGAAACAAAAGCTCATAACGCGTTAGTGGGCGATTTTACAAGCGATGCGGCAGAGAATTTCTAATTTTTTCCTTTTGTACAACCTACTATATAATCTTTCGAAGTGCTTGAGTTAAGTAAAAAACGGTCTTTAGGGGGTTTTCTTCAAATCCACAGAATTTATTATCACCCTATGGAAAGTGTTCAGATGTTTCACCGCCTTTGCAGTCGAGAAACATTATCTTGACACAGTTTAATCTGTTTAAGTGGTTGAGATGTAAGTCCTTAAAGGAATAATGATTAAACGCTTGGAATGTCTAAGACCCATTCTGTTTCATGCATTGTTCCAGGTTAAATTTTTTTTTTCATACCTTAATCAGCATTGTAGCTGCACAAGCCTGGCATGTTGGTTGAGGCCCAGGTCCACCCCAGACTACAAGCCAATCCTAGTCCATCAATCCCCAGTTGTGGGCCAGCTGAGCCTCTCTTTGTTGTGTCTGGCAAGGGATTTGAAATTCCAATAGATTGGACGATAAAGGCTTGAGTACTGCCTCACTACCCCGAAGGATTTATAGTTTTCCTTTGCAAGCAACCGAATCCTATACACCATCCGTCAAATGTTTTTTTAGATGATTCCTTGTTGGCATTCCTAATAATGGACCACCACTGTGTATGGTTCAATTTCATTCCTTTTCTCCGGCTTTCTCTGGGTCTTTTCTGCAACTTTTGTTACAAGGCGCTTTTTTTGTTACAGTTACATTGCAGAATTTTGAAACGAATGTTGAGTGTCCAAAATACCTTTCAGTTTCGGTACCTCTGCTTAAGCAAAAGTGCCTAACTAAATATAGCCTTCGCCGCCGACTCTCTTTCAAGGTTGTGTTGAAGAATTTCGTTGTCCGTCTGTTGAATGAAAGCGACAACCTTGGTCAATTATTGACGCTTGTTTGTTTCAAGGTTCTAAACTTAGCCTTTGTAGAAATCTTTTAGACATTATATATACACCACCGATGAACGAATCATTGTAGGCATTCTGGAAAAAGGTTTCCTCTCTCCATTACAGTGTGTTCTATTGTTTCGTTTGTATATTCAAAACACCACAACATGGCAATTGCAAAAGCGAAACTAGAATACGGTAAGCATCTGGGTTATTTGGCTTAACTTTAAACCGCTTTACGAAACCATTGAATAACATTGTTTTGGATTGCTTACAAATATTTTGTGTTCTCCTTCTTTGGCACAGTGGTTGATGAGTCGACGTAACCTGGTGGTACACGCATGTAAACATACGTACCAAAAATTGGTATCTGTTGAACACAAGGACCTAGGATCAACAATCTGCAGTATGTGTGCTTACATCACTGAGCTACCGACGTTCGAAGAGATAGAGAAACTCGCTAAGGAGACATACAAAGTGAATTTTGGCAGTTATCCGAAAGTGTCTTGCTGTGCGCCAGGACGTGTTAATTTGATTGGCGAACATGTTGATTATAACGATGGATTCGTCCTACCAATGGTGAGAGCAGTTTTATTATTTCTTTTATGATATTATCTTACTTGATTACATATCGAATTCATTTGTAAATTGAAGTTTAAATAATTTAACTTATTCTTATTAAAGACTTTTATTTTCTTTCATTTACTTAGTCTTACTTATTATTATAATATGGCATTTATTCATTTTAGGCACTACCTATGGTAACCATAATTGTCGGAAGTGCAAACACCACTAGCAAAGAGGTGAACATTACAACATGTTGTGCGGGCGCTGATGACCCGAAAACAATACAATTTAATTTGGATGATCTCAAACCGGGTGTGCCGAAGTAAGAATTTTTTTTATAAAATATAAGACTTCATTCAGCTTAAATAGAACTGTCCGATTCTACAACTTTCTATGGTTCTTGTTGGTATTACAATATATTATAAACCTCTTTTGAGGCCAAATCGTTAACCCTGTCCACGAAAAATGCTAGTAATCACTCGGTGCCCGATCTGGTTGATACATGATTCTTCAAACTAACCTCCCGATCCAAGTCGTTATCGATGTCTAGCCTGGTGTTTGATGAGACATTTAATTACTTACTACACATTCTAGTAAGAGCAGATTTGAGAAGTATCCTTGCATCGCGATACGAAGTCCTGTATAAAAACTCTTTGACTTTTGGACAAATGCACAGCAAATTTATATGCTTGTGTTACTTGTTGGCTGTGCTTGATGGCTACTAAATTATTCCTGAATTCACTTAAACCTGAACGGTGGAGGGAACTAAGTCCGTGGTTACTAAATCCACTGAGGAAGAATTAAATCTAATTTGGCAAGTGGACTTCGTTTCCATATAAGGTGGGTGCGAACTAAACTGCCTAAACTTAACTTTCAAAAATAATAATCGACACGGTTTCTGAGGAATCGCATTTTGAATAGAGATTCTTTGAAAATAATGTGAAATAAAAAATATGTTTGGTCCCATGCAAGAAGAGTGTGGCATACTTACATACTTCTCGTTGAAGCAGGATATTTAAATATTTCTTAGCAAACAGGATCTTAACCCTCGCAGGCTGTATGCCGATAAGGCGACTTAGTTGTCAATTACCTCGGAGGCGCCTGGGGCTAAATAATTTACAAATATCCCCAGCCTCTGAAATTATACGATCCTTAGCCAGCTGCCTCCAATTTCGCACTCCAAGTTGGTTGAAGTCCTTCTCAACACTAGACTCATGTCGCTGTACAGCCCGTACAATTCGTGGTTGAATCTTCTTCTCCAGGAACCTTCAACGCAAACAGGATGAACGATTGAACGCAGAACGTTTCTCTCGAAGAGACCAAGTGCGTCTTCATCCGCTCTTGAGATAGTCCAAGCTTCCGCGTCATACAGCAGGATAGGCATGATCAAGGTCTTATATAATGTGAGCTTGGTCTTTTTAGAGAGGGCTCTACTACTCAATTGCCTCTTGAGCCCAAAGAAACAGCTGTTGGCAAGAGTTATTCTGCGTTTGATCTCGGTACTGATGTCGTTCGCACTATTAACTTGGGAGACAAGGAGTCCTTCACTACCTCGCAGTTGTAGCTGCCTATGGTGACGTTCGCTAAATGGAAGCACTTACTAATTTAAAAAATACACAAACAAATGTTTTACCAGTTTCCTTCGCCCGCAATAGGTAAACGATGTTTAATTTAATTGAAGTTCAAATTCCAAACCGAAGGAAATTAATAAAAAGTTCGAACTTGGTTTTTAGCTGAATTTATGTTTAAGCCTTTACTGCATCAGGTTAAAAAGAGTGCAACAGGTCCAGGTACTGCACCGATCTATTTGTTCACAAAATCTAACAATATATCCTAAGTTGTGTTAAGTATTTCGTCACGTGTGGCATTGCCGGCCACGTAGGCGCACATTGTCTTCTGTGCACTGAAACACTGTGAACCATTCCATTTTTTAGTCCACCCTCAATATTCTTAGTATCTTTACGGCAAACTGTAAAAAGTTCAAGTATAAGTGTGTAGGTATTTATTTATTTATTTATTTAGAAAGCTAACATATAATTGTTAATATTACAATTAGCTGCTAAGCCAGAGCGACGAAGCCTTAGGCTAAAGTGTGTGAGTAATTTACTTGTCTATGCCCAGAAAGAACGAAATCTCTCCGCGGAATAGCTTGCAGCAGTCAGAATAATTAACATGAATTTATCCAACGAAATTCTATATAACTGAAGCTATCTAGTTTAACCACATAATATTTCTTAATATATTATTTACTGAGATTAACTTATAATTAGTTAACCTGATTTAAAACTATACAATACAAGCTCCGATCTTATCCAGCATATGTCGCACCACGCTAGCACGTAACCGTCCAGTTCGGCTCGAGGACATCTTAGCCGCTTGAAACCTGCACCGGATTTCGGCAAGGAGATGCGCTGTCGTGTGATTTCTTCAATTTGGTAATAGAGAAGATACTGGCAGCTGTAAACACGGAAGGCACTATCTTTTACAAGTCAGTCCAGCTATTGGGATACGCTGATGACATCGACATTATCGCGCGGTCCGGACGCGCGTATTCGAAGCTAACACAGCAATTAAGGAACAGGCGAAACGAGCTGGTCCTAGGTCAACGAAGGCAAAGCAAAATATATGCTGTCGAGCAAAAAGCCACCCGCTGCACGGGCAAAATTTACAATCGACAGCTACAATTTCGATGTAATAAAGGACTTTGTCTACCTCGGGCAAACTTAAACTCCACGAATGCCACCGTAGTGCACATCTGACATACAACCACCCACAGCAACCGATGTGACCGGACTGTCGAAACAATTGGGATCAAAACTGCTGACTGGAAGGACCAAAATCATGCTACAAATGACAATCTTATTTTGCCAGTCCTGCTTTATGAAGCTAAAACCTGGCCGCAGAGTAAAACTGCATAGTTGATTCTTAGTGCATTCGAAAGAAAGATTCTACGTCGAATATATGGTCCCGACTGCAAACTCTACCAGCTGTACCAGAATGTGGATGTAATGCGGGAGGCAGAAGTCCGACGACTACACTGGCTCGACACCAATGCTCCAGCTAAGATTGTCTTTGAATCAGAGCCTACTGGTTCGAGAAGCAGAGAAAGTCCGAACCTCCGGTATAGAGACCAAGACATCGCGGATGTATGTCAGTTGATCTTGATGAATGGAAGTAACCTTATGGGTCGTCGGCCTGATGCGTAAGTAAGTAACAGGCTTGTCAGAGGGTATACGTAATGTGGCCTGAACGATCTAAATGTGACCTGAAATATATACATGCACGCGTGTTATCACAATGGGCCTACACTGGTCTGAGTATGGCTGCTGTTCTCATGCACAGTAGGCAGTCACTTCAACCTTTACATTTTATACGACATTTTTCTTGACTTGGCAAATATTGTTTACCTATTGTTAATGCTCTACGAATGCAATGAAAAAGCTCGTATAGGTTTTAACATTTTATTTATAAATAAATAAACAATAGGTGTTTACTTTAAGACTTTAGATAACAGACCTTTGCTTGATTGTAAGAATAAGAAGAAGGTACAATATAAAAGGATTTTATTGTCTTTCAGGTGGGCGAACTACATTAAAGGCGTGATTCATTCGTTCGGCCAGTCAGTGCCAGGTTTCAATGCGGTTATAGCCAGTAATGTCCCTGTTGGCGCTGGACTATCAAGTAGTGCAGCACTGGAAGTGTCCACCTTAACTTTTCTGGAAGAGCTTACTGGTAAACGAGTAGAGAGGTAGACCTGTTTTAAATATCAATATAAGACTGAATGTATATGTCCCTTTCATGTTTTTAATTTTTTAATAGTCAATCTAGAAAGGCACTGATATGCCAGGAAGCGGAGCACAAATACGCTGGTATGCCGTGTGGAATAATGGATCAGATGATATCTGTCGCGGGAATTAAAAATCATGCATTGCTTATCGACTGCAGGTAGGTGCTGTCATATTGGGCATAAATAAGACCATATTTATTTCATATGCATTGGCATTCACTTAATTCAATTTACATTCATATTTAATGTCTTGAATGAAGAATTAAATGGCTTCCGTTCAGGATAATGTTCAATAATACAAACATTGTCCATAACTTTTTTCCCACTCGCAAGCAAACGCAACTGTGTGCACACAATGAAAAACTTTCGATATTTTGAGGCTCTTCAAGTTGACTTTAAAATGTGAAATTGATTTTCTTACCACTGAAGTGTGCCCCATGAAAATTCATTTACAGCCTTGCGTTAGGACGGTATGGCTGTGTGTGTGTGCGAGCGATATGTACGTAGTTCATTCTTCCTTAATACCGGAAATTGTTTTCCATTCTATTGACGGCAAGTAGTTGCGGGTGGTAGAGCCGAGCTGCTTCTGTCAGGAGTTCAACATTTTTATTGTTTGCCAAAACCAACGATTTTAATGTTCTTTACAAGGACAATTTTGCTTAGTTCCTACTACTAGTGTGTATTTGTGTGTACACGGACATTCTTTGTTCATTGGGTTTTTAAGACTTTGAGAAATGCCATCGCCAGAAACAATGAATACTGCAGTTTGTAACATCAGCATCAGCCGCATGGAAACACCAAGGCGGCTGGTGGCTGGCGGCTGGCTGTAGTCTCTATTCGGTTCGAGCTATTTGTATGCATGTCACTCTTGTCCTGCTGACAGGATACTTAAATCTTCTATTTTGGCGCACATATTGTGGAGAAGGGAAATGTGTTGGATGGAAAATGCTTATTGCATGGGATTTTATTGCAAGTTTCTTTGGTATTTGTTTATTGAACTGTTTGCGCGTCCTCTTTGAAAATGGTAGCTGTTGACTTTTTTCTGCTCGGGTATTTGTTTTTGAGTGCATGTACAATGTACATATTCAAGATTTAGAAGCAATACTCTTTTGTGCTTGCACGTTCAAAGGCATAGTCTGCTCTGGCTGTTTCTTTATCATAGGAGGGCAAATATGTTGTGTAAATAGAAATAAAATTTAGTGTTAAACGAGAAAGCATACACAAGTTGGGAGATTAGTGTTTGCTGACGTTAAACAGCAGCGACGATTAAATGAAAGTGCTGCATGCAGGGCATTGCATGCATTCTATATAAGTGAGTAAAGTGAGTAATTGTGCTGTGCAGTGAGCACCATATCTACAGTTTAATATTTACAAGGAGCAGTTTATCAGTCGGCTTAGGTTAAGGGATTGTTGAGGAATAAAGAATATTGGAATTATTGTAAATATTTTATCATGTCTGGAATTGGTTAGTAGCAATATGATGAAGTTGAGTAAACGCTTAGGTTTCGGGAAAGCATTAATGTGAATGGTGAGGGTTTTTTGAACACTAGGCGACTTCGATCTGAACGATCTGTTAGGATGTCATGTCGCCCAGATGTAAATTAAAATAAAATGATGTCCACTGCTGCAAAACGCTTGTTTTTTGTTAACATCGTACAACATTCACAGTCCAACAACAGGAGTATAATATTTTGGATGTTCGTCACGCCGCTAAAGCAGATGAAATCTGTGTTTTTGAGTGTCTATTTATTACGAAGCACTTAACCTTGTACGAGGAATACACAAGCCCTTGTAAAAAATGCTGCGCTTAGACTTTGGTTCAGTTCTTGTTAAGATATAGATACATGAATCTTTTGGTAATCTTGTATGCAGATGGAAGATGATGCAAGAGGGCCGTCATTTAAGTGAGATATCAACTGTACATATGTATTAGCACATCCCTTTCTAATGCCAGCGGCTTAGGCTTTACATTGACTGTCTATGACTCTATGGTTCTATTAAGAATCCATTCGTACAATTCGAAGTTGCAATACGAACTACAAAAAAATGGTATCACAAAATCCGAACTTAACTACGAAATCCGAAGGAAATAACTTGTCGTAGAAACTCATGCGAATTTCCATTTCTTTCGTATTCAGTGATAGCAATTTTCATGAAATTGTAGCAGATTTTTGACTTTGATTCTACTACGAAGGAATGATAGATTTTTCGGAGGTCGTAGCCCATTTTTGATTACAAAGGAACTAGTGGCGATTAAGTCATTCTATTCACCTATGATGGTTCACATGTCTTTCCCACCAACGACTTAAAATGCACGTATTTCGCATAATTATTTTAAAAGGCCGGCGATATCATTCAACGGATATTTAGTGAGTAGTTATATGTACGTATGTTCTCTTGGTATTAGCTACAGACACTCGATGTTGTTTTCCACATTTCGACACGGGATCCCGATCTATACATCCTTTAGTTTGTTGTGTGTATTTTTCCTTTTTTTGAATGCAGAAGGAAAGGAAAAAACAGTTTTAATTACCAATTCCATTCCGAAACCATTTGAAGTACATAATAATAGAATATTCACGGATTTGATTAAATCAATTGAAAAGAGCCTCAAAAGGAGAGGTGATAGTTATTGTCAAATTATCTGATTCTCTGTTTCAGCATTGTTTTACATTCACCGCAATCTGGTGGGGTTTTTTACGTTCTCCCTATTTTTTCGCCTTTTATGAAATATGTAAATAATTTACCTGACATTTTTTGTATTGTCGTGCTTTTTCTCTTTCGCTTCAGGTCCATGGAAATTTCCCAAATTCCCTTTCTATCCAGAGATCTTGTGGTTCTTATTTGCAATTCAAATGTGCGTCATGAGTTATCCGACAGTGAATATCCAACGAGGCGAAAACAATGCACAGAGGCACTCCGCTTAATGGATCTCAAGAGTTATAGAGATGCAACAGAAGCCAACTTGTCAGGTAATTAATACGTGGTAGTTATGATTCTCAAGGTCGCTTCATCGGTTCAGTTTACATTTTTTTAAGGTAAGTTGGTTGCTCTGTCAATTACCAGTGAGAGCATTAAAGCTTCAGCATTATTTTGTCAGGTAGCTTGGTGACACATTTAAAATTAGTTCAAATGTTAGGAGGGCAATCCATGGCTTCAAGAGGTCCTGTGCAAATCGTATAAAACCAGACTTGAATCATTTATAGGCTCCCAATACATATTGCAACCACGTCTTTCGTCACGATATTTGGGTGTTACTTGAGTAGAAGACCTGCTCTTCGATTTGCAAACAGTGTGCTATGCATGCTTTAATATAAGAAAATTACATAAGAGAAAGTATAGAATGCATCAAAATTTTCCATTGCTGTGCAAAGTTGGTTAATAAAATATCGGACGCAATGTCAGTTAATTTTCGGCCATATCGGAGTTATCGAATTGTAGTACCATGAATGCAAATCATGAAAATGGTAATGTGAAATGGTAACAGTTAGCTTGGATAGCTAATTAGAAATAAAGGGTGCATTTTTAAAAGCTTTAGGGAAGTTTAAAAAAAAAAAACACATAAAAAGGTCCAAGAAAATGCATCTTGAAATTTTACATAAAACTAAAAAATGCATGTGATTTTTTTATTGTAAATATGATGTTGCTTATTTTTCGCTATTAAATGAAATAATGTTTCGAAATTCTTTCGAATAAGGGCAATTCAGATGATATTAGGAGATACGTTCCATTATTCTTTTTTTGTTTATTTTTTACTACAACTAAGTACAGCACTTAACCAGCAGTTTGTCTTGCCTTATTTGGACACTATTGACAGGAAATTCTCCAAAAAGAATTCCTGTTAACACCTCAATGATGCGCGCGTATAGACTATCGCACGAGATCAAGGGATCTGTCTGTCTAGTCCTTTGAAGTCGGTGCAAGACATTAGTTTCGTCAGGATGGGATAAACTGCAGATTCGTGCCATCAACGTTTTTTTGCCATAGTCAAGTTTCCGTTTCGCACCACGTTGGTAATAGGAATCTTCAGAACACTTGTATGTATGAGCTGTTTGCTGCACAGGCACATTAAAAGTATATTTCAACTTGTTTCCTTGGTAAAAATCTTTTATATTAACCCTAAATTGATTATCACAGCTTATCAGACAATAGAACATCAACTTATTTTAACAATGGCCTTTCTATATTTTCGATCCTCAAATTTCGGATGTGTTACAAGGACCCACTATGACTGAATCGGAAACGTATTTCGTAGGTGGCTGTTGTGGCCCGTGTCGTTGTGGGTATATGCGTCTACCTCAACCTCGACGACGTAGGTTCGATTCCTGCTCTGAGCGGCAAAAATAATTTTCACGGCCCCACCTCTTTCGAGTCACTGACAATGCTCAAAGAGTATTTCCTGTCTAGAGAAAGCTTCTCAAACAAAGCCGTTCGGATTCGGCATAAAACTGCAGGTCCCTTCCACTCGGGAGAGAACAATAGCACGCACAACACGAGTGGTTGCTGAGAAGCTAGGCCCTGGCCCCCTACGGGCTGCAGCGCCACAAATATTATATTATTATATTATGTTGTGCAAATCGTTTTTCCGTGTCTTTATCCCGGCACAGAAAATGCATCACCTCCAGTATTAACACTATTTAAGTTAAGTTCTTGTAAAAACAACAACATTCTGGCAGGATCATATAGTTTTGGGAAAACACTCATGGCAACATATATTGCCAAAGCGCAACGCACTATGATTGTGGCGTAGATAAGGATTTGCATGATCATGTGCACAAATAGACTAAGTCCTTGGTTTTTTCGAAGTTATAGTTGCCCAATGTGATTCAATGCCTAAGACTCGATGTTTTATGTTTCTTGATAACTAGATGTATTTTGTTTTCCATCTAGACCCACTCTAGCCGCTTTCTAACAAATGTCAACAGTCTTACGGATTTTTGAATGTTGCCGAGTGAGTTTAGCTTGATGCTCTCCAAATATATGAATCACGTAACAAAGCGTCGTCTCGTCTACAAATTTGACTTTGAAGGTCTCTGTGCGTGCGCTGGTAACCTCCATCGTCATCAGGAACAAACTAAAATAGGTTCTCCTTTTTGTCTTTTGACATGTGCATACACATTTTTCTACTGCATATGGCGGTATACATGAAGTCTGTCTACATGTTATCATATGCATTGTTGAAATCGATGAGCAAACTGACTATTTGTACGCCTTGGGTAGTTTCCAGTGTATTCCATACTTTAATTATGGTCATTCCTGACTTGAAGACATGGTGACATAAGCAACTTCAGGCGAGCACACGAGACCACAGAGCAGGATACACTCCCTGATGGATGGCGCAGTCACAGGGGTCTCATGGATCGGATTCACGATACTGGACGTCCCGATCCAGAGAAGTCGTCATGTGACATCAATTTTGACTTCGATTTGTAAAATCAAATACAATTTTATCTGTTGACAAATAAACCACAATCATATTCACATAAAACACATCGTATGCAGAGGTGATTGCAAGAACTTTAATTTAATTTAATGTCATCCGGTTTTCAAGGCTGTTAACGTGTCATTTGGTGACATGGAGTGGTGGCATATGTAAGGTAGGGTAACTTAAGAGATGAGTAGTTGGCAGGTGGGAGACGTAAGTCGAGCGTTTGTGAAGATTGCATACAAAATTACGCCACGCAAATATTTATGAAATTCGTTACATCGGGCACACATATGAGTAAGCGGATGATTTTCTAAAGAAATATCTGTTAAAGGCAACAAAAGTTGAATAATATCCGTCGGGGTGGTCTCCACTTGTGGCGCACTTTTGTTGTCTTACCTAAAGTTTATGGGTTGCCAATTTTTGAGAGGATGCACAGCCCGCAACAGTCCTTGACCTCCACTCTCTTCGAATATGTTTTCCTCCGACCATATCCAACAGATGCGCCCAAAAGATAATTTCCAGCTTTAGGAGTGTTTAAATTAACGCAAAGATGAACAAACTCGAATCAAATATGTTAAGAAGAATTTTGCTTGCTAATAATGCTGATATTTGGTATATTATAACAAGATATTGAAATGTGTGGTGACGTGAAATGGAATTATCCATAGTCAGTGAGGAAGAAGCCGTGACAGTTCTGAATATGTGTTGTAAAGAAAACAAGAAAACACACATCTACTCTTAGTCCTTTAAACGCAAAACACCAAATTGAATCTGCTCACACACTCATGTACACGTGTTTGGTAGTAGTTTACGGCTCTGCTCCTTGGTTTTTCCAATTTAACATCAAATCACCAGCTATCAGGTTGAATGTTTCCACAGAGATTCTGTTAATTAACACCTATCTCGCAGGTATGAATTACAAGTCATCAGGGTGTCATGCGGTTACACCCTTGATAACCTCTTGTGTATATAATTATCGTGTTCAGGACACAAATGTGATTGACGGTGACGAGAAAAAAGAGCAAAAAGCCGGAGGAAATTGAGTTACAATTTCCATCTGTTGACGGGCCACATAATAAATAATTAGTATCCAAGATACACTATGAGTACATAAATACGTACACAGATATGCCTGATTGGTGAATACATTCTCCGCCTGCGCCTGAGCTAGCCACCAACAACAAACGGATGAAATGTCATTTACAAGGTCTCGACGAGATGCTCTTAATAAACCTGTCAATGTGATACCTCACTTATTTAAAAGGATGATGCCCTTTTGTGGACTTTCGTAGTTGTAGCAAGGCGACGAAGGAAAAGTAAAATAACGACGCCCAGCGAACATATTACGAAGGACGATGAATAAATTTTTGCCTCCCCTAGCCATGTTGTTGTAAACATCCATGTCGTGGAAGATGTCTCATTTGGTCTTCCCATCTTCAAAAGGGGATTATATAGACTCTTCTTCTTCATTCATTATCGTCACGTTCTAGAATTAGTTTTGTAAGAGACTGTCACTGTCTGCTTTGGCTGGTTTGGCTGGTTTGGTGGTGGTGATGAAGTTGAATGCCGCTGCAGGCTACGTCGTGATGTATTTATTTCGCATGGAAGGATTTCGTCTCAGCGGCCAACGACAACAACGACGCCGATGCCGACGATGGCGACGACGACATTCTGAAATGCTAACGAAGAATAATAAGGAAATATTAGGGAAAGTGTCATTTAGGGATTTGGAAAAGTCTGTAATGAATCTGTAGGCTCTCTGTTCGGGGTGGCCTTTGTGTGTAATATGTGAGGACTTTCCTTTTTCTATGCTCCTTATCTGATGTGGTTCATTTTTTTCCCTCTCTAAGCCCAGAGTGAAATGCTATCTGAATAAACAATGCCCTGGATCTAATAAAGTCACATTGGGAATGCGTATATGAAGAATATTTGAATAATTCAGTGTCCCCTTGAAATGAAAGCTATTTTTGAATTTACATTATGAATGAGAAGAGGGTTACGTACAATTTTATAGTCCAGATGGCTAACAAAGAATTTATTGGTTTCGTTTTTAAATAAAAAAATTTGGTTGAAATTGTTCTTGGTCTCACAATACATCCCATTCCAATTATTTATGCAAAAGCGATGTCTTTCCCACTTGTAGAGCTTATGGACTTTTTTGTCAAGAGCCCGCCGTTATTACATACGTCTGCGATAGCACCTTAAATAGGAAGATTCCTTAACACGAAATGTTGTGAATTTGCAAAGCTGTTGAAAAAGAAAACGAAAATAATGAACGAAAATAAGATGCGCTGGATAGCTTGTCAAAACCACAATTATTTTATTTACTTTGTGACCTCAGTTAGGGTACAATTCAAATTCGTTTCCTTGTTGAATCGTTCTAAGGAGAGTCCTTGTACACGGAATCAAGTATGCAATATTGTCAGAGATTACCACGACTTATTTTGGGAAGGACTCACGTTCAACAACAATGGATGACCATACGACTAGCCTCGATGTCTGGAATTTGCGGTTTTGATGCCTGAAAGGGCCTATTCAGGAGCGCAAACGATAAAAAGCAAGCTCAGAACCTGTATGAGTCGCAGGTCATATTCGCACTTATTGTGTATTAACGACTAATGACTAAATACTATTAACTACCAAAGAAAAAGAAACTGATTTGAATACCTCCAATTTCCACTGCATGTCTCTGACAAATTATTCCATCCCCTGCATGTAAACATACATTATATGTGCGATGATTTGCAGTATGGTTGTATGTCTGTGACATTCTGTCGCCAATGAGGAGGACACTTTTCTTGATGTCTGAAAATTTAATGACACATTTGGATACCAGACTATTTGCAGGAAGACCTGTGTAACGGTGCTGAAAGCAAGTGTTTCATAGAGCATCATTTGAGGCAGAACTAAAGTATTTATCATACCGCCATCCGTTTTGTATTCTAGATTCAGAACATTTGCATATAATTCAGGTTAGAAGAATTTTATCAAGCTTAGTCTGTTTTGAAGTGCTTATGCATATTCTTGTCCTCAATGTGCGACAATGGGCTGAAGAAAC
The DNA here is from genome assembly GCA_916610145.1 of Eristalis arbustorum. Lineage (NCBI taxonomy): Eukaryota > Metazoa > Arthropoda > Insecta > Diptera > Syrphidae > Eristalis > Eristalis arbustorum. Next base: position 50,953,466 of record OU744320.1, on the reverse strand, counting down.
GAGCAGGAAATGTTAGGAATCAGCACATTCCTTGAATGTAAAACAATTTTAAAGAATCAGTTACTAAGAAAAATATTAGAATTTTTAAGCATTTGCTTCTTAATATTCACCCAGCTGATGTTTTTTGAAAATAATAAGCATCTAGAGTCCCACACGCTGTGTCCGAAAACTTTGAACATATTGAATATGGTACAAGCAGGTGGTTTGTGGTATGGGCTATTAGGGCATGCTATTAGAACATGACTTTGCCATGTGTTGTGTCAACATAATTGCGTTTGATCAGTTCTCCGCATAGACGAATAGTGGAGATATGTACTAATGTGCTGTTGCTGTTAACGATCATCACCCAATTTGAAAAGTTGAGCTTTGTCAGTCGTGATTGATTTGTTAATTTAGACCCGTTCATCCGTTAAAAGTATTGGTGATTGCAATGACCCAACTACAAACCAATCAATAAAGGGGCATCTATAAGAAACGTTATCCGCTCTGTAACGCACGTTTTAGCTGACACACGGGTGGCAACCTTTTGCCAACTTACGTATGTTATAAATAGACGCATTTATATCCATGTGCGGTCCTTGGCGGTGTGGATATGTGCGTCGACCCCAACCTCGACGTAGTAGGTTCGATTCCAACTCTAAGCGACAAAAAAAAAATGTTCACGACCCCACCTCTTTTGAGTCACTAACAATGCTCAAAGAGTATTTCCTGTCTAGAAAAAGCTTCTCAAACTTAGCCGTGCGGAGTCGGCATAAAACTGTAGGTCCCTTTTCACTCGTGTGAGAACAATAGCACGCACAACACGAGTGGTTGCTGAGAAGCTAGGCCCTGACCCTCTATGGGCTGTAGCGCCACCCATATTATTATTATTATATTATATCCATATTAACTGTTCAGCTCGGCAACTCTTCACCCAATTGTACTATACATTCTGGTGCATCGTCATATTCCACTAGCTGACACAGACGTGTCGGAAATTTATTAATCTCGTATATTAGAATTTGTTTGTTTGTCAAAATGGAAGGCTTGAATTCTGCACAACTATGCCTATCAACTCATGTTGGCCCATGGCGTTGTGGGTATGTGCGTCTACTCCAACCTCCTTTTTTCGTGCGGTTTGCTAAGAGATGGCGTAACTTGTATTATTCTATTGGAACATGCGTTGGAAAGCTACTGTCGTTGTACGTCATTTCAGTATATGTTTGTCATTCTTTTTCACTCAATTATGTCGAACTTTGTGATTGAAAAAGGTTTTTTTACGGGGAGCTCTTATTCATTACTTTAATTTTAAGAAAACTGCTCCAAAATTATTTTTGCATCGGCTTTTGAAAAATGGATCCATTGTTACAACCCCAAGTGCAAAAAAATCAAATGTAAAACCCGGCCAGCCAAATCAGCGGCAATGCCGAATATCCATGGCTGGATGGTAATGCTCTCTATTTGGTGGGATCAGAAGAGTGTGCTGTATTATGAGCTGCTTAAACCGGGGGAAACCATCAATGGGAAGTTTTACCCCTCCCGCCTTATAGCTCAGTCCTTGCTGCTTCTGACTAGAATTTGTTTCGGTTGATGTAGAACGCCCTCACTGAAATATATTCCCATCAAAAGCAGAATATCAAAAATTGGCTTTCATTCTTTAATAAATTAATTAAATGTTTTTCTTTAATAAACGTTCAAAATTTGAAAAGAATTAAGTTATATACCCGATAGCTTTCCAATTTTATGAACAAATTTGTAGTTGCGGGGTCGATTAAAAAAAATGAATAACTATTTTGATGTTAAACGAAAGCTTAGGTGTCAATGTTAATAACTAACTAAAAAAACGTCTTTATACGCTGAATTCGGTGGCTTAATGTATCTGCTCATTATTTCATGTGAGTTAAGCTAACACTCGTTTATTAATAAGAATTTCTAGTTAACACACACGGTTTAGTACATTTGTATTTGTTGATACGAGTGATAGTCAATACTCTTGAAGATTCGTTCGTATCGGTCACTTCGTTCGGAACGATGATATAACAATTCAATACATTTGTTTCGTTCGTTCAAACCGTTCCGTGTGTTCATATGAACGTTTAGTTCGTATTGCATTCTTTTATTGTTTCATATCCTTTCATTGAGGAATCCCCAAGAGAAGGTGAACCCAGTTGGTGGTGTATTTCAGAGAGTGTATGCGGTTAACGAGGTTTGTAGGCCGAATTACGAACTGGAGAACGAAGCCATGCTGAACAACAATAACCTTCGTAATGAGATAAGTCAATGGCGATCTGAAAATCAAGGTTTCACCAGATTCAGAAACGTTAATATGGAAAATAGTGCTATCGACAACGATGTAAACCACATCTTGATTTCTTCAAGAAGATCTGCAGGGTATCCTTAACTCGCTGATGAAGAAACAAGTCGGAATCGATGGTATACCGAATGTTGTGCTAAGCTATCTTCCCATCGAAGCCGTAAAAATGTTCGCGACCTAGTTCAACAACGCGCTGAGTAATGCACATTACCCGGCGCACTGGAAAACAGCTGTAGTGCAGCCAATCCCCAAATGGGACAAAGATAAGTCCAGTCCTTCAAATCTCCGGTCGATCAGCTTTTTTTTTGAAAAGATTGTCATTCGAGTTCTGTGGTAATGGGTTAAGGAAAATACCATCATACCGGACAAACATTTCGGATTCAGAGCGAGGCATGATAGGCGTCAAAGTTGGTTTCCGACATTCAGTGGAACAAAAATAAAAATCAGTACACTGGTGCCTGTCTGATTGATTTGGAGAAGTTTGGTTGGAAGGCCTCTTCCTCAAGTTAGTCAGACGTGGTTTAAGTAAATCATTGCTGTACATGATCTATGACATGATAACGGGTAGAAAGTTTGTTGCGAAAAGTAGTTGGTTCGCCAATCTTGTTTTCCATATTCACTGCGGATCTTTTATTTTCCATGGCGCAATTAATTGCGTACGCCAACGATCTAGTAGCATACAGAGCTGCTCCTAAAGTCGGGGTAGTAAATATATTGATGAAGCGTGACTTCGATAAGGTTCAGCTATTTTGCGACAACTGGATGTTAGTTATCAATTTCCAGAAGTGTGAAACTATCCTTTTCAGGACCCGTTGTACGTTGTACGTTGTACTTGCCCAAGTTTGGTATTGTGGACCCACAAAGATGACAGTTAGCTGTGAAATGTGTGGTAAGATATCTCGGCATTTGGCTGGATCAATACCTTTATTTTGACAAACATATCAAATATATTGCTCTGAAAAGAAGCCAGAAATGCTTTTGCTGCGGCAAGAAGGCAGACAACTTGATTCCAGGGTGAAGATAATTTGCTACATGGCCCTCATACGACCAATTATGGTATAAGGTCGTCCAATGTGGTTCAATGTCAGTCCTTCCCAGATGGAATGATGAGGTTGATTGAGAGACAATGTCTTCGAACATGTCCCCTTCTGTATCGTACAACTGAATCTGAGTACAAGAAGTACTATCCCAACGAGGTCCTGTACAACGAGGAAAATTTAACAGTATAGATCATTTTATTATCAAGCTGATCAGAAGTCATACTGCGAGAGCGGAATGAGGAAGAATGGTTCGATGCCAAATTAAATTTATGAGACAATATTAAAAAAGGCGATATTACTCATTATAAATTTATGTTATTATCGTCATATTTATATGAAAGTGCAAAATATATTATTAAATAGAATTACCATTTTTGTTTTATTTCATTTAATCCATCTTCAAAGAAGTTTCGAAGCTTAGATTTCTCTCCTGATGCTGTGAGTTGCTGAACTTAAATGTAGCGTTGTCCGTTCTTATATTGTGGCATATAATGTTGTTACGGTCGTCAACTATTATACCCAATAAGAATATTCTTCTAATGCCTTGAAGTAAGGACGGTGTCATCAGGATCAGTCTTGTTGAGAGGTCGGATGATATCCATTGGGTATGTTCTGCAGGTTGTTGCTAAAGTTGAAGGTGAGTGTCTGTTGACTGAATGTTCTAATATATTTGTAGGAGTTTCGTCGACGGTTGAGGGAGGAGCAACTTCGTTCGGAAAGTCGGTGCTTCTCCATTAGGTCTGGTGGAATGTGGAACCAAACCAGACAAATTCACAAAAACAAAATCTTTTTTTTAACTCTATTGAAAGTAGACAGTAGACAGTAGTTAAGTTGTTACCTGGATTTTTGGATGCGTTTGGCGATACTTTTTCCAAAGGAGAAGCTTCTGGTGAAAGTAACTCGTAGATATTTTATCTCCTTGTCTGGCAGCACTTTCTCGTTTAGTCGTTCAGTTTACCAGTACTTAGGTTTTATTTTCCCATGTGAGCTTCGGCAGATACATGTTGACGAGTCTCTCGCAATGTAGAATGTATGGGATGTGGGAGTAGATAAGCGTGCTAATAATACAATGAAATATAATGGGTCTGTGTCAGTTGTTCAGAGAACGATCAATTGGTTGCAACTTTTTGGGATTGCTTTTAGTAATATTAAACGAGTACAGCCCTATCTTTGAATGAACGATGATTGAAATGGCCGAACCTTTTCGGTACCAATACTTGAATGTTTCGTTCGTTTTATTTGAACGATTGACACAACTCTAGTGAAAAGTTCTTGCAATTCCGTGTACCACAAGGCTTTCCACTCTTTGCCTTACCTAATTTGATGAGTATCTAAAATGATAACACCTAATTATAGTTAGTACAGTAGAACCTGACATACCCTACATGTATCAGCTTCAAAACTCATCATCAGCATATGGAATGGCTTTGATGACGTAGCTTTTTTCTTATCTTAATATAAATACGCTAATACAAAAGAAATAGTGCACTTTTGTTCCTTGATTATTTCACATCAGCAATTTCACTTCGTTTAACCATACAGAAATCCATTTGAAATAATTCTTCGAAAAAGTTTGCTTACTCAGCCACATCATTCGCTAACTGTCAATTGAGCTCAGACGTAGTAGCTTTTGCAATATCAAATTCGTGCATTACGTGAATTGAAAATTCCTGTCCACAAATGACAGAAACAAATCTCTCCTTGGTTCTTGCATTCACCGGGAATGACCCATAAAAATGTCTGACAAGACTGATTCGTTCTACCACTGGGAGTTAATGCCCCTACGGCTACCGGGAGTACCTAATTTCCAGCATTCAACCACAACACAGTCACGGGTTGCAAGGCCAATCAGAATAAAATGAAAAAAGAAAGAGTTTCAACACTATCCCCAGTTTGGAATTGGAAAGAAAGTAGTGCAGCGGAGAACTCACAATGCTGGTAACCAATTCAACCAGAACTGCAAACAAAGTTCGTAGTTTGCGGTCGCTGTGAACACTTGGTATGCATTGGCGTTCGAACTCTAACCAATTCTCAGTCATGCATGCTGATAGAGGATTCGAAAGAAAAAGTGAACATTCACACCGGATTTGGTGGAAGGGTATTACGAGTACATATATTTGCACATTTTTTCGTTTGCATCATTCTGAGAACATACTAGCCACCAGAAGGCGGGCGGATAAATCTCAATGGACGAATGCCCCCCCACTGGATAGGTCTCAATGATGAAAATACTTGTGTAAACCCTCGCGATTGATTGGAGATAATCGTCTCATATTTACTTACCTAAAATGTAAGCCACGTATCTCTCTGAATTTAGTTTCCCTTTTAGGAAAAAATCCCTAGCGGAAGAAAATGAAGTGGAAATTTGCTGAAGTGTAAAATCATCTAATTGAGTGGAGTCTATTTGACTCCTTTGTACATTACACACACGTTTAACCATGCATTCATACATACGTAACCATATGATTTGTGTAATCCCAATCCGTGTGCCAGAGGCGAAAAGGAGACGAGAATTGCTTTTTGTTCATTTAATCAATATTTCTGCGTTGCAAAAAGGAACCCCAAGAGCATTCCACAATGGATGTTAGAATTTTAAAATTCGGAGCAAGTGGAACTATATCAACCCAAGAAGAAGCAGGAAATCATATTTTTGCGGGTGAACTTAACGCAGTGAAGGAGCAAGTGAGGCATTTTTACGATGCCACGGCTTTCGTAACACGATTAAGATTCTCGGATATTTGCCAGATATTTGTAGGCTAATGAACGTGAACAAAAAGATTTCACACAACCTTGCGGAGAATGGTAATTACATCTGCCTTGGTATTGACTGGTTTATGTCAGCAAGATTGGGAACTCGCCAAATACGCGATATAATTTTAAGATCTCCATTATGGTTTGTGACGCCAGCTTATGCTTATGCAAATAGATTAAGGCTATCAGCTGAATTTAATAAATGAACAAACCTAACGAGTCTACTTTGGAAACCAAGCCAACATACCAATGTTTTCGTGTGGTAAATGTCTAAATTTCGTTGCAGGGTCCTGGGGATATCTGAAAGGCGGCTTGTCATGAATTTGCAACGATTCCGTTGCCTTAATGACTCCCTGACTGTCTGTGAATATGTTAATATAAGAAGTGCACGTGAAGTTTTTTCTAGCGACGAATTTAAATTTGCATTGATCATTACATTTACTAGTCTCTGTCTCTAAGTCGTCTGTGTAAACATTTGTGGCCCTCTTCAAAGGCAAGGGGCAGTGCTAGTTACAAATAATTCTTCTATAATTGCTTCTATACCAATGACATCGAAAAAAATAGCATAAAATGACTTGAGACTTGTTGTCAGCTATTTGCAATTATTTTCGAAAACTTGCTAAGTGATTGCAAATCAAACTATGTACTTATCATGTGATATTTTTAATTCAGATTTAGCATTTTTTTCAGCGAAAGCATTTCTTTCTGTTGACTTCTATTGTAATGTGTGAAGTGGATAGAGCTTTTGAGCAAAATATGGTGGAAAGCAATTGCGGATATAGCCAATTCCAATAACTGTGCAGAATTTAATTGTAGTGTATTTGTAATTATACCGCAGTGGATACAAATGGATGTTAACTCATATTCGCATCGAAGGCGAGTATATGTTTCAGCTTTTTTGACGAACTCGTATGAATCGCTCAATATATACCACTAGATTGTCTGAGACGAACAAATTTATGGATTTAGATCTCTCGACAAGGTGATGACTAATAAGAATACGAACGTTCGTCAGATTAGTTGTATTTTTTGCGACAAGGCCTGTACAATCGTAAGGCTTGATCCCCGGCACGACAAAAATTATTTTCACGGTTTACTTTTTCAACTCCCTGACAATGGTCACAGAGTAAAATGGTTTCTCTGCTGTGGACGTTGCGAGTCGTATTTTCCTTCCCACGTGATGTAACAGTAGCGCAATACTAGTGGTTTTTGTATAAGATAGGCCTCTACCGTCTGTTGCGCCATTTACATTACTTTTATAGATCTTTTCTACGGGAAGTAATCATATCCTTCGTGACTTTTGAAATTCAATACACGATCCTCAAAGCAAAATTCACAATTATTTTGCATTTAGGGCCAATTAATAAGAGCTGGCCACGAATTGCGAACTTCGCAAACTCTGACAGTTCATTCATATGGAGTTTTCTCATTCGCGGAGAACTACAGATGCAAACTGACACTTCACTGCTAATTTTTAGATCGTGATGGTTGTGGAATGCGTTTGATTTCTTGTATATTACGAGTTACGAGCTAAGTTTGACAGTTTGCAAAGAGAACGATAGATTCCCAGAGAAAAGCTTTTAAATTGTTCTCTCTTCTTTTTGAGATTTTTGTCGATGGAAAAACTCGATACTTCAGTTCCAGTCTTTTTGCATTCCCTATAGAATAGTCTTTTGTTCATATTACCTGAAAAAGGGTCGTTGCTTAAAGTTCACTTACGCAATACGCCGCTCATCTGAACAGGCCTTTAGGATGAAAGTATCTGGCCGAAGCTAAACCTAATAATGAGTGCTTACTATAAACTTGTTCCATTTCCAGTTCTAAAACACAAGCACCTGAACAGAAAAGAGTGAGCGGCCAAAAGTATACACTCTGAGTGATTGTCCCCTTAAATTTTGTTCACATTTCTAATTATAATAATTAAAAAAAATATGTACATCTTCTACTGCACGAGCTCTTTGAAGATTCATACACTTTTGCTTTAATGCCATTTCATTTTTTTTGCATACTGATATTGATTTTAATTTTACTTCCTTTCATTCGTAGCTCTAGCCGGAGTTGAGGATGTACAATTCAAAAGAGCCAGGCACGTCATTACGGAAATTAAGCGCACACAAGAGGCTTGCAATGCCTTGCGGGAGCAACAATTCGAAAAGGTGAGTAGATACTGCAGCTATGTATGCCAAATAATAATTCCAATGCAAAGTGTAGTTTTTCGAGTTTCCCATTATATTTCTGCATTCCTTGTAATACTGTTGTCTTCGTTTCCTTTGCAATTATGAGATGATAATGCGTATTTTACCAGTGTTCATCCATGAACAGAATCTCAATTTCTTATGCTTACATACAGTAAGCGTGTGTCTTTATAGGGTTTGCGTCATACAATTGTTCTAAGCATCGAGTGTAATCGTTTTCAAAAATATTTACAAACATATCGTTAGTTACCCGAAAGTCTGCACTAGATTCAATATCCAGCTTCAAAATCAAAGATTATTTCCAAACCACATTGTACAGAGAATTTAGCCGGTAGTCCAAAAGTTTTCTATGTTTATATATATACATTATGAGTGTAGTAGACGAAAATTCACTTATTTCTGGCATCTCATGAAGTAATGGTCGTAGCAGCCTCGACAAGTGCTATTTTATTTGTTTTTTTTATTTGTTGTGCGGTAGATATAAAAATAATAACGTTACCCAAATTCTAGCAAATTTACGTTATTTATTTAAAATATGATATTTCTAAGCTAAAACGAGGAGGGTTAAGTATTAAATTGTCAGATCAATCCATACCAATACATAAGCCATATCCTTTTTTTTAAATAGAGTTGGTTATATAGCTGTTCGTATTTCATGCAGTAGATAATTGCAGATTATTGAAAAGTCTTGGAGCTGTCACAGTAAGAGACCTCTGAAAATGCATTGCTATAACTGGCGGGATGCTGTGTATCATTAACTCTCAATCTGTTAATATTTGAGATTCTAAGCATCGAGATGTTTCCACTAGTCTAACATTACAAAAAAAAGAGACCAACCAGATGGATATCTCTGTATTCACCCCACAAATTATTCTCATTGGAAGTGGAACTGCTTTCAAGCAATGTCCTGTATTTTCCACGCAACGGCTACCATATTTTTTATTTTTTAATTCTTCAACATGTTTTTTCCAATTCAAATTTTGTTCAATTAATACTTCCAGATTAGTGGTGGCCCGTGGCGTTGTGGGTATGTGCGTCGACCCCAACCTCGACGTCGTAGGTTCTATTCCTGCTCTGAACGACAAAAATAATTTTCAGGCCCCACCTCTTTCGAGTCACTAACAATGCTCAAAGAGTATTTCCTGCCTAGAAAAAGTTTCTCAAGCTTGGCCGTTCGAAGTCGGCTTAATACTGTAGGTTCATTCCACTCGTGAGAGAACAATAGCACACACAACACGAATGGTTGCTGAGAAGTTAGGTCTTGGCCCTCTACGGGCTGTAGCGCCACCCATATTGTCTATTATAATACTTCCAGATATTTAAAATTGTCTACGTTTTCAATTTTAATACAACTATAACAACAAGTATAACTATCCAAAAAATTAGGTTTTCCATATGTGTCATTAGATAAATATGGTTTTGTACATGCAGCGGAGTGATATATAGGGACAAAGACATTACGACAAAAATCTTTTAAGTTGAAAGATATAAATTTTGTTTTTTCACTTGGCAAGCCATTGTCGCAGTATCATGTATCATTCAGTATCTTATTTGAGGCGTTAGACAAGCAGTCATTGGCAAATGTCGTGGTATGGCATTTATGATTATGGAAGAATAAGAGGTTAATATAAATTAAAAATAGTAATAGACCCTGGACTGATTCCTGTGTCGCCAGCCTACACTGTATACATTTTTCAGTCCAATTCGTGGAGTGTGACCAACTAAATAGGAATGGGTAAGTGAATCGTCCCTCAGTGGAGCTTTTCCAATAGTATCTCATAGCTTACCATATCAAATGCATCTTCGATTGTTTTGTCTTCTCAAAAACATACTGATTATTGCAGATATATATATTTTTTTGGAGCAAAGAGGCTAGACGGGCTTTCATTAATTTTTCAAACACCTTAGATCATGTAGAATGTAACTATGTTGGTCTATATTGAGAAACTTAATTTCTGTTACATTTCACTTCAGCAGATTTCAATGAAGACGTAAATGAACCGCAATAAATACTCATAAATATCAGGATCCATAGTGTGTATGAAAGAGAAGCAAATTCGCCGAATATCTTAACTAAGAAGCAAAATCGGCGACGATGCCGATTTTCCGAGATAAGGGTAATTTTGAAAGCAGGCCAAATGCTTCGAGACTTTTACTTTTGTTCGTAAGGGCAAGGTTGAGAGTACAAGAGGAGCCTCTTTGATTTCATTCACTTAGTTCAGCTTTTAGAATATCAAGTGGTGCTGCGTGCTGCGATTCAGACGGACCCGAAATTGATTTCCAGCCCAGTTTGAAAGTTCGCAAAGAGGACGATTGATTTGAAAAGAAAAGCTTTTAGATCATTAATTAGTATACATGATCTAGCTTTTGTGATTTTTGTAAATGAAAAAACTCGATACTTCAGTTCCAATCTTTTTGCGCACCAAAAAGGGTTGTTTCTTAAAGGTCATGTTCGCAATTCGCCGCTCATATGAACAGGCTTAGAATATAGATCAGTGGTGAGGGGTGTGATGGGTCCTCACGAAATTGATTACCATGCACTTACTCTATGAGGAATGTAGTGCAGAAGTTTAACGTGCTGATATACCAACTGATCTCATTATGTCCCAATTACATTTTGAAAAGCCAGCCATATTGAATTATAACTTTTTTCTAAATTATATTCAAATCTCTTACCACCACAGGGAGTATTAGCGGTGAAGCCTTAGTTCGTTCACTTGTAAACTTTTGCCACTCCTTTTAGTCGACTGTGGTCTATCATATCAACCAATACACGGACTATTTTTCCGTTTCGCAATATTTATAGAAAGTGCAGTGAGGCACCTCAATTAAGGTGCCAGCAACCTATACTACATAACACACATCAGTTTCTACCTCTCTTTGAGGACTTCTATTGGATAACCTTATGGTTCTGTATGACTTGTGCTGATGTGACAACAAAAGAGCTCAATCACGCTTATGTGAATATGATTCCCCCCGAACTTTTTCTCTAATTGGGAAACCCGGCATTATGAGCAGTGTTCGAGAGGAAAGGAAAGGCACCTTCCGATATAAAATGTCCGTAATTTCCAAGGAAAGTCCCCCATCCGAAATGTTCGCCCAATCGTTTTGCCAAGGAAAAGAAAAGAAAAAATAACCTTAGTAAATACGAGTATATTACATTTAAAGGTGGGGCTCCAGCCCATAGAAGGCCAGAGCATAGCTTCTCGGCAACCATTCGTATTGTGCGTGCTACTGGCCTACAGCAACAAATAAAATATAGAATAAAGCATAAGTTAGCTGGATGAAAAAGTATCCAAGTGCCTATACTACTAAATACTGCTAAAGTGTAAAAGGAGTAAAATGATATATAGAACTGAATAGTGCTGTCTCGCCTGACGGCATTTGAATGATCAAATGGAGAACTTTCAGCGTGAAAAATAATGCCAATTAGAAACATGTTTCGAATACAATTTTAAATTTTTCTCGCCGAGTAAAAGAATTTCGATGATAGGATACATTTTTGCCCGGGAAGGAAAAGTTCGGGAGAACAAACAATTCCAATGGAATATAATAATAAGCATGAATAAACCACCTTTTGTCCATTAAAATTGACTTGCATTTATCAAGATTTTCCTTGTTTCCATTGACTGTTCTTCGTGTGAAAAAGAATGGTTAGCACAGGCAATTCAAGGCGTTGCTTTCTTTTTAGTAGCTTTCAAAGCAAACTATACCACATAACTCAAAGCTTGACAATGGGCTACTTAACTAGCTACTTAACTTTACTATTGCGGGGGTAATTGCAAGAATTCACTGACTTGTTAAACAACCCTCATGCTTATTGCGCGGCTCATATACTCTTGTTGACCACTCACTCAAATTGAATTGGAACATAAAGGCGTCCTTCATTGAGACATGTTGCATATGTTCACTGCAAGTCGAAAGTACATGTAAATGAATGGTGTACGGACATCAAGTTGAGCATGTTCCATCATACGAAATTATGAAAATTTAATTTGACTGCGTTTAAGTTGAGACTCTTCTTTTAAACAAAGTACGGATAAAAATTTCACATGTACATAAGTGCTTAATTTTATTTGGTTTAAAATGCTGCGAATTGATGTTGCATTGCCTGCATTCCAGATACACACTTCATGCCGTTAAAAATGCAAGCTTTCATAACTCATATCATATGCAACCTCATACCAGGCTTCCACTAATAACAGACTATTTTTTACGATTCACCATTCCCCGTGGCAGAATAGCACTGTGAATTTCATGAAAAACATTGAATGGTATCGCCGACCGCGGAGCCAGAGCCCATCAAAAATTACTCACATAAGTAAGGGCATCGCTGCTTGAATATTTGACTTCATTCAGTCAGTAACGCAGCTTGAAGAAAAGGTTTTGGATGAACCTTTTCATTCCTTTAACCAGGACTTCCGAGGCAGAAAAGAGCCAAATCCCCATCCGCTTCGGTATGAAAAAAACGGATGTTCTCCCACGAGCTCCTGCTCATGAACGCACACATGAGCACACACAGCCATGTGAACTGGTAAAGAAAAGTATTGATGTGAGAATGGAAAAAAAATCTCTTCCATTGTTCAATAAAATTATTATTTCTGTTTATGGGAATGAAAAATTGAAAAGGGTACGTCCAATTAACGCGCCACACGGGAGTTTGGCTTTCGTGTGCATTTTAGACTTGCAAACTGGCCGGCCTACAGCCACACAGTGCTCTAGTCTGAGGACTTATGACTAAATTAGTGGCCTTTATTTCCCCAGATGAATTAAGTTAATCATTACCATTTCTCCACTGAAAAGATGACGTCTGGTGACTGGGGAATAATGAGGATACAAGAACGTGCAAATATCGTTGGATCCATTAGATTAGGATTAATACCAAACGTACATGAAACATGCCTGCCGCTCCTCCGCATGCTAAACTTTGAATTGCATAAATGTCTACACTAACTGTGAGTAATCACTGGAAATTAGTTAAGCACCCGTGCTCGATGCAGCTGGGGGATTGGGGAGTCCTTTGTTTCGCATTCGTTTCATTACTGCGATTAAAGTATTAATAAAATCCGTAGAGGATTAAAAGGTTAAATACAATGAGAATGGATGAAGAAAGACATGTCACATAATACGAATGTATTGTGTTTCTCCACACTGCCACAACGTATTTTTCCCCTTTCAAGTTTTACGGCTGAGGGAGCCAGTAGAGTCCCCAACCCTCATTCTCAAGGGATAACTACATGCGAAGTTACTCATGTCGCCTTGAGCTGAATCCTTTTTCTTTCTTTGATTTTCTCCTTAACACTTATTTCATTCTCTGGATTTTTTTTTCACGTTTTCTTGTTCTTTTCTCCTTTCTCCTTTCTCAGATGGGAGATCTAATGACACAGTCTCATATATCACTACGTGACGACTTCGAAGTGTCGTGCAAAGAAGTGGATGTCCTCGTGGATTCAGCCATTAATTGTGCCGGCGTACTGGGATCACGTATGACTGGCGGTGGATTTGGTGGCTGTACGGTGACACTAGTTGGTCAAAGTTCGGTTAAGAATGTGATTGCAAAGATGCGAGAAAATTTCAACGAAAAATTCAATAATGCCGGACAGAATCTGGAGTTTTACATCTGCACACCCAGCAATGGAGCTAGGAGAATTTAATTTTAAATCGAATACGTGAAGACAACCAACAGCAGCAGCACTTAAACCTATTGTTGATAGTGGTGGACATGAGGCGATAAAAACTCTCCTGGCCATCGACGTGATCAGGGAATTCTTATATGTTTGTAAGCTCATAGGTATGTGTACATTTATATGTGTGTATACGCCCGAAAATATATTTGTGGGTGCGTTATTTCTTTAATTTTGTTTGGTTTGTATTTGCTCTTTGTATTCTATTTCAATTTTGTTTAATTTCTTTTAATAAAATTTCGTTCTTACAAATGGTTATTTGTTTAATTTCTGGTCTAGTATGTTTTTAAACACATACACTGCACATCTAATGTTCATGCTCAATTGGCATTTGTGATTTCAAGAATATATTCCAGACAAATGTTGTGGTCTATAATATACTCGCTTTTCAGCATTTGTCAAGACTGTGGTTGGTTTTTTAGTGCACAGCTTTTTCTCCGCCCAGTTTTCTGAGGAACAAATCATAAATAATCTATATAGAGATTAAAGGGGGCAAGTCGATATCACCACTGTTTGTTAGTACATTTTTTTTTAATTTTTTTTTGAGTCGTTATAACAAACTATTATTTTTTTTTATTTTTCTTGGCTAAGAAAATTCTCCAAAAACTTGACTGAACACGACATGTAGTATGATAAAAAAAAGTTAGCAATGTGGAGCATTATTTTTGTTTTCGGAAATTTTTGCAATACTAAAGCTTTTTTCAAGCGGGTATAAGTTAGGATGGTTCATTGAAATGTTCGTAACAATATTTATTTACTGTTGTGCTTAGTTTTTTCCATAGTGAGGTTAATGTAGAGTAGTGCCACCAACTGAAAAAAAAATAAATGCCAAAATATGAACTTTTTTATCATGATCATTAAAATCTTCACACCGAAACAAGAGTCATTGAACTGCGCAATTGCAATGGTTTCCCTATATCACAGGTTTTCCTTTTCCTTGGTTAAAAGACGGGCTGCAAAATGTATAAAACATAGACAAATAATGGTATGTGACCAATAGCATTTTAAAAGTTGAACGCATGTCAAATATGATGAAGGTGCATGTATTTACTCAAGGATGGTTCAAGCTCATGTAAATACACGAGCCAATTGTCGATCGCCATACGTAAACGAAGTTCAACGGAGCTGAAGTACACTATTGACAGTGAAACGGGCGATCTCTGTTCAAGGTGCAGCTGAACTTACCTACCTTCACTGTGAAACCGGGCAAAATATTTCTCCAAGCTTTGCATGCATGATCTTCGATGCATGTGGGTCTGCGGAGTGTTTTTAAGCCACCGAGCCAATCCACATTAAAATTAGTATTAATATTACCACACAACGCCACAGTATGGCAGATCGTGTTTCTCAGAATGATGCGAATTTTGCGACATTTTGGTTTATGATTAGTAGGCTCTGTGGATTTTGTGATACCAACAACTGAACCAATCGAGTTTTTGGACTTGGTCCTACCATCTCGTTTTGGATCTGCCCAGAAACTCCTTACACGGTTTTTCCAGTCTTGTTATGTTGGCAAGAAAGCTGAACTATAGGCGGCACAGCAGAAGTTATTCTTGGTGCATTTGAATGAAAAATTCCACGAGGGATACTATAGGTTCACTCTGCGAACAAGGTGAGTAAAAGAAGACAGAAGAAAACAACCGAAAGACGGCTTGGTCTTAATGACTAGAAGCATCGTACCCATCAGTACCAGTCAGTTATAGCTCAGGCTCAGATCTTACTCGAATCATTGACCTAAAGAGTACGTAAGTGAGTATTGCTTGTTTTTATCGCTTCGGTTTTCTCATGTCAGCTGCTGTTTATGGGTCAATGCTGATTTTTGCGTGAAATACATGTCAACTATTTTGATTGAGCAAAGTGTCAGTGATATTCAGTCGACCTCAAATCTTTGAGCAACGGTCCGCTTCCACATCGGTAGATAGGTTATATATTCGCTAATGGAGTAACAAAACATTTTTTTAAATTAGTTTCAATTTATACCCGGACGTGCCTTAATGCTGCCCACTATATAGACCAAGAGCCCACAGCATTTTTTTGTTATCATGGCGTGACCAATAGAGAGTGCTATAAATGTTGGTTACCTCACTGCGCGATTCTAGAATGACTGGGCTTGCAGGTTCATTTCTACGCTAAGTTAGAGTTAAAGCAACCTAAAAACGTGATTATAGGTTGTTACCGCTTATTGCACTTTTATATGAACTGTGAATTTATTAAGTGCGATTTCAAAAATGTGTATCCACGACCCAGTGGATTCACCCAGCCAGACGCCTTCAAGGTATGCGATACGTTTTCGGTTTTATGGTGTAACGGAAAGTTTGATACATCGAACATCCTGATAGCGATTATATGATGGAAAACGATTTTACGCTTTAACCTACCAAATTTGATCAGATATTCATAAGGAATACACTGTAAGAAACCTAAAAAAAAATCATTGATTTAAAACGAAAATATGTGCAGATAAAATACTACTTTTCATGTTCGGTCACTCTTACCTCAAAATTTGAGTCACAATGGCCAAATGTCTATCCGTTCTTGTTTTCTGTAGATACTGTTTTGTTATCTGAGAAATTCTCTGGAAATCACCCGTACCAAGTTTATACCTAATGAAAGATATTCCACAAACTGGGATTGATGTGATATCTTTTATGTCACTTAAGTGAGCTGTGGTGGAGCGGCTAGCTTACACCCGTTTTAAGAGAACTACTAAAGCTAATGTCCAAATGTCTATCCGTCTTTGAACGGGATATGGCAAAAATTTATTTTTCTTATAGGCCTAACTGATAAAGCTAATTCTGAGACCCTCAAAGAAAACCTTCGCTCAAGAGGGAATTATGGAGGACATCATTAAAACCTTGTAAAAAACCTAAGAACCTGGTACTGTTGTTTTTGCCATAAGCTTATTCTCACAATTATCAAATTGAAGTAGAACTTCGAACGGAAAAGATGATGCAAATAGAAGTAGATCTTGTTTCTGATAAACGCTTTTAGGATGGTATGGACTTAATATGGTATAACATAGAAACTACTACTAGATTCCAATCGACAGTAGTTGAGACCAATTGAAAACAAAGCAACTATCTCAATATCGGCGCACATAGTTTTGCCTTCATTATCATCATTATTGCAATAAAATACACCTTCACCCAAGCTTAAGTCTTTATAGATAAACTCCTGTGTTCGTCTGAAACTTGCGCTCGCTTTCTACTTCCATCAGCAATCCAACAAGAAGCAGCAATTATCAGAGTTTCATAAACAGCTTCCATTAAGGAGACAGTAAGTCAATTATGCAATCGGCTTCAGCAGTTCACTTACGAAAATTTCTCTGAGAAGCGTTAAGTGATGTCGATCGATGTGGCCATCATCTGATGGATAGCAATTAGCGTTCACGGCAATATAACTACTTGCATGTATATTCAAACCTAACTTCATAAGTGCTGATATGATCTTTGGATCAGTCGTTAATGTGCACTCAGCAGTCTAATGCTTAGGCATGAATTGGAATGTGGTAAAGAAATGGATGTACCTCAAAGTCATGCTTGACGCTCGTGGTTTTACTTCTGTAATAGATGTATATGCACTTGTATCCAAATTTGCTTGAGCGGGAGACATAAATAATAGCGAATACGTTTTTGTACATGCTAATTTGAGCGAAATTGCGTTTGAGAAGACATTTACTACTTAAATGTTCTGCATAACATAAGTCACTTGACCTCGTTTGTGGCTTTCGGTAAACTTGGGAAAGCAAACCGTTTGACGCTTCATTAAGACGCTGAAGATGATATCATGTGTGTGAACGTTTATACCCGTACATCCATCCGAACACGAGTGCGGCCCTGTAGCCCTTGGTTAATGCAAGAGGAAATCAATAATGTGCTCAAAATTCTCTCTAATTATTCCCAGCGTATTCAAGACCAGCACTGTACATTACTATCGTTTGTAATGCGAGTAGACGAGACCTACTTTTGAATAGTCAAAGTTCTCAAATTGTCAAAGTGGTAAAGTGGCGTCACATGACTTACGGTATGCTAATTATCGTGGTCGATGTTGTTTGAGTATCATGTATAAACATTCTTTGGTGGTGGTTTATTAAAAGACATTCCAGCCGGGGTGGGCGCAGTTATGGGAAGAGTTTGTGTAGATGTCCTTACATGCGGTTGAACCTTACACATTTCATATAAGTGCACACACATTTGGTGGAGCTGTGTATGTCCAAATTAATACAAGCAATTATGAAGGTCATTTCAGTATTTGTAAGGACAATACATAAAACAACCAGACATATTTCAGTGGAACAAATATGAAAGGCTTTATTACATTCGTTGGGGAAGCGGCAAATATGGCCTAACCTTAACATTTTTGAAGACAAAATACATTTAAGCCTAATTCTTTTATTTTTCCGTAAACAGTCATATCTACA
Source organism: Eristalis arbustorum (assembly GCA_916610145.1). NCBI lineage: Eukaryota > Metazoa > Arthropoda > Insecta > Diptera > Syrphidae > Eristalis > Eristalis arbustorum. Next base: position 50,935,083 of record OU744320.1, on the reverse strand, counting down.
CAGTCTTTAGAAACTATAACTAAAAGAAAACAAAAGCAGCAAAAGGTTATAAACAAAAAGTGAAAGAAACTTCATATTTTAGTTTTAAACAAGTGCTGATAATATGGCTTAGGTAAGGTTGTAGAGGCTGGCTGCTAAGAGCAGTCACACTTAGGGCAGAGCAGGCCCATTGTGTAAAAGGATTGGTTTCTCCTAACATTGGAATCAGTTGGTGCTTGTAGTGAAGCGATGGTGGCCTATGCTGGTACTGCTTAGCTCATTGCGGCCGCTGAAGTAGTAGGCTCCTAGGAGTAGACTAGCCAGAGTACTGCAAGAGCAGAGGAGGTGATGAGTGTTTTCTTTTTCCTCTCATTCATGCAGCTTCTGCAAAAATCATTATATGAGGAATCCATCCTGAGGGCATGAGTGCCAATTGCATAGTGCCCGGTTATGACACCAAGGAGGGTCCTTAATGAATACTTGCTGCGTCTAAGTACACTGAGGAACCATTTTGGGTTAAGTGATGGCCAGTTTTCCTTTTTTTTAAGGCAGGTGGTGCCTTCAATCCATTCGCCATTAGTTGTCTTAATTGTGTGAATCCCTAAAGTATGGTGAGCTGTAGCGATGGGCATGGAAGGTGGTACCCCTGCTATTGATAGGGATGAGGTTGTACCGCACCTGGTGTGTTCATCGGATTTGCACTTTTCTGCTATGCCAAAGTGGCCCAGCTCCCAAATGAGGTGAATATTAAAATGCTCAGCCACCTCGGTTAAAGACAGCCTGCAATTAAGGGATGTTTTCGAGTAAAACATGACTTTGTCCAGGGATTTTATAGCAGCCTGACTGCTCGAACAGATCGCCATTCCTTTTTTAGAAGGTTGTTTTTGAGCCATTGCGACGCCTCATCAAAGCTTCAAAGAGATAGTAATATTGAGATCCTGTGACTACCCACCACTTCGTTAGTCTTCGAAAAGTCTGTAAAAAATACGCAGAGGATTATCCGACATCCGCATATTAGACATCCGCAGAGGATCATCCGACGTCTGCATATTAGACATCCAGTCCGATCTTGAGAGAACGCTGATCGAGAATTTCTTCTCAAAGACAGCCTGGACTATTAGGCGGTCAGTGTCGCTAGGAAGGAAATTGAATTCTTTGAGAATGGTCGAATGGCCGATTTTGAGCTCGGACCACAGTCGGAGTGTTTTGAGTCTCACGACTGTGCTGGCTGCTATTTGTTTTCCGAATAGTTAAAGTGATGGAAGGTGGAGGAGAATATTCAGTGCGTCTGACGGAGTACTTCTCAGTGCTCCGCTAATGCACAAGCAGGCCAGACTTTGTACTCGATTGAATGCCTTGCAGTTGATAGCTTTGTTTAGTGCTGTCCTGTTTAGTGTTGTAGTGTCGACCTGACAATCGAGATAAAAATCCAGTGAGCTATGCTTGGTTGTAAGCCCCATTTGAATCAAATGGCTTTTTTGCAGCTGAAAAGGACAAAAGAGGCTTTCCCTTTACCCAACCCTGGATGTTGAGTTTCCAATTTAGCTTGCTATCGAGAGTGAGACCCAGAAATTTCGCACTGGTTAGCTGTAATGTAGTGCCACACAGCAGTGGGTGGATAAACTTTTCAGCAATTTTTAATCTTCTGGTGAAGAGTACAATATGGCTTACTTGGTGTTAAATATAGCCCACCCTGTTTTCAGATAATCTTTGTTGTTAGTTCCCACACTGGGGGAAATTAATATAGAGGTAGATATATGATTAAGTAAGATATTCATACATCTGAATAAAATCTTTTGTTATACTTTAATGTCTGCCCAACGAAAGACTAAAAGTACGGAACAAAAATGGAATTAAAATAGAAGAAGCTATGAAAACCGCCTTGTCCATCCAAATTGAACTTCTTTTCGTCACTAAAAATCACTTGTCTCCATTCTGTGGTCCACGACATGTGTATTCTAGCAAACACAAGAACCGAATTTCCTTGTGCCCGGGGGTAAGTGCAGGTTTTTTCAGTTTTTTGTTGAAAACCAATGTTGGAGCTGCTTGCAATAGCCGTTTGACAAGGCAGAGGCATAACCAGTTTGCATGTGTTCGTAATGCATTTTTCTTTTATTTTGTTGTACGTTTAGGCTTGGGCAATACAGTGGTGAGCCGTACGTTTTTCGCACAACTGGCTGAACCCTGCTGCGCATTAATCGATTGCTGAGGAGGATCTTTGTTTATTTTCCATTTGGAAGAACAGCAAACGCCTGCAAACAGAGTGACCAAGATGATGCGGACAATTTCCTACAAGGGCTATTGTTCGTGTATAAAAACAGATGGACAAATCCATGGAAAGCATATTTCAAGAGTATATTCAAGAATCGAGCATTGTCACCGTGTCACACATGTATTCTCACTGAAAAGAATTCATGGGTCAAAAAAGACCAGTTCCTGTAGAGCTGAATTTGTTTTGTTCGAGGCTTGCAGAAAGACAATTAATCACACAACAAGGTATTGTGTGAATAACAAAGAAGTGAGTGTGTACTATACCGACAAGATAAATGCCTCACTCGAGTTTAGCCATTCATACTTTAATACGCTGATACACCTAGGGAGGTATGTAGATACAGATATTCATGTGCGCACTCAAATTATGAAATTAATTTCTTTTTTATCCGTAAACTGTCCATCAACTTGGCATTCATCCAAGTTATATAAGTATATCATGCAACCATTCACATGCACGAAGGACACTCAGAGAAGAATGGTTGCGGGATGAAACTAAGAATAAGAAGGATAATGGGAGTTTTTCTTTTGCATCCTACTTTACGTAGGAGGGAATTTCCGGTGGTGCATTTGCGATGTAACTGCTGTCAGTCGAACAGTAGTTCTGGTACCGGAACGGAGGAAGTTTGTAGACGTTCGACTTGGTTAGACCAACATCCCCAAGAAGTGTAAACTTTTATCATAGATAAAGTCATCAAATAAAGCCAGAAATTAATTCAATTGCGTTTCTTTCTGGCTTTCAGTTATCGCGATGATTGCCCAGACTGGCTATCTTATTAGCTTTGGTTACTCTTAATGTTCGCAGCTTAACGTTCGGGATATTTTTTTCACAAGTATTTGAGAAACGACTAATTTCTGTCAGTACCCAAGCCACTATTAGTGATGTACAAATTCATACTTGAGATGATTTCCAGCTATCCGGCAAAATGTAAGGAAGATAGTGATTAAAAACGGAAGAAAAATTGCATGGCAGAGATACTAGCAGAGATGAGACACGTTTAACTCATTCAGGTGGCTAATAGCTTCACTGTAAGACGAAAAAAAAACTTTTTCCAAAGTTGTGTTGCCTTCTTCCCGCCAGAAGTTGTAATCTTCAAAAAGAACTTAGAGTATCTCTCCTCGTCTTCTCAAGAGGTTCACTTCTTTATCCCTCTATTTCAAATGCTGAATACATTATGCAAATCTTCTCTACGAGGCATAAATATTTTGTCAGTTTTACACTCGTCCAGAACATAATTGGATTGCTGTCAGCTATGTGTATAGGTATATACTGCGTTGCTAGGATATCCTGGTGTAAAGACCTTTAAAATGACGTTCGTAGTTTATGCGATTTATACATAGCCTCTGTCAATAAATGATTATTCTCACCTCCAGGTGGTCAAACCTGGAACTCCTGCAACCAACCCCCGTTGAGATAGATGGTGATTATTCGAGGGAGAAGCTGGTAGATGCGCTTGTAAGAGGGTTCACATATCTTTGATGATATTATTATAAGCTAATTGCCTTCCGAGGGTGATCAGAGCTACAGTCAACAAGATCTACATCTTGTACAGTAGTATTCCTTTGTTGGAACAGAGTTAATTGCGTATACACGGGTGTCAGTGGTGGCGGTCATAACCTTAGCAATGTCATCGGTTGAAATTGGACCCTCAAACCGGAATACCGACCGATTGTCGAATAAGTTCGAATAAGTTACCACGGATGAGCTGATTTTTCCGACACCACCAAGCTAAACGCCTGGTTTGACAGAGAATTCACATGCATACACATGCAGAGAAGCTTTTATTTAGAGGCCGCATATTGTATGCACATCTCAACTCAGGTAGGCTTGTTTTAAAAGTCAAGTGCGTTATATTGCTGAATTTTGGGAATGTTGACAATGGGCGGAAGTGGTTGAAATTGACTTTTTTTGATTATGCTAAACATTGAAACGAAAATGTACTGAAAGTGATCAAATATCATGGAGCACTGGGGCATTCTAAGTGCAGATGTTTTAAAATGCAAATACAACAATTTATTCATTAACCATAAAGAAAAAAAAATAATTTAGTTGGTGCATGAAAATATAAGGGGAAACAAAATCTGAAACTGAACACTCTGGAAACATTTCTTCTCTTGGTCACATTGTCTTTTTTTCCAATTGGTCATTTGTTTCATTAAATAAAAAAAAAAAGAAACAACTTTAATTTTCATGTCAGTTTTCATTTTCGAGTGACGTAAATAGTGGTTTAATGCGCTTAAATGAACGCGCTGATTGTTGTGACGCATGTAAAAAACTGTATACATTCATTTTCTTTACATGACAATTTGTTGACAAATGACTGGAAAACTCAAAACTGTGAGTTTAAGCAAAACACTAACGAATTTTTCGCGAATGTCCTGGTCCTGGTGAAACCAAAGTAGACAAATTGGATCTGTAAAATATAAGCTGTTCCCTAATATGTGGCTCCTATTTGTAAAACGAACACCCCTATTACGAGTGTCAAATATCAATCAATTGATAATTGATAAATTTGACAATCATAAAGGATTCTTCTTTTTGTGCAACTCTTGACTGCTGTTAATGAGAATCACAAATTTGACACCTTATTGCGAGTATCAAAAAAACAATATAAATATTATTTGTGATGTGTTGTCTTTTTTCAATATAATTTAGTGAAACTAGAACATTTTAAGTAAGACAATAAGATAAAATGAGTTCAATTGGTTTGTGGTTTGACGAAGATGAACAATCTTAATTTTTTTTGGAAACTCTCCTAAAATGAAGGCAGTTAAGGGATGTTTCCAAAGTAGAATGTATGTATGTGATTTCGCATTTGACTTCAGTTCTAATGGGCAAACCTTTTCCAGTTTTTGGGAAAATGTTTGTTTATCGAAGACAACATTTGTTCATTTGTTGTATGAAACAAGGAAGAAGTAAAAGCCGGCAAATCTTGCTACACAATTGCGGTTACATATGTATAAAAGTGCTTCTGGGTCATATAAAATCAGCGTAGAGATAGGCCATTCCATTGGTCTGGCCCAGCCAACTGTACCTCTTGTTTTAAAAGATGTGTTTGAAGTACTAGAAGCACATATTTGTCCAATTTTCCAAGTGAATTCGAATCACAAACCGATTTCTTAAAGTGAAAAATAAATGAATTCAATTCGAACAACTTCATTTAGTTGATATTTATATCATATTTCTGTATTTAATACATTCAAACTAAAAATACTTCACAACCTCTGTATCAACCTCAAAAACGTATGCTTATTAATAAAATTGATTTCAATTGACTCTTGCAATACCACTTTGGTTCATTCACAATGCACAAATTAACACGAATCAAACGTTCATTGATAATTGACAATCGTAATATTAACTAGTCAATTTTGTTGATAAGTATCATTTATCAATTATTGTTTGACACTCGCTATAGGGGTGTTAAATAACATTTAAGAGTGTTTGTTGTAAAAAAATGCGAGAAGAAATTGAGCAGGCAATATAAAGTCCACCAGAAGCAGATGAGTTTCAAGCTTCCAACAGTTTCATGCAACATTTACAAGAAAACAAAAGCTTCTGCTGTGCATTCGAAAAGATCCAGCGAATTAAAAAAACCAAGTCGCACTGTTTCCAACAAGAGAAGTCAAATTTGGAAAAACAGGAACTTTTTGGCAGAGCTAATGTTGGTGTAGTTTTTGATTTTTCATAATCTCCCTTTGAACCTTTCAAAAGACTGCTGTACCGATTAGAAAGTGGCAAAGTAAATTAAATGCGGCCGTACAAAAGCAACTCATTTTAAAGAGACCTTAAGGGCAAAGAAGAAAATTGTTTCTGAATACCAAAAACTTTCTGAAACGCATGGTTTTTGCATATTTTTAATAGAATGGGCCTATTCGGAAACGTAAACTTTGCAAGGCAATAACAACAATTACAAACAGATTATTTGCTTTTTTTCTGAAAAATAACAATGACCATTTGGAAAATAACTCTTAACACATTATTGGGTGGTTGCAATAATAAAATTAAAAGAAGGAAAAAATGGGTTAATTGATCCGTTCACTTTCAATTTCCATCTGCTCTTTATGGTGGCTATGTTCCTCACTAGCTCTTTTTCTTTTTAATTCCAGAATTTCGTTGTTCCTCGTTGGTCTTCTTAAGCGCTCAGCATTTCCGAATGAATATATGAAGAATGAATGAAAAGAAATGAAAAAAAATTAATCCTCGCCAGGATCTATGTGCGGTTTTTTTCCCGTAAGCTTCATGGAAAAGATCGAAATACTCCCACCTTGTTTCATCCCGTCCCATTTTTTTAATTCCTGCCTCAAATTCGCTTGTACGTCAATAGCAGATTCCATTTACGAAAAATGTCATGTTGTCACTACTCAATAGTGGAACTTCGGATTGATTTGAAGAGCTTCTTAGCGTTCTTTTCAAGAACATAGTGAATTATATAGTGAAGTCAATTATATAGTGAATTTTTCTCTTTTTTTCCTGAAATAAAATCTGTTTCGAATTTCAATCGGATTGAAATAAGGAGCTTTATCTCTTGATGCGTCCAAGATCTAGCATTTTTCAAATTACAGATGTTCAATTAATTAATTTTTTGTTTATTCTAACTTTTACCTTTCTTCTTCTTCGCACATTTTCGTCTCTGACAACCACCGTCCCCACAAAGTGAGCAATTGAAAAAAAGCAAAACGAATTTGAAATTTGCTCAACTTTGCATATTTGTTGAATTGTTTGCTTTATCGTATATGCATTGCCGAATGAAATGCTTTGCAAAATTTGTGTTTCCGAATAGGTCCAATGCATGCGACATCTTGAAGAACTTTTTCAATATATTTTCAAGGATTGCTAACACTAAAGGGTGTTACAAAACAGACTTACATACTTACAGAGACCCTAATAACCCAGGCTTCAGATATAAGATTCTTCGCGTTTCCCATTTGTAGCTTGTACTTCTTGGGTGGTGAGGCTTTATAATGTAAAGGAAATATGAGCACTTTAAACCAAACAATATCTTATGTTTCATGTTCATGTATTCCTGCCAAAGACAGCGCTAGTCAAACCAATGCAAGCCCTTGTATTGTCCCATACATGGTGAAGATGGATACATTATTTGGAGACAAACCAATTGTCGCAAGTATCCACACGGTGCATCTTGGGATATCACCTTCGCCATCAATATTGTGTTCCTAATCTCGACCAATATCATATCTATTCTGATTCCGGATTCGCCAAGTCCAAGTATCCACAAAAAATTAGGCGTGAAGTCTTGTCTGCGGACTGTCTTCAGTTGAAAGGTGAAGTCTTCAGCTGGAAGATGAAATCTGATTTTTTACACAAACTCCATAAAGTGGGAAATAGATCATGAAACGGATTAAACAAAAATGTAAGTCCTGGAAGCCATTGTAAGAAAATAAAAAAGAGGTATATATATGTATGTATACGAGTAAATACGACCATTCATTTATTTTAAATTATATTGTCCTCATTTAAAAAATCCTATTAACTGTGGATTCTAATACACGTTATGCACTCGCATTAAGAAAGGTGTTTGCATTCTGTCGACCTAGCACACTTTCAGTGAATGGGTCGTTGTTTATTAGGCAAGTTAACCAACTTCAGGAAACCACCACCAAACATAATACCTGTAGCATATGGGAGAGCTATAGCAGATCCAATTCGTGCGGCTTACACGAGAGAGGGGTCGCTGGCTGCAGTCGGGATATCATGTGAATGTGTATGTTGCTGTATTGCTGCTCATAGATAAGAACTTATCAATAGATATGTGTAGTTAGATTGTAAGAAATACTTGTACATTAGATTTAGTCGAGCAGCCGACTGAGTCACATTCTCAAGAATGTGCCGTAAAACTCATAATAATTTCAAACTTCAGCAACCTTTCCAATCTACCCGAATGCATTTTCCACTGGCTTTCCTTGCTGAATGTGCGTAATTGCAAATTGGTTTGATTCTCAGTATCTTTAAAAGGTGGCACTAACCAGCTTGTTGCTGGATACGCAGAATCACCCAGTATACATGTTTAATTAGTAAACAAATCTCCATAATTTGCTTGGAGTCTTGAATATAAATCCGATCTTCGAAGAACTCGTTCGACTCACTTTTAGAAATATGCACATACATACACTAATTAATTAATTGTTCAACTATTGATCGCTGCAACCTTATGCGTGCCTTGAAATTAACATCGCTGTATGCGTCGATTGTTTCCGCGAAATTTACACATTTAACGTGCTGCTCCTGTTCATATTCCAATTTCTCAGAGCTGGAACCTCAACTGGCGGCACTTGTCGCTGAAAGGATTTCTTCCATTTCGGGTTCATTTCTTTCACGACGCCTGTGGGATTCACCGAACAGCAACTTGAATATCTAAAGCAAGACATTTTTTCATTTGCGGGATTTAATATTTAAATGTAATCCCTTACCTCGTTCCTTGCTGTGTTTTTTATTATTTGTTTCAAAAAGTATTTTCAATGTAAAATTAATTTGTTTTCAATTTGTAAACAGCTGTTACAAATGTCGTATGTGCTGTCAAGTTTTTCTGGTGAATTTTGAAGCGCCGCTGATCGTTTTTTTTTTTTTGCACTTGTAGGACTTGAAAATAGCAAGATGCCTTTGGAAAGGAGATAGTCAGCCGTTCATTAGCGCACATGTATTCACGGTCCTCTGTTATCTGTGAAGAGGTTAAGAAAACAGATCTCACCCGGCTTGGTGTGCGAAACTGGAGACAGCTGGCGAGAGATCGACTTAGTTGGAGAGGCACACAAGTCCAGATCCACCTCTGACTGTAGCATCTTAATAAGAAGAACCATTGAATTTGGATCAGGTTCTAGAGTCAAAATACAATGACAAATAAATTTTATTTTACAAAACAAGACTCTTGGGCACATGATGTGAAAAGCATTATTATTGCAAGTTGACATTTAACCACTAATTAGTTATCGGCGTACTGAGAAATAACTTATATTCTGACCCAGGAAGATTTCACTTCCGAAATGATGTCTTAAGACTGTGGATAGTATCATACGTAGGTGGTTATACGAGCTTAATATTTCTTGGCGCAGTTTAAATTTAAATACTCAGCATTCAATTGAACATAAAACGCTGTATCTGAAACACACAATTTTAGTGTTCCAAAATGTCTTGTTGGTTTTGAGTAAATTTTATTAAGATGAAGCGAAAAGAAATCCATAAGTACTCATGCCCGAATCAACCACCTGATAAGAGACGCCATTTTATTGTTTAGTGGGTGTACGTTTTATGGTATCGTCGAACCTTTTAAAACTGAAACACAAAATAGTTTTACAATCTCCACATAATCCCAAAGTCAAGGAATCTCGTAATCATTTTATAGGATATGTGCCATATGGCCAATAAACCTGAAATTTCCCAGCACCGAAATGGTGAAACGACGGGAAAGTCCCAATGCCTACTTCATCCGGTCTTTCCCCGTCAATCGCTACGTTCTGATAATAATAGGAATGTAATGCGGGCTCTCAGGAAAAAAAAATGGAAGGGAAAGGTCCAGGGCTTTTTATTGCTTCTGATTTTTATATCCACTTTGTTCGCAACTTTTTATTCCTCTTTCGTCCTATGTCTGTCCAGAACATGATTTCCTACTTAAGCTTTGCGACCGAGAAACGACAAAACAAAAGGCAAGGGAAATCAATGCTGGCAATAGGTTAATGGTTGAGCATATTTTCCTGGGAAGGATTTATAACTTTGGATTCGGATAAGGATTTGAGTTTCTTTCTTTTCTTTTTGTCATCCACCCGTTTCGCGGGATGATATTTGTGAGATCTGTGTTGAAGTTGACAAAGTCAGTTGTAGAAAAGTTTGGTATTTGAACATAATTGAAGAAGTGAAAGTTGATGAAAACTTGCTTCCATGATAACCAGCATCATTTTTTCCCTTTTTCTTGATTTCTTGTCCCTTGGGCTTGCTATCACAACTCCGAAGAAATTAGCTACATATGTATGTTTTATGTGTAGGTTTTTAACGTCAGAGTGACACCACATGGGTGTAGTGCAAAGTTCTGTCGTGGTTAGCTGTATATTTTTTAGGAAACTGTCTCAGTCGGCAGGCTTGGGCCAGTTTTCATGAAAGGGGTGTGAGTAAACTGAGCATTTTGAGTGCGTAACAATGAATTCTATAGAATCTGCCAGGTTAGGATGAAGAGAATACTGCAATGCATCGTCACGTATCCCACTCATAAGCTAAGAGCTAATGTGAGCTCTAGACAGTTATAATTTTAATTTACTCACAAATTTGAAACATTCTGATTCAAAGAAGTCCATTGATGCCGAGCTTTACAAATTGATATACAAAATTATTGGAATTAAAGACTTCTTATGCAGCACCGAATTTTGGTGCTGGTGATCTGACCGCATTAACCTGGCGAGCACTTGGAATGGAAGGTCTCTACCATGTGCAGCCCAGAAACAGTGTCATACATTACGTTGATTGTTACGAACAAAAAAATCAGCGCTTATATGGATTTGGAATTCTCGTTAGATGTAGGCTTAGAGAAGAAGTCTTATCGTTAAGGGTTCTAAACGAACCTTCACTACAATTCGCAACAACGCTTAATTCCTTAAACAGAGTGTCGTTGGAAGACAACCAACAGAAGCATCTCCGATAACGAATGTAGGCAGATTGATTTTGCTCCGGGACTAAATGAGAACACAAAACTCATCAGATCAATCAGTCATCAACCATATTCATCACATTGCGATCGACTCCTCCAGTATTAAGGACTCCAGGACGGAGAACATTGACTCGGACCACCTCCTTGCTCTAGCCAAGTTAAGGTCACGTAAAATTTTGAATGTGGAAACTAGTTGATTGATAGGTTCAATCGAATTATTTCTTACAAATGCATGTGGGTGGGCCAAGGCCTAGTTTCTCAGCAACCACTCGTGTTGTGCATGCTATTGTACTCTTAGGTACGAGGTTGGGGTACATACCCACGGGTATGCACGTACGTACTTTATTAGCCGCAAATGAATACAAATCGAAGAAACATATAATTTCTGCAACAGAGCAGATGAGACACTAAAAAGACCTTAATAAATTACATATTTTAGAGAATTGGTTTAATTGCGTTCACGTGTACGTTCTTGAGATTTTACATGTCTTTTAGAGATTTTTACCCAGACTCCTTAAGAAATGACAGTGTTCACAATTTGGTGCAGAAACTATTTTAACAGACCTGCTATTTCTACAGCATTATATTTGTATATATGGCACACCCATACCGAACGTGAACCAAAAAAACTTTGAAATTAATCCGGTCCGTTGGTGGAGGGGTTTGGTGCGTTGCTCTCACTTTTGGCTTGTCATTTCCGTATTCGAATTTGCCTGGAGTTTCTCTTTTTTGTTACGGAACACAACTTTTTTGTTTTTTTAATTTTTTTGATCTCGTTTTTCATGTCGTATGCCAACCTTTTCTTCTTCTAGTTTATATATGGAACTTTTAATTTAATTAACAACAAACAAATGTTTGTCACAGTCCTCAAGCGTTTATGCATTCACACCTTTTTTCCATGAAGGAAAATTATTCTCCCATTAAGAAAGCGTTTGACCTTGTTTTGTTTTCGAAACTGTAGTTTCGCAAATTAGCTTTTCATCGAAATGGCTTATCATTGGTGCGAGTGAACAAAAACCCGCCAAGCTTGCATCATTAAATTTGTACAACATGATGTTGTTGGAAAATGGTAATGATGAAAGGTTTGAGCTAAATTTTGCAATGATAATGAGAAAGAAGTTTAATTAGCATAGTAGCTTTTAAGAATTTTTAAAGCAATGCAGTTTTTCACTGGCATTACTTTTAATTTAGAGTTAATTATGGATACATTGGCACGGTGGTGCACTACTCAGAATATCATGTTGACGCTGATGACGAGGCTTACGTTTTCAAATCCAACATGTGCAAATGAACAAAATACTGTTTCCGTGGGAATCAAAGCGGTGATGTTTTTTTTAAAAACTAAATGTCCTCTGATGCGACTTTGAAGTAGCCTATGTAGGCACTACTATTATGAAATTACATTTTTGTTACACTAGATAAAAACTGGCCTATGACTAAAAAACGAAACTTTGATAGAAGTGATTGAAATTCCTTTGTGAATAATCTTGTATATCGAATCAGAGATGACATTCATTCATTCATTTAATTCTTAAAGACCGCTTTTTTATGAATAATAAGTTCTTTTAAGGGTACAGGGCATTGAAGCAAAAACACAATTGTACAATATATACATTCAATGCATCCAAATGCATTGTTTCTGTACGATTCGATTTAGAGAAGGCGATTTTTTCGATAAAGATAGTTAGGTTTAGTCAGATAATCGCAGTCGGAAAACAGTTTGCAGCGAAATGTTAACATGGGCACTAAGAGTGCTTTGGCAAGTTTTTATTTGAGACGCATGTACCTTAGACACTACAATATCGACATGATCCACCCATGAACGATTTTAAACACACTTAACATATTCAACGGGAAAATGGGGAAAGAGGAGGCTGGTATTTAGAGAATGGGATGACTTTAATCTTGTCAGGATTGAGTATGAGAGCGTTTTGAATATAATAGAATTCGTTAATATAAGCAACAGAGTCTTCAACCATACTAAGATGAGAGTTTTTTGAACATTGTCTGCAAAGATACGATATCTATTGGGTGTTCGACTTATTCGTGCAGATTTTGAAGGTTTAACACTTGTGGAAGATCATTAATGAACATTGAAGAAAATAAAGGGTCCAAAAATAGATCCTTGGGGTACACCATCGGAGATCTCGCGAAAGGAGGAAAGTTGAAGGAAACAGCTTGTTCACCGTTAGTTAGGTATGAAAAGATTAAGTTAGTGGTGGTTAAGTTAGGTGTACAGTTTTTGACAAGGAAGCTTTCGAAAACTCAGGTAAGGTTACTAATGTCGTTTTATTTCCTTCGATTGTTATTCGTATGTCGTCGGATACCTTTAACAAGGCATTGTTTTTTTCAAAAATCTGATTGTATAACGGTCAAGAGATTTTGTCGGTCTATGTGGTCTTTAATGATTTTGCTAACAAACGACACAAATGCTTTTGATAGAAACAAGATAATAGTGATTGATCCGAAATCAGAGGGCTTGACTTTCTTGGCTATGATTAATCGTATATTGTTGAGACCAAATGACTTGACTGAATGGAAAGAATAGCACTTCCGAGTGGAATCTATGACTTATGTTATGTACGCTGTGAAAACGAAATTTATATTGATTCTAAGTTTAAATAGAATCAGATCGACACTAAAGCTCGCACCGCGAAATCGAGCATTAATATGTTAGTTTGGAGAGTTCGAATACAATGCTTTTACTTTTTTAATAAGTTCTCTTTTCGGTAGCTTGCGAATTTTCTTTGGGAGTTCGTTGAGGATTATCGGAATGACTATAAATGTCTTTCGATTGTATTCATTCCAGTATATCGAAACTTCACATAGCTGCTGCTGTCGCCTTTTAGTGTTCCCCGTCTGCTGTGTCTGTATCCTGTATATGCTGTTGTCACCGAAGTTAGCCAAGATTTCTAAACTGTATATTTGTCAGATTCTGAGCATACGCTCTGTTTGACTTCTTTGTTGCTGAAATTCTCTGGTACTCCCTGTGTCCAGCACAAGCTTTTGTAGTTTTCTGTGCACTTGTTGTAACGATTTCAATTGACACGTTCTTCCCCACGCTAGTATTCCATACCTTAGGTGTGATTCAACCAAGCTCATGTAGCACTGTTTCAGCACTCTTGGTGTACAGAGTTTGCGCAGGTGGAAAAGGGCGGAAGCTGCTTGGCCTTGGCTTGTTGTCAGTCGTTAGTCCTGGGTACTTAAACGTTGACGCATTATCAATATTTCCGGTCCAATCACCATCAACTTCTGCTATTCCATCAAGGCCATGTCTGTGCAAATAGTTTACGTTGTGCATTTTCATTTTAAGTTTTGTTCTGGGAATATGCGAGGGACGAATGTGCATTACCTCTGTCTTAAGTGCGTTGACAATAAAGCTGCGATTCTATTAAAATCTAAAGTTTCGCCGCTTCGTCAACGCTCCTTTGGCTAACTACGATCACTGTGTCGTCCGCATACGCATTACCCGTACTATACTTTAGCACTGATAGAAGATAATTGAAGTATATAATAAACAAAAGTGTACCTAGTTTCAAGCCTTTTAACAACATAATCAATCGTTTCTTCTTTGCTTTCTTAGTAACCAATTTTAACCTGGAAAGATATGTTACTTATGTAGCTTGCAAAGCACGCTAAGATCTGACCACGTACAGCAATCTTTTCCAGCTGCCTCAATATGTGTCTGTGGCTCAAAGTGTCGAGGGCTTTATTAAAATCAATAAACGGAACTGCTGAACTATGGTTTTTGTCCAAACATAGGTACATTTTGTTTGCAATATCTCCAAGTAGTCTACACCTAATTCTGTTTTTACACGGTAGATGGGTTCCAGAAAAAGACCATGTAAAACAAGACATTGGGATCTCTCCTAAATTTGTGCTATTTAAATTCGCTTTAACCAGTAAATTTGCTTGTACCCGCAAAAAGGGAATTCCCTTAAATTTGTGATATGAACATACTTCACAAAGAATTTATTTCACAAAAAAAATTAAGCACAACAAATTTTAAATCGTGCTAAATGGAATAAAATCGTGTAAAAAATTAAAACTAATTAATTTTCAAACCATGTTATATCAAAAGCGTGTAAAAACAGAATTAGGTGTATTTGCATATTTTCCTGTAAAATCAAAATTGATTCTTGTTGAGAATGATTCGAAAAGGTTGTATAGCCTTCTGGATAACACATCTTCTAAATCTGATAGAATTGAGATAGGTCTGAAGTTGGATATCACCTTAGACTCATGTTGTTCAGTTTTGTAACTATGTAACTATTGGAGATAGTGTTTTAGTGCTGTTTTTTAAATCTTTTGGTCTTATTTCATCTACTCTCACTTGTATAATGCTAGTTTTGAATTGGAGTGTTTGGTAGCTCCATTTATGAACTTATTTGTAGTTCTGCGAATTTGTTCGTCAGGGCTTCAATATTTCTTTATTGAAACATCATCCACATTACATTGTTTAGTACCCAATATCGAATTCACGGTTTTCCTTGTCTCCCTTGAGTTGTTCTTAATACGCCCAAACTTCTGTTTATGAAAGTTAGATTTTGTTCTCGCTGTCTTCTTGTTCAGCACGTTTCGATATCTTTTGTGTTCTCTGTGATAGTCTGTGTGTTTATGTGTTGCCTGTTCTTTACAACCATTTTTCAACTCAGCGGTAGTCCAACTATACTCTGTGACTCTTCTCTTGGCTTTCGCCGTTGATGCTGTGTTCAGCTAAGGTGACTTAATATTTGGCTTCCATATTTGTAATCTGTTTGATCTTTGATCCTTTAACATTACAGTATATCGGATAATGATGTATCATCCGATAAGCAAGTTCAACCACCGCTGAGTTAATTGCGGTATTGTTCCAATTTCAAACAATAACAATTCGTTTCCGACGTAGAACACGTTTTTTTCAATTTTCAAAATTATTATTAATTGCCGCTTATATTGGGTCGCCACGAATTGCGAACTCTGACAATTCATTTATATGGAGTTTTTTCATTCGCAGAGAGGGTGCACGCTGAGGTGGTGTAGTCACTACGAATATTTTGGTTATGGTGGTTGTGGATTGCGTTTGCCCGTTTTTGTATCACGAACTCCGCTTGACAGTTCGCAAAGAAAATGATTGATTCGCAGGAAAAAAAATTTAAATCAGTAATTAGGGTACTTAAACAAACTTTTGTTAAGATTTTGGTAGATAAAAAAACTCCATAATTTGGCTACAATCTTTTTGCATAGCAAGAAGTGTAACTTTTTGTTGTATTTGCTGGAAAAGGATTGCTTCCGAAAGTTCGCGTTCTCAGTTCGCCGCTCATATGAACAGGCCTATACTGAATTCAATTTGTTCTTTAACGCTTGACGACATATATTATACGGTATACTTCATTCGACATTACAACAATCAGAAAACAGGTTATCAACATTAACAGAAATGTTATAGCAATTATCGCTTGCTTGCTTCGAAAATGAGAATCGTTCTGTGGGGCAGTAGTCTTGTAGCACTGCATGAAGAGAGAGAGAGTCGTACATTACAATAACCCAAGGAGGGACCAACGACAAATGACGGCTAGATTAGTCACGCTAATTAGTCCCCAATTAAACTCTCCCCCTCTGTAGATTGATCGCAGTCAACAACACGTCCATATATCTGCATTGATCTAAACTTAGTTTGATAAAAGGTTAAAGTGCCTTTATTTACATCTAATCTGAAAAGGCAATATATAATTATTCAATGATATTTAAAGTATTTTATTAGCACTAAGAATTATTAAGCTTAAAAACAAACTCTAAACAAAACAGTCTGTAAAGCTTTTATTTCTCCTTCAGTTAAAAACAAAATGTCTTTTCTCACAAATAGAAGTGAAGGACACACAAAACCAAAACAAAAAATTCTTTAGTTCAATTCTACTGAACTCTGACAATTGACTACTTAAGTTAATCGTACGATTATACTTCTAATGTAATTCAAACTGCACATACTGCTCAGTTGGGTCCGCAGTCCCACTTTGCACCCCTTGAAATGGGCATCCTTAACGACTTTGCAGTGAGATTCAACCATTAGACTAGTGTTCGACAATAGTGCATGTAAGGACAGAAACTCCTCCGCTTTGCATTTTCGGTAATGGCCAAGTAATTGCATTGTTAGACCTTTATATGGCCTTTAATTTGTTTGTAACTGCTGATTGGAAATTTCTCCATAATTGTGGATGCAAGGATAAGTATTTTCTATAGAATTTCATTCAACCATTCGTACTGCTGTAATTGTTCGGAAAGAAAATGGATTCTGCATATTTGCTAAATTGTTGGAAATTGGAGAAAAGTGCAGAAGAATGCTTCCGATTTGCGTTAGTCTTTCACATGGTATATCTCTAAATACCTTAGTTTAGTACAGTGATGAACAGAAAATCAAAGCTACATTATAACTCTCCTTGCTAAACCGTTCCATTCCGCCTTCATCCTTGGTAATATTTTTTTTTTCGATTCCGGTTGTTTTCACTTTGTGACATAAATCGATGTTATCCTGTGACCCGCCAATCCAGTTACAAAGCAAAACGTAATTCTATTTCCCTTTCCTAAAGTAGACGTTATAAATCAGAAAGGATGTTTAACGTTCTTGTTGAGGTAGAGTGGATAGAACGAAGCTGCAACATGTCTTCAATTGGACAAGCATTCCCTCATTCCACATGCACAAATTTAACAGGAGCGACAAATCCATTAGTGGTTTATCTTAATTCTGTAAAGGGGAAACATGAACTACGGGAAAACACGACATTGGTACAACATCAGCTGCGGCGTTAACCAGAAACATTTAGCAATTCGTCTTGAAAAATTGTACTTCTTCAACTTCTTACTTTCTTGCTTATCAGGCTGACGACCCATGAAAGGTCCGAGCCAGATCAATTGCTGCCTAACGGTCCTGGGCGCGCTGATTGCAGTCATCAAGGCCAAGCTGTCTTACTTCCGCGATGACTTGGACTCTGTACAGAAGGTCTTCTCCTTCTCGAGCTAGGAGGCTGGGATTCGATGTCCCTTTTTGCTGAAGTGTTGTTGTTCGCTCGATGTGGCCGATCCAGTGTAGTCGACGGATTTTTGCCTTCCGGACTACATCCACCGTCACTGTCTCCTCCATTCGCCTTCCTCGCAAATGGGACCATATATCCGACGCAGAATTTTTCTTTCGAAGGCACCAAGAATCAGCTCTGCAGCCTTACTTAAGTCCAGCCTTCGGCTCCATAAAGCAGGACTGGCAGAATAAAGTTTTTGTAAATCATGACTTTGGTCCTTTGAGTCAGGAGTTTCGAGCCCAGTTGTTTTTACAAACAGAAGTAGCGTCGGTTGCCAAGGGCGATTCTACATCGGATCTCAACTACGATGTCATTCCTGGAGTTTACGTTTGCCTCGACAGCATATATTTGGTTGTGTACCCGTTGACCCTTAGACCAGCTCGTTTCGCCTGTTCCTCAATTGCCGTGAAAGCTTCCACTACGGCGAGTTGGGACCGCGCGATAATGTCGATGTCATCCGCGTATCCCAACAGATGGACTGACTTGCAGAAGATAGTGCCTTCCGTGTTGACTTTTGCCGCCGCAATATCTTCTCCAGTACCAACTTGAAGAAATCACACGAGCGTATCTTTTTGCCGAGATCCGGTGCAAGTTTCTAACGGTTCAGAGATTTTTGAACCGAACTGCACTGTGCATCGCTTATGTGTTAGCGTTGTGCGACACAACCATATCAAACCGATAAAAAGATGGTGAGTAAGCTCGCTGGTCTTCTTCAGGATCTGCCTTAGTGTGAAGATTTGGTCTATAGTCGATTTGCCGGGCCAGAAACCGCACTAGTACGTGCGGTGCAAAATGGCCTTAGACGTTCACCCAGTACGCTGGATAGGATCTTGTAGGAGATGTTGAACAGGGATATACCTCTATAGCTTTTGTAGGAGGTACTACTACTTACTTACTTGCTTAAGGCAGAGGGCGTCAACAAAGCCTGCGTGCCACCTCGTTTCTAAAGAACTCGATTTCTCTTCAACTGTTCTGCGCCATGTTTGCTTGGGCGTCCCGCTGTTCTGTTTGCTTGCTTAAGCGCATTCCAGCGCATGGCGTACTTCGCCATGGATTTTCCTCGGGCCGTAGAGTGTGTCCAATACATTGCCATCTTCAAATTCGTATTGTGATGTTTATAGGTTCCTGGCTCGTTCTCAGGTACATTTGTTCGTTAGAGATACGGTTCGGCCGCTTACGAAAGATTGAAGCACGGTTGCACGTTTTTTTCATGCCACGGGTTTCTTGTCGGGGGTGGTAGGTAGCCTAAGGTAGTTTCCGTTAACTCATTGATGGCCGAGCGGCAATGCACCCACACCTATTTAGCGTGAGTGATTGACGTAGGCATACTGGAGAGTCTTCGTAGGCTCTGGCAATCTCCGGTGTGCTTAAGCGTCCAATGTCAAAACTTCTCTTTGTCGGCTGGTGCAGCTCTCTGACATTGGACAGTCGATGTCTGAATCTTGTTGCCACGAGAAAGTGCTTAGAGTCGAAGTACAAGCAACAACAGCCACATGAATGAGTTTCTTCAGGAACATCTTGGCAATGTGAAAGTAGCCTAAGGCTAACCTAGAAAAAAAACTTATGCTACTTTCTAAATATTTTATCGAACATAAATTAAAAACAGGCGTAATGGCATAAGAAACCATTTCAATTTGTTCGATTTAGCGAATATTATGTGAATAGACTGATTAGTTGACTTCCACAGATGAGCAATTTGAAGCAACTACATATGCTCTGAGTGATGATACAAGTTCACACAGTAACTCAAGCATCAGTGTCTATGTGGAAACATGATACAGCACATCATCCATTTCCTCCTCCCCTTCTTTTTCGTTGTGTGGTCCTGGTCTGAAGTAAACCCTTGAGCATCAAGCAACAAGTCTCCCAGCCAGCATAATGTCAGACAACTTGCTTCCATTTGATGTCCTTCTTCACCTTCTTGCGGCACCTTAGACCTGGTTGTCCTCCATCACGCTGTCTAGACACATGTTACGGATCTACCCCTTTATTTTGTGGTTGATGACCGAAGATAGCATGCAAAATTTGTTCCTCGAAGAGATCTCATCAATTGAACTGAAATTAAGCAAAGTGGTGCGAAGTTAAGGATTCCGTGGTAACAAGTAGAGACAAAACTTTTATGAAAAAATATATATTTCATATCTTCACACAAACATACATACAAAAAGCAATAGCAGCTTCCTCCCATTCATTCGAGCGAATGTGTACGTTGTGCACTCGCTCCATAAAGCATCTGTCCCTTCATGTCAACATGTTTGCTGATACCATCAACTTCATAGTCTCATAAACTTACAGATGGATAGATTCTGTATCTCTTCTGACGTTGTCAACTCGCCAATAGAGAATAACTCAGAATTAACGTATTCACTCATTCGAAAAAAGGCGACAAAGCAACCAAAAAAATTCGGCTTCAAATCCGGTTCTGTCCGTGGATGTGTTTCTATCCGTTTGAAGGCCGTTATTTATTGTCCTGACAGAGCCAGCAAGTTTAAATAGAACAACTGACAACGCGAGCGCTTACACATGAGCTTTACATCCACTGCAGCCATTTTCGTGTGTCAAAGGGATTACAATTCATATCCAGAAAATATGCACTGGTAACTGATGAAATTTATTAGTGTAGCACAAGACAACAGATTCGAAACATTTAACGTGTTTTTTTCCGCTGCGGTAGTTGGAGCACCAAAAATAGTCTAGAGAAAATATGGAGATTATGTTGGAATGAAGGAGCAGCTTCTGGCCAGAGTCAACAACACAGTCGCCTTCAAGGAGAAGATTAATGCCATTTCAAAGAAAAGTGTTTAGTCAAGGAGGACGTGCTGGTGAATAAGTCGGCCTTTTCCGTTTTCTATTGGCCTTGTTCAAGTGAACGCGACCACGGGAGACGAATCAGGAAATTTTGTGAAAATTTACATAAAGTCTTACAGCAACTGCGACTGGGATGAGATCCACACGCAACGAATAAATCACAAGAAATACAAAATGTATGTTTATCTGTGCGTGAACATGAGTATATAGAATATTCCAAAATAGGTCTGTTCATTGTAACTATTTAAGGCAGCAGTTTCAATGTTTGAGCTTGTACTACCCTGTCTGTGGAAGGGGACAAAGTTTCAATTGGAATGCGTGCAGTTAACAATGTCTTGGATGCTACTCGCTTTGGATTGAGTGCACAAGATGGTTTCATCTTTAATTTCCTGTCATCAAAAGTTTGATTGCATTTCAAAGATGTGCTCGTTGACGCCTTCATAAAAAGAGGCAGTCATGATGATGCGTTATATTCGTGCAGAGTTTGCGGATGAAGTTTCAAAAACGCTTTCATGTGGGGAGTTTCAAAACAATGCATTTGAAGAAGTTTGAAATAGCTTCGTGAACATTTGGTCCGTTTAACATGCTTAAAATATTTATGAGTAGCTTGTGCAGTGTTGTGGCAATTTTCCGCACATTATGTGAGTTAATTGGTTTTTAACCTTTATCTTGTCATTGTATGTTGTAAACATTGCTTGAATCAATATTACTTTTTCAGGGACAGTTCATCCTTCATCACTGTGCTTGGTTTGTAGTCGGAATCGTAGATATGCAGTGTTATTCTTTCCCAAGGCATGCATACCATTTTGGCTTCACAGGGATTTTATATCGGCAGCTTGTATTAGCGATATTATTCTTTCGGTCAAATTTCATTACTGTAGCGAGTGAGAGTTGGAACACATTTCCTTCTTCTTCGATTGGCGCTACAGTCCGGGGTGGACTTGGGCCTCAAGGAACATGTCTCTCCAGCCAACACGATCTTTTGCCAACTGCCTCCAGCTGTGCACACTAAATTGGTTGAGGTCCCTATCCACGTGGCAACCATTCAGGCCTGGATCTTCAAGGCGCCCTGGCACACTAGGATGGGCAGTATCCGAGGCCAGTCTTCCACTTCTTGTCATTATGGGGATTGTGCTTCGTTAGTCAAGTTTGGTTCGTACAAATCAGACACCCAATTTCCGACTTCTTTGTAGGAATCGAAGTGCTGATCAGCAAATGCGTGTCCAAAAATGGTAGTCGGAAGGAGCCATACTGGTGAATACAGCGTGTGGGGTAGCTGCTCTCAGCCAAGTGTTTTGATTGTATGCTGAACCGGTTTTGCTTTGTGTGCAGGTGCATTGTCATGGAGCAAAATTACCTTGCCGTACCTTCTGGCCAATTCTGGTCGTTCCTCGATCAATGCATGGTTAAAATTGATCATTTGTTGTCGGTAGCGATCAGTATTAACGGTTTCACCAGGTTTTAGGAGCTCGTGGTACACCACACCTTTCTGGTCCCACCAAACACACAGCATTGTCTTCTTGCCGAATCGATCTGGTTTTGCAGTCGATGTTGATGGTTGTCCCGGACTAACCCATGATTTTTTCCGTTTAGGATTCTTAAAATAAATCCATTTTTCTTCGCCAGTAACAATCCGATGCAAAACACAAGTGTTTTTTTCGGTTTTCCATCTGCCTTTCATTCAATTCATGTGGCACCCATTTTCCACACCTTTGGATCTTTCCCATAGCTTTTAAAGGTCAGAGATTGTTTGTTGTAAAACATTTAACATTGTTGCCATTTGCTTTTGACTCCATCCAATATCGTTTGCAATTCGGCGTCTTCAAACTTGTTTGATGGTCTTCCACGTTCTTCATTTCTCACATCAAAATCATTATTTCTGAACCGTTGAAACCATTTTTTGCATGTTGATTCTGATAGAGCATGATCACCATATGCCTTGACAAGCATTCGATGCGACTCTGCAGCACTTTTCTTCAAATGAAAACAAAAAGTTAATGCTTTCCGCAAATCATCACTTTCTGATTTTGTCTTCAATTCAATGACTTGATGTATACTAAATATTTTTCACAGATGTCATAGCAAACAAACAAAAATATAAATAAGGGCTCGTTCCCTATAGAGACATTTGTATCTTGACGCTCACTTCATACCGGTATACCTGGCACACACAATACCCATTGGAGCTATACACATTCACAGTTTTGATTGGTCGAGTGGTCGGTTGGTCGTTTGGCCCTCTGTTATCCCTAGTAAGAGAAGAAACTACTACTTTTGTTAGGATTGAATCTTTGAAGAATAAAGCATTGAAAACATGTCTAAATCGACTTTTCCTAACACGCCATTCGAACCAACTGATTTGTCCCGACTGCCTCTATAAGCCCGCAGGTGTGGTCAATGTGATTTTTTTTTTATCCGTTACCACATCTAAGCTTGTGAAGTTTTTGTTTTTGTCTATGAATGGAAGTCTAGGAGGAAGTAACAACTTCATACATAATATATTATAAATGCCAAGAAACACATTTAATTATTAAACAATGTATGTGGTTATATTTGTCAGAGCTTATGACATCTGGGGCAAAATTATTTGAATAGACAAGAATAGTTCACTGTGCGATGCAATGCCCTTTTATATCTGCATGCTTCCCAAAAGTTAACAAATCTAACAGGGGCGCTATAACTATTCCAATGAAACTTTTATCACAACACAAAGAAGCATTCTCTCACATCCGATTTAAAGTACTCGCCTTCAACTGTTTTGCCCCATTGCATCGGATCGTGTCGCCTTCTCTGGTGTATAAATTGGCTTATTACGAATTGAAAAGCGTAAAATGACGTGATTTTAAAATAATTTTCCTGTCAATTCCTTTTTCTGGTTATCCGTTTGTGCATGTCGTTTCTGGATCCGCCCTTTTTAGTTTCTCATGCGATTGCAGAAGATACAGCGCCAGCAGACCTCCCAGAAGTAATGAAGAGAGCATTAGGTAAGTGGCAGTACATCTGGGGGGTATCTCCTATATCCTGTACATGATCTCGGTGATTTACTTCAATGGAAACACTCACATGTTTACTGTTATGTCTGGTGTATACAGTTCGAATCACTATTCCTCTTTGTGCTTCACATCATCAAATGGTATAGCTATGTGATTATTTCATATAAAAACGGAACAAGGTCTGTTGCAATTGTCCAATAAGAGATTCGGTTTTGCTGTTCTCTCTGTGGTAATTTGTTTTGATATCTATGGAACATGGAATGGGAAGAAACCTCTCTCGATATTATTCCGACTGACAGTTGGACTATGGCTTTTACTTTGCAACGCATTTTACTATCGACGAATGGGGTAGTAGTTGAACTATCCAATGATTTCCTTTGTTCAATGAAGCTGAATCCGTGATATTCACTTCTGAATTAAAGAACTAAAACCACCTTAAGTGCACTAACTTATGAAAGGAAATGCAGATGAAAAGTGACGAATTGTTAAACTTAATACGAATTTGTTCTTGAAAAGTAATCGAACGATGGATGCATTTGGACAGAAGTAAAACTTTGAATCCTTGCTAATAGGTGGTGTCTGCATCGAGTGAATACTCAGTTTCTTTTTGTCATTCGAGCTACAGGCATTTCTGATTGAGGAATCATCAAGCTCTACTGTATAACAAACGTTTGTTCAGACAGTTGTTCATTTATGGTTATCCTGAATAAATTAGCCTGTCGCCATTTATACGTAATATATATGTAAAATGAGGTAAGAGAGACTCTTTACTGCTTACTTCTTTATGTCGTGATGAGTCAATGGCGACATCCGCAGCTAACATTAGAAGGATTTTTGCTGTGTAGGTGTATCTGGCTTCAAAAAACAAAATGCTCCAGCTATTACAGCTTTCTTCTTCTTTGTTTGGCGCTACAGTCCGAGATGGACCTAGGCCTCAAATAACATGCCTCTCCAACTAGCGCGATTTCTGGCTAGTCTCCAGTTTCTCACACCAAGTTGGTTATGGTCCTTTTCGACTTGTGTGCGCCACCTTAAACGCAGGCGTCCTCTGTTGCGTTGTCTGATAGGTTCGAATTCGAAGATACTTCGGGACGGAGCTGTGGTGTCCATCCGCTCTACATGACCTAGCCTAGCGTAGGCGGTGGATCCGTAGACGCCCAACTAGGCTCATGATGCTGCGCATGCACACAAACATGTCCAAAGATCGCAAGTAGTCAACTTTTCTCTCAAAGAGACCAAGGACTTTTTCATCCGCTTTCGAGATTGCCCATGCCTCCGCGCCGTATAGCAGGACTGGGATGATCAGTGTCTTGTATAGAGTCAACTTGGTTCTTCGAGAGAGGGCTCTATTACTTAATGCCTCTTGAGCCCAAAGAAACAGCGGCTGGCAAGAATTATAATACGCTTGATCTCGGTGCTGATGTAAACTCCGGAGTCGAGGTAAGTGAAGTCCTTGACTACCTCGAAGTTATAGCTGCCCATTGTGACGCTCTGTTCAAGACGACATTGACATCATCGGAATAACTTAACGCAACAACAAGTAGCGGGAAGGAAGCGGCCAAGATGAGGCTTGCAGTTAATGAGTTTAAGACAAAGTATATGCTGTCTACAAAAACATCAACCAACACCAACGTCTAGGCTCGGAAGTTAATACAAGCAATGACACCACCGAGGAGATGAAACGCTGGCCAATCGCTGCATTTTCGAACTTGGAAGGAAACTGAGGAATAAAGCCATCTCTCGAAGAACCGAGATATCCCTATATAAGACCTTGGTATTCCCAGTCATGCTGTATGGCGCAGAAGCATGGACACTAACTATAGCGAACGAAGATATTCTTGTTCGCTTCGAGAGAAAAGTTCTTCGAATTCTTCAGTCTCCTATGTACTGATGGTGTTTGGAGTAGGAGACGAACTATGAGTTGTATAGCGACATCGATCTGTTCAAACGAGTGCGAATCTCTAGCCTCAGATGGCTAGGTCATCGCGGTAAACTTAATATGGGTGTCGCAAGGTCAGTGAGTCGAAGGCCGCTGTATGTTATTGTCTCGTGGAGGCTGTATTTTCCCATTACACAGCCAAAAATGTGCGTCAATAATTATCACAAAAAATACGAGTTTTATGGAGATCTCTCCCTCGAGATTATGCTATGAGATTAGTAAAGGGTGATTTTTTTAGCTATTATATTTTTGGCAACACTGGTTTAAACAACTGGCTTACGTTTCGTATTTTGTTTCACTGTCAAACATCTTCAGTTTGGTCTATAATTTAACCATGAATCGTCTTACAAACGAACAACGCTTGCAAAGTATTGAATTTTATCATCAAAATGCGTGCTCTGTTAAGAAAGTTCATCGCG
This sequence comes from Eristalis arbustorum, assembly GCA_916610145.1. Taxonomy (NCBI): domain Eukaryota; kingdom Metazoa; phylum Arthropoda; class Insecta; order Diptera; family Syrphidae; genus Eristalis; species Eristalis arbustorum. The sequence goes on along the minus strand of OU744320.1, from coordinate 50,908,968 downwards.
CGTTTCTCCCGTTTTATGGTCAGTTTAATCGACCCACTGAAGCGGCTATTCTGGCTATTGTGACTAAATTTCCCACCAAATTTACATTGTTAAACATCAAAGCACCAACCCGCTAACGTAGAAGAAAACATCGCACATGGGCTGCTGGCATCATTGGACCGTACTTCTTCAAAGCTGATGCGAATCGTAACGCAAATGTGAATGGTGAGCGCTACGATGAAATGATATCCAACTTTTTTTTGCCAAAATGTAAGAGCTTGACTCATGATATGTGATTTCAAGAAGACGGTGGCATGCCGCACAGCACGCGTAACAATCGAATCGAATTTGCGTTTTAACGCCTTTAGATTATTTTTTGTGTGGGGTTAAAGCTCATGTCTATACAGAAAAGCTCGCTTCAATTGACACATTGAAAGACAGCATTGAAGCATTTATTCGTGAGATACCGAAATTTTGGAAAAAGTATGCCAAAATTGGACTAAGCGGATGGACCATTTGAGGCGCAGTCAAGGTCAACATTTGCATTAAATAATCTTCAAACATTAAATAATATGGACCGTACTATCGATTCAAATAAAGATTTCATGCATTTTTCTGAATTCTATGTGTTTGTTTTAAAAAAACTTTCCACGCATGCCTCGAAGACTGCAAGCAATTGCTGATAATGTACAACATGTACAACATATAAATTGAAAAGCATTCATGTAAATGAACAAAATAAACCACTGAAATTCGTTTTTTTATTACTACAAGTTCCTCTTTAACTTTTTCCGTGTACCACAACCAAATTTTTTGATCCAAATAAAACTTAGCGATTCTTCGCACGCTCATGAGCATGCGTGAATAAATATTTCACTCATTAGTGAAGCAACATACCCTAAATCCAATCAACGCAAAACCATTTACGATCCACTTCAACAAACTACAAAGCATACAAAGACTTATTAATTTTTATGTCCAATAGCCCCACACCCTTCAAAGTTGATCACGAAAATAGACATCGTCATTGGAAGTCGAAAACCGATGTGCGAATACTCACAAAATAAGCTTACTTCACCCCATTACCAGGCTTCATGATGGGATCCAATAAACCATTCAATTCCGCAATTTGCTGAGCCACATTTCCAGCATATACGTCTCATAAAATTTATTGGCCCTCTTCGTGTTGTCCGTTCTTCTCTCGCCCTCGCAGCCCACACGACAAATAAATTTCTTTTTAAGGACTCCACCAGTCAAGTACATGAACCCGATCGCCACCATCGCAGCCATTACTTACATATTTTTTTCTCTCGCACGCGAGATTACCATCTCAGGACTTTTTACCAGCTAGAAAGGGAACATCTCACAAACGCCAAAGGCTGTACGCAACCATTGTTCAATGCAACCCTGGATGGTAATGGTAATGACCGACACATCAAATAATTTACTTCAAAGACAACTTTATTGTTAGGTTCATAAAAACGGATTGGTCCTGACATCTCAAGAGCTCATAGCATGTCTGAGACAGTGCTGTTCGTCTCCAAGGATGGGGCAACACAATGGCGTTTTTTTTTTTTTTGCTTCGCTATACCAAGGATGTGGGTCATGTCGGTGCGACCCTCTTGATGTTAATTGCCTCTGTTTACGCGCCGTCAATCGAATTTATTTATTATCTTTGCAATCGGGGATGACACAGTAAACGGCATCAGTGTGAATTGGAAAAATGTCCTCAAACACACAGTCACATAGATGCATGCATGCCTACGACTGCCATTCGTGCATGTACCAGAAGTTAGACGATTCACGATGTACGTACGTACGCGGTCAACCATGATATATTGCCGACACTGGTGCTGCAGTGATGTGTTTGAATGATTTACTCGTTGGAACGAACAACTTTGCAGAGTAAATCGCGTATCTGGGAGAGGTTAAGTTTATCCCCGTATGCTCGTGGCTGAGGACTTGCAGAAATCATCCTCTTTTATGTTAGATGGTAATAAGGTCAATTAATACCTTACAGAGGCCATGTTTCATTCTTGTATTTAAACAAGTCTTAAAGTGCACACTGGCACCATGTCGATTTCAAGGCCGCATAATACATCGTGCAGGGAGACGAGTTATACAATGCCAAACAGATCACGTAGTACAGAAATGTGAAAACTGAACATAGCGATAGAGAGTTCTCGCTGCTCCGTCAGACATGTTTAAACATAAAGTTGGGCGACGCGATCTCATGTGACTTTTTCAACAGCATTCTTGAGAGGGTAGTGCAGAATGATCTTCCCAAGATCCATGCCACGCAAAGAGCCGCCAAAGAAGCGTTGGTTGTTATCGAATCAGAGGCTGCCAAAAGGTTTATGAGACAAGTGGGAGGAAAAGGATACATTCAATGTGTGTTCAAGGTAGGATGTGCACCATCAACGACTTGCCCACAAACTCAGTGAGGTGCAGCAATACTTCTCAAGGTACGGAAGATTTGAACGATTCAAACCGCATGAAGGGTAAGATTGGTAGTCTTCAGTAGGGCGGAAAATTGAATCGCTAAAAGTGGGCAGAAAGGCTTAAGCTATTGGTTAAAGAGCTAGCTCCCTCGTGTCATTAATTCGGCCGGAGCGCGGCGGTATATCTAGCGATTGACAAACAGCATCTTTTCAAAAAGGGGGACAAAAGAGATTGCTCCTACTATTTGGGCATATCTCTTTTAAGACTCCCCGCGAAAGTCTGAGCTAAGGTGTTAGGGGCACGCCTTGGAGTTGTAGTCGAGTTCAGGATGGAGGATGCATAGGTAGTATCATATCCGACTGGCTTTTCAATCTAAGAATGGTACTAGAGAAGTTTTAGGAGCATGTCGAACCAATGTACAGCTGCTTTGTAGATTTGGAGAAGTAATACGACCAAGTGCTTTCGAATAAACTCCCGAGTATTCTGCAGCAGAATGAGATGGATGGTATTGGTTTGAAAGCCATTCAGTCGCTATACACAAACTATGTTCGGGTTAGCTGTGTTAATTTAACAACTTGCACCGTGGGCGTTAGATTTCCCTAAGGGTGCGTCTTGTCACCTCTCCTTTTCAGTACGTATATAAATTGGATGTTGCAGCGCAGCCAAGGGAAGGAATGTTTCACAATGCGAAAGTTGAGGGTATCCTTACATCCTCCCAAATGGAACTCCAGCGCTCACTCGATAGTTTAGAGGTTATGGTAATTTCCAGAACGCATGTTCAATGCACTCTACAACTGAGTTGAGTCTCATCGTAGCAGGTGAAGATGTTCAATTATATCCAGATCTTATTCACGAGTGGTGGGAGGAATAATACTGATCTTTCCTGTAGGATTGGCCAAGATGGGTCAATATTGAAATAGCTTGGAATACCTATAATCGGAAGGGCCGAGCTTGGTGTCAAAGCCATATTATCGGTTTTCAACTCAGTATTTGTTCCAACTCTCACTCTCTAATAATAATAATATAATATGTGTGGCGCTACAGCCCGTAGGTAGCCAGGGCTTAGCCTCTAAGCAACCACTCGTGCTGTGCGTGCAATTATTCTCTCATGAGTGGAAGGGGCCTACAGTTTTATGCCGATTCCTAACGGCTTTGTTTGAGAAGCTTTCTCAAGACGGAAAATACTCTTTGAGCATTGTCAGTGACTCGAAAAAGGTGGGGCTGTGAAAATTGTTTTTCGTCGCACATTGCAGGAATCGAACCTACGACGTCGAGGTTATGGTCGACGCACATACCCACAACGCCACGGGCCACCACTAATTCTCACTCTATACGGTCATGAAATTTGGAAGACTGAAGGAAGAATGAGATCGCGAATATAAGCTGCCGAGATAAGATTTCTTCGTGATGTTGTGAGAGTTACTCGCCGGGATAGGATGAGAAACTCGGCAGTACGCGGGGAACTGAATGTCAATCAGCTACTTTTTCGTACGGAAAGAGCTATGATTCGATGGTTTGGACACGGCTCCATCAGAAAGGCGACCTTTAGTCAGAACCAGGATGAGGTGGTTTGATCCAAAAACTCGCTTAGCTGCGCTTGGGCATAAATCCTGATCATTTGGAGTCGATTGGAATGGAGATCTCTAGTGTGTACTTTGCCTATTTGCCTACTTATTCTGTGTTAGGCATATTGCCAATAAGGTTATGGGTAGACAGATTGAACAGAATTGGACCCCAGTAGGACCATACGCTGAGGTACTTTATTGAAATTCACAGACACAAATCTTACAAAATAGTTCGGAAAATACGCAGCTTGCACAGAATTTGATATGCATTATTATAATTTATAATATGGGTGGCGCTACAGCCCGTAGGTAGCCAGGGCTTAGCCTCTAAGCAACCACTCGTGCTGTGCGTGCAATTATTCTCTCATGAGTGGAAGGGGCCTACAGTTTTATGCCGATTCCTAACGGCTTTGTTTGAGAGGCTTTTTCTAGACACGAAATACTCTTTGAGCATTGTCAGTGACTCGAAAGAGGTGGGGTCGTGAAAATTGTTTTCGTCGCGCAGAGCAGGAATCGAACCTACGACGTCGGTTTTGGGGTCGACGCACATACCCACAACGCCACGGGCCACCAACGGGCATTATAATTTATATTTTACGAATTGGAAGCAACAGTTTACAAAGTTTTTTTTTTTTACAAAGTTTAACTTATTTGAAGGAAAAACTATGATACGTTTATGTGGGTAAAAATGCACGCATCAGCCGCCATTTTCGTGGGGTACTTGATTTCCTTTAAAAAAGTGTGCGTAAAAATGAGACAGTGTGCGATGACTCGCAAGAAACTACAAAAAGTAGGGGAAATTCCGTCAATTTCGACGACGGACTAGGCGTAGTCTTTATAGTACTTCATTTCTGCATAAAACCGATATTTTTATCGTACTGGAAAAGACTTTCTAATATTTGTGTTGTTTTGTTTGTCGTGCACCATAACTGCAAAATAATCATAAGTGACACTTTAAACAAAATTGACTAGTGATGCGGTTCGATAGTTTATTCGATTACGCGTCTTTGTACATTCACTGCAACATACACATGTTGTTGTTAGTTCAGACAAAAAAATAACAAAAAAAAGCCTCCTGTAAGATGTTAACTTTATCGGTGACAATAATTTGAGGGTTAGGGTGCTGACTGTTATTTTCGAATTCGCACGATATGTGTAGTGTGTTCATCTATTTCCGACTTCTGCGTAGAGCTTAATTGTCTTCATAGAGGAGCGATTCGAAGTAATTATCCCCATAAAAATATTCAGAAAAGTATGGAACCGCACTAACTTGCGTCCCCATCCAATTAATTCATTGATTGCTTTATAGATACGCATGCTGTGTGGCACGTAATGTCATTTAACTAAAACCAGTTGATGGCCGCAATCCTTGCACGATGTAGGGGGCATTTGACAGCAGCTTTCTTCTCACTACCGTCTTTAAAAAATATCGGACAAGGATTCCACCGAACCACAAAGAGTCCACGCTACCAAAGGGTGTATTTGGGCATGGTGTGCATGGGCAGCTCTTGTAATGTGTGAGGCTTTCCATCGAAATAAATATGGAATTTTTGGTTTATTAAATTTCAATTAGAAAGGAGCTTATTCCTCATTCCTTTTCAGTCCCCACTCTCTGGTATATTTTATTGGAAAGCAGTCCATACGTTAAATAATATTATCGATAAGAACAATACACATATGTATCTACCTAACATGAGACGCTCTTTGACAAATTTGAAGCCAGGAAGAAATATATTCTACTCGAAATTCCATTCAAACAAATTCATCTTGTGCTGGCAGACATTTCCTTCCCCCCTCATTTTAATATATTTTCCTGTGACAATGCGTGATGAATGTGACAGCTAAACTCTAGGTAAAAGTTCCTTCCTCTGACAACGACCCTCTAAAATATTTGTATCCTTTTAAATTACCCAATCGACAAATGAATCAACGGGGTATGTTGCAAATTGCTCATATTTCCCGAAACACCTACGCGCATCCGATTTTGAAAACATTCAATTTTCAGCACATGTCGTTTGAGGCTTCTGTTCGGGTTACCGAAACAAATTTGTTATCATACGAAGCTTATAAATTATTTACTGCACAGAAACCCTTTGTATACGTCGGTTACTTTGCTGTTTCCGCTTATTTATGGTGCCTCTGTAACAAAATATTGGAATTGGTTTTCGATTTTTCACATTTCCGCGGGGAACTTTGCTGTGCGATATGGCGGCCTACCGCACACGTTTGGTCTCTCCCCCTAATGCCATTGGAAAACCATGCCACATGTTTAATGGGCTTTGGTGGCGAGGCATTTGTCAAGAATTAGTTGCTAGAGTGCTCTCAGATGTGCTTGCGAAAAACGGCGTCTACAGTCGAAGCGGGTGTTAATTTTCAAAATGATTTTAAATTTATGTTATTTTGCCTTTAACAGAATATTTTTTCCATTTAATGTATTGAATCCGTAAATCTTTCGTCGTGATTAGTTGCTGTTCATCAGATGTAATGAATACGTTTTAATTAATGAGTGCACACGCACTCCGCTCGGACTGAGTAGATACCGTTGAAACGATTTCCAATTTCAAAGCGTTGTTTATTAATCTATGTCTAGATGGTGGGATCTTCTTTAAAGTAAAAAATTGAATGGGTTAGTATTAATAATGTGCTAAAATAATGAGATGTCTTGGCTTCTGAAAAAAATAAATAGCGAAGGATATTGAAAATGAAATAGTGTGTTTGTTTTTCGATTTTATTTATTTATTCAAGTTGCACTGAACTTACAACTAAGCTATTTACAAAATCTTATAACTATCTTATCGCCCGTAGCTCTTTGCAGAAGCTGAAGAGGTAGCGCTTGCACCAGCGAAACTGCCGAGACCACCCAAGCCACCAGCATTGGGCCCTTTACCGTAGCCGCAGCCACCACCACCGCATCCACCACCGCCCCCACAGCCACCACCACCGCCGCAGCCGCCTCCACCGTGACCGCCTCCAGGACGATGTCCACCACCTCCGAATCCGCCACCAGGGCCTCCACCGAAACCGCCTCCTCCTGGACCTCCACCGAAACCGCCGCCTCCAGGACCACCGCCGTATCCACCGCCTCCAGAGCTTGCAAAGCTTGAACTTTGCGCTGATGCGCTACTAAATGCATTCGCTGAACCGCCACCAAAACCGCCGCCTCCTGGTGATCCACCACCAAAACCGCCGCCTCCTGGAGATCCACCACCACCACCACCACCACCATAAGGATAGCCACCTCCGCCGCCGCCGCCGCTACCACCGCCTGGATACGATCCACCACCGCATGATCCGCCACCACATCCACCTGGGCGTCCACTGCCACCTCCGCCTCCGCCGCATCCACCTCCTCCACAACCTGGCGAAGGCCCACTACCTGGAAAACCACCGCCTAGTGGACCTCCATTTGGAAATCCGCCACCTCCACTGTGCTTGCCGCCACCTGGTCTTCCGCCTGTGCTGCTAATAGCATTGGCAGAAGCATCCGCATTAGCTGATGCAAAAGCACTTCCACCACCGCCAGCTGGTCCACCGCTACTGAAGATGGGTCTTTCACCGCTTCCAGGTCCACCCGAAGGAGCAGAATATAGTTGACTTGGCGCTTTTCCCGATCCACCACTTCCGCCTGCACCAGCACCTCCACCATGTCCAATGCCACCGAAGCCTCCAGCACCGGCACCTCCACCAGCCCCACCAGCTCCTCCACCACCAGCTCCCCCATGGCCAGCGCCTGCGGCACCGCCAAATCCACCACTCCCAGCGCCGCCACCGCCTTGACCATTTCCTCCAGCACTACCTCCAAAGCCTCCTGCACCGGCACCTCCACCGGCTCCACCTGCGCCACCTGCTCCTCCACCACCAGCTCCCCCATGGCCACCACCTGATCCACCACCAAATCCTCCGTATCCACCTGCGGCACCTCCAAATCCACCTACTCCTGCACCGCCAGCGCCTCCACCTGCTCCACCAGCACCGCCACCTCCAGCTCCACCGTGGCCGCCACCGTATCCACCATGCCCACCAGCACCTCCACCAGCACCTCCAGCTCCTCCGGCTCCACCACCTCCTCCAGCGCCTCCACCACCACCACCTCCTCCACCTAATCCGCTACCAAAGCCCCCTGATAAGCCTGCACTGCCACCAAATCCGCCAAGTCCTGCCGCTCCCCCTGCACCACCTGCTCCTCCAGTACCACCTGCTCCTCCAGCACCACCACCACCTCCTGCTCCACCGGCACCTCCAGCACCACCACCATAGCCACCGAGTCCTCCTCTACCACCACCGGCTCCGCTACCAGCTCCACCTCCTCCACCTCCACCGCCACCGCATCCACTTCCAGGAGCTCCACATCTACCTTTGCCGCCAGGTCCACCACCCAGCAGACCAGAGCCAAGTAAACCGCCTCCTGAGCCTCCTATTCCAAGTCCAAGTCCACCTCCGAGGCTTAGACCAGCTCCGCCCCCGGCTCCAGCTCCTCCACCTCCTCCTCCACTGCCGCCGCATCCACCACCAGAACCTCCGCATCCACCTTTGCCAGCAGGTCCACCACCAAGCAGACCAGATCCAAGTAAGCCACCTCCGATGCTTATTCCCTTCTGCAGTCCCAAGGATATTCCGCCACCACCTCCTGGGAGGAACGGATTGCCATTGCCTCCCGCTCCTCCACCAACGCTTCCAGATCCTCCGCTTCCTGGCCCACCATTATGATGACCACCACCACCACCGGATGCAAAACTGCTGGCGCTTGCAGATGCACTTGCACTGGCACTAGCTCCAGCTCCTCCTCCGCCGCCGCCGCCGCCATATGAACCATAAGGTCCAGCTTCCGCTGTAAATAAATTCAATAAAATCACCATCAATTTGTAATGCTCACTCCACAGTTGCGCAATGACGACTTACCTAATCCGCTAGTAACCACAAGGGCTATCGTTAGCAATGCTCTTCTGATCATCACTTTACCCATCGTAAAACAATTGTGTGATGTTCTTCCAACAGAACTCGCGTTTTATACCTCAAACTAGCCTCACTTCAGCACAAATCTTGGAAAATCCATGACGACAACGATTACGTTTCTGGAAATCTACCTCACCAAGTGAGTAAAAACACAGAGACACGGAGAGTCCGGATCCAAGTTGTTGGTCTTCACATCACACTGACTGACCATCCACCCTCCTCATCGTCCCCCTCCCAGGTTAATTGATTCCCTAACGAAAACAGAAAATGTACATTCGCATGCGATTGCAATAGGCGGCTGCGATAATGATCTGCACTAGCGCTTAGCATCGACACCGCAGTTCAAAGGGTGCACAACCACAAATCGAATCGTGATAGTAGATTAATAATGGCAATCAATTAAAAAATTGTATTTACATATTTAGCATCTTTTCTACGTCTTGAACATAGGCGACGTGCATGTGTTTGTGTTCGAGGAGTTATGAAACACCCCACCAGTGTATTCAGCATTGGCTTCGATTCGAGTTTTTTGCTGAGGTTTTAGTCGATTGCCATTTGGCATTGCATGACACCGAACCGGAGCTGTTGTTTGGGTTTTCAAATTCCGACATGGTAGATGCTACAGTTCTGGGAATAGCCAGAACTTTTCATATTTGCTTTGTTTTCCTCGGTTTTGGTTCAGGGAACATGGAATCCCCCTAAGGGGTTTGGAACGTACTATTAAATGTGGTTTCGCTTCCGAGCACATACGAAAGGAAACAAATAAAAATACAGCACGAATCGAAACGCTATTATGCTTCGTGAAAATATGTGAAAATGTACTAATTGCTTTAAAAAAAAAATCTATCTAAACAGTTCTAAATTAACAACAGTTGTGTGCTTTAAATAGAAAACACAGCGCTTGGGTACTGCATTGTACAAAAAAAAACTATTCTGCTTCTATTGTGATGTCTTATTGACCTAATTTAATCGCAGCGCGTGTTAAAAAATTGTTAGTGATTACAGTGATGCTTGGAAAATGTATTAGAGGCCAATTGTTGCAGAGTCTAGACCCAGATGAGTGTTTTCAAATGGATGCTCAGTCAGCTTCATGTGAAGACCAGCAACCTTGATCCGGACTCTGTGTTTTCACTCACTTGGTGAGGTAGATTTCTAGAACTCATCAGTCATTTTCGTTTTTGTATATCTTAATCTTATGCGGCAGTTGTGTGGTGGCCCATGGCATACTGGGTATACGCGTCGACCACAAGGTACTTGAACGTGTCTTGGAGTTGGACTTAGACTTGCATTCATGAACTATACGACCAAATTTACTCTTGAGGGCTCCACCTCTTTCGAGTCACTGACAATGATCAAAGAGTATTGTAAGAAAAAGCTTCTCAAACTTTGCCGTTCGGAGCCGACATAAAACTGTGACCAACTCCCTCGTCAAAGAACAATAGTACCCACAGCACGAGTGGTTGATGTAGTAGCAAGACTTCCGTGGGCATAAGGGTATGGCACAGGGTTGATATTTAGTGAAAAGATCCAACCAACAGGTCCAGCTGTTACGCTTCGCCAGCTGTGTCCATTTCTTTTGTTATTTCATTTTGTGGGTATTCTAAGCTTATTGGCATCATAATGCGTACTGTGACTTTCGGCTTATGCTATGATGTTTTTTTTTTATCTTAACGCCATTTGCTTGACCAAAAAGCTGGTACAAAAGGCTTGGCTTAGGCTGTGTCCAATTAGAGACACCATATTTTGTTATATCTTAACTATAAAGCAGAAAGTTTGTGTGTCTGACCGAAAAAGGCTCCGAAACTACACGTCGCAGAGCTCTGAAATTTTCAACAAAAAACATTCTAAAATTTAGATGCTGAATGTTACAATTTTTAAGTCGGTACGACATACGGTTCGGAAGTAACGAACACTTTTTAAACAGGAATAAAACTGAATAAGGCTGGTTGCATCAATCATTTCTTATATTTTGCTTTGGTGCAACCATTCATCTTTTTTCAACGTCTCAATCGAACATATGCGAACGACTGCCTAAGTCACCAAACGAAAAGGAAACAATAAACATGTTCGCACTTTTCTTATTTTGCCATACCCAAACTATCTATGCATGTACCTATACACAGCTACACACGAATCATTGAATTTTGTTGAAATTGTGAATATTGAACTTCTGAACGCATTAGCCGATTTAGATAAAATTTCAGAGCTACAGGTCGCATGTCGTCAAAGTGTAATTTTTGGCAAGCAATTAAGTTTAAGGGAGAGACTTTCAGTTTGTGTTGCGGTACAGGTAAAGTAAAGGTTGAAAAAAAGCCGGGTACGAAATCTAGTCTATCTCTACATGCAGGTGTTGCTGTAATGTTTACACTGCTCCGTTGCCTAAAAATAAATTCCTTGCGTCACGTTCGGAGCTAAGATCCATCCACACCTTAGGCAATAAATGCACAGACACCTGGCTTTCCAATGCCGTTCAGTTTGTATTTGATTTCTACTCTAATCGCCATCACATTTCGCAAGCAGAATCTTACTTTCGAAACCGAGTCCTGCTTTTTTTCTATAAACTTATATGCAGTTCATGCCGCTTATACTGTGGTCATAAACCATAGCAGCCTAAATCGAGTTAGGAACCTTGAGCTCCTCCTCTGATAATGTATAGGATCCTACTTAGGCACTGACTACAGTGCTATTTATTATGTGAATACTCTTGAGAGCAAAATTTTACTACAGTTTGTTTGCGTTTTCGTTTGCAAAACGACACAGTCAGTCAATTTATTTTGATTGTCTGCAAACAGCGTTGGAACACGCACATCAATGTTATTTCGTTGACAAGCAAACTAGACAACTAAATGCAGGTATATTTATTTATACTCGACATTTAAAAGTAGACCTTATAATATAAAAAAGGTTACTCATGACTCACAGTGCGAGCTTAAGTGTCGACCCGTCGCTTAACTCAAAATCAGTACAAATTTCGTTTTCACAGTGGAACTTAAGTGAAAGATTCCACTTAAATAGTGGTCTAACTCATGTCACCGATAACCATGGCTAAGGTGTCAATCCAGAAGGTCTTCTTCAGTCATAATCATTATTATTTTCATGTTTCGCTTGGTGCGTTGATTCAATAGTTACAATCATGCTCAATCCATAACTTACCTAAGCCTGCCTTGAATATTGTGTATGAAATGAAAATCTTCTTCTCCTTCTGTCAGATTCTGTAGACGTGAGGGCTTTCCTTGAAATCACTGCTGTAATCCTCAAGTAAACTTGATAAATTATGGTTAAAGCTTCGGAAAATAAGACGCATTCGATAAACGGGAATAGCAGTGTTGGGTATGTTCTCATTCACTTCATACTCTATCCTAGTGGGTTATTCAAATTGTAATGGAAGTCGAGAAACTGTATTTACGAACATTAGATCTCAAATATTATAGAGAGCTCTGTCAAACAGACATAATAACTTACATGGTGCACTGATAACTAAACACAAATGTGCATGGTTGTTAAAGAATGTTCGATTGTACGGCGGTCAAGAGGTCACTGAACTTTTAATTCAGACACTTTAAAAAACTTGATTTCTGATCAGAATAGTTTCATTACCATGGATTGGACCTTTAGTCATATTGGAGGTTTGGTCGTATTATGCAGCGGTCAATGTATCCATGTAGAAACTTATCGGTAGCATCTGAAGAATTGTTTCTCGGTCTGCTGTTGAGAGTTGCCAGCCGAACTTGTATACATAAGCACTCGTAGGACTCAACCGTTTAGATGGTGCTTTAATTCGGCATTAATGCGGCTAATTCTATCCAGGTTCAGAAGAGCTTTTGTGAATATATTCAATGTACAGTCATACCGCTTCTTCATCAAACATGTGCTGTGTGGCTTGTGGCACCACCCTCATGAAACCACGTGTAGTCCAAGTCCATACCTACCAATTCGGGTCAAAAATAATCGTTTATCACAGTAACGTGACGAGCGTTACGTTGACGAAAAAATATGACCCGGCATGCAAACTTCACCAAACAGTTATTTATTGTGGATGCAAAGGTGCAGTCACCGATTCTGAACTTGGGTAGACTTTCTGTTATAATTTGCAGACGATGCTTGTTCGTGTTCCTTACCATGATGAAAATGTTGAGTTACTGATCGTTAGTGGAAGAGTGCATTCACAAATTGAATTTCAGTTTTTGTCCCTATTGGCAACCGTTTAGATACAGTGGATACAGTAGTTGTCCTTCTTAAGCGCAACTCTTCTTAAGTAGCATTATATTTATTATTATTTATGCAACTAACTCCCTCTAAATTGAACACATTTTTTCATCCCGTAACAATTCGACTTATAGAGATTCCACTGTTTTACACTACACAAGCCGAGGGAACAGTGTACTTTTCGCAGAAAATTGCCTCTACATCTCAAACACTACCGGCAAAGCATACAAGCACAAAATAAGCAAGAAGCATCGTATACTATATAAAATTTGGACTCTGATCAATAAAATGTGTCTGCAACAATTTACAAAAAAATTAAAGTTTGCTTATTACCAACGACATCGAAAAGTCAAAAAGTCGGAATTTGCTGGGAAATTTGGTATTCGTCGAAGTACATTGTGGGCGTACGGTGGCTAAATAGTGACCGTCCTCTGCTTGCTGTCACTTTACCCCTATCTGTCTTAATCTGTGCAAAATGAATCGTGCACATTAATTTCAGAGGCATCATTAAATCATGAGCTTGCGATACAATTGGTATAATTATCTTCAGAAAATGCATTGATTATGTGAATTGATGCAGTCAATCACATTAGTAAGTAGGCAGCATAAGATTGACTGTGTTCTGAACAAAAATAAAATCACGCAAATCTTTAAGAAAAATTAAATGTATTTATTGTTTTCCTGCTGCTTATTGTATTGTTTTTTTTAAAAAAGTATTTCAAACAAAAAATGAGGATATCGCAATAACTGTTACCAACAAATGGCCATTTTATGCTTTGTTTGGAAATGCATTTGGTTGTTCAAATAACCAACGATATATGCTACCATATATCCCCACATTCCGGCAGATAATGTGTAAGTGTGTGCTTACTTATTTTTGTGATATCATTTTTTGTTAAATTTTTTATTTATAACCCTCTATGGCTATATTTGCTGGTCTTTTCTTATATATTTTTTGTTTTATTACACGTACGTTACTAATTAATGTAAAAACACTATGTTCAAGATTTTTTTCTAATATTCGTGCTTGAAGTTACTTTTGGTTAAGAACGCAGATGAAGCCATAATGCATTGCCTTTGTGAGTGACTGTTCATAGGAAAACTCATCAAACAGACTAGACACTAACTCTAACAATCTAGATCAGATATCACAGATAAGACATTACGTTGATGTATGTAATTACAGTACATACATATTGACAAGCTACATATGCAGCGTTGGTCGCATTCAATCATTGCAAAAAAAAACACACAGATTTGTATATTCCTACTGTTTCTGTTTGAAAATAAAACATTGTTTAAAACATATGTAATTACACTTTTTGTCTCCCGTATTATTCTTTGCGGCTCCCGATATGAACGGATCATACAATATTTCTTTATTTCAAACCTTAGTTTGCCCTGGTCGCTCAAGGTTTCATCGTCCCTACGATGGTTTGTTCAAGTTCGAGCATGCCTTGCCGAAAATGCAAGTGATGCATCGGGGATTTCTTCTATACTCTTGATGTTACATTTTCTGGTGAAAGAGCGTGAAACTAATTGCGCGTGTAGGCTGCCGATCGTGATAGTTTAGCTCCATATGTTTTCCTTTTTAAATACAAACGTATCTGTAAAACAACGCAAACAAAAGCAGTACAAATAAAGGCATAACACCTCTAATATCTAATCTAAATCAAACAACTAATTATTAATTCAATCAGATTAATGGCATCAAGCATTAGCATACAAATATGCACTCGCATTTCCTTAGCTAACTTGAATTTTTAATTCACACTTTTAAGATTGGATTGCGTTAGAAAACAAATTATTTGTACATCCGAGGAAGGCCTTTCCTTAGCTATCGCTTTTTTTCATATGACGGGATTTTTAGTTTTCCGCATTTTAGTCTTCCGCACAACTTCTAGGCTAGCAAAAATTTCTCTTTTAGAACAATAATTTCAAACATCTTCTCGAATTAAGTTGCTGTAGAGAGGCCCGGGATGTGGTTGTTCTTATTATGTTTTCACCGTTTTCAAAAGACTTATGTATGAGCGTCGGTCGTGGACAAAAATGTATAACATGATTATTTCCCCTTGGAAGACCCTAGACGGTGGTTAAACCGAGTCCAAAAACTCACCTAGCTGTGCATGGTCATAAATCCTCATTTGTTAGATTCGAGGGCGGAAATCGAGGGATCTCCAGGTACGCACACCAATTCCTTCTGCACTGTTGTTTGTTCTTTGTAGTGTTTGGATTCGAAGATTCTTTGGGCCGGAGCTGTGGTGTCCACACGCTCTACATGGCCCAGCAACCGTAGGCGTTGGATCCGTAGATGCCGACTAGGCTCCTGTCGGTTTACAGCCCTTACAGTTCGTGGTTGAAACTTCTCACCCAGAACCCGTCGACACAAACAGCACCAAAGACTGAACGCCAATGTCATCGGCGTAAGCTAACAATTTCACTGACTTCTGGAAGATTGTGCCTCTAGTGCTGGCGTGTGAGTTCTGCACGATCTTCTCCAGGACGATGTTGAAAAAATCAAATAACAGTGCATCGCCTTGTTTAAAACCTTTTTTTACATTGAAGGTCTCGTTGAGTTCGGTACTGGCCTTGATGGAGCAGCGAGAGTTCTCCATCGTCATCCTGCACAGCCTGACAAGATTGGCGGGAGTGTCAAAACAAGACATGGCGTTGTATAGCTCATCTCTATGCACTCTGTCATATGCGGCCTTGAAGTCGGTGAACAGTTGGTGAGTGAAGATTTGGTATATTGTTGACTTTCTTGCCACGCTTCTAAATTGGGGCTGATATAGACTTTTGTTCACCCGATCACCTTCTTACAGGCGATGAAATTCATTTCCAGCCTGAATACTGGATACATCTCCTCTGACAAGACTCCGTGTTAAGACTGAGCTCTAGTTCTTCGATGGTATTTCGACAGGCTTATCAGTTGATTGAATAAACCATATTGGTTGCTTGTAATCCTAACCCTTACAATTTTGTACTTACTTTACCACTGATGAATGATGCGATAAATGAATTATTTGTATTTCTAATCAAGGTTTGATGCCAGTCTTCAGACCCAAATTTTACACCGTAAATATTAATCACATACCCATATTTTCTTGTTACACACTTTGCTATAAATTGATGATATAATGATACCATACATCGTATTAAATACTAATCATAAAACGTCTACCGCACCCAATTTTGTTTCAAACGACACGCAAAGACTAATTGTCCATTGGCATTGATTTTATTTACTGTTAATGAACATGTTTTATTTTTATCTAATTGTATAGAGATTAATTGGCTTCCAATCGTTATTTCCTGTCGCATTCCCGGTTTGTGGCATCATATTCCAAGATCCATGATGCTGCGTACACAGAACTTAGAACACTAATTGCTTACGACCGCCAGACATGGTCAAATAATGACGTTAAGTGGTAATATATTCCAATCGTTGCACACGATGAATAGTGGAATAAGTAATAAGTATGCCCTCTCCCCTTGTTCGTGACTTAAACTCAAACAACTAAGGTATACATATCTACCAACAAGAAATTCTATATTATTATAATTTTTTATAGAAAAACCTGATTTTTTTCTGTGAACCGTGTGAAGTAGAAAGACAAGGGTATTCAATTACAAATTCCGCCGAACTACTGTGCCATCTGTTCTCAAGCCAAAGGGGGTTCCCAGAAAGATGCCATTTGGCTCTTACATATCTAGTTCGTCTCACCTAGTCTGAGACATATTAAACCTATGTGTTTCAGGTTATATTGTGAGAAATATTACCTTAACCCAGCGGGCAAGAGGGAAGGTATCTTATGCTCAAGCAAAATTAAAAAGTTGTGAATTATATTAAATACTCATCTGGTTGCTCAGTAGCTGAAGGCAATTGTGTGTCTACGGAAATAGTATCGTGATTGCAGTCTAACGTGGAACGTACATATGTTCGAATATTGGCGCACAAGCAGCTGTCGGTTGTAACATACTCTGTCAAATACTTATAACATTTTTAACGTAAAATTGCTTTGTTTGGTGTTAAGTGTTACAAAAGCAATAAATAGCGGCTGTGGTCAAATAATTTCTGGACATCTGTTTTCTTGTCTTCGTATCCCTATTAATCGATTCTGGGAGTTTGGAGTGCAACCGGTAACATTGAGATTTTCACTGAAAAAAATTGACAAAAGGCATTTCTGATGGATTTAATGGTTAGGTTGAATAAGTTTTGGAAGGGAAGTGTGATGGTCGAACATCAAATCCATTCGGAGGCCATTGGGCCCATTGTCAATCTCTTCATTTGAGAAGTACATATTTTTTTCTAATCTGTTATGTCATGTGGTTAACTACCTGATCTCTTTGTAAATTTTAAAAGATTCCCATTAATTCGCTATGTCGAAGGTCTCTGTGAAGCTTCTGTGGCACATCGAAGCTAGACACCGATTCGGAACAACGGGGTAGAGATGTTGGATCGTATCGGTTTCTTCCTCGTTCGCTGGGTAATGTCCAGTGATCACTCCGATTAGCATACAGATCGAGTTTCGGTTTAACGCCAGAAGCTTATTTGTTTCGCCGTTAAGGCCTGTTCATATGAGGTCGCCACGAATTCTGAAACTCTGACATGCTTATGGGGTTTTAATTTGGGCGTGGATGCTGTGGATTGAGTTTTGATGAGGATTGAGACTGATGGATTCAAAGAGAAACAAATTTAAATCTAACCTTTGTTGAGATTTTTGTCGATGAAAAAACTCAATAATTCAGCATACCAAGAAGTATACATTTTTGTGCATGTTTTCCGGAAAAAGGTTGTTTCTGAAAGTTCGCGTTCGCAATTCGCAGCTCATATGAATGGGCCCTTAGTAAGCTCTGGGCACGTTGACCTAGTCGATTCTTGCATTAGTTTCTTTTATTGTTGTTTTTTATATGCTCCGGTATAATCTGATCGGTGGTTGCAGTGATGTGTCCTCGCGTTGATGTTCAATTCAGATCCTTGTGTAGCCAGTTCGTACGGTTTTTCATTCCCTGCCATTTAGCTTTGGCCCGGGACCCAGCAGAGTTTGACTTTGTGCTGTCTAATGGTCGTCAGGGGGATACGACATTTCATGAGAGGCTTTCATTTCACATATAAAATATAAATACAAAATAATACACTGCGACAACACCAAATTTGTGAAACAAAATAATATGCTGTGCACATTTGACATAAAACCCATGTTTTTGCCTTTTGATTTGTATTGTTTTGAATTGTAATGTCCTGATTATTTTGGTTACGGGAACAGACCTATTGTAAATTGAATTAATTGCTACATGCTACCGTCTCTCGTTAATTCTGAACCAAGGATAACTTTATTTCTTATAACAATAAAAGTACAGAATGATTGACTTCAGTGCAAGCTGGCTTTCTACGCAAAAAGTGAAATCCAATGGTGGTATATGGGTTTCCTGTAAGTATTCAGCTTCTTTCTCTATTGCCTGTATATCTGCTTGGAAAATGTAGTCAATCGTATTTATGAGGCTACTGGAACCATGCTTCCTCAATTATAACTGCATGTCAATAGTTTGCTTGTTTCCACACAGAGGACTTCCTTAGTCTGAGAGCGCCTTTTGCGGCAGAGCCCTTTGTGAATATGTTCAGATTAAGGAAATGAAGTATCAGGTACAACTCTGCTTACGTGCTTTTTATGGTTCCTTATACCAAAGGCTGCTTACGATTGTTGAGCATGTAGCTTGTAGCTTGTAGCTATGTAGCTTTTTGTGCGTATAGCAGTTCACCAGACTAGCACACCAAAGGTAATAATTTGTCTAATGGTTGGAAGTCCCATATTTTGCTGAAGGTCTTTTTGCAGGCGTGGAAAAGAATTGTTCCTTTTTTAATCCTTTCCTCCAAGTTCCTTTTCCAGGATAGTCTGGAGTCCTGATTGCAATCCTCCCATTTCTAAGCAAAGTGTTGGAAAAAATAGTGGCAAATCAAATGCAATTGTAGCTGGACAAACATATCAATCATGGCATTGCTAATAGTTTTTCTGAATTTCTCAAAAGCATTTGACCCTGTCAACCATTCAATTCTACTGCCCAAACTACAGAATCAATTTGCTTTTGATGAATATGTATGTGGACTTGTATCGTCATTTCTGTGAGGAAAAACACAAATTGTTGTCCACGGGAATTGGAGTTCCTTATGTTTACCAATGCTCACATGCGTACTCCAAGGATCTGTCCTGGGATCACTATTATTTATGTTATTTATAAACGATACAAAAAGCATAAACAAATGCCACCTTCATATCTACGCCGACGACGTACAACTATACGAAACATTTAAAACACCAATAGTGCCAAGTACAATCAGTGATCAATAGTGATCCAAATCTTCTACAACAAAAGAATCACTGAAATCCTCTAAAACCAGAACTCCAAGAGGGAAGTAAACTTCGCGTAAGTAAACGGAATCTAGATACAACAACCAGAATATTTAAAATTAACAACAGCACTATGAAATATGTCACCAACATTAAAAATCTGGGAATTGTCTTTAACTTATTCCTCAGTTGGAACGATCAAATTAACGCAGTAGTTCGCAAAATTTACTGCGTTTTGCTAGTACGCTCTTGTTTAAGATCGCTCATCTCAAATTAATATATAGCAAGACACCAGACAAAATGTAATTTTAATTTGTAATTGTAAATTTATTTCTCTTTGGCTTTTTTCTTATGCATTCAAGACAAACAAAGGATATAAAAAAAAATTCTGATTATAAAATATAAGAAAAAATAAAAAAAGATGACAGAAAGCAGATAAAAATAGAGCGCAGTGACACTTCAGTTTATTAAGGTGAAACAAGACAAGATTAGTGAGTGGGGTGGCCCTTAAAGAATTTATCGCAACAAGAAACACTATGAAGAATAAGATGCAGTTAAAAAAAGAGTAAAAAATAAAGATTAACTAATGAAAGAATTAACAAAGAGACGGAGAGAAATGAAAGCTGAAGCCAGAAAATTAGAGATATAAGATTGAAGCCTATCGTAGTCCAAGTTGAAAGGCCACATTTTAACGCTTTTTAGAAAAGTTCCAGGTATTGCTATTGTCCGATAAGACAAAATTACGGTATGCAGTGGTACGGAAATTGGGTACTGTCAAGATGAATACCGCGAAGATTGTAACGAGAAAATAAACGAACATTGCGATTGCCACACCTGAAAAAGAATTATTTATTTATTTTTATTATCATTATGTATATATATTATTATTATTACCAGTATGAAGTGAGCGTCAAGATACAAATGTCTCGATAGGGAACATTTGTTGTGAACGAGCCCGAATTTTTTTTTCGTTTGTTTGATATGACATCTGTGCAAAATATTTAGTATACATCAAGTCATTGAACAGACAAAATCATATTGATGATTTGCGGAAAGCATTAAATTTTTGTTTTCATTTGAAGAAAAGTGTTACAGTGTCGCATCGAATGCTTGTCGAGGCATATGGTGATCATGCTCTATCAGAAGCAACATGCAAAATATGGTTTCAACGGTTCAGAAATAATGATGTTGATGTGAGAAATGAAGAACGTGGAAGACTACCAAAAAAGTTTGAAGACGCCGAATAACAAACGATATTGGTCAAAAGCAAATGCCAGCAATATTAAATGTTGCTCAACAAACAATTTCTGACCGTTTTTACTTTCCCATTAATAATTAGTGTCTTATTTTCAAAACAAAAAAAACGCTTTCATACGGGTACACCTAGTATATTTTACTTGTGGTAGCGTTTGTGCATTCTCAAAGAACACCTCATCCCACCTAGGCATACCAGCATGTTTTGAACTACTTTAAAGAAAATAAATTTTTGGAGTTTGTAAAGCAATCTTGTATAAACTCAAAAGCTCAAATGTATAAGATTATCTTCTACAGTATTATTTAGGTAAATTAACTGAATATAAAAAATAACTGGTATCATTCATGCCCAGATACTTAGTTTTGAGTATGTGAAGTACGTACCATCCAACTTGTGAGGAGCAAATATCAGATTTTATTTTTCCTGTTAAACAGAACCAGATCAATTTTCTTGCCGACGAGGAGAGTTCCCTTCACGCAGATTCCACGTATTAGCCTATAGCCCTTTGCGGGAGTGTGGTTTGGTTTACCTGTCTTAAGTATGAAATGTACTCTTTCCATTGTGTTGGGACGTACCCTGCACGCAAGCAATTGGAAAATATCCTTACAAGGTGGTATACAGTAAACGTTTCTCCTTCTTGAAGCTTCGCTGGCAGAAAATTGTATAGGCCTGGAAATTTAAAAGATTCGAACGAATTAATGCCCATGATACTTTGTCCGTGGGAATCACTTCTTCTATTGCTTCTTCAATTGTGTTAACCATCGTCCCAGAGGGACTGGGCTCTTACGAACTGGAATAATGGGTCGCAGTCCGCTGTTCTGGGGATGAAAGACTAGATGGCGGCCAAGACACATCTGGCTTAAGGATGAATCTTGAATAAGGTCTTCCCTTCCTTTCTTTCCTTCCAGCTTCGTTATGATCTACTATTAATTCGCAAAACTAGAGCCCGGATTTTGACTTTCTTGCTCTTGTATTCATTAAGGTTAAATTTGTAATTTTCAACTTTAATCTCTCAATTCAATAGTTTTCGGGTCTTGTTTGTATTGCGAGCACCTTGCAAAGGGCAGAATATCTTCAATGCCGCTTTCAGATTTTTCTTAAGATCAGTGGTGGCTTGGGCCGATACTTACCTATTGGCAGTCTGTCTTCGGAGGGTTTCATAGGGGCTTTCGTTTTTTCTTTGCTGGCATTAATATTGAAGAGTATTCGACTGTGTTCCGAAAACGAACAACTTCGGGACAATCCCCAATTTTCTACTCCAATAGAGTTTCACTCACTTAGTTGAGTAAGGTCAATAACCTCTTCTCTAACCCGTTGGTATATTATCTTTGTTACATTTACTAATTTTAGTTACTTTATCAGAAAAAATAACATTATTCCAATCTCTGCCAAAAAACTCCTTTTCCCAACTGAGTCGTGATTAATTCATTGACAAAAACTGAACACTCTTTAAAACATTTGTACTCAAAGCATCTTAGCAGAAGATTTTTTTTCATCAGCTAATGCAAATGCCACTTCCAACCCGGTTTTCATAGGCGTACAAGATCTTATCAAACAGAATTGATTTCATGCACACTCTTTATGCACGTGAAGTCATTTAAGTTGAATGGAAACACGAGAAATGAGTAGTCATGAATTTTCTTTTAAATGGAAGGGTTTTGATATTAATGGGTCGCACCTCGACAAGTTGTAGCATGATGGTGTATTTAACAAAACAGCATATTTATAAGACCTTATCTGTATAAAACATGACTCACTTACAAACAAATTTTTGTTTGTGTTTTAAGTATCTACTTTGCTGAGTCTAGACCATGTTCCAACTTCCCAGCAGGAAAAGGGTCAAAGCAGTGTTTATTCCCAAAGCGGGAAAATACTCCTATGCCAAACCGAAGGACTTCAGACCTATCAGTCTCTCCTCATTGAATATTAGACTGATGACCTTGGAGAAACTAATAGACTAAAAGACAAAATACCTACAATAAGGGCAAGCTTGTGGAGACAGTTCTTCACTCACTGATAGGCACCATCGAGAAATCTCTCAAGGTTAAAGAATTCATACTTGTGACATTTCTCGACATCGAAGGTGAGTTCAACAATATCAAACCAGAAGCAATTTCACTTGCGCTTAACAACCTCGGCATCGGAAAGTCTTTAGTGGCCTCCATTTATCAGCTCTTCACCAGCAGTGTAATACACTTTCAGATGGAAGATGCTAAGATGTATAGAGAAGTTAATAGGGGCACCTCACAAGGGGTGCTCTTGTTCATACTTATAATATTAGAGCTAACTACCAGTGCGAAATTTCTGGGTGTCACGATCGATAGCAAGCTTGGAAACTCAACATCCAGAACAGAGTCAAGAAAGCCTCTTCTGCCTTTTTAGCTGCATAAAGGTCATTGTATGCAAATGGGGCTTACAACAACGCATAGCTGACTGGATTTTTATCTCGATTGTCAGATCGACACTTTTGTATGGAGTCTAAGTTTGGTGGACAGCACTAAACAAGGCTATCAACTGCAAGGCACTCAACCGAGTACAAAGACTGGCCTGTCTGTGCATCAGTGGAGCACTGAGAAGTACTCCGTCAGACGCCTTGAATATTCTCCTACATCTTCCACCACTGCAAATATTAGCACAGCCTTGAGACTCGAAATACTCCGATTGCGGTCCGAACTCAACATTGGCCACTCAACTATTCTCAAGGAATTCAACTTTCTTCCTAGTGACACTGACCGGCTACTACCCTAAGCTATCTTGGAGAAGAAATTCTCAATCAGTATTCCTTCCAGATCGGACTGTATGTCTGACAGGCAAACGTTGGGTGATCCTCTGTGTATTTTCACAGATGGATGGAAGACAAGCGAAGGAGTGGGTGCGAGTATCTATTCCCAAGATCTCAACATTGCTATCTTCCTGAAGCTCCCTGATCACTGTAGCATTTTTCAGGAAGAAACCATAGCGATTGTTGTTGGCTCAAAAACAACGTGATATCAAAAAGGGATATCACCATCTGTTCCGATAGTCAGGCCGCTAAAAAATCCCTGGACAATGTCATGTTCTACTCAAAAACATCCCTTAGTTGCAGGCTGTCTTAATGAGATGCATGAGCTGAGCATAATACTTAACATTCACTTCATATGCTCAAGCTTCACCTAGAGGTCTACTATTTCAGCGGCCTAGCATAGGCCATCTAAGAAGTCAATCCGCGTGGTATCACAATCGGCCTACTCTGACCTTAATGTGACTGCTCTTAACAGTCAGCCACGAGAAACTAACCTAACCTAGGTACCTACTTCTAATTTATAAACGGATGGTACGTACAAGCGTGTTAATGTATATTAGAGGACAGTTAAGGAACAAACCTCTGAGATACCGAAGACCAGCCGTACGAGGAGAAGATGAAAGAATGTCATATTCCAAATTCACAAAATAATTTAAAGCAATAAGGAAACTCTTGCTGTCAAGATTATTTAATCATTGTGAAAGCATTAATTTTTTGAGTTCCTTATATTTTTTTTTTTGCACCGACTTAAATAATTGGAATGTAATTTTTACAAATACACTTTACCCAAGTGATAACAAAGTTCAAAAACCGTCTGCTGAAATCAATGAATCTCCCACTGGGTCGCACGGAATACGGAACAGTATTCATATTTAAAATGCAACCGACAATAAAGAATCAGAATAAATAAGAAACCAATTTTTTTTTAATTTGCGCGTGATCAAGGGGTTATTAATACCCTTAATTGTCCGGGGTCAAGACACAGCACGGGCCGAAGGTATAAAGGGAGAGAGAAAAGGTACCTGTGCACGTTGGTCTTAAACATCTGCGGATTGTAATGTATGGGGACTATTAAGCTGGGAAGAGCATTCCATATTCGTGTGGTGCGGCTAAAAAACTAGTCTCTAAATTTCACAGTGGTCCGAAAGTAGGCTTAAGGGTAAACTGATGTACATTCCTCGCTAGACATGTATTGCGGGTGAATTCAAGGTGAGGAGTTCAAGTGAGGAGAATGCAGTTGGCTAGCTCATTCTAGAGAAAAAGCAAAATAATACTGACAAAGTTTAACCGTCGAAGTAAGAATTGATTTGTTGTATGGTCAATCTGAGGCAGTGAGCAATGAACAGTATGATGTAGATCACGTTAGCTTGTATAGATTGTGTATCCCCAATAATTTCTACGAAAGTCAACCAAGGGCTTAGTCACGATATCAACATGCGACTGGATAACACTTTCACTTTCTCATTTGGTCATACCATGTATAGATAGGTGCTGGGTTTTACAAGCCAAGTTATTAAAATATGCAAGATCCTAAAGCAACTGTCGATGCTCTCCTGTATCTTAGAAATTATCGATGTGCTATACACGCTCCATTATTGGTCATTGCAACTAAGCAAGGTTACGAACACTTAACGTGAGGCACATTGTAATGATAATTTAAGGTTCCACCCGAATAGCAAATCCATGCTACAGGATTTTTAAAATCGGCAGACTAATTTAACTTCTGTATATCTGCCATATCGACACCTTAATGTTTCACTGTTTGACTTCTAAATGCAGTCTTGTATTTTCGGGGTTGCTCTTTCCAAATCTTTTATCCCTTTGGGTCTCTTTCCATTTCTTCTTCTTTGTCTCTCAAAGGAGCAGCCCTATTTATACCAGAGCCGAAGTAGACTAAGTCCTTGACTACCTCAACGTTTCTACTGCCCATTATGACGCTCTGTCCGAGACGTCGATGTTGTGCATTTTTTCGTGTTTTTCGTTTTGCCCTGGTTTACCACTAACCTCATTTTCGCCGCTTCCGCTTCAATGCCAGCAAACGCCTCATTGACGGCTCGCTGTGTTCGTCCAATCACGTCAACGTCGTCCGCATAAGCAAGCAGTTGAATGTCCATATGGAAGATCGTGTCTCGCGTGTTTACGTTTAATTTTCGCACGATTTTCTTAAGTATGATGTTAAAGAAATCAAGTTTCTTTTCATTTAGCAAGATATATAGTTTTGTTTTAATGCATATCCATTAAATTCATTAAGTTCGCATATTGTTGTGACGGAAGCGCCAAAATGTAACATTTCTCTGAACAAGACTAAATATCAAATCACAATGACTGAATCCTTAGATGTTGTATTTTATTTTTTTTTAATTTCGTGTCCATGTAAGGAAAAGCGTAAGGGATAGTAATTAGGTTTATGAACCAAGTTTGCGTCAGCTTTTAACAGATAGAGTAAGGAGCATGCAATCAAAGTGTGTTTTATTTTTGATAAATAAGATCTTATACAAACATAGGAAGGAACTAGTTGCATATACGTATACAATATTTGTTATGTGACTGAGTAATATGATTCCAAAAAGCCTTCTTCTTTCTTCTTTGGTTGGTTGCTACAGTCCGGGGTGAACCTGGGCCTCAATCAACATGCCTCTCCATCCAGCTCGGTATTGTGGTAGTTGCTTCCAGCCAAGCACGTTCAACTTATTTAGGTCCCCTTCTAGCTGCGTGCGCCACCGTAGGCGTGGTCTTCTTTTACCGCGTTGTCCCTATGGGTTGGAGTCGAAGAATTTCCGGGCCGGAGCATTGGTGTCCATTCGACGTGACCTAGCCATCTGAGACGAGAGATTCGACCAGGTCGATGTCGCGATACAGCCCGTACAGCTCGTCATTCAGTCTCCTCCTCCAAACACCATCCGTACATACGGGACCGAAGATAATTCGGAGGACTTTTCTATCTAAGCGCCCAAGAATATCCCCGTCCGCTTTAGTTAGAGTCCATGCTTCTGCGCCATATCTTGGTTTTTCGGGAGATGGCTTTATTCCTCAGTGGCTTACCGAGTGCGAAAATGCAGCGGTTGGCCAACGTGATCCTCCGTTTTATCTGTATATATGTCGTTGTTTGTATTTACTTCGGAGCCTTAGTAGACAAAGTCTTTCACTACCTCGAAGTTACAGTGACGTTTTGTCCAAGACGTCGGTGTTCATTTAGTAAAAGAAAGCATTCATTTTAGTTAGTGGCGTAGACGACAAACTCATTTTGTAACACATTGTAAATATTTTAAGAACTGAAAGTGTTGCAGAATAATATCTTACATATGTTGAAAGAGGATTTCCGCATAAATATCATGTCAAAAAATCTCAGTGGTTAGTTTCTATGCAATAGGCTGTAAACATTTTAAATGGTATTTCCCTAAAACATTGGCGTTAACTCCAAACCAATTTTACGGTGACGATATATTAATTTTATCCAACGAGTCGATTGCTGAGAAGCTGGTCCTTACACTCTGGGGCGGTAGCGTCACCCATATTATTATATTAATAATAAACGATTCAATTCTGAATTTACATTTCTCATATTTTGTAATGTGCGCATTGGCTTATCTCAAGATTCTACTCTCGGTCCATAATTAGTTTCAGTGTTTGTCAATGATCCTCCAAAAAATAATTTGTTTTGCAAATGGGAAACATTTGTAGCTTAAGATTACATATTATTCCTTAAAATTATTCTCAAAACGCAGCCGAAAAACTTTACGAACAAATCTCTTTCTGTAAGGTTTGTGGTGGCCCTTGGCGTTCTGGGTATGTGGGTAACTAATTTAACTGAAGAAAATATTAAAAGTCTTGACGTCGAAGGGTTGGTTAATTTAGTAGCACTAGACGCTGTAGGAGTCGGTTGCGTATACTTCCGATTGTACGCTTATTCATTCTGCAACAGTTCGCTATTTTTGACATGACAAGTTCTGTAGCTTACAACGAATTGGCTGTCATTCACCGACTTTTTCTGTTCGCTTTATTGCATCGCTAGTGCTATACAATCAAACATCATTATTATTTGTTTTGAAAAATATATCAAGAACAGATTTACTGAACTCACTGCTTCCGTTTTGTTGTAGGTGTCTACACAAAATTTCGAACATTTTTTCATAATCGAGCAAACACTGAGGCGTACTAATACATGCGGAAACTTTCAGTTCGTAACCTCCTTATCCGACAGTGTAAAATGTATTATAGTATTTCTTCGAAAAGAGAAGAGTTCGTTTATCAGCTGTGTCACACACTGGCCGCAGAAAGAAGCCAGAAGTACACAAGCTTACGTTATGACTTCGTTATTCCAACATCATAAGCATGACTTTATCAAGCAGTCTGTTCCCGAGAATTGTCCACTTGACCTCCTTCAGAGAGCGGCAGCGATGATCAACCGATAATAGGCGTCACAATCACGAGTGTGTTAATATTCGGAAGCCGATGGTCATGGTTGGGAAGATGCTATAAAAGCGAGGAAGATAAGAATTTTTGACAATCAGTCTGAGATTTTTGGCAACGATGAACTGGTTGGCGGCGATTTTAGCATTCATTTTCTGTACCTGCGGGGCTTCAGGTTGGTGCAGTAATAGAATCATTGCAATTGCGTTACGTGTACATGTCGTAATTTAAGGTTACAATGGATACGGTGGCCATGGCGGATACGGTAATTACGGTGGTGTAGGTGCGGGAGGATACGGCGGCAGTTATGGCGGTGCTGGTGCTGGAGGATATGGTGGCGGCGTTCCCGGTGGATATGGTGGAGTTCCTGGTGGATATGGTGGCTATGGTGGATATGGTGGATATGGTGGAGTTCCCGGAGGATACGGCGGTGGATATGGAGGCTTTGGAGGTTATGGTGGACCTTGGGGACCCGGAGGAGGTGCTGGTTTTGGAGGAGGTATGTGTTGCCATTCACTTCAATGTTAAGTGATAATATTTACACATTTGAACAGTTGGTGCTGGCGCCGGACTAGGAGCTAGCGGAGGTATAGGCGCTGCCTTAGGTGCTGGTGCTGGTGGTGGACGGGGAGGCGGAGGAGCAGGACTGGGTGCTAATCTTGCTGGGAACGCCGGCCTGGGACTTGGCGCTGGCATAGGTGGCTCTGGCTCTTCGTCAAGAACTAGTTCCACATCTAATGTAATTGGATCGTATGACGAAAATGCGCGAAGCACACATAGGCATATGAGTGGATCGACAGCAGACGGCAGTTCTTATAGTTTAGGCGGTGGAACATCACAAGTCAGCACATCCTCAAACTCGTACAGCTTCTCCGATCCCAACGACCATGGGTACGGCGATCATAATGGACAATATCAGGGTAGCAGCAGCACATCGTCCTCAAGTGCGGGTGTCGCAGCTGGACTTGGCGGTAATGTTGGTGGCAATCTTGGTGCTGGTATTGGTGCTGGTGGTGGCGGTGGTGGAGGTGGAGTAGGAGCTGGAGTTGGTGGCGGACTTGGAGGTAATCTCGGTGCTGGAATCGCAGCTGGTGGCGGTGGTGGAAGAGGTGGTGGTGGAGGTGGCTTAGGAGCGGCAATTGGCGGAGCACTTGGTGGTATCCTTGGAGCTGGTATTGGTGCTGGCGGAGGAAACAATTCGGGCAGAGGTGGTGCTGGAATCGGCGCGGGCTTAGGATTGGGATTAGGTGGTGGTCTTGGAGTAGGAGCTGGAGGCTATAGAGGCTAAATATACCACCATAAGTGCTTTCCCTTGTATTAACTTCATTGTCATTGTTTTATTAAAATAAGAGCTTGCTTGTGAACCTTGTGAACCGCAACTGCGACTCTTGCGTACTTGCCTACACCCAAAATAATGGGGACTCCTTTTGAATGACTATCCGTATTCGAATCTGTGTCAATTCAGTTATTCAAAAGAAAATAATTCTGAAATAATCCATTTCATGTGTGTTTCTGCATCGCTCAGTGCATAATGCGCAATAAACTACTTGCATGGCTGCCAATAGTTTGACGATATCTTCTGTATTGATGTCTTTTCCTTCAGGTGGGAGTCGAAAGAGTTCCATCGGGAACAGTAAAGGGAAACTTTATTTTTGGCAAACCAATTTATTCGATTTTAATGGTCACCCTTAATGATATTTGTTTCGAAAAGTTTGCCTTTAAGCTTTCAACTTGAATGCGGCTTTGCTTATTGCTCTGGGTTATCTAAGTACATCCATGTTGAAGACAGGTTTTTTTTTATTTAACTGCTGGGAACTTTTTACTAGTCTCGTCTGCTTTGCTGCGGTCGTTCTTTTTCTTATGGTGCTGAAACTCGGTCGGAAACACAATTGTTTATTCTTTCTTTTTTACTGATATTGAGACAGCCATTTATTTTGTTTTATTATTTCATGTGCGGCAG
Organism: Eristalis arbustorum; assembly: GCA_916610145.1. NCBI lineage: Eukaryota > Metazoa > Arthropoda > Insecta > Diptera > Syrphidae > Eristalis > Eristalis arbustorum. The sequence continues at coordinate 50,879,069 of OU744320.1, read as the reverse complement.
ACTTACGTACATATATCTTCTGTAGCATCTGCAGAGACACTAGAATATTTTTTGTTGCTTTGAATTACGAATGTAGAAAATATAAGGCATACGGTTCTGGTGGAATGGTTTGAGCACTTATTTAAGGACACCGCATGCGGATGTCCGGAATATTTAAACACTGTGTGTGGTTAGTGGTTGCACATAGACAAGACAACGAAGAGCAGGACTACATATATTTGGGACAAATTGTGGAAGTGACCGCCACCTAAACACGTAAGTGTTGCAATAAGAACAGAATAATAAACACGTACTCCCGTGTTGAGGAAATTTGTTTTTTAATTCATATGATAATGATGCTAGCCTATTTTGCAGTTGAACTTAATGCATACCTACACACACAAAAGAGATGGTAGGTATATTTTTAAATGAAAGTAAATGGATGGGTATGTTTGAATGCTCATTTAGGTGGCTTATCAGATTATTAATAGATGCGAAATGTTTAAATGCGTTACATTTGATTTTTGAATAACATTGTTATTATTATTGATGCACCATCAACTTAATATCTATTGTGCCCCCTTTTAATACCTTCATCTCCTAGAGTTCCGCTTACAGAGTTTCGGATAGCATTGATGGTTGTGCACTCCAGTTGAGCCTTGGAGAGATTTATTCTAGAGCATTTTGATGAGAGATGTTTCTAGAGATTTCAATTCTTCTCTGATATCCGGTGCTTGATCAGATGCCTTTGCCTTTTGTGGGCCTCACAAAATCAAAGTACATTTGCTGAAATTTCATATTCATATTTTCAAATATTATCTCCACAGAATCTGCAGAGAACATCTTCTGAAATCCCTGATTTCTTAGATGCTGCTGTTTCCAGACGAGTTGTCATCCACCCTTGAATTTGATGATGTAAGAGTCCAGTGCCAGGATGGCGGCACGACTATCCGACATAATTGCACTGTTGATTTGAACTCATCTGTATATGGCATGTACACATTTCTGATTGAAAGAGGTTGATGCGTTTGCCCAAATACCTCTGCTCTTGTTCTTTCATCAGCTCACGATTTCAGCGTGTTATTGCTCAGTCTGTGCATACATTGCACCAATCTTTTTTGCTGCTGGTCTAAATGGTGAACTTCTTCAGAAAATTCTCTATAGACATGTGCACTATGTCTTCTCCTACAGATTGTTTCTTTTTTTTTGCTTGTCCACAACCACTGGATGTAAGAGACTCCAATAGCACTTGCATGGCAGCAGTTGGTCAAGTGTTCTTGGATCTTGTAATGCAGAGAGCCAACCAGTTAACTTTATTGAGTGTCTCTCATCATGTTGTAATGGTTGATCTCACAAGTAGCTTCTTAATGGGGACTTGACAACCTTAAATTTAACTTGTATACCAACTTTTTCACGTACGGAACACGAACAAGCAACGTCTGCAAATTATTAAAATACCTCACCGAAACCTTTCCGTAATCGTCATCTTCGCCTTAGTGGACAAGCAATAACAAGTTTAATGCAAACATTTGAGCCTCTATATTCATAGTGTGATATTGAAGCCTCAGTGAGACAACGGTTTGGTGGAAGTGTGGCAAATATCCCTGCCGTTCTGTAGCAAACACTCGAAATGAATCAATTTTACGGTGTTGTTAATAACTGATCATCGCTCACCACATTAAGCTGTATTTATGTGTGAGGATCTTGGTTTACATCAAAAGAGATCAAGCTGACTCAAGAATTGGAAACGACGCACCATTTGTACCGATTTATGTTTATTTAAAAAAAATCTTATTGGCAAACATTTTACATGCATCTTAGGAAGCTTGGGCTTTGAACTTACCTGTCAAACTCCAGTAAATCAAGAGAACAAGCTTCGTTTTCCTGGTTAACTCTTCTGTTTGCTTTGCTTCGACAGCATACCACAAACTTATTTGTATTAGTTCCTAGCGTTTGCGTTTTCTGGTAGAAGTTGCTCTGGTGGGTCTTATCGGATAAAGGTATAGCTCGGGCCTATAGGCACCATTCCTTGGTTATTGATAATGTCGCATAGGGTTTCTTTCATAATTACTACGAGGGTTTTTCGAAAGGTTTTCCGACCAAGCAATGAAGCACAATTTTTCTCATTTTCTCTCTCATTTTAATTGATAACACCATTTGGTGTGTGTATAATAGCAGCTCGATACTAAATTTTTTCAATACACATTATCGTGTTCTGAACCGCATGATCAACTTAAGGGTGTCCCGAGGTCTAATCGTTGACTCGGACTCTTCTTTTATTGTAGCCAAGGAAAGAATCAGGATATCGAGAGAACGGAGTAGAGAAAGTCGTCGGGAAGCTAAAATCGCGGACTGCAGGGATTTTTGCCGATCGAGTCATCCAGAAACTCTCTGTAAGTTCGCCTGCGTAAACCATCGAAGAAGAATGGAGTCGCTGTCAAGAAGCCATCAATGAAGCTGCCGCTGATGTGCTGGGCTTTTCGACACCACCTAGAAAGAACTAGTAGTTTGACGAGTGCAGGCAGGCAAATGCAACCATGCAGGAAAAATACTAGGCGACGCTGCATCGAAAAATGAGAGCTGTTCGTGAGCTCGGACTCTCAGAGGGAAAAAGGAAGAGAATGAGAAGCGCGCAGTCGAGGAGATGGAGAGGTGTTATGGCAGGGATGACGTCCGAAAGTTTTACCAAGAGGTGAAACAACATATAAAATTCATACATAAGCCTGTCAGGATGAAAATGGACTACTGGTAGTAGAGGCGCAGTCGATACCGAGAATCTGCAAAGATTACTGCCGTAGACTGTCGAACGGCGTTGATTACCAAAATACCGCTGTAGGCAGCAGCAGGCAGAATGTTCCGCTCAATCTGGACGAGGAGAGACGAGAATTCTGTCCTTTAGGCGATCAATAGCAACATCAAGACGATCTCTCCGCTTAAATCCTTAAGGCAGCTGGAGATGATCTGGTAGGGCGCGTGCATCAACTCATCTGCAAGATATGGTCGGAGGAAAGCATATCCGATGAGTGGAATCTCAATATCGTTCGTCCGATCCACAAGAAAGTACACCGCTTTGACTGCGCCAACTATCGAGGGATCAGTCTCTCCAACAACGCCTACAAGATTCTCTCTGCCGTTTTGTGTTAACGCCTGAAACCTGGTCAGCACCATTGACCAAATTTTCACACTTCTGTAGATCCTGGAAAAGACTCAAGGGATGCAGATCGACACCCACCCCGCCTACCTCGGCGCCGGAGTAAATTGTACAAATAAAATCAGTACCGATATCAACCGTAGGATAACTCTTGCCAACCGCCGTTTCTTTGGGCTCAAGAGGCAACTGAGTAGTAGAGCCCTCTCTCGAAAGACCAAGCTAACATTATACAAGGCCTTGATCATCCCTATCCTGATCTATGGCGCGGAAGGCCGGACTATGATATCTCGAGAGCGGATGAAGACGCGCTTGGTCTCTTCGAGAAAAAAGTTCTGCTTGCAATCTTTGGTACTGTTTGTGTTGACAGGAGTTTGTGTTCTGAAGGAGCCGGTGGCTGGGCCATGTAGAGCGTATGGACAACTCAGCTGCGGTTCATGGAATCTTTTAATCTGAACTTGTAGAGCAACGCAATAGAAGACGCCCGCGTTTAAGCTGCCGTACCCAAGTATAGATGGACCTTAACCAACTTGGTGTGCGACACATGAAACAGATAGCCAGTGATCGCGATCTAGTTGGAGAGGCTTGTTGGTTGAAGCCCAGGTTCACCACGCACTTTAGCACCAAATAAAGATCCACAATGCTCCGACAAATTTAAAGAAAAAAAGAAAGGAGCACTCATGTGATCAACACGTGCAAGAAGAAATACTCTTTGAGCATTGTCAATGACTCGAAAGAGATGGAGCAATGAACATTGTTTTTATCGTACAGAGAAGGAATCGAACGTATGACGTCGATGTTGGGGTCGACGCATATACCTACACTGCCCTGGGTCACCGCTGTTATACCGGAATAGCAAAAACAAAATCACACACTTCTTCTTCTTGTGGCGCTACAGTCCGTGGTGAACTTAGACCTGAGTCAACAATCCTCACCAGCTGGCACGATCCTTAGCCAGCTGCCTTCAATTTCGCACTCCAAGTTGGTTGAGGTCCTTCTCCACTTGAGTGCGCCATCGGGTTCGTGGTCGTCATCTATTGCGTTGTCCCACTGGTTCGGAGTCGAAGACTCTTCAAAATAACACACTACACTTTTTATATAATGTACATTTACTCAGTAACTTAATTTATTTGACTTTCAATACACTTAATTGCTTGCTTTATGTTTCTAAGAACGATGTCTATACTTGATTCTTTTTACTGTTCTGTATGTGTAACCTTCACTGTTGTTTTCGAAAACCGGAGCTGGTGGTATATACTTTGGCGCTGAGTCAGCTGATACCGTTGAGACTGCGGGCGGAATGTATTCGGGCGTCACAGGAACTGGAGGGATATATTGTGATTGTTGAGTTTCCGGGGGTATATACGCTGAAGCTGACGTTGCAGGTGGAAGGTATGTGGGTGCAGGAGGTGCTGGAGGGATATATTCCACAGACTGAGGTTCCGACACTGGCAAACCGTACACTGGAGCAGGCTGCGCGACTACCGGTGGGAGTCCGTATTGTTGTGCTGGCACTGGTGGAAGGTATTCCGATTGTATGTTTACTTCTTTTGGCGGTGGCAAATATTGACTTCCGAGGTGCGATACATCAGCGGCAACAGTACCCAAAAGAGCCAACACGACGGCGAACTTCTACAATTCAAGGATAAACAATTAAGCAATAAAATAAATCCACGTTAAGTGTTTGTCAGCAGTTCACTTGCCATATTCAAGCTTTCGATGAAATCTGGTATATCTATTCCAAAGGCTGTCTGAGTCAACACTGATATGCAGTGTTGGGAGAAGCATCTTTTATACACTTGTGCACGTCTGTCGTGGGGACGCCGCCAGACGATTGGTAAACCATTGCACCACCGGTCTGTGCGTAAGATGACACACGGTTCGTTCCGACGCCACTCAGTCAACCAGGTTTTTGCGAAAACGATTTCGATGAACCTCATTCAAGGTGACACGGCGACTATCAATTCAATTGATTAATTAATGTCTTACAGCAGCATCAAAATATATCATGGGACAGACAAAAAAAAATAATCAGCGGCATCAAATGATTCGATTCGGCTCGGATATCTTTAATATGGTAATGCGATTTCATTTGAAATTCATTTTGTAATGTTATGCTAAGTTTGAGAGGTTTAGCCATCTTCTGCAACGCGTATGTCAAATCATGCATATGCATATGTGTATACGGGCATGTGCTATCCAGTGTTTTACCACAATGCTTGTACATGTGCTTAACAATGCAATTTACATGTTTGCTTAGATTAAAATTGGCGAAACTCGATAAATCCGGTCATTAGCGATTATAATCCAGAAGTGCATTGACTTTTATTTTTACGAATACTAAAATGTCGGCAACTGGTTCACTCTTGTTGATTAATCATTGCTAAATTGGCCAATTATGCCAATTGGTGATATGCTAATTTATGAATAACATTCATTCATTGGCATCTCAAGCAGGACATGGTAGTTGTGACGCTGTGAGGTGTATAAAACAATCATGTACATGAAATTTGATAAACAATTTGTGTACGTTATAAAATAAGACAATTTACTTTATTTTCATAAAAAGGCTCTATTTAGTATTTAAAGAACTTCTGATCCCTTTCGACTGGTGGGGGAATCTTCAGCTGTACGAAGTGCCACCCAAATACCAACTGCTCCCTAGGATCGAAGGATCTACACTTAATATGCATCGATTTTATAATATCAAAAATCTTTATGATCATTCCCTTTGACGCGCATCATTTACATGAATGAATGTAAATGTACAGATGTATGAACCATTGTTCATATTGTAGCATTAACACTAAATGATCGGAAGCTTGGATTGTTTATTTGGGAATTTATGACCCAGCTCTGATTTTTGTTTGCATCTGAATATTTTGATGACAAAGATTTTTCAAACTATAAAGTTGAACGACGGTAGCTAAGCAAATATGATTAGTATGCTTTTACTATCATGTGAGATTGACGTCACGTCACAGGGTTGAAAATATTCAAAATACCTCTTTGCAGTAAGACCGTATAACACTACATTGTCTTCGCATTTTTAATTCATTAAGTAAAAGGAATGGGTACAGCTACGATAACAAGCTACCGACTTGGCTATTAAAAAACAATTGTGTATTTGTTTGGTTGGCTTCTTCTTCTTCTTATGGCGCAACAGTCCGAGGTGAACCTGGGCCTCAGCCAGCAAACCTCTCCCGCTGGCAGGATTCTTAGCCAGCTGCCTCCAATTTCGCACTCCAAGTTGGTTGAGGTCCTTCTCCACTTGTGGTTCGTGGTCGTCCTCTATTGCGTTGTCCCACTGGTTCGGTAAGCACTGTTGTCTATGCGCTCTAAATGACCTACACATCCGTAGACGCCTAACTAGGCTCATGTCGCTATAAAACACGTACAGTTCGTGGTTGAATCTTCTCCTCCAGAATCCGTCAACACAAACAGGACCAAAGATTGAACGCAGAACTTTTCTCTCAAAACAACCAAGAGTTTCTTCTTCCGCTTTCAATATCGTCTATGTCTCCGCGCCATAGAGCAGGACAGGGATGATCAAGGTCTTGTAAAATGTTAGCTTAATCCTTCGAGAGAGGGCTCTACTACTCTGATCGTTTGCGTTTAATGTCGGTACTGATGTTGCTCGTACTATTAACTTGTTAGCCAAGGTAGATGAAGGCCTTTACTAACTCGAAGATGTAACTGCCTATGGTGACATTCTGACCGAGTCGTCGATCTTGTGTGTCTCTTCTTGATGATAGCATATACTTTGTTTTGCCCTCATTCACCGCTAGACCCATTTTTGCCGCCTCCGCTCCAATACAAGCAAACGCTTCATTGACGGGTCGCTAAGTTATGCTAGCAAAGGAAGGGATTTTTGGAAAATCGTGCCTCTAGTGTTGGCGTGTGAGTTTTGCACGACCTTCTCAAATGACAGCGCATCGGCTTGTTTTAAAACCTTTTTTGACATTGAAGGTCTCGGTGAGTTCGTTACCGACCTTGATGGAGCAGCGAGAGTTCTCCATCGTCATCCATGCACAATCTGACGAGTTTAGGAGGAATGTCAAAATTAGACATGGCGTTGTATAGCTCGCTCTATGCACACTGTCATATGCGGCCTTAAAGTCGACAAATAAGTGGTGGGTGTCGATCTGCATCTCTTGGGTTTTTTTCGAGGATCGCACTGACAAGGACCTATCATGTTGTTGACGAATGTTTTCAGGCGCTCACACAAACGGCAATTTATCTTGCATGCGATGTTAAGGAGACTTATCCCCGATAGTTGGCGCAGTCAAAGGGTCTCCTCTCTTGTGGATCAGGCGAAGGATACTAAGATTCCACTCGTCGGGCATGCTTTCCTCCGACCATATCCTACAGATGAACTGGTGCTTGCGTCCAACGAGATCATCTCCAGTTGCTTTAAACAGTGCCGCGGACAATCCGTCCGCTCCAGCACTTTTGTTCGACTTTAGTCTCGATATCGCTATCATGACTTCGTCTAGATCGGGGGGACGAAATACTCATCTATCGTCGCCCATTGTGTGGAGTGAAGCATTCTGCCTGACGGCGGTATTGGTGTCCTTTTCGTCGTTAAACAGTCTGCAGAAGTGTTTGGTTGGCTGCCCCGCTTGAAAACAATGTATCAAACGAGCTCGTAACAACTTTTCAATTGAAGAAGGATCGAAAAAAATAAATAAACAAGCTTATGGCTTATGGATTTTTTGGCTCAATGCGTAAATAAGCACAGTTGTCGATTTTGGAGTGAATATCAGCCAGAAGCATTGCAAGAGCTACAAATAAGTAAAGTCAAGAGCTACCAAAAAAAGTCACAGTTTGGTGCGGTCTATGGGCTGGTGGCATCATTGAACCGTACTTCTTCAAAGATGATGCGAATCGCAACGTAACTGTGAATGGTGAGCACTACCATGAGATGATATTCAACTTTTTTTTGCCCAAAATGCAAGAGCTTGACTTGCATGACATTTGGTTTCAACAAGACGGTGCCACGTGCCACACAGCACGCGCAACAATGGACTTATTGAGTGGCGAGTTCGGTGAACTTCACGCTCGGGACCGGTCAATTGGCCGCCTAGATCGTGCGATTTAACGCCTTTAGACTATATTTTGTGGGGCTATGTTAAAGCTCATGTCTATACAGACAAGCCCTCTTCAATTGATGCATTGGGAGACAACATTGAAGCATGTATTCGTGAGATACCGGCGGAAATGTTGGAAAGAGTATGCCAAATTTGACTAAGCGGATGGACCATTTGAGGCGCAGTCAAGGTCAAAATTTGCAAAAAATAATCTTCCAACATTAAATTTTATGGACCGTACGATCGACTCAAATAAAGATTTCATGCATTTTTCTGAATTTTATATGTCTTTTTTTTTAAAAAACTTTCTTATAGCTTTTTAAAAAACCCCTTTATGTTGTACATTACCAAATTCGTTCTTTAGATCTACGAGGCTTAAAATTGTATCTAAATAAAAATTTGATGGAAGCTCTGCATTTAACTCAGAAATGTCATAGTGATATGTAACAGTGAGTGCGGAAGTACAAATAAATTTGCCATCATTACGTCTTAAGTACTTCGTTCTATTTTAAGTGAATCATAAAGATCACAACACCCGCCGACACATGAAGGTTCGGAGCCTGACCAATCGCTGCCATCCACCGATGAAGGTCCTGGGTACGCTGCTTCCAGTAGTCACGACTAAGCTTTCTCTCCTTCTCGAATCAGGAGGCTCGGATTTGAAGTGCCTCTTTGCAGGAGCGTTAGTGTCCATGCACTCCATATGGCCGCGCCCCTGTAGTCGATTCTTGCCTTCAGGACTACATCCACATCCTGGTACAGCTTGCAAAATTCGTGGTAATGTCTTTATCTTCATTCATCTTCCCCACATGGCGGGACCATATATCCGCCGCTAAACTTTTCATTCCAAGGTGCCAAGAATCAGCTCTGTAGTTTTGCTTATAGTCCAGGTTTCAGCTGAATGAAGCAGGATTGGCAAAATAAGAGTCCTGTAGAGCATTACATTGGTCCTTCGAGTCAGGAGTTTCGTTGGCAAAGGTGGTTCTACGTCGGATCTCCACTGTGATGTCATTTGTGGAGTTAACGTATCATCCGAGGTAGAAAAACTCCTTTACTACCTCAAAATTTTAGTTGTCCACAAGAATAATTGTACCAAATTGTAAGCTCATGCTTGTTGATTTGATGCCAACGTATGGACATCCTTGCCCACTTGTTGCCATATCTTACAAGGCAAAATCACTAATTCGGATTACTTCCTAACTTGTAGCCTAGCTTCTAACGCGCTTCCAGAACCAAAAACTGAACAGCACGTGGCGACGGGATTAATTGTTGCATATTGTAGCCGTGCAGGAGTTAACCAGATAATATTTCACATGTTTTTTTAGGCAAGTGTTTAAAACGTTTTTAAAAGCCGCACTGCGCCTGTAGTACAACCTTCAATGGGGACTCCATGCAAAGTTGACCCTGTGGATGTACATGGCTGTAGTTGGAGTCGGAGCGAGTGTGCTTTCAGAATTTCTGGGAAGACAGTCGTCGGACAAGACAGAAGGTGGCTGTTTATATTAATAGCCAAACTGACATCAAAGCTATTGTCTCTCCTACACACTCCAAACTTGTAAAGGCATTGCGTACCGATCTAGCATCATTAGAAGGACTCGCTTGCAGACGGAGTTAAGTACTTCTACAAGCGGTCGAGGCACATATCTCTAAGCACTTCCTTCAAATGTCTAACGAATGATTTAACAGGCTAACAAACTGTGCCGCATTAAGCAAAATCTAGCCTGAAAAATGCAAAGCCTTCAGAGATAACCATGGGAGCCTAGTAGTGGAATTAAATCGGCTGGAGGATTCGAATAAAACATGTCTTATGACTGAATGACAATCAATCGCCAACTCGTCGGCCGAAGTCAACAATACAGCTGCGGATAGATGGAAGTATGCGCGATTATACAGAAAGTTCACCGTCAATTATTCATTGACTTCAAGGTATATTTTGGAAGTTTTTCTGCCTGCTTAACTCGTCTTTGCAAAATCTGACAATAGGTTATAAGCGTTACTTCGGTAAAGTCACAGAGTGCTCTGTATTATACTAAGTCATCAATGTCCACATACGGGTCGGTCACCTTAGATAATTCATTAGAGTGATAGAATATCAGCCCCAAATAGCTTTCCATTCTAAGCCCGATAGTGCCGAAAAGGAACCTGAACGTGCGTTTTAAGGAGCGACTACCAAAGACAGTTCTGGATGGGAAGTCATCTCCAGCTCCAGCCAGATAAGAAGAAGAACTGGACAAATGCTCACTAAGATTTATTTATGGCGAAAAAATAAATCTGTCAAATGCGAATGCTCCCATACGCGTAATCGTGGAAGGCTTCATTTTCTGTCCTTCAATCAAGAGGAACTTGAAAAACAAACTTGAATGCCCTAGCGTGGCTTTCCTTCCCAACGATTACTTTGGATATACTGCTTCAACTTTTCGCTTCTTGATAAAAAGCATCACTTAGTATGCACCAGGAACCACATTTATGTCTGTACTCCTGTCTCGGTATACCAACTAACATCTTCTCTATCATCTTCAGAAAAGAACCGCACATGGACTAGAAGAAAGCAGACAAAAAATGAAAGAAAGCAAAACCTCATACTTTCCTTTCCGGAACAATATCCGATAAGAATAGGGAAACATTTATATTTTTCCATTCAGCTTTTCCTGCGAGAAGGGAAAAGGATAAAGGGAACACTTCCTTATGTGTGATATGAGTAGAAAAATATCACATGCAAAACTAACAATAGATTCAGGGCGAAGACGGTACTATCGGTTGAGTTGGCGGTGGAGCAGGAGTGCTGCTTGCCACTTGTAAGTCTGGCGGGTGGTAGTGGTTGGTTGTTAACATTCACATCCATTAAGAATGCTTTTGCCACAAAATCTGACAACTTGACAAATGATTTTTATTCTTGGCGCAGGAATAAGGATATATCTCCTACTGCGTATGTGAAGGTATGTTCCTTCCTTGCAATTTCACATATTTGAAGAAAGTGTCTTTCGAGGATATTCACGACAAGAATTTATACATACAATATTCCCTTCTCGTCTCTACTATGATGATTACATGTTGGAGCTGTCACATGTTTGCAACAACAGATATTTCATGTACGTACGAGTATAGAAAATAGAAGAGCAAAAAAATCAGATGAACAACAATGGCCAACCTGCTTCCTTCTTAAGTGGACAGATATATTATTCTTAGTGGTCCTCCTGGTTATGACTTTCCAAGATCAAAATTCTCAGCTGAGTTTATATCAACCCTTTCATAATGCACTGCCCATTGAATTGGAAGACCTAACGTGGCTGTTTCAGATTTTATTTATTTTTCGTTATTTTCGTATTAGGTCATAAGGAATTAACAAGTATATTTAATAATCATTATTTCTTTGTTAATTTCACTGACGAATCAGTATATACAACACTATTATATACTGTTACAAGAACAGCTTAAGCATGAGCTAATGCAATACATTATGTTGCTAAGTGGACAAGTGACGAATGTATGCTTACTTATAAAATAACAAACAATTAAATTCAAAAAAAAGTTGATGGGGAAAAACACGTTTAGAAAAAAAAGCAAAGCAGACAATCCAGTTAACTGTTGAACAGTGGTTCTTAAACAGCACTAAGCTACGATATCTGCTGTGTGATACTTTGCAGATATTTTTGACTGCATGTGCCCCTAACCAGCAAGATAACTCAGGGAATGAAACCATACATGCCGCGTCCAATCTGGTGTCCGACACTCAATGGCATAAAGACAAAAAGCAATGCACGTGTGCTTGCCTGATTGACTTGCAGAAAGCGTTCGACACCGTTTGGTTGGCGGGCCTCTTCCTCAAGCTTGTCATGCTCGGCGTAAGTAAACCATTGCCATACATGATCTATGACATGATAACAGGTAGAAAGTCCGTCGTGAAAAGTGGCGTTGTAACTTCTGCCACGGTCTTTGACATCAAAAACGGTCTGCAACAGGGAGCGGTTGGTTCTCCGATCCTGTTTTCAATATTCAATGCAGGTCTGATAGGTTCAAAGCCGCACTTAATTGCGTACGCCGACGATTTATTGGCGTACAGATCAGGTCCGAGGGTCGAAGAAATAAATATCCTGTTGCAAGGTGACTTCGAACAAATTCAGCGATTTTGCGACGACTGTGTGTGAAAGTGTGAAACTATTCTTTTCAGGACCTAGTTGTACATGGCATCATGGGATACGCGCACAAACTGGCGTAAGTTCCGCATTATTGACCCACAGAGACGCCCTTTAGATGTGAAAAGTGAAGTTAGGTATCTTGGCATTTGGTTGGACCAATATCTGTATTTTGACAAACATATAGATATTGCTTTGGCCAAAGTTAAAAAAGCCTTTGCTGTGGCAAGGAGGTTGTTTTACAGCAGCCAACTTGATACCAGGGTGAAGGTAATTTGCTACATGGCCTTCATCCGGCCAACTATGGCGTACGGTTGTCCTTTGTGGTTCAACGCGAGTCCTTCCCAGATGGAAAAAATGAGGTCGTTTGAGAAACAGTGTCTGAGGACTTGTCTCCGGTTGTATCGCACACCCGAGTCTGAGTACAAGAAGTACTATCCCACCGAGGTCCTCTACAACGAGGCTTACATAGGTTTAAGGTATTCGTAAGAAATATTGAACAGGATAGATAATTTTATTATTTAGCTGATCAGAAGCATATTGCACGAGCTATGACTTCTTCCAACAGTCTGATCTTTGGAGCTTACTACCCCAACGTTATGTACGATGAGAAAGTGTGCCTTACCGGCTTTATTCCTCTCGAGGCGTTCCTGTATCTCGATACAATTGACCTAATGCAGGATCCGCACGGATGTCCTGTAATCTTCAACGTCGTACGCCGAACAGTGGACATGCGACTTCATTATGAACGGGATGTCGCTCGCTGTCACGAGGATCTCCTCCGGTTCAGTAGAGCGATCTCTGCTCGAGACAGGAGAGAGTCTGCCAAAGAACGGCAGTCCCCGCCGCCGCTGGCTTTTATAAATGACGCGGTAGTTGACCATGGTGGCCAACTTACATGCTATAGGTTTAAGATAGTCGTAAGAAATATATACAAAAAAAGTGCACCGCGGCGTATAAATTACATTTACATATACGCGTTCGGACTGTTACGATATGTTAATATAGTCTTAAGTTTTAATGTTAGGCTAGTTCTAGTCAGTAAGGTTAAATTAGATTTATATAGCCAAGTTTTTCTTACGAGTATTCTTGGCGAAACAAATAAAAGTAAAACGGTATATCTTTAACACAAAATAAACATAGCATTAGCCGAAAGGCACAGACAAAATTTACCATTAGAATAGCTTAGAGTACCCGTATATGGTCAGTAGGTTAGGAGTAAGAACATTTCTTAAGTTAGTTAAGCAAGTTTTAAGCATTTTTGTCTGGCATGTTAGTAAGAATTCAAAATAAAACAAAAATGAGTGGAAAAAAAGCAAGATAACTCATACTAGATTTTAGATTTTAGTGAACCAATGTAAACTAGCTTAAATTTAGTTGTGTTAAAGTACTAACATAAGTGGTACAATTGCTTAACTACTCTATTCACATACTGCTTCAAATAATGAGTATGATCCTTCCAACTGAGTTTATGGTTTAAAACAATACCCAGATATTTAAACTGTTCTACGCACTGAATATCGAAACAAGAATCACAAAAATTAGTGTTGTGGCTGAAACTAAGCTGAGAACGCCTTATGAAAGTAAAACGTGTACAGTTCCTCGACCTATGATAAGAGAAGGAACAAATTTAACAGGAAAAGCTTGTGATATCAAAGAAACATGAGCTTAGTTTGCCTGCTGATGATTGAAGTCTAGTAATGCAAGTTACTGATCTGCATCAGATATTAAAATAATGACTATGGGATTATGCAGCATCATTTTATGATAAGGATTAATTTTTAAATTTTTTAGTTGTCGAAAATCTTCATTGGATCACTTATACAGTACAGTATTTTTTGCACATTCTACTGTAATTTTGGTTCAATGATGTTGGTGAGTTTGCTGTTAAATTGCATAATTGTCTCATCTAGGTTATTCCATTTCAGATTGCCAAAGCTTCGTAAATGTAATTTTTTCATATCTAACTCGTCTAATTATAGTTTTGTCTTTCTTACGAATGTTCTTAGACACAATACCTACAAATATGAGGTGCATGGCCAGTTTTTCAAGACGTTTCTCGATTCTAGCTTTCATTAACCCGTCAATAACAATGTAATAATAAATCAATGAACTTGTTGTTGCAGTTATTTTCGTAGGCTCTTCCACAAGTTAATTAAAAAGACCCACATAAATAGTACACCATTGATCAAGTTAATTTATAATCCTATCTATTGCACTTTATAAGACCTGTTTATTCCGGTTATGGTCCACATGTCTTTCTTTAGAAATCCATTTATTGCAGTTGCTCACATAATTTTGTCCATGAAATTCGTGTTGTATATTGTTTTTCAAAATGAAATGAATTGAACTTTTATTTAAGAAAAACATGTACAATAGTTATATTCAAAGGATTGCCCATCTGCGGCTATACTTACTTACTTACTTACGTCCTTTAACCCCTCGGGGGGCATAGGGCGTCAACCACGCATGCGCGCCATCTCGTTCGAATTTCTGCAATGCGTTTGAGCTCTCTCCAACTCATCCCTAAAGCACTCGATTCCTTTTCAACTGTTTTGCGCCATGTTGGCCTAGAGCGTCCCGCTGTTCTGTCTGCCTGCGTACAGTGGAGCGTACTTCCTAATAAAATTGTCTTCGCGCCGTAGGGTGTGTCCAATCCACTGCCACTTTCTCCTTCGTATTGTGATGTCTATAGGTTCCTGGCCCCTTCTCAGGTACAATTGTTCGTTACAGATACGGTTCGGCCAGAAAATCCTAAGGATGTTTCATTAACATCTGTTTACGAAAGATTGCAGCTTTCGCGTGGTAATGGTGTCCACTTTCCAGGTGCTGCATCCATATAGTAGCACCGATTCTATGTTGGAGCGGAACAGTCGCAGCTTGGTTCTTAAACTGATGACATTGCTATTCCAGATCGTGGATAGCATTCCGAACGCAGCTTTAGGCTTCGTTATTCTGTTGCACACGTCCAGTTCGTTGTCACCGCAATAAGCCAAGACCACACTTCCTAAAGCTGTTAACTTTCTATATTAGCTGTTGAAGAAGAATAACTCTTGCCAATCGGTGCTACTTTGGGCTAAGAAAGCAATTGGTAAATAAAGTCCCCTCTGGAACAATCAAGGTAACGATTTACAAGACCTTAATCGTCCCAGTCCTGTTGTATGCCGCGGAGCCATGGACCCTGTTAAAAGCGGATGAAGCGGCTCTTGGTAGCTTCGAGAGGAAAATTCTTCGTGTGATTTTCGGTCCCATGTGCATATATGGTGAGCGAAGGAGGAGATATAATGACGAACTATACGGGCTGTTCAGCGACATCGACTTAGCCAGAAGAGTGAAGATCCTACGATTGAGATGGCTAGGCCATGTAGAGCGGAAGGAAACCAATGCTCCGGCCCGAAGAGGCTTCGAATCCACCCCCGAGGGACGGCGCAGTAGAGGAAGACCGCCACTCAGGTGGCGCACGCAAGTGACCTCAACCAACTATGCGTGCGAAACTGGAGACAGCTAGTTAAAGATCGAGCTGGCTGGAGACGCTTGTTGGTTGAGGCCCAGGTCCACCCCAGACTGTAGCGCCACCTTAAGTAAGTAAAGTTAACTTTCTCAACTTCCTGTCCGGCAATGTTCAGTTGGGCGCGGTTGTCAGAAGTACTAAGGGCCTTAGTTTTTGCCGTGTTCATTTTCCTCTGTTTCTAGATTATGGGCCATCAAATGAAGATCCATTACCCGATTCGAAAGGAGACAAACATCATCAGCGTAGTCAAGGTGTTTAGATAAGATGTCATAGTCCATCGAATGCCATAATTTCCGCCCATCAATGCATGTTCCAATGGAGTAATACAAGTTACCCCATCTCTTAGCGAACCGCAGGTATAGTTAAACACCCAATATTTATATCATAGAACCCCCACTATGTCTTATTTTCATTCATATTACATGTATTCTTCTTCTCGTACAGGAATAATTGAATTAAGCACAAGATTTTAAATGGCATGTTTTAAATTCCGTACAATACTTACTTATATATTGAAAAAGTATAAGTTGGCAAACAAATATTCTAAAATGACTGCGCACAAATGCATACAAAAAAGAACAAAAACAGACATTTTGGGGAATTATTTCAGTTCGGACTAGAGAAATGGGAGAAACAAGCGTTCCAAAATTGTCTGTACTCGGTCTTTGACCGTACCTGTGAAGGTAGATGATTCCAGAGATGAACCGCGTGAATGAAGAAGTTCCTGCGTGACATTAAGCAAGTATGAATGGAGGGCCTTAAGGTGATGTTGCGACTCGATCGAAAGAAAGTCATATTTTCAAAAAGATAGTTTGGCTGTTTCTTGTGAATAGTTTTGAAGAGTCAATATAAGCACTATGAGTGCTCTGTCTTGATAGTGAATATGTTACCACGGGAGTATATTAACTTATATCCATTTCACACTATTTTATATCTTCGGGCACACAGGCTTGGCTGAGTAGAATAATGCCCGCCAATTCAATTTCTTCAATGATCACTTCCAGCTGTTCAATGTAAGATGTGGTACTTTTAATATTTAAGTACATGCCCCTCATTTTTGGTTTGTTTGCTCTTTTTTTATCGAAGACACCACATGTTGCATGAAAGACACTATGGCCAGTAATCACTGTTTTTTAAACACCAATTTTATTAGTTTTTGGATAAGTGTGTTTTAGTGAATTTTACAGGCAGAGGCGTCTACGACACAAGTGGGATTATGACGCCTGGACTATACAAGAGGTGTTGCAGAATTGCACATATTCTTGCGAGGACGGAAAAATGTTGCTGTGCAGCATTTAAATAATAATAAATATTATGCATAATAAATTCAGTATACAATTATGTCTATTGTACGGAGCTGGAGTCGGACTAATGACGTCGAAGTTCAGGTGCGTTAGTGTCCACGCCAATACCCACATCGCTAATAGCCTGTCTCTTCCAGCTGGAAATCGTCATATCGACATATACTCTATGTTATGTGCCTTGTTTCGAAGTCAAGCCATCAAATGACGCTGATTATCTCCTTTTTAAATTCGGGTCAACGATCAATTGTCCCAACCCAGCTAAAATATAGCCAATATTTTAGGATACGATTTCACAACCGGAGTGATTAGGGGTTCAGTGGTTTATCGTCACGGTTTACGTGCTCATCGAAATATTCGCGCTGAATGCAGTCAACGGTCTCCGTCTGCAGCAAGTAAAATGGTAGACACTTATCTGATGTACGATTTTAAGCATAGTGCTCAAACATTTTCATAACGTTGATAGGTTTCAACCGCTTCCCCTTCAGACTGAGAGTCGGTACAGTCGCCCTCAAAAGGACCACAGCAGACCATATTTTGGTGCCACTGCTCGTTTCCCAACATTTGGCTTGTGTATTGAGTAATTCTATACCCTCCATTACCACCTTCCTGTCATAAGGTTCAGTCCCGAAATTGTACGGACAAAATTATATGGTTAGCCCAAGTTGCTGGCAGGAAGTCCATATTTTTATTAGCTCCACAATACTGTTCATAGTGGTAGAATCCACATGCCCCAGCGATGGAAGCGGAAGTCCTATGAACGGTTAGTATAGTCACTCTCGTATCGTATATTGAGGTTTAAAAGAAAATAGAATCATTTCCGGTATTCTACAATTTCTTCAATTGGAAAATCACCTTTATTCCACGATTTAAGCACACTATGACTAAACCTAAACAGTCGTGTGCACCACAATGCGACAGGTAAAAGAACATCGCATGGCACTTACCATTTCAATGAGTTCAACGTACTTGATAACCACTCGCATTTGTCACACATCAATCAAGGTAACACACATTTCCCCAAGCGCGTTCGAATGCATCTAACACACTACATCCATTCCCGTCAAGTCCCCGTCACCCGTTTTCCACACAATGTTACAACTCGACCAAAACTGCGAGAGACTCATAGTCGATTCTGCAAAAATAATTGCCCTGAACATGGTGTAACAAGTGCTTGAGTATGTCGACAACGGTTTATGGCAAATTTCAGTGAAGCAACGTCATTCCAACACATGTTTCAACGCGTTCCATAAGATCAGAGAACAAAATGAACGAACACACAAACATCTGTATACACATGGTGTACGTATGCTGACGATGGTTCTCCGTGTCAAAGGCACAACAGCCAGATGAGTCTACAACAGAGTTGAATTATCAATTTAAGCCAAAGGTAATGGAACAACTCTGAGGAGACAGATGAATGTGCAACATGCACACCACCGCCAATTTCATCGCGGCCGCAGCTACCAGCATCGTCATCCACCATCCGGGTGGGAGTAGCTCTGGCTCAGTCTGGCAGCGTACGAGTATACTAACATAAATGCATACTCAAATATACTCACTCGTTCATAGATCGAGGGTATAGCACTCTTATCTAGGTAAATATGGTATCTACGGCGTAAGTAGTATCTTATTACGGTCTGGAATGGTACTTTGATGATATGGTAACGAAATCATTGCCTCGGCACATAGTGAAATAAACTGGTAGTTAGGAGTTCATTGCTTGTTCCATCATTTTGGGTCGGCGAATGTAGGTAGGTATTCGAAATTTCAAATTAATTCCGTGTACCCACTTTGTGTGCACGATGATGCACGTGCTTTTGAGTTAATATACTCCGCATTGCCTCAACTCGCTCCTTCTGAATGAAGTCTATACAACCATCTCATTAACGTGAATAGTTACAGTTCCTTCTTCAGCATAGCAGACAGTAGCACCCACTTCCATTCATACCACTATACCTACGATGAGCCAAATTAAATGAAAAGATCCTCGAGCCAAAAACACACACACACAAACACGTTATATGCAAATCTCTTGGCGCCTCTTAAATTTGACGCTTTAGTTTGCACATCCAAATTGACTCCAAGTTTACCCAGTTCAATTAGGTTTCGTACCCATCTAACCTCCCTTCCTCATTCGCTCATTCCTCCCATTCCGCCCACCTGCTCTCGACGAATTCTTAAACGAGAACGCACAAGGAGTACACTTCTTATAGTGTTTCTTCTACTTCTTCGTCGTAGTCGTCGTGTCGTAATTATGTCTGAATGTGTATGGCATGGATTAGAGGCAAGGATGTGTTCGTAAAGAATTTAAATTCTCTAAATGTCATGCATATTTGATGGCTTTAAATCCTTGTTAGGTTTCGGTAGGTGGCAGTCTATTTGTGCTTGTCTACCCCTGGGTGGTGCCTGTGGAGATGTACTCATTGGGTGGCGGTGGACTACTTTTGTAAACACTCTCCGAGTATGGTATATGTTCACTCAGTAGAAGCAAGTTCCTTTTTACTGAGTTCATAAAGTATCAGAGCAAATAAGAGTTTACTGCATGGAGTTTTATTAGCAAATTTATATTGCTTGCTTCTGAAAAGGTGTTATAAATATTATGCATATTCCCATCTCCTTACTAGGTAGCTGATGAAAATGTTCACCATCGTTACGTATACATCAAAAATCTGCGGAGAACTAAAGGACTTTGGCTTACAACACTGAAATCCGCAGATACGTACATAAATAGATACACATAGCGATATCGTACAGTAGCAAGTAACCCTTTAACTGAATGGCTTTCTGGATGACAGCGTTCCTCTTCACTCGAGAAATGCGATGCAACGTGTTGATGAGAAAATCGATGTTATCACAGAGGGTCATTAATTCAATCTGTGACAAAACCGCATTGTCCTTAAATTGTTTCGACGATCAGGCCGCAGTCAATCAAACTACCCACTGTACTCGTCTGATGTTCTCCATTGAACGACTACCGACGGCACCGCACATAGCGGCGTACTTAAGTGGCGACAATAAAGGGATTTTGTAGTCTTTAGTCCTTGTAACCCGTGTAGGCAATGCCACTGCGATGCGAAGCATATCCCTCTTCATACCCATCATCACATTGTTCGTCGGGTTAGAGTCAGAGTGAAGAAATGAAAGGAACAAAACAAGAAAACCAAAGCCGTTCAGGAAAATTCCGCAAAAGTATGGACAGTCACTAGTTGCAGGAAAGGAAGGAGAACAAAAAAAATCAAGAAAGTCAGCCATGGCCGCCTTTATGGATTCAGATAAAAGTTCATGGCAGTGTGCGAACGAGAATGACTTTGAATGGTTCCTTCAAAATCGTAAAGAATCGTGCAATGATTCGGGGACAATATAACTGAGAAGCATAATAATACTAAAACGAGAAAAAGAAATTACTGGATTTTTATGTCTTTAAAGTCCTCGAAATTGAGATACCCTTTAGCAGTGTGTGACTCCCTCATTCGCTATGTGGCCTTTCTGAATAACTTACTCTTAACTTTTCTTCTCAAACTTGGGCTTCCATATTTATTGTTTAAACTTTCCCAATGCAGTGTACAAGTGTGATGCGATAAGGAAGTGTTGCAACACAGTCAGTAGTTAAAGCGGTTTTGTGCTCTTACAACTTGAGATGGATTGTCTTAAGAGGGGCTTAAACAGGCGTGTCTTTCATTGGGTGACAAGTAGCACAACTTGCCTCCAACTGGCATGAGGACAAGATTTAGATTCTTTTCGTTGGGCGCCATTTTAAGATGTCTTATGTCAGAAGGGGCCATTTGAATATTTGTTTCGGGGTAATCTTAAACCTGTTCGGCAGTTGGTGTGCACTACCTTATCAATGCAATAATATGCTTTACGCAGCAAGGCTTGTTGCACACGTGGTTTGCGGTGAAGAACGATGAACTTTCTGAGCCATTTAGGTTTTGGACCTTACGCATAAAATCAATTTATGAGCCTATATTAGGTATGTAAATATTGATAAATCAGAGAAAGAAATGATTTTTTTAACATCGTCCTGGAGAAGATCGTGCGAAACTCACACGCCAACACTAGAGGTACGATCTTCCAGAAGTCCGTGCAATTGTTAGCATATGCCGATGACATTGACGTGATCGGCAGAACTCAGCGAGCCGTCAGTGAGGCTTTTGCTAACATTGAGACGGAAGCGGCTAATATGGATCTGGCGGTGAATGAGGGCAAAACGAAGTATATGCTGTCCTCAAAAAAGGACTTACAACATCGACGTCTTGGACAGAGCGTCACAATGGGCAGCTATAACTTCGAGGTAGTCAAGGACTTCACTTACCTCGGCTGCGGAGTAAATTGTATAAATAACATCAGTACCGAGATCAAGCGTAGGATAACTCTTGCCAACCGCTGTATCTTCGGGCTCAAGAGGCGATTGAGTAATAAAGCCCTCTCTCGAAGAACCAAGTTGACTCAATATAAGACCCTGATCGTCCCAGTCCTGCTGTACGGCGCGGAGGCATGGGCAATCTCGAAAGCGGATGAAGAAGTCCTTGGTCTCTTTGAGAGAAAAGTTATACGCACGATCTTTGGTCCTGTTTGTGTTGGGTTCTGAAGGAGAAGATTCAATCACGAACTGTGCGGGCTGTACAGCGACATGAGCCTAGTTAGGCGTCTACGGATCCAACGCCTACGGTGGCTAGGTTATGTAGAGCGTATGGACACCACAGCTCCGGCCCGAAGTTTCTTCGAATCCGAACCTGTCGAGCAACGCAACAGAGGACGCCCGCGTTTAAGGTGGCGCACCCAAGGGGAGAAGGACCTCACCCAACTTGGTGTGCGAAACTGGAGACAGCTAGCCAGGAATCGCGATAGTTGGAGAGGCATGTTGGTTGAGGCCCAGGTCCACCCCGGACTGTAGCGCCACACAAAGAAGAAGAAGAAGACATATTGATAAATTATGTTCTGGCTGAACAACAGAGTACCAAAAGCATTCTGAAATTGACTCATTTTCCATTAGAATAGTGTGTCAACGTTGATGGAATGAAGTAACCTAAGCTGATGGTTAGGTAATTGGGTGACGGTGGCTCACTAAGACCAACATGTTGGGCACATTGAGCTCATTAAAGGGATTGGTAGAACTACCGTGAAACCTACTGAAGTTCTAATACCAACTAGATTCATGTGTGACTGCTTATGTAAGTCATGCAGTTCCATGGAGAGTCTTTCTTAGATCGCTGTCTTCTTTTTGTTGCCATGGCTGCTCTTATAAGCAGTTTCTGCAAGAGTCGTTATGGGGTACGTTCATGAATTGGCACAGTGTCCGATAAGCACTCCTTTTAATGTGCGCGCATGCTTGTGATTCCAGCATCGGCCATAGATTCTTTACCGTAGCACCGATACAAATATCATGCTACCGAGTTATGTTTAGAAACAATTTTTGTGAGACTGTTCACATTCCAGTATGCCCCGGCACCAAGCAATGGGTTCAAATGGACATACTTCTCCATAGCAGCAATGAGCTGAGATACCATGATAAGGAAATAGGCCTTACACATGACACCAAATTCTGGCTTGAGGATACTTCCCATTGCCTTTGTCCCTGTTCCAGTCTCTGCATATTGAGACAGAGAACACTGGGATATTTCCTCTTCCAGAATCTTCAAGAGCTAGTAGATTTAGTTTTGTCAAGACCACCGGGTGGCTGGAAGGGACAACGCAACACTTGTTAATCGGAGGCTGCCACAACAATTAACTAGTAGGCCCACAGAAAGTTACATACCCATGGGCATCACAATGGGTCCAATAGGACCCCAATGAGATGTGACCCCCGCGTCGACCCACAAAGCCTACCTAATCTAAAAGTCGCCAAATTTCGCAAGAACACTCTGTCTGTATACCTTAAACAGTCTTGAAGCCACTATGTCCGAAGGCCTTGTTGCCGTTTAACTATCGTAGAAGTGATTGAGAGAGGATAACATCAGATTCTTCAAAATCTTACCACACCAATCAACATGAGATCGAAAAGCATCCAATGGGCATTGGCCCATTCAATGGCGAGCGCTATAGATCGAGGGATCTTCTGAGGTCTCAAGCTTCTGCGAATAAGCCACAAACCACAGCGACTCTCCATACACGCTTTTCAGCACATTGTCCAGGGCAACGTCCAATTTCTTGGTATCAAAGCTTCCGTTTTGTATTAGCAGTGTGGGTTTTATTAGTCTTCCTACATTTGTACGTACCTACAAATAGAACAAGTTACAGAATTCAACTTTTACAACTCTCACTAGTGTATTCTTCAACGGATAGTTACTGTTGAATACTCACTCGCGTAACTCATGTAAGTTACCAGGTTATTGAGAGGACTGGTTTGATTACTTCTTTTTATTACATACCATTTTTGGAAACCGAACCTGCTCTCAGCAGAATAATGATCTATCCGTTGGGGATTCTCCCGTTTGATTGCTGCAATTGCCCACCACCCCACTCTCCTGCTTGTGCTATATTTTGTCATGAGAATCCTCGCTCTTCCGGTGGGTCAGTGATTTATGTGACACAAAAGAGTCTCAAGTCTCGACTCATATTCTTGCGTTGCAGGAGATATATGTGTACGTA
The DNA here is from genome assembly GCA_916610145.1 of Eristalis arbustorum. Lineage (NCBI taxonomy): Eukaryota > Metazoa > Arthropoda > Insecta > Diptera > Syrphidae > Eristalis > Eristalis arbustorum. The sequence continues at coordinate 50,855,316 of OU744320.1, read as the reverse complement.
TACGTTTTGCCGCAATTACAAAGTTTATTACGTCGTATTCACCTGTGTAGTGGCGAGCATTTAGTTGGCTCTTGCCCTTACAGTGGTTATGGGGATCATAAAAGCATTCTTCGCACAGTCCCAAGCATGCCATATAAACGTTCGTATGTGTACGACTTCATATGGACGCAGTATATTCCTGTTAATCCGAATGTGTACATATATATATTTATATTTATGTTCTTAATGAAAGTGCAAAAAGATACAATGGATTACAGGAGAACCAGTTTCTGACACCATATTTGTGTTCTGAAAATAATAATGATTTAAAATGTTGATGTATAATATAATATGGGTGGTACCAGGGCCTGGCTTCTCAGCAGTTGTGTGTGTTATTATTCTTGCACGAGTGGAAGGGGCTTAAAGTCTTATGGCGAATTCGAACGGCTAAGTTTGAGAAGCTTTTTCTGAACAGGAATTACTCTTTGACCATTGCAAGTGAATCGAAAGAGGTCAGTCCAGGGATGGAATCTACGACGTCAAATATAAATGCGCTATCAACAAATAATAGGTACTCTAAGAATATTCAGGCATTATGTTCTCTTTGAACAAACTTGGCGTGACTGAAAAGGTTATGGCCAATAATCTTAATATACAGTGAGACCTTAATAAAATCGACTAATAGAAGAAGAGAATCAAACAATGGAAGGTGCCGAAAATGAGACAAAAAGTTAAACTCCTCCAAAATAGTAAACAAAAAACGTGTCTTGCACTGGTAAACAGACCAAAACTAATTTTTTAATTCATATTAAAAATAAAAAAAGCAGTGGCGCGTGGCGTTGTGGTTATGTGCGTCGACCCCAACCTCGACGTCGTAGGTTCGATTCCAGCTCTGAGAGACAGAAAATAATTTTCATGACCCCACCCCTTTCGAGTCATTGACAATGCTTATTTCCTGTCTAGAAAAAGCTTCTCAAACTTGGCCGTCGTGAGAGAACAATAGCACGCACAACACGAGTGCTTGCTGAGAAGCTAGGCCCTGGCCCTCTATGGGCTGTAGCGCCACCCATATTATACTATTATATAAACATAAAAAAAAATTAACATTTTACCTCGACCCTGAATTCTGTTCCTCAGCTGACTCTCGCAAGTTTTGCAGAGCTATAATATTATTCAGTGAAGCATCATTTTCTTCAGCCCATTGAAAGCAAATGGTTGGTGCTTGGATTGCAGCCCCTGCTTGGATTTTAGGCAGTGGGGATTCTTTAACTGCATTTTCGTCATCACTTTAAATTTCTTCGTCTGCCAAGTTTCTGCAAGTCGGTTCCAGATTGGTTTCACTTTCGGGAATCCAATCATTTATGTCAGAACAGTCAATAGGGGATAGCTCTTGAAGCAAATCACATATCACTGATATTATTTCGCTGTGTTTTAAGATTTGGTCACTTATGCCAGGCAAACGTTACCAATCGTCTTCATTGAGTTTATAATGTTTCCCAGCACTTTTGTATTGCCGTAGACTGCACCTTGTCCCATGCATTAGCCAAGAGATATACGCCGCGTCTAAAATTAAATGTTTTTATTTTAGTCTCCAAATCTGACCCTTGACTAGCGACCAAATGTGCCAATAGACTCTTTTTGTAATTCAGTTTAGTCAAGTTGATCACATTTTAATCCATTGGTTGAAGAATATGGGTGCAATTTGCTGGTAAACACATGGTGCCTATCATTCCATCTTCACTTTTCAGCTCGCCCTACTTTGGATGACAAGTCGCGTTGTCCAACCGTAACTTGACCCTCTTCTGAAGATTTCTAGACCCAAGAAATTGTCTAAATGAAGAAACAAGCATACACACATTTTTTTGCCTTATATATGACGCGTTAATTTTCAAACATTTTAAATGCTCTAGGATTTAGAGCTTTTCCGATGACGAATAGTTTTGCTTGTACGTGCTTGTTTTCCGACCTGGAGCGGTTGCTTCTTTAAAGCTTACAGGAGTTGTATTTGGCAAAAGCTTAAAAAATAAGCTGGACTCGTCCGCGTTGTAAATTTGATTTGGTGACAGACCAGCTCTTTAATTGTATTGTTGAACTTAATCAAAAACTGTTCAACGAGTTTCGGCTTGTTTGACAGCTTTTCTCCACAAATTTCAAGGTTGCGGATTCCATGCCTTTTTTAAAATTTGAAAACCAGCCATTGCTTGCATTAAACAATCCTGTTTTTTCTTTGATTCTGCCTGTGCTTTTAAAACTTCTATGGAAATTTGCACGTTTCGATGTCGGTTTTCCAAAAACCGTTTATACAAGGCTTTCTCCAAACGTGGAAACTCACACGCTCTTAAAGTTTCTCATTTTCCCGGCCCACGTTCTGCATTTGCAACAAATTTTGTTAGCGCTCCTTTTCTCCTCTTAATTCCACTTATGGTAAGCTTGTTTACTTTATATTTCTCAGTAAGCGATTTAGCAGTTACACCCTTATTAGGAGGAGTTGCAATTAGTCAGTCAACAATAGTAAGACTTAAGGTGTTGCTTTTAGCGAGGTGTTGCACGCATCGAGGGTTGCTTTTATTGCGGTCGCACTGTGTTATGCTGAATGTTCACATATGACCCTATGCCATATATTTAGCTTTTGGATTTACGGATTCTAATAATGCCATGATATAAACCTAACTAAGCTCTTTCCACAAATAAAGTTGAGCCACTACAACGTTGGTTTGAACTAGACAAACTTTCTGAACTCGAGCAATTTTCCGAAATGTTGTTTTTAAAATTCCAATTCCTAAAATATATCTTGCATCTAAAAAACGGTTTTTGTTTTTCCTGTCTAAAAGTGGAATTGGAATATAATCTACCGTATGTATTATGTGATTTGTAATAATTTCAATCTGGGGTCAAGAGTATGTGTATAATGCCGCATCAAACAGTAGGTCGTCAATGGCCAACCCGAGACGATAAACCGAGTCGAACGAGTTGTGTGTTCACACGTGTCGAATGGTTCGTGGTTTTGATGTTCATTTATTCGTTTCATTTTAATTTCAGCAACTCGGTACTTAACTTGACTTTAATTCGGCTTATACGTAACTCGGGTTGACTAGGTTATAAACTTGTTGACCCATCTGATATGTCTGACCATTTTTGCTTGAGTTCGAGGCGCATCTGGAGCCATCCATTTTCCACAGAATTAACATTGCTCCACCAACGCTAAGAACAATAGGTTTGAATACTGCAATTCATATTGCACTTAATAATGATGTAGAAATTTAATAATGAATTTTTTCTTTTTCTGAACCGCATGGTCCACTGAGGCAGGTGCGGTGAGAAAACACACACTAAATACCTCCAAGCCACTTGATCCTCCGCATCCACTCTAACTCATCATGAAATATGCCCAAGAAGACTGTTACTAACCAGTGGGTGGCCTTTCTGCGGGAATGGCATTTGATTCTTGCCTCAGCAGTTGTGATGATGGAAAATTTCGGTCCAAGTTGCCAAACCATCGAAGCATTTTCCTTTCCGTTCTGCGAATTTTGACAAATGATTTGCAGACACGCACCGGACAACCGGGTATTGTAAAGATAAAACGTCGCAAATTGAACCGGTCACACTCTGTGACGACCACATAATAAAGCACAATGCCTGTCAGGCTCTCCGTGGCCAAGGCCGTGGCGTCAGCCAGGATGGTGAAATTAAATGCAAATGGCCAACTATATAGCGTTAGATTTAAGCTGATTTCAAAAGGTCTACGTCCCACTAGCATAAACTAATTCAACTTGAAATTGGGCTGTCGTTAGGGCCACTTTAATGTTAATGGGAAATAGCATTTCAAGTTTTGATAGTCTAGTACAGAAAAAAGGTGATTGCACAATTTTTTAACAAAATATTCATACGGAAATCCTTGAAACTCTTTTAGCTCTTAAAATATTTCCACCTAGCTTACGGATTGCTGTATCTAAAGCTTAAGACTTCTTACCTAAGTCTGCCTCGAACAACAAAACCACATACAAACAAGCGCTGCCTTCGCTCTTTGTAGCAATCGCCGTAGTTTTTCATTTTCTTTTTGCCCGGCACATTCCATCGCACCTCCTGGATGGCGGTGATGTCAGCCTTATAGGCTTCTAGGGCCTCCGCAAGTTCATCGGCTGGACGTGGTCTTTTAAGTGACCTCACATTCCACGTGCAGTACCGAAAATCGTTGTTCTTGTTTTGTTGTCCATGGACGTAAGCAGTAGGGTCCGAGGCTTGTTGCCGTCTTTACACTAATGTGTGTTTTACACTGTGGAGAAGTTAGCCCCACGCGAAACCCCCAAAACCTGGAGGACTTGGTCCTTGTTTTAACCACCGGACAAGGGGTCGCTGCATACATTGGTTCACCTCTAAGAGGTTGCAGTAGTGGCTATACAGAGGACGCCGCGAGGAGGCTGTATGTCAACTTGACCTGTTCATTCACAGGGATCGTTGCTGGCATCTCGCCAAGTTCAGAGTAATCAACAACTTTGCCCTGGATGCACAGGCCCATGCTCTCCGTTTGTTCGTTTGCTTACCCCTCCTCGATCTTCTTGCTATCAAATTCCTGGTTTAAATCGTTCGCACATGAAGAAATTTGTTTTCAATTTTAGAATCTCTGTTCAATTAGCCGTCCTATTTCAATCTTTCATAATTCCAGGTCCGGGTCCGTCGGGCGTACGTCAAAACAATTCTCAAATAAAAACTTGCGTATTTTAACGCAAATGGCACAATTCGACGAATACGATGATGGAAATACGTCAAAACGAATCTTTAAATTTCGACACAGAAAAGGGATAGAGCCAAATGGTTAAAATATTAGAAAAGATCTCGAAATCAAAAGACTGCATTTAAAAGTCAAAAAGTAAATTTTGGCGTTTGTGGTGTGTTCACTTCTTTTTTATGCGAACAAAATTAAGCTGTTTATTACTATTTTCCGATGGAATTTTGAACCGAAAATTTTCAAAATCGAACGTTCATCCGACTTTTTTGAGTTTATGATTTTGAACTAAAGACATCCTCACCAATGCCACCATTTCAAGGCGATTGTGATCTACGGGCAGTAGGATGCGGACAAGCAAACATGACGACACCATAAAATATCCGTGTCTCTGAACCTTAAGAAGGAACAAATAATTGCTGCTTAAAGGAAGCAAGATATGTCTGCTTTTCATCAGATTTGTATACACATTTTTTTTTCGATCAGTCTTATAGGATATAGCGGTTGAAGAACTTCGTCTCGGTTCAGAATTAAAATACAATTTACATTTGTTGAAGGCGCAAAGGAACGCGCAAAACGTACTCTTGCTTGCACATCACAACTTGCATACACAAATACATACCTATGTATACGAACTAGTGAAGTCAGGCAACTGACAGGTGCCGGAAGCTAAGCCAAATCACCGCATAAGATACATGAACATTTTTTCTTGCAAATGCTTCGTCATCCTCTAAACCAGCCTGCAAGTTACTGAAGCCTTTGTGCACCCTTGCTTTACTTCCGTTCGCATGTGTATCGGGAAATACACATCGCTTCAAAGGCAATGACTTTTTTCACCCCATAGCTTGATGCACGGATGAAATTCTATTTGAATTTGGGTGTGTACAGCAGGCTGCTCCCATCGGGACGACGTTGCAGTTGTATGCCCCCATATATGACGGTATACATCGAAAACCTTGCGCCCTGCCATGGCACCCGGAAGACGGCTGCTTAAGTAGTAAGACTCAAGGATGCAATGCAATACGACAATATCCGTTTTTGTGCGAAGAGTTTATTTTTTTGTAAAGTATTCAAATGGAGTTTTAACCGATTTTACCGGATGCAAAGCTTTTTTTCCCAGGGTTCTCCACTTTTTCCATTTATCGTTCGCTCTGTGGTTTCCTTCAAAGGTGGTTTCCCATGGGGGAAGCAGGAAAAGAAAGGTACTCACGTTCACGTTGTATCTGGTGACAATAATCGTTTACTTGTGTTGCATTCCAGCAAACGTGGCTCTATTTGAGAGACAGAACACATGCCAGCCACTGTGCAATGTCAACATGCAGCAAACGAGGCGGATAAGTTCCCATTTTGGGAAATCAAATCCCACAGGGAAAGGATTTTCAATTTCTATTTTCAGTCGGATACAATACGGAAGCATTGTTTAACTGCAGAATGTTAAAGTCGTGCTCATAGATGGGCGATATTACTTTGAAAGTCTGTCTGTGTGAAATGCATTTACTACGTAAGAAATCAAGTGGAAATTTACAACGCCCAGAAAAGGATAATAGTAGTCATAAAAAATTAACATACTCGTACTATCCGAAAGTAAATACACTTCCGTGTGGAACAAATAGCTCCCCGGATGGTTGGGGTCATAAATTGTAGGCACGCACAAATTTATGAACCCAATTGTTTTTAGTTGATATCCATTTACATATATTCACAGCACATTATGTTGAATTTTTATGATCTTTTTGACATACGCTTATATACCTCGATGTACATGCACATACATTGCTACAATTGAATAAACGGTCGTTCATTTCTGACATGATTTTATCGTTCCTCTGGCATAAATAATGTAAATGCCAGTCGGATGTGAGCGTCCCTAAGCTGAGACAGTTAATCAAATTGTTGAGAGAAATGAAACTGAAAATTTAACAATTTCATGGCATGCCATTTGCAGTAGTTCACTGCCGAATGTTGTGTGTATTTTATCTTTAGTTTTAGAATCTAGGATACATTTAAGAAGTGAAAAATGTATTATCGCCGAGTATGTGTCTGTGGATAAATCTGTTGATTTTGTTTTCGTGCAAAATTGGTAAGAAAATATCTGTGTTATTATTTAATATTTATACAGCTGATTTTCCCCAACATTCAAGCAATATTCCTGGTTTTCATATTAAACCAAAATATCTGTCGGCACTGTATAACGAATGACATAATACAGATACATATTCTAATAGTAATTAAAATGCAATACATACTTCTACGCTATAAGCTTTATTTTTTATTAAAAAGCAAGTACCTATTCTTCCATGTGACATTTTCAAGCTGTTTGGACAGTTTTATTTTACAATTCACTTCAAATCATTTACTTATTTACTTACACAGCTAAAATGTAATATATAACTTCGGAAACAATTTTTTTTTGTTTGTACAAAATTTTCTTACTTCCAACTAAATAAGATTTTTCTTTGACTCATAGCATTTTAAGAGTCGCTCCTCCAGTAGTGCCGCATTGGATTAATAGTTGCACATCATCAGTACACATATGAACATTGCAGTTTTGCACTATTTGAGGGAGTTTGTTCGTTAAACATGAACTGGCTCAAGTATGGACCCTTACGATACACCAGTGGTAACATCCGAATTTCAGACACAACGCACTCCTGTCTACCAGTCAGATATGAATGTATCAATTTCGTCGATTCGGGAGAAAAATTGAAATTCAATTATCAGTTTAGAGGTGCCCGTGCCGTTGTGGGTATGTGCGTCGACCCCAAGCTCGACGTCGCAAGTTCGACTCCTACTCTCTGCGACGGAAATAATTTCATAACTAAAGGGCTAAAATGTACTGGCGACTTACTGGTGATATTTACAACACAACTAGTGAGGGTTGGAGGGGGCTTCGTGCTGACAACCTCAAGATCTTCGCAGCAGCATGCGACCAGCTTGGACTTGAAAGAAAATTGCACCAGATGCCTTTGAAACAGTTGTGTGTAATGTACAAAAGAGCTCAAAAGCTTGTCTTAGCCGAAGGGTGTCACTTTATCGACTAAATTTTCCGTGAAAAAATTCGGACTCTAGAGTAAGCCAGTAAGTCACAAGAAAGTATTTAATTTTAAAATTAAAAAAAAATAAAATGCACTCTGCAGGATCTAACCAGTGTAACTGAATATAAAACCGCCAACAAAGAAGGAGATGACAAGGAGCAACATGTTTAAAAGCTAAAATCACAATTTGTAATTGTAAATATTTTGTTTAATGCGTCACAATCTATGTCATTAGGCAGCTTTGTTGTAGGTTTTTCAAAGGGTTTCCGCACGGTCGATGGCTGTGTACATGCGATTTATTGTCTTATTTCAAAGTTGTTGATGTAAGTCAAATAGCGGCATCGCTTCCCAACATAGTAGTCGAGATCTCTATCTACGTAATAATATAGTAGTCATCCAAGATGGGGAAATTAAATGTGTTTTCTTAGTTTTGAGCTTATCATGTTTATTGAACTCTCCATTTAGAACACCGTGAAAGAATGAGATCGTTCAAGTTAGATCTCCATAGGCCTTGCGAGAGCTTAACAATCAATTTTCTTAAAGTCTCTGAACTGGTACTCGTCGATGGGAGCACTTTTGGGGCAAATCAAGAGTTAGATATAATAAATCATGTTTAGAGAAACTAAAAGCAATAGGTTTGTTATAGAGAGGCGTTTAATCTAGGCTTTAGTAAAAACACGTCAGCAGTGTGCTAGTATTTGTAGAGTTGCCGTGTGTATCTTACCATATTTCAAGCCTCAAAGCTTTAAGCGTCGTCCAAGCCTATAGACTTCTGAATTAGGTCCGCATTTTATATTCAGAAATAAGTCACCAACTTATACCATCCGAATACAATAAAACGAAGAACAGAAATTGACTGCTATCAATTTGCCATCAAGGCAGTTGCATATTAGACCTTCATATCCTCATTACTTTCATAACCTCATAATTAGGATGTTGCAATGTGATTGCTACAGTTGAAGAAATGTTCGAAGAAAGCAAAATGTGAGTTTCTGGGAAAGCCGCCCAACTGGTCACATAGGTACCAACCCGTATCCCATGGCCTGCGAGCCTTGGTGGTATACAGTCCCCTTGGTAAAATAATAAGAACTACGTACATCACGTTTCTTGATAACGGCAAACGATTGACTCGGCTAAGTAATTATGTAATATATATGAACACATGTTCAGTTTACAACATATCCCAAATGGTGTCAGTGGTTCCGTAGAAAAAACACAATCGTACCACCGTGTTGCATTGAAATTCTTACACAATCATCCTATACCCACATCTTCAGTCATTCACCTATATCCAATAGTGTAGGGAATCATACAGTTAGAAGAGAGAACTGCAAAGCTTTACTAACATGGGAGTGATTTCCTCTGCTTTTGACCAGCGCTTGCTAGACTCTAGGTAAGCCCTTTGTTGAATCTCCCGCCGCCATGGCCGACCATGCACTGGGCGCATTTTGAAGACCAATGCAAGATTTCACGGTGCGGGCTTGGATGTGGATCCGTCAGTAAACTCAGTATCAATAGAAATTTGTGAACATAAAGTTATAGATTCCACTTAAGTAGTGGTTTGACTTAAACCACCGATTGCCACGGCTTAAGTGTCAATAGAAAGTATAAAATTATTTCAATCCCAAAGTAAATTTAGAAAAATCACATACACACAACCAAATATTTCTTATGTCAATGCTGCTGAATGTATACACTGTCTCAAAAAATACTCTGAAATACTATTCGGATAGTAAATTTAGATTCATCTGAGCCTCCTTAGTTTACGAAACGTGTCATATTCTCAGAAGAATCCAAATTGAATATTCTTAGATCTGATTAGCGGTTTGAATTTCCTTTAATTTTATATACATCTTGTTGAAATCGGATAGGTACCTTTCGAGCTATATTGTTTTGAATTTTCAAAATCAGGGTTGTACGGACAATTTTTGAGACAGTTTAGATGCACATGTATTATAGCAAAACATTTAGCCGCATGAACATTGGCTTGTTGAGTTGGAGCGTTCTCCTCCAACAAAACATAAATTTCTTGACTAGGATTAATAGAAAACCAAAGACATCAACTTTCAAATATGAAGCGGAACAAACTAATTTTATTTCGAACAGTTTGATGACAAGGAAGAAGAAGAAAGTGTGCAAGCAAGAACAAAATATTCTTTTATATATTAATGGAGACATGTGTTGTGCCTCGTGGTTCTTCGTGTTGCCCTGTGGTGTTGTGAATATGTGCGTCGACCCCATACGCTCTCGAACCTAGGTATGTAGGAGCGATTCATGGTATGTTAGACTATACTCCGAACGTCGCAATAAACCTATTAGTCCCATCCACTAGACAACACGAGCTGTTTCCCAAGAAGTTAGGCTCGGATCCATCTCGGACCGAAATAAGTTTGGCAGCCGCAGAAAAAAATGTCGTGGTGATGGCAAGATGTGTATGTGGGAGGCATCAGTCGCATTTGATTACAAACTACGTAGTACATAGTCACTAACACTACTGGCTATCTGCCCACTTTCAATAAATTTCTGCAGAGAATACATACATATATCTATTAAGTGTACGAAATAATATCAATTATCAACCACACTGTGAAGATATTGAAACTTCAGTCAACTGAGTAAACATATCTATGTAATACCCAAAAGTCTTTAAAAGCATTTGGAGCAACACCAAATCCGCTTATGGCCACCTCGTGTCAACAACAATAATACTCTTTAGGAGAAACGCACAAAAACTACATAATAGGTCAGTGTTTCCTAAGATACCTGACCATTTGTCGAAATTACAAATATTGGACAATTATGTATGAAAAACAATATAATTAGGGAAGCCAATAGCCTACACGAAAATGTTATAGCGACAAGAGCTATCAAAACACTTCAAAGGACTTTAACCAATTAGTCATTCGTCCGCCATTCTAATTAAGTAATGCCTGTCTTATGCATGTTTTGAATTCCTGAAATTAAGATTTTCTGCGAATTTGAATGGTTCTTTTGAATTTATTTTCCTTCAAAGGTTGCGATAGAATAATGTGATAGGTATGAAATCGCAATAATTCCACACTTTTATTATACGCGTTTATTTCTCTTTGTTCAAGTCTTGGTCAACATTTGGGGTGACCTCCTGCAGTGAAATTTGAAGAAGAATGCTTATCTGGCAAGTTGAGAGCAAAAAACAACGCACTTTCATGCGAATTCTTTAACATCATTCTCGAGAAGATCGTGCGAATCTCAAATGTCAACTGACACAATCTTCCCCATATCTGTGCATCTGCTCGCATATGCCGATGACATCGACATCATTGGAAGAGTACAACGGGCTGTCAGTGGGGCGCTTATGAGTTTGTGAGAAGGAAGCTGCTAAAATGAGGCTTGCTGTTAATGGGCTGTCTACCAGCTGTCTACCAAAACGGTCCACCAACACCGACGACTTGGACGAAACGTGACAATAGATGGCTATGACTATGAAAAGTGAAAGCCTTTGTCTACCTAGGCTCCGAAGTTAACACAAGCAATGACGTGACACTAACGTTGAGATAAAGCGAGGTGATAGTCACAGTCCTGCTGTGGTGCAGAAGCATGGACGCTAACTAAAGCGGACGAGAACATCCTGGTCCCTTCGATGGAAAGTCCTTCTTCGAATTATCTTCGTTTCCCTATGTACTGGAGGAGGAGACTGAGTGATGAATTGCTTAATGTATATGTATGGGTTGTACGGGCTGTATCGATCTGGTCAAACGAGCTTAAATCTCCCGTCTATGATTGCTACGTCACGTAGGCCGAATGTACACCGAGGAAAAAACCGCGCTAAAGGAAGACCACATCTCCATGGGCTCACACAGCTAGGAGCAGTCCACAATAATTTAAACGTACGTGGCCGCAAGCAAGTAGCACAAGACCAGGCTAGTTGGAAAGGCATGTCGGAAGAGGCCCAGGTCCACCCCGGACTGGAGAGCCAGCCAAAGAAGAAGAAGATGTTTTCTTGGATCAACACTAACAAACAAACTGTTCCAACATTAACAAAAATTCACTTCAAATGATGAGATATTTCCTGAGGCATAAGTATATGTCATCGATGATAGATGACGATGCTTCATGTTGTAAGGAATATAAGGTGTGCCAGACAGTTCCCATGAGGCCGTACATGAAGTCATCGCGGGTGTTAATGTGTCAACAGAAATTTAAAGGCGCAAACAAGTAACCATTTATTATTTACTTACATTCTGACGACCCATGTAGGGTCGGAGCCTGAGCAATTGCTGCCTTCCATTGGTGACGGTCCTGGGCGCACTGCTTTAAGTCATGCTTTTGGGCGTTCGAGTGAGGAGTTTCGGTCCCAGCTGTTGTGACAAGCCGAAGAAGAATTGGTTGCTAAGGGCGATTCCATGTCGGATTTCCACTACGATGTCATTCCTCGAGTTTATATTGCCCTGAGGTAAACATACGCCTATACTAAGTTGTGTATGCTCGGTGCATGCTCGATTTTGCTCGATAGCATTTATTTTATTTTACCTTGTTGAAGTTAAGACCAGCTTGTTTCGCCTCCTCCTCATTTGCCGACAACGCTTCCAGATCTTCCGGGATCTCTAATGCGGCCATTGCTTCTAATAACTTCTTGCGATGACTTATGCGGTTTTTAAATCGATAAAGAGATGATAAGTACCGATTTGAAACTCAATGGTCTCATCTCACTCAATAGTTTTGCAGGATTTGCCTTAGTGTGAAAATTTGGTCTAAAGTCAATTTGCCGGACCTGAAGCCACTAACGCGGCTTGGCGATCAGTGCGGTGCAAAACGACTTTTGACGTTAACACAGTACGATGGATAGGATCTTGTAGGCGACGTTGAGCAGGGCTCGTTTTTGTGGATGGTAGGATCGAATTTTTGGATGGGGAATATGGACCACATATGGGGCATATGTGGTGGCCCGTGGCGTTGTGCGTCGACCCCAACCTTGACGTCGTAGGTTCGATTTCTGCTCTATGCGCCGAAAACAATTTTCACGAGCCCACCTCTTTCGAGTCACTGACAATGCTCAAAAAGTATTTCCTATATAGAAAAAGCTTCTCAAACTTGGCCGTTCGGAGTCGGCATAAAATTGTGGGTCGCTACCAATCGTGAGAGAACAATAGTACGCACAACACGAGTGGTTGCTGAGAAGCTAGGCTCTGGTCCTCTACGCGCTGTAGCTCCATCCATATTATTACCTCAACACGTGTGGTTGCTGAGAAGCTAGGCCGAAAAATCGTATACAGTATTTACCGGGCTTATTTAGCATGAACATTTTAAATGGACCCACAAACTACTTATAAATAGTATTCACTTTTGATAAGGTTGCTTTGGTAAGCATGCTTTGGTATTGCAACTACAGTGTGTCTAAAACTACCACTAAAATAATTTAAATTGCATTTGTTCATGTACTTAGGTAATATATGTCTCAGTGTATTATTTCGATTTGCAGCCACTAAACGGAATTTTTTTGACTTGATACTCAGCATTCAGTACACTGGTCAACGGTTAAACGAACTTATGCCCATTGAGAAAAACGGGCGTCAAAGTCAACAAATTATGGTTTTGACAAGCTGTCCAGCTCATCTTATTTTCCTTCCACCATGGCTTTGCTTGTAAACCCGAAACACAGTCGATGCTCATTAATCTGGCCCAAGGTAAGGTGTTGAATTCAGGGGTGTGTTGAATTCCAAGACTCTGGCTAGTCTCATATCGCTGTACAGTCCATCGTTGAATGTTCTTCCCCAAAAACTATCAACGCCAAACAGGCACAAAGATGTCTTTTCTCTAAAAAAGCAAGCCTCTTTGGTCTTTGTCTTAATCTTTTATTGAGATCGTTCAGGCCTCCGCGCCGTAGAGCATGACATTGTTGATGAGCATTGTTACTTATATTTCCCTTAAAAGGGTGTTTTTAAATGTTCCCAAACATTCTGTGAGGTCTCGCGATAACTTGGCCTTTGTGCAGCACGGATTCGATGAACATTTTAACCGGACCACCACTGTCCACTTAGTGGCCACGAAATTAATAACCATCGTACATGTGCGTCTCAGAACAATCACAGGGGCCTTAAGCTACAAGTTTTCGATGCGATGGTTTAAATTGCTTCACTCCTCAATATCCATCGCAGGTCTCGGGACCTTCTTCTTCTTCTTCTTCTTCTTCCTTGAGTAGCACTACAGTTCGGTGTGGACCTGGACCTTAGTCAGTATTAATCATTTTTTGAGTTTACTGCAGAGCCTAGATAGACAAAGTCTTTAACTACGTCTATTAGGCTGTATATGTCTATTGTGAGACTTTGTCCAACATATCGTTGTTCATGGACCATTTTTGTAGACAGCATATAGTTTGTCTTACCTTCATTCCACGCAACACCCAACTTAACCGCTTCCCTCGCGATGATAGCAAATGCCCACTGACAGCCCGTTGGGTTCTTCCCACAATATCAATGTCATCGGCATATGGAAACAGTTGCATAGACTTATGGAAGATCGTGCCTCTTGTGTTGACGTCTGGCTTCCACACGATCTTTTCGAAAATTATGTTAAAAAAGTCGCATGACAGTGTTTGCCTTGTGTAAGGCAATTTTTGGCATCAAACGTTTTGGCCTCACCGACTTTTACGGAACAACGGGCGTCCTCTATCGTTGTCCTGCACAGACGGATGAGTTTTGCCAAACTAGACAAGGGGTTGTATAGCTCATCTCTGTCTTAAAGTCTATGAAGTAATTTTTTCGATTTCAATCTTCGATTTTTCGAAGATCTGCCGTAATGTGAATATTTGGTCAATAGTGGACTTGGCTGGCCTGAACCCGAACTGTTATTGACCAATCCGACTGCCAACGTATGGTTTCAGGCACTTACACAAGACGGCTAGACAAGCTAAGCTCTGTAATTGGCAAAGTTTAGAGCGTCGCTTTTCTTTAGGATCGGGCAAACGATAGTGAGATTCCATCCGTCGGGCATACTTTCCGACCAGATTTTACAGATGAGTTGCTGCCACTCCAGCTGCTTTGAAGTGCTCGGCAGGCAGTCCATAGGCACCAGCAGCCTTGTTGAACTTCAGTTTGGCGATTGGTGCAGCAACTTCAGTGAGGTAGGTAGAACGGAATTTTTGTTTATCGTCGCCTTTATTGAATGGATTATTCTACTTGACAGCGGTATTTTGGCTGTAACCGCCGCTATACAGTCTGCAGATGTGGTATTTCCATATTCTGGGTACAGACTGTCACTCTACTACTAGATTTCCGTCTCGGGACCTAAATATATAAAGTAAATAGCACTAACAGAGCTCAAGAGTATCACTCTATGTCCAACTCGATCAGATACAAATGAAAAAATTACTTAATATTCTTGTCTGCACTATTTCTTTACGCTGTTCTAAAAGTCTACCCAATATCCTTAATTAAAACAAAAGTGTCTACCGCACTCATCAACGTTAAGCGTTAGACACAAATTAAAATCACTCGCGGAGGAAATAAAGTGAAATCCCACGCAAACCTGTTGTCGGCCAGTGAAAATTAAAATCGACAGTTTAGAGAAGAGAATAATCCATCCCCAGGGGACTCAGACGTAAATTTCAATTTCATTATCACACGAAACGGAATTACCACCCGCTTACTACGCGAAGTCGACGACTAGAATTCTAATTCCCATTCATTGAAACATCAAACTGAAATCTTCGGCGTTTAGGGTTAATTCCACAGGTCATTAGCTAAGAGTTGTCTTATACAGAGAACACGGATGACACGCAATAACCCAATTCACGGCTCGGATGCCTCCCTGCATGTGGAATACCGCATGACATTAATTTGTATTTAATAACCAGTCTCTGACAGGGAGTTGCTTACCTTTCGCAAGCCACTCTGTGGGACTCACACCAGCGCCAACCCACAGTGATCTAATTCCGGTGAATGGTAAAACGTTCCCGTGATTCGTAAGTACGGTGGCATTCTTAATTTGCGGAATATAAGTTTCGTTTAATATTTTCAGTATTTTCCGTAACACAACACCTCCGCCAGTGAAGTGCTCTTCGTGGATAATTGTATGCTCTCGACTGGATGCTTGAGTTCTGTTGAGTTGCGCGCTCTGTGGCTGAAGTTAATTGCTTTGGAATTTCGTTTGCTCTTAGCAATTAATTGACGTATCCTGTCTGCTGGAATGCCATGTCATAATTCCGATGCCATCTTCTGTATCGTTATAAACGAGATGAGTGGTAAAAGCTTTAGCCCATCAAGTGCGCGCTACTCAGAGAAGCGCAACAGACGAAACATTTACACCGCGCCATCCTGTTGTGATAATCCGATGGCTGACGATACGGATGCACGAGGGGGAGCTGTTGAATGAGTTTGCATATAATTGGATCGAGGTAACAAGATGATGACCACAATTTGCTGCATCAGTGAATTGAGATTGGGGATTGTCCTCTGTGGCCAAGCACACTTCAAAGAGCTGGCGGTCGGAATTCGGAAAAGGTTATCACTTGCTTTGAGCTGCAGCACTTTGAAAATTGTTGATATCTTAATGAAGTTTCTAAACATATTCACATCCACAGTTAGTGTATTTAATTTTGTATTGCTTACCTTAGACTTGAGATCATTGATTTTTTGACATTTGCAGTTGGTACCCGACATGTTGCAGATGCAGATTTTTGATAAGTTCCGCATTTGTGGATGTGAAAGCGAATATTCGCAACATACCTAGTTAGTACACACACACCCAGGATTTCTATTGTGAATATGATTAGGAAGTGGGTCACATAATTAAAATATCGGGTAATATGTATGCTTGCAAACCCAGCACGGTTTGTAAAGTGTGGTTACATTTTTAGGGCTGATGTTGTTTTTGAATAAAACATGGAACAAAATATCGGCCAAATTGCCGCCGCGACCTCGGCGGCACACCTCCATCCGATGGTCAATATTTTCGATGACGCTGAAGCATAATTGAGGTTCTATGCAGTTAACGTGCCGAATTATCTCACCCTTTAGCTCTTGAATTGTTGCTGGCTTATCGTCGTACATCTTTTCTTTGAAATAACATTAACGAAAAAATTCCAACTGTGTCAAATCACATGATCTTGACGGCCAATTGACATCGCCACCACGTATCTCATGCTCTCACACGGCCATTGAATTTGTCGCGCAAAAGAGCCAGTATTTCGTTAGCTGTGTGGCAAATGGCACCGTCCTGTTGAAACCACATATCATCCACATTCATATCTTCCAATTCGGTCCATAAAAAGTTAGTTATCATTTCACAATAGCGAACACCATTCAGAGTAACTGCCTGACCCGTCTCATTTTGGAAAAAAAAAGCCCCATGATGCCGCCACCCCATAAACCGCACCAAACAGTCACTCTTTGTGGGTGCATCGGTTTTTCGACAATCACTCTTGGATTATCATTCGCCCAAATGCGGCAATTCTGCCTATTGACGAATCCATTGAGGTAAACCATTGTGCCTTATCACTGAAGATGATTTTCTTCGAAAATTGACCATCAACTGTTCCCATTTATTGCCACCATTCTGACCATAGACGACGCTTGAAACGGTCAAGAGTCTTTAGTTCTTGAGTCAATTGCATATTGTAAGCGTGTGAATGCAAGTCTTTATTCATAATGTTCATCAACGACGAGCGTTAGGGGTGCAGTTGAGTTGAGGTGGACGGCTCTTCGGCCACACTATCGCGAACAGCAGCAATATTTTCTGCAGTACGAGCTGCACGAGCACGAGCATGTTTTCACATCTCCGTGTTTTCACATCTCCTACAGACCCGGTTTGCTCACATTTTTGCACGATTTTTCCGATTGTACGCACATTTGGACGATTACATTCAGCGAAAAAATCACGTAAGCCTAAATAACTTTAACGCGTTGCTCTATTGTGTGTCTTTCCATGGTGAAAATTGAATTAGTCTGAAATTGAGAAATATCAAATGAAATGCAGAAAAAAACTTGATGTTTAGGTGTGGTTCATATATAAAATGGAACCACCCTTTATTAAGTGTGTGTTCGATTTGAGTCCATGTTGTTCACCCTACATTCGGCTATACTGTTATAACTGTGAGATTTGAAACGAAATTGTACTAGGGAAAGGGTGCCAGCAGACTTGTAAGAGACTGCAATCTCCTACTTACTTACTTCTACATTCAGACGAATCATGAAGGATCTGAGCCTGAGCAATTGCTGCCTTCCATCGGTGGCGGTCCTGGTTACGCTGCTTCCAGTCATCAAGACCAAGCTTTCTTACATCCGCGATGACTTGGTCTTTGTATAGGAGGTTCGGTCTTCCCCTCCTTCTCGAACCAGTGTAGGCGACTGATTTTTGCCTTCCGGACTACATCCACATCCTTGTACAGCCCGTAGAGTTCGCGGTTTAGAAGTTTTCTTTCGAAGGCACCAAGAATCAGCTCTGCAGCCTTACTTAATGTCAAGCTTTCGGCTCCATGAAGTAGGACTGGCAAAATAAGGGTTTTGTAGACCATGACTTTGGTCCTTTAAGTCAGGAATTTCGAGCCCAGTTGTTTTGATAGACCGAAGTAGCATCTGTTGCCAAGAGCGATTCTACGTCCGATCTCCGTCGGGAGGAGGGTATGAGGATGGGGATGGAGTCGAATTATTAAAAAAATGGAGCACGAAAGTAAATGAATTAAAATTATTTTAATTAAGAATGTTTTTATTTAAAATTGCATATTTAACAACTTGGAGCCTGAAAACTCTCCTCGCCGAGGCGTATTCCGTAGACCAGCTACTAAAAACAGCCTTCCCCCAGCTGCTGAGGTAGATAGTGGAGTGTATATCTTAAAAATGTTTTCTTCAGGGTTGGGTATTTGCAGAGGAGTATTATGGATGTCGACGAATAGCCACGACATGCATAATGTTCATTATCTACAGTGTGTGTAGTGGAAGCTATATTCGTTCAGGATGTGCGCTAAATCGGTCGAAGCAACTAAGATAAGCGTGCTTAGTAATATGTTTCTGTAACGAATTCTCATCATACATCATTCGTTAACTCTTAGCAAAATGTGTTTCTATCCTAAATTCTTTGAATGCTTTTAAGAAGTGAAACTGTTGTCAGTGACTATTGCAATTCAGACCAAACCGAGAATTAATTTCCAGAATAAGTAAGGTCATGAATCCGATCACACGAATGTGATCCAGAAAATCGCTTTCAAGCAAAACCAACATCCTCTTGAAGTTTCTCGTCTATCCAATGACATGTATGTGCCGAAAAAGACTCCGGTGTTTCGTTTGATTGAATCATAAAACAGATAATTCTATCCTTGAATACAGAGATTGCATTCTCAAAAGATTGCAGTCTTTTACAACTCTGGTCACCAGGAACCGGCCAGCTTATACATTTTCCTTCTTTGACGCTGTATAACTAATTCAACCAATCATGTGTACCAATGATATTTGTCTTCGATTATTGGTTAAGTTTAATATTCAATAAAAAAATACCAGTTTAAAATATTTATCATCAACTTCTTTTCTAAAAAAGTGCTTTTCGGCAGTACCCTTCCACCAAAATTCTGAAACTGGCCATTTTGGTCCAATATCCAGGTACTTCTCTTTTTGTTTGAAAATTCAAACGCATTATAAAGAGTTGAAAGTGAACATGTACTTCCAATATTTGCAGAAGGGGTCATTAGAAAAACATGACGCTCGCAAGATTGTACGAATTGGGCTTGGAAGTGAAGCTGCACATTAAGGGGAACCGATTTTGTTCGGTGTTTCTAGGCGCTTTTTGTATCGGTTGCGCTGTTTTTAAAAGTTTACCTGTTTTTGCAACTTTCGTAGGCTGGACCAACAAGTTTTCAAGCATGTCTGCAATGGATGGGTTTTTAAAAAAGTCAGTTTTACATGAAACTGACTCATAGGAGTCATAACCGGGCACTGTGCAATTGGTACTCATGCTCGCAGGATGAGTGTACTATATAATGATTTTTGCAGAAGCTGCATGGATGAAGAAAACACTCATCACCTACTTTGCTCCTGTAGTGCTCGGGCTAGTCGTAAGCTCCTGCACCTAGGAGCCTACTACTTCAGCGCCCTCAATGAGCTAAACAGTGCTAGCATAGGCCATCTAAATCGCTTTACTACAAGCACCAACTGGTTAAAGTATTAGGAGAAATCAATCCGCGTGGTAACATAATGGGGCTACTTTGGCCCATTATTGGTGTGACTGCCCTTTGCAGTCAGATACTGTAACCTAACCTAACATAAAATGATCATCAGAATACGGATGTTAAAGCATACGTTAAGTGTTGACTGAAAAGACCAGATACTGTTTTAATGAGAAAAAAAGCTTAATTCGTGTAACCGGTGAGCTATGCAACAGGCAACGTATTTTCCAGACATTGTGAATTCTGAATGGCATCTATGCCGCTTCCATTAAAGAAATTTGAACGGGAGGTAATTCAAATCCGAGAACGACATGGCGACGTAACAGAGAATCGGTTTTGAACACAGGGCTGAATTTTATAAAGTACCGATCTTTTAGTTCGCCAGTTCATCTTAAACCGACGGGAATAGGCAAATCCGCTGGCGCCAAGAGAGGTCTTCACTACATGACGAGTAGCGAGGAAAATCGGTGAGAATATTATAATATATAATTGTTGGTATTATAATTATTAACAATGTAAGTCAAAATTTGGCGACTGAGTTGCAAAAAAAGCAAAGCGCAATAATTCGAAAGCCCTGTTCCACCTAGACTGTGACTGTCTGTAGTTTATTTAAAACATTCAAGCTCTTTGTATAAAAAACACATAAAACACGCAATTCATCATCTATCGAAATATCTTAAATAAAGTAGAAACTGAAGCGTACTGCCTGTAATGGCTTAAAATATCAGCTGATATATCCACGATACCACATAAAACCTGCAGTCAATATGAAGAAATCTCTAACTTTAGTACACACTGAGAGCAATGACAATTTTTTTTTTTGTTTTCATGTGGAAATTCCAGCCAAGATACCTGCCCTTGGCAGCGGCCAAATAACGTCAGCTGCAGCCAAGCAGATGGCTTATCTTGTCACAAGCCAAACAAACAATTTCACTGAATCACCCACGCAACATAAAGAAAACCAAAATATTGGACCACATGCTTGGATTCACTCATGAGCTCTCGTCATGTAAGAAAAAAAAGGAACTGAATTTCTATAGGAATTCATGGTCCTACTGCACCATACCAACTCTTATTTAACGTCGCGAGAACAAAGAATACCGCCTCCTACTTCCATTTGACTTTATGCGCCAGAGAGTCAACTCTCATAAGAATACAAAACCAGACGAAGGTACTTTCAGCCTCGCTAGATAACGTCCCCACCATCAGCGGCAGCATCATCGGCCGAAAAGCATTGAAAATACGCAAACAGAAAAGAAAAACGAATGAAAGAAAAATAATAGGACGTGGCAAATGCCGCCGCGCCGCCACCACCGTTACCGTCACCAACATCGCCGCCATCTCTACTGTTGCTATAACAGCAGCTGGAGTCAAGCCAAGGGGAATGGTTATGAAAGGCTTACGTATCCTTGGAAGCATATCTAAGAATAATAAAGAGCCCAACGCTCTAAGAACCCTTTCACAGTGCGCACTCTTCCACTTCAATTCCAATTTTTGTTAAGAATATAAAAAAGAGTGGAAAAGGGATGATGCGCCAACCAGCCAACCAGCCAACCAACCAGCCCATCTTTCCGTCACACAAAATCTACCTCAGGTACATTGCATTTTTGGTTCCACACAAAAAAAGGACAAAAAAGAAAATAAAAAATTTGTCATAATTGGATTCCGAAAAGTGCATGAATAGAGGAGCCACTCCCGCCCCCGCTTTCTCGACACAGGGCCATGTTTGGTTTAGATGCATTTTTTGAGACTTTAGGGCGCTTTTGTTTTTAGCAGGCTGCTGCCCCTTCTGTGAGAGAAAGGACATTTTTCAGACCACATAACATTTTGTACCCAGCTTTTCGCCATCATTCTGAAGTTCGCAACGCTATTTTGAAAATATTCTCTCTGGAATCCTTTTGAATTCGTACGTGCTTGCGTACACATTCTAATAAAAAAGTAATGTCTTGAACTGAAGGAACGGAGTGCCAATGGTGGTATTTACTTAAATTCGTTTGTATTCATGGAGTTCCATGAAAATTATTATATGTATTTATAGTGCAACGTGTAATAACGAAAATGGCTTCAGAGGTCCATCATTTTCTGAAGGAATAAGAATACTGGCACGCGACGACGATGATTATAGATGATAGCAGTATAAGGAATTATAATAATTTTCGAAAGCTGTCGTGGAAAATATAACTCATATAATATGAACCGATGAAAAGGTTAAAACTTATTGAAATTCAATTGGTGAGGCGGAAGAAATGGATATATATCAATACAAAAATCAGTTTATATATTTAGGACATTGTGCGATATTTTGATAGAATGTCACTTTTGGCGTGGAATGTGAGCGATGGATAAGCGACATGTGTCGTATGATAATTTAAGACTTTTACATTGTTGCATAATACAACAGGCCGAACATGAAAAGAATGGGCGAATTGTTAACCCTTTTTTTCATTTTAATTCTTTTTTATTATTCAATTCATAATTAGCTTACGTACTTAAAGAAAATGTTTAAAACCAACTACAACTGGACGTACAATTTTACTTCAAACAACTCTTCGGGCTCTCTACGCGAAATTGTTAACCTTTTGTTCCCGGAGGTGTGACATTACAAAAAAAAAAAACAGGACATTTTGATAAAAATTTTTTGAGTCTTGTGTAAGGTATGGATCCACAACGTAACTAGTAGGAAGCTAAAAAAAAATTACAATAATCTTTATCAAACGTTGTGATGCAAACCAGTGTTGCTTGTCATTCAAACATGCTTATTGAAAATACAGGGGAATGTGACACATTTGTGTTGGTAGCTATGTATTCAAAATAAAAATCACTAAGAAAAGGCATTTGAAGTCGAAAAAGCAGTTCAATGATAAATGGCGCCATCTCACTACAGCGGAGATCCTGTCATGGCGGTTTTTAACTTTATTTCAGCTTTAATAAGCCTTTAAGCGTTATATTGTTGACTCGAAAAATCTTTTAATAAATCTCTAAATACACGATACACCCAACCAGAGAGCATAACGATATTCGTCTTTCCGGGCATCTTTCATAAAGATTTCATCAGATGATGTATGCAAGATTACGCTTTAAATAATTAACCTTGTAAGGTAAGTTGTGAATTTCCTTTGACCTGTTTTTATTGTTTGTGGTTATTTTTAATGGGTCTGTAACTATTTGTGCAGTTTTTTTTTTTTCAAATTTCAAAAACCTGTATAATAGTATAATTCAAAGTATTCTTATCTGAAGCTATGACTTTTTCAATTACAACTTTTTACAACGACATTAGCTTTCCAACGCATGTTCCATTGGAATAAAACAAGTTACGCCGTCTGTTAGCAACCCACACGAGTTATAGAACTAATAAATATATAATATTATAATGTGATCTGTATAATACGAACTATGTATTAAATAAATGTGATGAGTTAATTGTTGTGTCTTCACAAATATTTTGCTTCTTTTTTTCCCATTCGCAAAAATTTCTTTGACTGGATGTTTTTTCCCAGGTTCACCGATCCGGGACAGGAGAATGCGTGTGAGCTGTTTTAAACAGCTGATAGCCCTCTCCTACAAACTACCAAGTTGAAACAAGAATTCTATGGGAATTCAATGAACATAATTTTGAGCCGTGTTCACGAATTACAGTCGTAAACAATAGATCTGTTCAAGGTCTGCTCCAGTTGATTTGTGGACAGAAATTCGCAGCTGAGCAAATTTTCAGTTCTGAGATGTAAAAATCTCTCTTTGAGCTTGACACTGTGCACAAACTGGTGGAAGAACTTTTGAATAAAATTCACAGAATTTTGGAAACTTTAGAAAAATATTTAATTTTAAATTAAGTACTTGGCAAGGGATAGTTTGCGTATTCCATTTCATACATATGGAGTTTCCCCTTTCGCAGAGAGAAAAGCAACCTTTTAAGAATTCTTCATTTTAGTTTAACATGTGGTGGCTGAGAAGCTAGGCCCTGGTCCCCTACGGGCTGTAGCGCCACCCATATATATATATATATATATAGCCCGTAGGGGACCAGGGCCTAGCTTCTCAGCCACCACTCGTCTTGTGCGTGGTATTGTTCTCTCACGAGTGGAAGGGACCTACAGTTTAGTGCCGAATCCGAACGGCTTTGTTTGGGAAGCTTTTTCTAGACAGGAAATACACTTTAGTTCAACAGCTGAACTGAAAAATGAAATGTCCGGGGTGGACCTGGGCCTCAACCAAAATGCCTCTCCAACTAGCGCGATCTCTGGCTAGCTGTCTCCAGTTTCGCACAACAAGTTGGCTGAGGTCCTTCTCCACTTGCGTGCGCCAACTTAAACGCGGGCGTCCTCTGTTGCGTTGCCCGACGGGTCCGGATTCGAAGATTCTTCGGGCCGGAGCTGTGGTGTCCATACGCTCTACATGACCTAGCCACCAAAGATCGTGCGTAGAACTTTTCTCTCAAAGAGACCAAGGACTTCTTCATCCGCTTTCGAGATTGTCCGTGCCTCTGCGCCGTATAGCAGGAATGGGATGATCAGGGTCTTATATAGAGTCAACTTGGTTCTTCGAGAGAGGGCTGTATTACTCAATTGCCTATTGAGCCCGAAGAAACAGCGGTTGGCAAGAGTTATCCTACGCTTGATCTCGGTACTGATGTTATTTGTACAATTTACTCCGGAGCCGAGGTAAGTGAAGTCCTTGACTACCTCGCAGTTATAGCTGCCCATTGTGACGCTCTGTCCAAGACGTCGATGTTGTATGTCCTTTTTTGAGGACAGCATTTACTTCGTTTTGCCCTCATTCACCGCCAGACCCATTTTAGCCGCTTCCGTCTCAATGTTAGAAAAGCCTCACTGACGGCTCGCTGAGTTCTGCCAATCACGTCAATGTCATCGGCGACCGCCTAATGTTACTTCCTCAAAATTCACATTATCATCCTCTGACCTGCATGAACCACTGAAGGACAGAACATATGACACACACTCCACATTCCAGGTCACTTGATCCTCCGCAATCAACTCTAACTCATGAGAATTTATGCCTAGACGCGACCGAGAAGATAAACAAAGATAAGCATGTAAAAATAATTAAATATCTTGTAGCTATCAGTAGATTCTTAATTAAACTCGAAATTGGTCAGTTTTAATATTAAAAAATTCGATTCGAACATATGTGTAAGTACTCGAATACAATTTCAATATAATCGACCAAACGATGGTATATTTACCGTTTTATTGAAAAATAATGATAACCACGATAATTGGTTTCCTGTAGTTTTTCTCCTCAGAGCTTTTTTAAGCCTTTTTCGAGGGCAAACATGAAAATTAATTAGTGTCACCGGCTCGGGCTGAAATACGTTTCCACATTTCACAGGAAAACGTCGAACGAATGACTGCTTAATGTCGTTGAGTAGTTATTTGAGCAAATGGTGATGTGGACTGCCTCTTCAATCAGGTCAGTTAACCGTAATATAAATATGTGAATTTTCTTGTTCACGAGGTCAGACAGACAGCACCGACAGATCGCTGACTTCCATTTGAATGTATAAAAGCAAACACTGACATGGGTATGTGTAAGAATTATAACTCATAATAACAAGGCCCCCCTTTATGGCGGCACTCTGGCAATCAATTTACTACTGATACGAACACCAGCAGAAGCAGATCCTACAGTCTAACACTGCAGATACTGAAGAATTTTACCGTGGCGAAGTTAATGGACGAGCTAATTAGGAGACCCAAGGGATACCTAATCAAATATTTACACTATCGTTTGAAAGAGCAAATCATTTTTAGCAATTCAAAAGACCGGCGAATGGACTGAAGAAGATATTTAATCCGATAGCTTCCAGGAAAGCATGTTCAGATTCTAAAATGCATTGAAAATAGAACCATCAACTATGAGCTCATTCAAACGCAATGATGATGGATAAGGGACGTCACATTAAAGGTGCAGATATGAAGGCGGAGAAGCATCTACAAGCTTCATCTGTCATAATGAGGGAATAATACAAGTTCACAAACGCATTGTCGACTGAATCGAATCAGAATTGAGGGTTATTTGAAATGAAAGACATGCCTCAGCACATGTGAGTGCTCGAATAGAAAACTTGTGCTGTACAAGGGTCTCGAAAATCTTCTATTTCGGCTTGGATTATTCTTGAGTGGTTTGGTCAAGAGAGATATCTACAGGTACTAGCTTCATAAGTCTTAAGACCATCTGTGTATACTTGGAATTTGAAAACACAGCAGTGCTGAGCTGAGCTTCCGCAGCCTTTTCATGCATCCTCTTACCTTCAAAACTCATTCACCTTCAAAAGGGCTCATTTGTTCTCTTCCATTTTGAGTTATTCGTGGCACAGCTTTTTCCGTTTATCTGCTGTGATTACTTTCCAGTGTGCACCGAATCAAATAAATGCCTTTTAGACCAGAGATTTTATCAACAATGAACCGGAGCAAGCCTTCGTGACTTCAAGCGACATCTCGTTCGTAGCGGACTCCGTTGACCACTGTTCGTCGTACGACATGAAAGACAGATAATAGAAAATCCTTGATAAGGCCAATTCAAGTTGAATAAAGTCGTTATGACGCACACACTCGTTGCTCCCATTTCCATTCATATTTTATGTAATAGCCTGCTAGCTTTGCCTATTCAAAAGGCATCACGTTGACAGTTAAATGGACACAGCCCGTCAATAAGTCCACATTTCTGATGGCATTTATTGTTCGGTGAGTGTGCACATACTTAATCTGGCTCATTATGACGTTAAAAAGACCCTCATTTCAGACTTGATGTACGTGTACGTCTATATAGAGATATACAAATGTAATATATTCATCCAAAAGATTGCCATTCGCACCTACATATGTCACCGAAATTACAATATTTGTCACGCACTTTCGCATGATTGAGTTTCAAGAGATTTATATTTTGCATATTTTTTTCACATATTCGCCTGCCCATCGACCCAAAAAAAAAAGCGAACCTTCTCATTCGTCACCACACACACGTGGAATTTGTAAAAGTCACTCGAAGCTGAATATCACAGCCCTCCTGTTCGGTCATCAATCAATTCCAAAGAATCTACATCTCCGTGCACGCGCTATCCTTAAAATGTCAATAATATCCACACCACGTACCGTAACGTGGGTAGCGATAGTTTTTCACGGACGAAATATAAAATATAAAAAAATGAAAAAAATCCAATCATCAGATCCTCCCCCAGACCATTTCGAGCATCACATGGAGCATGTCAGTGGCATCAAAGGCACTGTAATCGCTTATGTCCCAGCAAAGGTTATAAATGCATATATATGTATGGTGTACTCATATAGGGATGTTTTCTTCAGGCACCGCGCCGTGAGAATAATAATAGTCAACCACTTTTCACAATTCCCACCCAATCAGAAGCCTTAAGCATGGCGTATAACAAAATACTTGCAGTCAAGAAAACAGAAGAGCACTTTCAGAATCCCATTGTCAGCTTGAATGGGTGCTTCTGCGTCTCTCCAGCAACCCCGCTCCATTTGGGGACATTTTCGCCCAGCACCCTGAACTGTTCTATAATTCTGATACAAATTTATCCTATTCATCCTGCATTCATCATAAATTCTCACATTGAAATTACGAGAATTTTTCACATCCTTCCAGTGAGCGGTGTGTGTGCTCCTTCTAGCCGGCACTCAACTCTGCATGTCTTCTTGACACCTGACACCGTCATCGCGTCATCGTTGCCATCATCATTGTCGTTGCTGTGGTATCCCTTTGGCCCCCATCAAAACTGTGCTGCGTGGCGTGGGCTGGGGTGGTAGAAGAGAATACCATTTCAGAAAATAATGGAGTACTATGAGTGGATTCTTATGCGAATGAAAGATTTTATTAGCAGCTGCGGGAGGTGGCGAAAGGTGATATCCTTTAACCTCTAAAACACTCCTGCATTCTCCGCCTTATCCACATGTCAATTCGTACCGACAGGAATGTGTGTTCTTAGATTTGAATAAAAATTTATGCAAATTCACAAATTTTATTTCGCAATTTCCCCTTCCCACACACTTGCAAGGAAACTGAAAACATCGTAAGATGACGAAAGCAAAGCAAAATGAAACGAGAGAAAAAAAATTCACCATGGATGAGCGCTGGATGGAAGGATTCTCTCTAGATACGAATCTACGAGTAGAATCCAGACAACAATGTAATAATATCTGAAATACTTGAAATTGCTGTCAACTTCTTGGTAGCGCACATACTGCTCGTCGGCAACAACAACGTCAATGAGAGGGACGACGGCGTTAATACAGAAACTGGAAGAATAAGAGAGATATTCTCGTGATTTTGTATGCGATATGGAATGTTGCCGATTGAATAAGTGGGCGACAAGAAGGGAACGCGCCAAATAATACACTGGTGCGATGACGTACCAACTTTTTGATCAATCAAAGTTAGGGCTTTGATTTGAAGAACATGAAGTATTAGCATAGCATCAAACGATAAAATATTAAGGATGTAAATCGTCTTATTTCACTTGTAGACATACCTATGCTTATGCGTACAGATGTGTGTGAATGCACATGCGAGTGTAGGGGTTCGCCGGTCTCCGGTCTCACTACGAGCACTGCGATGCAATCTGCAGATGCATTTCAGACACAGCAAACGATTCGTAGGAGGGCGAAAGTGGTGGAAGTAGTGGTAAATAATATTCTTCAATGCTTCTGCTGATGGTGCTTCAGAGTGCTTGAGTGCATTCCGGTAAAGGAAATCCTTTGTTTGCTCAATTATGTGAATTGAATGCATCCTCAGATGAAAATTGATTCCTATTTCCTTTTTTCAAATGCAGGGGCTTATTGCGCATATGGGTCGGATCTGCACGAGACTTAGCTTTTGAAAAGAATTGATATTTGAACGTACACTTCGTAGGTGTGTATGTTAACGTATGTAAAATATGAATATTTGATGGCAGGAATGCAGTTTGCGCTCACTCTTGAATAGCTTTTGTGTGTTAAGACAGAGCTGAGCGTGTGCTTAGTGCGAAGGAGAGAGAGTTTATTAAAATCGACCGCGTTGAGACTGATTGCCATTAAAGGTAGCTGTGAACGACTTTAACCAACATGCATATGAGAATTTTAGTGTTTTAAACAACAAAAGTAAATGGTATTCAAAGTACATAAAGCTCGGAGAATTATGGTTTGTCTCGCTTTCAATGTACTGCCAGCAGTATTGCTTTACAGAGAATTTTCCCCAAATTTTGAAGATTATCTGCTATGGAAAATGCCCCCACCCTTGCACTTGGGTACATTAATGAATGGAGAGCTTATAAGGAACAGCGCATAATTCCCACATTTAAGGTAGCCAAAACACTCCAAACGGCCACTCCGGAATATAAGGAAAACGGACTGAGAACGGTACTTGGATGATGTGTGTAGCACGCTACTTAATGACTCCAAACCATTAACCGCCACAGAACCCGGTCTCTCAGCTCACCGAGACCATGAATCGAGCTCTGTCCATCGCCTGGTGACGATCGGACTTTGATAACTTCAGGGAAGGCTTCAGGAAGCTCTTTAACAGGACTAATGCATCCGCGAATGGGACTCTTTTAAAATAGATCTCAACAAAATTCCCTTCCTCGACACTTACTTACCGGGTAGATGAAGTTGTGATAGACTCTGCAAACGATGAGGGTGGGGACTCTTTTGTATAGTGCAACTCACTCAGAGTGATACCAACAATAGGTAGCTGAACTAATTTTTCCCACACTGGTCAACAACTTGCAAGGTCATACTGGTCTAGTACATGTACCTACCTCATATCTGACGGATGACCGCGGCAGTATCAAAAGCGGGAAAAGAAGCCCTAACGTCATTGCAAATCATTCTGTTATCTTTCCAGCTCAAGACTCTCGAGAAACTCGTTCGGAACACAGTTGTAACACATAAAATGTCACAGCTTACGACGAAAGCAAATCTGTGAAAACAAGCGCTGCTTCACTCGCTTGTTGGCACTGACATATATACATAGAGCCAGTTGATATACATACATACATAAGTGACAGATACGAGAATAATCTGTCGAACGGAACAAAGGTTACAATTTCGCCAACTTCATTCACTCTGATGCATTCCACATTCAGTCCACACTCGTTATCTTGCTCCCTCTTATTAGATCTTATGAGTTGTCAATTTTTTGACAAGACGCAACGCACGCAACGGATTCTATGGGCAAGGGTCTTTACTGCCTTTTTTGACATCAAGGGAGATTTTAACAACATCTCAGTACTATTATGAGACTTGGGATCGAAATCTCAATAGTGACTTTTATTCACCAGCTTCTTAATAAAAGATTTATCCGCTCCGAGCTCGGTGCCATTACGATCCACAGGCAATCTGCAGAAGAACTTCACACAGTTTGGTTCTCTCCTTTCTTGTGAAAAGTAGTATGTAATGAACTTCTACTGGCATTAGAAGAAACTTGGACAAAAAGCGGACTAAATGACCATCAGTAAATCACCAATACATTTGTATTTCTTCTTTAATTGTTTAGTTGGATATTATATGTAAAGGGTGATCTTTTAAAAGCTATAGGAAACTTAATTATGCATTTATAGTGTATGGGGTCAAATGACACTTGCCGTCTTTCCAGCGTTAACATACTGATACTATCAGAGATTCCATCAAGTACAAGTAGAGTAGAAGCAGAGGGAGATGATTGTGACCCAACAGGACATAAATCATCTAATGATGAATTGATTACCAAACTTTATTCCAAAAAGTAAAAGTTTGTTATGATTTTTTTTTAAACGTTTGAAATCCACTTTTGTATTACGCATTTTAGGTATTACCTCACTTTTTTCCCTTTAAATACTGAAAAAATCTCAAAAGCATTTAATAAATTATGTGAAAAGTAACTCGCTAGAGAGGGCACCACTTCAACAATCTTCCCGGAGCGTGAAACCTATCCTACTGCTGATGCCTATCGCTAATGCTGATGCCTGTATCTTCAGATAAACATCTACTCAAGCTCGAAACGCCTAACCAAACCAAATTTAGATGGTCCACCTGCACTGGATGCCCCATAACGAAACAATCATGGCCTACCCTTAGTCCTTAAAGCTCACGCGACTTGATAAGCATGGGCAGGCCGAATCTCAGGATGCTAATGGGCGTGTTTACCGGACACTCTGCCATTAACACACGCCCCCAGATCAGACATTCCCCATTGTGACCATCGGACACCTTTTCTGTAACGGCAGAGACCACTCTCTAGCTGATTCTGCCACTTAGGTGCAATGTACTTCAACAGCTTGACGGGCCACCTCCGTTGCTTTACAACAAACTCCAACTGGCTTGCGGACGAAGATCTTCTCGATCCTGTGGTAAGACAACAGGCCTAAGTGTTACTTCCATTTATCTATGGTAGTCAGCCACTCGAACCTAACCTAAACTAACACGTGTCGCATTGTATTAAGCATTGGTTGTACACCACATATCGTGTTTAACAGTTAATGACGAACAAGATACTAGTGAAAATTGCATCATTAAATTAGAACCACAATCGACTTTGTAAACACTGGACGAAACAATTACGTCCACCCCACCGTGTGACTCCCACATTCGTACTTCCGTATAATTTTGCAAATGTTCAGTTGTATGGAGGAGAAACAACCCGCAATTGCATGCACAACCACACACAAGTATACACATCCATTATCCCTTTGAGGGACCTGCCTGAATTTCAGGTTTCATCGGAGGAAATACTCTTTGACCAGAATGCTGTAATTGCAGCGCTTCTCTGAAGCCACTTTAAGCCACACTCTAAGTTAATTACTACCAATCAATGGTGGCAAGTCTCTTTAGACCGGTACGCAATTCCTTATGCTCCAATTAACTGAATTTGAGAAGACCTACACCTTAACAGCTTTACAGTAGTGCACGAGTACAGGGCATGATTTATCCAATGCCACCAGAGAAGGATAAACTTTCCGATCGGCTTTTGTTACAATAAAATGACAGAGAACCTATTCACGTGCTTAGGTATCAAAAGGACGTATTCATGCACACATCCGTTCAAATCTTGCCTCAAAGTTAGTTCACCAAAACTTACAAAGCCACCATTCAGAACACTTTTCGTTTGGCGCCATGCTTCAGGTAAAATTAACTATTCACATGTTCCAGTCTCTTAACCCTAAAATTAGATTTTCAACGCAGGAGCATTCATCTCCATGATACGAAACTAAACAGCCTCACATCCACCTCGCTTTAGCCTTCCAAGTGGCCAAGTCAACATCATTGACTTTATGTGACACATCCCATGGATACATTGCCTCAGGATAGTGTGCTAATGACAAGTAAGAAATTTCCTTCCAATAGAATTTTGTCCCTCAACGCCGTCCGCAACTCGTAGTTGGTAGTAGACGGTAGTTGGTTGCCGGCAGCCGGTAGTCGGTAGCCAGTGCCATGAGGGAGGATTTGGACTCAATCTCCTCCTGCCACCTTCAGGCAATCGAGCGGAATTGACATGTCGCCAGTGCAATTTGTCTGCGCGTTTTGGCTTCAAGTGTTTTCCTCTACCCGAAGGGCGGATGGTCTCTGTGCGCACCACTATAGTCTGTCGACGGATATTTTCTCCTGTTCCATCTTTCTGTGAGTGGAGAATCGCCCACTTTTAATATTGAATAGAATTCCACTCACGATGAAGATTTATGGCGGATTATTTTAATGGTAAGCCATTAGACCCTTAGTTGGAGCCTTTCAACAGAAAAGTTCAACTTCATTTTGTTCGAAACGGAATTGCATATACATGCATGGATGTACGTACACATCGGTATCCTCAGTAGAACCGCCAGCCAGCAATGCCGACATGAATTGTTTTTGTCATTCGAGCTGTGGAGCCGGTTAAAGAAGAGCAGCGCATTGACAACGTCGCTGGTCGCTGTTTTTCCCTCAATTTGGTGAACTGTCGGGATTATTGGCGTTGGCCCTAATCTAAAACGATGAAGGGTTGAGTTTCCAATGCAAGCAGTCCTGTTGAATGGAAGGTATTTCTTTTTTTTGCAATGAGTTTCAATGGAAATTGAAAAAAAATTGATAATTTCTGTGTAGAGATTTCTGGACAGGACCCAGAAAATGGATTGTGTGCTTTTCGAAGATATTTATGAAAAGGAAATCAATTAGGAAAAGCGACAGTTGTGTAATTGGTCCTGAAATGCTTCCTTTGAATTTCTTTGCGGATAAGTGTCTGGAAAAGATTAACTTATAACTAGTTCATCTTTTTTATGTAACCGCAGAGTGGTGGAGACTATCCAATTCTTTATTCATGCCGAAGTAATTAGGAAGCGAAAATGTAAGCTGGTGCAGGGACATCCGGCGAATGAAACCGATTGCAAGTGTGTCTCGCAATTTCTGGCCATCGAAAATGCAGAAGTGCTGTGGTGCTTTTTGCCAAGATCAAATGAAGAAATAATAATCCCGTCTAGTGATTACGCTTAATATCCCTCCCTACGGCCCTTCATGACACAGCGTTATAGTGCAACATATGAAAACAGCGGTTCGGACAATGCTAAAGCACCCCCTTGTTGGAAAATAGTTACCTTTAGAGTATTTTCTTTGTATCAAGTGATAGGGACAAGAGACGATACTGAGTAGAGATGGGTCAACTCGAGTTGAAAACCAAGTCAACCCCAGTTACGTCCAAGATGAGATGAATTTATTTATGTGAAACCAAGTTGCTGTACTTGAACGAAAGGAACAAATGGACATCAAATCAAAAAATCAAATCTACGAACCATTTGACATGATATGGACAATGGACAATGGAACATCATAACTGCAGACCTTTTAAATCTGTGGGGTCTTGATGCGACTGACTAGGAGACGGCATTGTACTCCCTCAGATTCAATGCCTAGTTGGAGTTCAGTGTCGGTTTGTGTTTCTTATAAGACGCGTATTGGGGCCAGGTGTGATGTGGCTCGTTGTCTACCTGTTCTTCTTTTGTTGTTTCTTTTTTTTTTTTTCTAAACTGTGTGGCTGTTTTGTTTAAGGGTTGTTTTGTTTTTCTATCACATCTGAAACAGCTTGACTCGGGGACTCGAGAATCTGTGGTAACACTGATCTCAAACCATCCGTGTGGTATGATAGAGGGAGTATATAAGTTGTATTTGTGAATGTATTTTGCTAATAGTGTTCCAAGCTAACCCGAGTTTGGCTTGAATCAGTTTGACTGTTACAAAGTTGGTAAACCTACTTTGAATTGGGAAAAATGAAGTAGTCGACTCGAGTTGCAACTCGGTTCACTTCAATTAAAACTCCTGTCAACTCGAGTTGAGAAAGTTTCTGGGTGGCACATCTCGAATACTGATTATTTTCCTCATTTCATACAGAGTACCTGCTCTGTGCGACCAAAATAATGTTCACGGCGCCACCTGTTTCGAGTCACTGCCAAAGCTCAAAGAATATTTTCTGTCCAGAGAAGAGTCTCAAACTTTCCCGTTCGAAGTCGGCATAAAACTGCAGATCAATTCCACTCGTGAAAAAATATATCCCGCGCAACCGGGTTGTCAGATGTGGCGATTTCTCGGCAAACTGGCGATTTTAAATTCCATTTGGCGACTCAAAACTTGTTATATACATATATGCTCCCGATTGAAACATAGGTTAGGGGGTTGGGGACCCATACAAGGATGCAATAAATAAGGTCAATCAGGCTACTAAGCCCTGTAATAATTTGGTTCATGTATTTTAACAAAACCGTGGTGGCCCGTGTTGTGGGTACCTACGTCGACCCCAATGCAATGAAATATCGACATCTAGGTACGGACCCTGGTCTATAGTCCTCAAAGTCCTCAAAGAGTATGACTTTCTATAAAAAACCTTCTCAAACTTTGGTGTTCGGACACATTGAATGTATACATATGCATAAGAATATAATGAGACATTATGTATGGTGTGTGAAAGGCAATACTCTTTGGCGGTGTCTTTATTTTGCTCCCCAGCTTCAAAGAAAATATTATACCCTCTTTCTCTTCAATCATGAAGATTTTTCAACAAACTCAAAACTCAAAATCAATAATAAACACGGAACAAAAAGAAAAGTATATCAACCCGAAATCGTAGATCTGATCGAAATGGTTGCATTAGCTCCGGTTTGTTCGTCTGTCGACTATATCCCACAAGTTCTCTAGAGACTGATCTAGAACCTTGATATATTCTTGGTATCAAACCAGAATTAGACTTCCTAGCTCTTGTATTTCTGATCATTGTTGAAAACTTCATATCAGCGGCATCTCCTCTCATCATCCTCAGAAGTCAGGATAACCAATGATAGTATCTCAAAATATTTAAATCGATCCATAATAAAAATAAAAAACGTGTGTCGTCTATCGGCAAAGGTTTCTTGAACGCTATCCAAAAGAGAAAAGTCTTTCGAATCTGTTTAGATATGCTGTATCGGTCAATGAGCTGTAACTACTCCTTAGAAGCCTATGTGCTTGAAATTGCTATGGATGTGTTGGGCCAACAGTCTTCTGTGCTTCTCTTCCATGATGCACGTATGCAGAAAATGGAACAGAGAGTAAAAAAAAACCCTACCGGAGGGCAAGTTTCAGTGAAAGGATCAAACGTGAACTGTAAGCGCTGCTTGACGGCGTGAATGAAGGGGAGCATCTGCATACCTTAAGCCGCATGTAGTTTGTATATATCTTTAGAGCACAGGGACATATTGCATATTGTTGGAAGATCGACCGACTCTGATTGCGATAATGTATAAAAAGAGTTCAACGACTGAGATAGAGTAATAAACTAAATTAAACTAAAAGAAGCTTGTCGACGAAAGCGTAATCAGTCCATATTTGTTAATTCAAGCCTAGGTCGACCCTTCATATGAGAACAGGAAACTAACATGATTCCTTTATTATCATGCAACCTTCCCCTACTGTTCCGCCCGTCCGAACTTTTTACTAAATCTGAAATTACGAAGAATAAAGAACACAAGGCTTAAGAGCCGGCGTAAATAAATTAAATAGTACTCATATAATTTTCAAAGTCATTGCTGAGGACCGAACCGAACAAAGAGAGAGGTTAAGCCCTTTCCGTTGACGTTTAATGAAAAAGTCTTTAACGACTATTTGAAGATGGCAGCATTCTTTAAAGTGGTCCTGGGCATGCTGCTTCCAGTCATCAAGGCCAAGCTACCTTACATCTGCGATGACTTGGTTTCTGTACCGGAGGTTCGGTCTTCCTCACCTTCTCGAACCAGGAGGCTCGGATCTGCAAGTGATCTGGTGCAAGCTCCCTACCAGTACATTGCCCTCAGCTTTGAAAAGCTCCAACGGTAAGCCATTTGAGCCTGCGGCTTTGTTATTCTTCAGCCTCTTAATGGCTGTACCGACTTCCTCAAAGCCTGGTGGGAGGACTACTTGATCGACTACAGTTGGGATTTCCTGGTTCCCTATCACCCTTTCCTGGACAGGCCCGCTAAGCAGCTGTGGGAAGTGCTGTTTGAACACATCCACTATTCCCTGCGGGTATGTAACTAGCCTAAGGTAAACTACCTCTTTGGCCGAGTTGCAGAGCAATCATATCTCGTTGGCGTTTGTACTTGACGTAGGCATACCAATGAGTCTCTCATTTAGTTGCTCCGATGTGCTCAGGCGTAAAATATCCCTTTGTCGGCTGGTGCAGCTTTCTGACATTTGATAGTCGAGCTCTGAATCTTGCTGCCACGAGAAAATGGCCAGAGCCGACGTTTCCCTCCCTGAATGCTCGCACATCCGGGTCTCGCGGGTCTTCCGTCAACATGGTCGGTTCGGGGATCGCTATGTCTCTGTGGAACCTTGTGATCTTTGGGACCATAATACTTGCTGTCGCAAGTTCTGTGAGTCGGAAGCCGTTATCTGTTATCGTGTAGGCTTTGCTTTCGGATCACTCCGCCAAAAATGTTTTCCTTACTGATTTCAGCATTGAAGTCTCCGAGTACGATTTTGTCATCGTTAGCCCTCAGTACAACCACAGGGGAAAGGTTGCAGGCATTGGTTCACCTCACAGCGGGCGTTGTGAGAACTATCCAGGGCGCCGCTTGGAGGGTGCATGTCAACTTGATCTATGCATCGACAAGGGTCGTTGCAACCTTACTCTGTGAGCATAGACCCTGCATAGCAACTTTTTTTTTTTAAATCGCCTTTTTCCAGCTAAAAATTAAGTTAAAAGTAAAGAAGATCTTCACCGATTTGATTTATCCTAGTTCATACCATAGCTATAGAATCGGCTTCAAGAGTTTTTGGAAACGTGAATGCTGTGGGTTCCCCTTATTAGAAAAAATCCAACCCTATATTTTGTTGAATAAAAAAAATATGGTTAATGTGATAAGCAGTGCAGTCAACTATTTTGATTATCCGATTCGTAATTCTAATAAATAAACGTGTGTGTTCGTCCACATGCAAAAACGAGCGGATAACCTAACCCACCGAAATACCGCTGTAAGAGTTTTTCATTATCTCACTCGAAGATATACTATTCATAATACGTGCTAGGAATGACACAAATTAGAACTATTTAAATTAGCTTAAAAAAAGTTATGGAAATGAGAACTTCCTGATTGCATTTCATCAACGGCTGCCGATGCTTCACCCGTAGGACTCTCTGCATTACTTTCATATACAACAGAAAATGACGAAAACCAAAGGCTTGAGCATCAAGGAGTTAAACAAGATCTGAAACCAATTACAGTCAACTGATAAAGAAGCAACGGCAATTTACTGGGGTTTCGTAAGTTCTTCGATTATTGCTACGGGAGAGAATATACGCCAACAACGGATAATAAGCCGCTAATATCCATATTTAGCCCAGAGAAAGATTTGCTTTTACTTATAGCTAAAAGGCTAAGCTTTGTTTCTTATTGGATTTAACTACACAATCCTTTTCCATTACACAAATCTATTCCTACTTGTCATACAGAATAACTACAAAGGTATGGATTTGTATACAGGTATACGCGTTATCATACTGTATACAGGTATACGCGTTATCATACCATACTCACTACGTGGAAAGGTTCTTAACGAGCTACACACATAAGATTCGTCAAGATGAAAGCTCTAACGAGAAGCTTTTGCTACTTACCTGGAATTGATCGACATATCTAGGAGGTCGTAAGAAGTTGTCGTGATTGCGCGAAAGTGCTTACGGAGCCAACGAAAGTTTATACACATCTATGGGAAGTTCCAGCGCAACCTTGGCAGCGTTTCTGGTAGTTATCGATGCAAGGCCAAAGTAGTTGAAGATATTTCCTATGAGCCGTATTGCAGGCTTCTACACCATCCGAGCATTGAGAGAATTATTCGCAAGGTAAGTGGAAGTTCGGGAAAGTCACCCATCGAGAGGGTCACTTGCATTATCATCATCAATCATTGGACGGTACCTATTGTCGAAGGCATATCGACCAAATAAGATCAACGCATGTCGAAGTTAACACTCCTGATTCTAAGAAAACATTAAAATGCAATATGTACCTGAGATAAAAGAAACGAGGAATACTTCGGCCGAAGTTTGTTTCAACAGCCAGATTATGCAATCAGGATCATATAAATTAGTGGAAAATGATGACATACCAGAACGAAGAAGATCTAAGAGGATTCGGAAAGAAGTTGTGCCTTACCAGGCTAGTTGATTTGGTGGGGAAGACTGTCATATACCTATTGTGAACATACCTTGCTGTTAATATATGTTGTGAACATGCGAACGATTGTAGAATTTGATGTTTGTGAAATAAATGAATTTATCAGGAATTTATCGGTTATTTTCAGGATAATGCTTACTGCATTTCGTACCAGAAGAATTTATTAGCATCATAAATGTCGTAATGTAATGTTCCTATGAATTGGAAATTATGTCGCAGTGATTGTTCTGGACATTTTGCGGAAGCTGCTTCTCCTTCGAAGACGAACAGAACCGCATCGAAAACTTTGTTTCAACGAAAATCGTATTCTCCCTTTTCTTATCTTACACTCTCTACAATCTAAATGTGTTTCCGCTAACAAGGCACAAGCAGCCTCTGCGAGTAACATTTTCCCATGACAGAGCAGAAATTAATTTCCTCTATATCTTTCTTAGTTGTAATCAGAATTGAAGGCAACCCATTCAATGGCCGGACATATTTTAATGTCGCTGAAGCATTGTTTACTGAATCAACACGTCATAAGTCGCCGAAGTAGTCTGAGCTATGACTTAAACTGGCGAACGACAAATATCTTTAATTTGGGACAAAAGGAAAAAAGTATTCAATATCGCTGGCATCGATTGTCATTAATTTCCTTGCCACTGTTGAACAGTTGTCTTTGCAGTTCCGACAAGCGCGCTGGAGCACCTGTTCCCGTATTACGCTTCCTTGGCTGATTTTTGTTTTACGTTTTCTTCGCAGGAAATAGCAACCGGATTCGCAGTTCACCGAGAGTGAACCTCTTTGCTATTCCATCAATATTTCAGGATTTTCGTTACGCTTCGCCACCTGTTTTTATGGGTATTTTAACAGATAATCCGGCCGAATGCTTTTCCACAACCCCCTCTGTTCGGTTCTACAAAGACCCGTCTTATAGAAGCGAAGCGGAATATGTAAACCGGAGTGTGTGTACAAATTGAGAAAGGCAAACGTTTAAACTAGCACCATTTATCACCCAGGAAATGGTGGAAGAAGGAGTAAGGAGTGGGTACAAGGACGCAAAAGCAACAGATTCTGATTGCCGTTGAACCTTGAAAATTCGCTTTAGGTTTACACTTGTGTTAGTGGGCGTGGGCATATTGTTTTAAATCTTACACAGGCACACAAGTAGCACGGCTAAGGATATTTCGGTAAATTCGATATATTACTTTATCCTTTTCCCTGCCTTTCGGTTGGGGGTTGATTTGGTTTGCCACACTGACACATAAAGATGGTTGAGCTCGAGCGGATTATTTGACCCTTTCGAAACTTTGCCACACTCAGCTGAACAGTGGTGACGGAACTGTGTCCCTATAAGAAAACACAACCAGGATAATCCGAGCGTTTAAAACATTATCTCTTTGATAAAAGAAAGTATGCAGAAGAAGGGAAGAAAATGGACTAAAGAGCATCCTATTACGAGGGCGTTCACAAATTTAGCGTTTTAATGACTCGAGGCTGAAAGTTTGTTGTTGTGTTTTTTTTTTGTGCCTCTTTTTCCTTAGCCTACAAAGGATGGCGTAAGAACATTGAAGTAGCGATGGAAATTAATTATTTCTTAAGACTGTGTAACGAAATACATTTGTGTGCCAGAATGGTTTTGTGTTATTTTCGGAAATGTGAGGTCGGAAGGATA
This sequence comes from Eristalis arbustorum, assembly GCA_916610145.1. Lineage (NCBI taxonomy): Eukaryota > Metazoa > Arthropoda > Insecta > Diptera > Syrphidae > Eristalis > Eristalis arbustorum. The sequence continues at coordinate 50,815,158 of OU744320.1, read as the reverse complement.
TTTAAAAAAAAGCCGTTAGTAGTCCTTTCCGTTGTGTACTGATGGAGCAGAAAAATTAAAAAAATATTCTGAAAACCGTCGCCTGTTGCACAGAAAAGTTCAGGAAATGACTCAATCGTAGTTTTTTCAAGAGACACTGGAAATATACATTTTATAAGCAAAATGTAAAAACTGGCAAAAGGTCTATGTCTACACATACAGCTCGATTTTTAGCGTACATAATTACTTTCGTGAGCTCTATGAACTTAAAAGAAGGCAGGAGCACCGGCTTCTTACAAAGAAAAAGAATGCAGGTCCGAAGTTTTACCAAAAGACAAAACAAGTATCCGGAGGCTATATACCTCGGACCGAAGCCTGAAGCGACGAAAATGGACAACTAATAGTACTCGCAGTCGATGCTGAGAATTTGGAAAAATCACTTCTGTAGACTGTTAAACAGCGATGACGACACAAATTCCGCTGTAAGGCAGAATGTTTCATTCAATTTGGACAGTTCGCAGAGAGGGGATCCCTTTGACTGCGCCAACTATCGAGTGTTCAGTCTCCTCAACATCGTGGACGAGATCTTCTCTGCCGTTTTGTTTAAGCGCATGCAACCCCAGATCCTGGGAAGGACTCAAGATTTGTCGATTTCAAGACGGCATATGACAGAGTGCATACAGACCAGCTATACAGCGCCATGTCTAGTTTTGCAATTCCTGCCACACTCGTCAGGCTATGCAGGATGACGATGGAGAACTCTCGCTGCTCCATCAAGATTGGTAACGAAACCACCGAGACCTCCAATGTCAAAAAATGTTTTAAGCAAGGCTACGAGCAAATCGCGCTAAACTCAAACGTAAACATCAGAGGCAAGATCTTCCAAAAGTCCGTTCAACCGCTTGCTTACGCGGACAACATTGAAGTGATTGGAGGAACACAGCGATCCATCAATGAGCCGTTTGCTTTCATTGAAGCGGAAGCGGCAAAAATTGGTCTAGTGGTAAACCAGGGTACAAGTACATTATGTCGTATAATCTAATCTATATAGCAATTTTTTTAATCACTCCACACTGACACCTCATTAGCTTCTACAAACATATGGGAAGCCGGTAGTTTTCTGTAAACCAATCATCTGAATTTTGCTAGCAAATTGATTTTGACAAGAAAACCTTGTAACCGGTATAACCCTTTTTCAATCATTCAAGTGAACGAATCGTTCATTGGATTCGATAGTTCAGAGTCCAAACGAATGAAAAAAAACATTCATTCAACTAAAACCATTCACTGGACTCGATAATCTAAATTCCAAAAGAAAATTAACGAATCATTCATTCTGTGAAATAACAACTCGAACTCATTACCCAACTAACTCGAACTATCGACTCGAACCAAACCATATAATCTATCATGCAAATATTTTGGCAATGTGTGTAGGCATTCACAAAATTCTTTCTTTATACATACAAATTCTCACTCAGAGAAGCTACAAAAACCATTTGATTCTGTCCAACCTGCCTTACACGTAAAAACAGTTGAATATTTCTTTCATACAATTGGTCTCGACTATCTAGAATAACTAGAAGAATAAATGAATAGTGTGCAACTATCGAATAACTAGATAGTTTTAATTCGATCGAGTGATGGGAACTCACTAATATAAATATAATATAATATTAGAATTAAAATTGCTTGTCAATTTGATTTTCATGCAACGCTAGAGAGAAAAGATTTCGGAAGGAGAACTGCAACGGATGTCAATTTCAGTACCCACTTTGAATTTATTTTTTATAGTAATTAATTATTAGTTATGATAGCCTAATATGCAAGGATAACCCAAAAACTGTAGGATTTGCTGCTACAAAAGAAAGCACCAGTATCGGGCCGTCTCACATAATTTCCTACTTTGACAGTGTGTAACTAATTCAACTAAAAATGTCAATTATGTCAGCCAATGTTATATGAAACAAACAATTATCATTAGTATTCAATAAAAAGTACCAGTTTCAAATATTTATTCCACATTTGTTAGTATCAATTTCACTTTGGTCCAATATCCGACAACTTTACTTTTTCTTTAGAAAATTTCAAAACCCAGTAAAGTGAACATTCTTCTTCTTCTTCTTCTTATGACGCTACAGTCCAGGGTGAACCTGGGCCACAGCCAACAAGAATCTCCAACTAACACGATCCTTAGCCAGCTGCATCCAATTTCACACTCCTAGTTGGTTGAGGTGGTTCTCCACTTGAGTGCGTCATCGGCTTCATGGTCGTCCTCTATTGTGTTGTCCCACTGGTTCGGAGTCGAAGACTTGAGCAGTGTTGTCTTTGATCTGATCAACATAGCCTGACTAGTCGACTAGACTCATGTCGCTGTACAGTTCGTGGATGAATCTTCTTCTCCAGAAACCTTTAACGCAAAGAGGACCAAAGATTGAACGTAGAACTTTTCTCTCCAAGAGAGCAATTGAACATGCATTTTCAATATTTGTAGAAGGGAGCATTGAAGAAACATAAGGCGCGAGAAAGTTCCCCTGTTTCTTCTGTAGGCTGTAGGGACAATTTTTCCAGCACGTCTGGAATAGATAGAATTTTCAAAAAGTCACTTTTTATATGGAACAATAAATTTTGCTAAATAAATGTGCGAGTTTATAATTTTATTCTTGTCTCAGTTTTAGACCGCACAAATTCACCATATAACCGATACTAGGTAGTATTTGGTACAATACCTTCTTTGACTTAAATTGTTTTTTTTTTTTCAAATATCATTTATAGCTAGTTATATTCTTGTATCTAGCAAAAGGTCTTATCGTTATTGACATGCCATCGGCTTAGGAACCAAGCTGCTACTATTCCGCTCCAACGTAGAGTCGGTGTTGCTATATGCATGCAGTACCGGGAAAGTGGAAGACATCACCACACGAAAGCTGCAATCTTTAGTAAACAGATGTTTAAGAAACATCCTTGGGATTTTTTGGCCGAATCGTGTCTCTAACGAACAATTGTACATAAGAACGGGTCAGGCACCTATAAACATCAAATTAAAGGGACTTAAGTAAGTAAGTATATAAGCAATGCCGCCCATAGTAATCATTTGATCCTTTGCCGGAAACTATAATTTGACACATTAAATTCATTTATATAAATACACAACATACACTTTCTAATTGAAAACGTGGAATCCATTTTTTGGATTTTATGATAGCTGGCTCCAAGTCTGATATTCACAAAATAAATGCTATTGTCCCCCAAGGCTCTATTCTGTCCCCGACACTCTTTCTCATTTTTATAAATGAGAAACTGTCTGCCACTTCTAATCCAATCCATTCCTTCGCTGATGACAGCACCCTCAGCTTTTCATATTCGTTCCGAAATTCACGACCCTGCCATTCGGACGTAGTATTGGAACGGCAACGTATGTCAAGCACATTGAACTCCGATCTGGACAGAATAATTAACTGGGGTAAGAACAACAGAGTGAATTTCAATGCTTCCAAAACTCAATGCTGTCTGCTGTCCCTAAAGTGAACCCCTGATCATCAGCCATTACCCATGAATGGCGCTTGCATCGACGAAACCGGAAAACTTTCCATCCTCGGTACGTACATCAACACAACACTTAGTTGGAACGATCACATATTCGAGGTCGCCAAAAACGCTGCGAAATGTTTAGGTTTTCTTAATCGATGCAAGAAATACTTCACCGCCTCTGATTTGGCTTTAATATATAAAGCGTATATTTGCCCTAAGCTTGAGTATAACGCTCATATCTGGTCTGGTGCCCCCAAGACCACCTTGCACCTACTAGATAGAATCCAAAAGCGAGCGATAAAACTTATAGGAGACAACGATATCGCGGGTTCATTAGACTTGCTTGAACATCGAAGAACCGTGTCTTCTTTGTCCGTGTTTTATTGTTACTTTAACAAACGATGCTTAAGTGAGCTAGCCAACTGCATTCCTCCTCTCCTTGAATTCACCTGCAATACACGTCTCGCCAGGAATGCACATCAGTTTACCCTTAAGCTTGCTTTCGGACGCATAGTGAAATTTCGAGACTCGTTTTTTAGCCGCACCACGCGAATATGGAATGCTCTTCCCAGGGCAATATTTTCCATAGATTACAATCCGCAGAGGTTTAAGACCAAAAGACACATTTAGTGTTTGCCTGAACATCACAGAATAAATATTAGTTCTGACACAGAGGTTCTATGAACAGATCCGTCAAACTTTACCGAAATATTAAACGTGCCTGCAATTGTAGTCACAATTTATTTGAGCACGAACAAATGTTAAATGTTCTTGTTATTGGACGTTTAGTAAAAATAGGTAGGAGACTGATGACTGTTCGGGTACTGCTGCATTTACCCTATGCACAGATGTGCAATGTTCTGTCGCAGCAATAATTGTGGTCATTTAAACTCAAGTGCTCTTGGTTTCTGGACCAATCTAAAGATCAACGGGCAAAGTTTATATGAAAAATTTTATTGTGATCTGGATGTCGTTACAGATTTGAAAAAAACAAACTCAAAACTAGCACCCAACACATATTTTTGCGCTCTTAAATGACAAACAACTAACTGACGTCAGACGGCGACAATTGTTGTGGATCGTCTTCTATTTTTCGAAATTTTCTAATCTACCACAAAGGGTAAATCTTCCATACATTTTAATTCTTCCATTTTTTGCCAGATTCCTTACCCTTAACCAACTTAATTTTGAAGAAAATATTTACAAAATATTACAAACAAATGCTATAACTGACTACAGTGTTACAAAAATGTGAGCACAGAGGAAAGCGATTTGCTGTTTATTTCGTTTTTGATTGCAGCAGTATGCAAAATTGCTTAGACATTGAATGGATAAACCTGATCTACCACATTTTTTCACAATCAAATTTATTTATTTTCTTCGAGAGGGCATAAGAAGTCTGCAAATATCATACTTGTGTGTTCAAACGATTTTTGGACAGCCGGCAATTTCATTGTAAGATTGCGGTCCATAAATGGAACGAAAGTCAGTTTTGTACGACTACGGATATTGTCCAACGAAATTTTAAGCGCATGCCAAGGAATATTTGACAATTTTGAAATTTCGCTTATGGAATTACGTGGTCTACAATGCCACCATAATCTTTTTTGGCGCTAATACTACAATTTTTCATAATGCATCATCCAATATTGGGAGTAATCAAATAGGACAGCATAAAGCGATAATTCCATTGTTTTACTTGTTATCAATTTATCTTTTTCTAATGTCAACATATGTCGTTAAAGCTATTTGCTCAAATATGTTTAATTAGTTTTTAAATTAACGCCGTCTAAATTAAATATATCCCAGCATTCACGAAATTGATTAAATCGGGCATCTATTGAAACGAACTCTATTAATACACAAAAACTAACTCAGTGGATTAACTTTATGCTGATCTACTTATGTGTTTATAAACAGAAACCCACATCTATGGTAAGTAACATAATCATGCGAAGCATTTCTATTCCCACTGACCAAAAGACTCGTTCTGATTTTTTGTCCCTGTTTTTGTGTGCGCCCTCGAGACAGACAGAGAAGTGATTTATTCGATTTCTTGACCGAACGCCCACTCATTTGTTTCAATTGAATAACGATTGGGTCCAAAGTTGGAAATAATAGTATCTCCTACCCCCGATATCTTTTGCTTTCTGTTTATTCCAAAGTGTCTAGTAGATTTGTCAATATCCTGTGTGATATTATCCTTCCGATTGATTTAATGCCCATAGTAAATCAGACACACTCTGTACATTAGAACCAGTGAAACTGATACATTCATATGTCCGTATGTAGATGTATCGACTGTAAAGTCAGGGATGGCCACTCACAATATTGTGATGTCGCCCCATCAAACACGAGCTACATCAACTCAATGGTGTATTTCTGTGTTCCTGTGCATGACATACATACAAAAGTACATATGTCCGATGCCCAATGGAGATATCAATTGAATTTGACAGTTACAATAATTTATAACAGCATATACCCGTATAATCCGGAAAATTGTCCCTCTCCTGCCATGGAATTTTCGGGCCTATAGTCGACCGACCGACGGCGACGACTGCCTGTCTGCCTCTTTGCCTTTCTAGTCGATCTAGGCGAATGATTTATAAAGCAAAACAAATTTTTCGTTGAGCAATAATTGACGCTGGAAGTTTGTCACACAGTGTATCTAGGGAAATGGATGACTCCGAAGGATACATGGATTGACTTCGGGTTCGAATATTTATTACTCTACAAGAGGGAGCAAGATGCGGATCATAGTTTCATGTTTCAAACTGGCAGTATATAGTATGGAAAGCAAAGTCTAATTTTTTACCCAAACTGAAATGGAAACACTGATGCGTACCAAAGGAAGTAGTACACAGACGAAAAGGAGTTTTTAAATCTGCAAGAATGACCATTTCAATGCGATTGTTCTGTATTCTTTCGGCTTCCGGTACGGTAAGATATAGGAAAATCTTAATATGACAAATCCAAAAACACAACAGTCTTCGAATGAAAAAATATTCATATTCGTTTAACGGCAACTGTGGTTTTTAAATAAAACGAATATAATAATATAATATGGGTGGCGCTACAGCCCGTAGGGGCCTAGCTTTTCAGCAACCACTCGTGTTGTGCGTGCTATTGTTCTCTGACGAGTGGAAGGGACCTACAGTTCAATGCCGACCAGTGTTACCACAGGGACTCTATAGAGTCAAAAGGACTCATTTGTTTTAGCTTGAGTCGGGACTCATAATATTTTGATTTGACTCATTTTTTAAGAACAACATTACCTAAACACCTAACGTAATTTTGTTCCGCATTTCCATTTTCATAAATTAGAAAGGTGTGAACTACGCTTTAATATTTCCTGAACGCTTTCATTTAAAATGCCTGATCACATACTAGTACTGCACCCAGGAATGGCTGTGGCCAGACTTGGAGCCAGGAAAGGAATGTAGTGGTATCTTCATAGATGGCTCCAGAACCTTTGAAGGGACCGCTGCTTTACACCTCATTGAGTATCAGTTTTCTAAACGGCAACCTATTTGAAAAACAAGTGGAAGGGTGATGGTTGGACCTCTGGATGACTCTCCAGTATGTAGATAGTAGCATTTGCTCCCAACTCCGCGGCATTCTTGTTGTCCCTTGACAGAAAAGACTGCACACGACTTACCAACGTTATAACGGGCCACTACACCTCTGCGATGCCTATGGAGAGAACGGCTGCACTGCAGAGTACTTCTTCTGTCACTGTTCGGTCATTGATTGGATCAGGTGGCAGGTCTTCGGCGCTTATGTGGTTAGAGCTGATTCTGTAAGCCCTTCACCAAAGAAGCGCCTGCTCATCTTCCGAAGAATTGTAGGTTGCCACCTGGTAGTACAATGGTAAAAAAAAAGCTTCATACTGGTTTCTTCTGTGTTTTTTTAGTCAGTAAGTAGGCATTGTGTTATTAAAAACCTTTGTTGGGACTCATTTATTTCCAAAAATAATCGTTTTTTAAGCATCTGGGACTCATAAATAATTTGACCTGTGGTAACACTGGCCGACACCGAACGGCCAAGTTTGATAAGCTTTTTGTAGACAGGAAATACTCTTTGAACATTGTCAGTGACTCCAAAGAGGTGGGGTCGTGAAAATTGTTTTCGCCGCACAGAGCAGGAATCAAACCTACGTCGTCGAGGTTGAGGTCGACGCACATACCCACAACGCCTCGGGACACCACACAATATTAACACCAAATAAAACATATTCTGTTTATTTTCAAATTTCATTCATGCAGTGGGCTATCCAGGACACTATGGGATACTCTTTTCACACCTGCCAAGTTACACTTTACACCGTGGGTCTTTCCGAAATGTGTATGAGTCGAAAAATGTACATACAATTCGTCGACTACAATATCATATCGAGCTTTTGGACACCTGGCACTTGCGTCTACTATACCAATTCAAGGTTATCAAGTTCTATGCTTAGGTAGAAGCGATTAATGCTGATCTCTATATTCCACCAGTTGGAAGGAATTCGTTTGTAAAGGGACGAATCGAAGAGGAAGAATAAGAGAAATACATCTGTACCTCGGTTTCCGCAGATTCGAATTTACACGATTTTTAAAATAAAAAAAAAATGATATTTACTTTGTAATTTATTTTAACGTTGCCTTAGATCTGGCAATACACATTTCTATCTTGCTACTATTAATTAATTATTGATGTTAGTAACTAATTTAGAGTTTTAAAAATATCATTTTCATAAATTTATGGGGAAGGCATAAATTACCAAAACCGTGATGAAGAGAAAATTTATTTATTTAGAAACGCTTTAGACCGCTTAAGAAATAAGGAAAGGATGGTGGATATTGCTGAACCAACAATAAGAACAATAAAGTTAAATGAAGACTTTTTTATTAGTAAAAATGTAGCAACTGGAATGTATACGCGTATGTTGTACTCATGCTCTTGATACTAATGCCATACAAAATAAAGCTTTAATAATTTATGACACACTGCAAAATAAAGTGCAGGTTTCTTCTGTCGATAAGATGTCTTTTAACGCAAGTCGTGACTGTTTCCTGTGATTTAAGCAAAGACATTCGTTCCATAGTCTAAAATTAAAAGGTGAAAAAGCATCTGCCAATTTGGAAGAAGCACAAATATATCCACAAAAATTTGCTGAAATTAAACGACCAGATATTTAATGCTGATGTATCCGCATTATTTTGGAAGAAATTGCCTCAGAGGACTTTTCTAGCAAAACAGAAAAAATCAGGAAGCGACTGCAAAAGATCGTATAACGATTCATCTTTGTAGTAATGCTTCTGGAGATCATATCATGAAGCCTTTGGTAATTGGCAAAGCTAACCGACCACGATAGCTTATAGGTTTGAATATTAAAACAATCTAGCCTGGGTTACCGCAACGTTGTTCAATGACTGGTTCCATGACATTTTCGTGCCAGATGTGAAAAAGTATTTAATCTAAAAAGGGCTTCTATTTAAAGTCCTTCTAGTTCTTGATAATGCTCCAGGACAAAACTGGCAGCATGAGAATGTTGAAGACCAAGGGATTATTTCGATGTTCTATACCCTGTATATACAAAAATACCTTTTTATGTATTCGTATTACTTAAGTGATATTTAATAACGCTATATTTTGTGTAAAATAAATATTTTAAACAGCTTATTAATAGTCGGATTCGCTTTGCGCGGTCTTTCATATAAAAATGCTTGAGTTGATTTACCCGATTTTGTCAGGAAAGTATCTAACGCGTAAACCGAGGTACAGGCGTACATGATTGCGGAGGGAGAGATGATGTGATTGAGTATATAACATTCTCGTGTCACGGTGTTTGTAATTAAACTCCTCCGAAATGGCTTGACCGAATTTCGTGTGAATAATCGGTGAAAATATCGGTCCTATATGATTAACCAATATATTTGATTTGTTAATTTAAGTTTGTCATGACTTAGATAAAAAAATTTCACATTATTCGCACTCTCATTGGATCAACGCTTATTTTTCCATTTTGATTCTTATTTTTTTATTCTATCCACATAGCCGCAATAGGGTTGCATGATGGCAATCGAAAATAATAATTGTAGTACTATTCTTATTCAGACTTAATAATTACAATTGTCTTTAATTATTGATATATGTAGAGTGTTTGCGCAGGCTCAAATTTAATTTTTAATAAATGTTTTTTTTTGGTACAAAGTGATGAAATTATAAAACATTTGCAACGACTAGACAATTTTGCCTGAAGCCGAAGAAAGGTCTGTATCATTGTAGCGGGCCAGGAAAGTCAACAATATACCAGATCTTCACACTACGGCAGATCCTGGAAAGATCGTGAGATACCAGCCGAAATGTTGGAAAGAGCATGCAAAAATTGGACTAAGCAAATGGATCATTTGAGGCGCAGTCAAGGTCAACATTTGCATGAAATGATCTTCAAACATTAAATTATATGGACGGTACTATCGATTAAAATAAAAATGTAATGCATTTTCTGAATTCAAGATTTTTTAAAAACTTTCCTATAGCTTTAAAAAAATCACCTTTTAGAAGATAGTTATTTTTATTAAAGTAAAAAAATGTTTCCTAAAAATAATATACATGGTATAGCAACGATTGACGGGTTAGTTAGTACATACACGTAATTGATAATGCGATGAATTTAAAAAAAAGGACGCAATTGAAGACGATTGGCTATAATTTGGACAATTTTTAAATTCTATTTCTTTTATTTGTTGAACTCTCGAGATCTGTACTCTAACTTTTGATTATTAATTTAGAATTATAATTATTTATGACATTTTGTTTGGTATTCAAATATTTAACAGTTAGTGTTTGCCTTCTTTTTCCATTTTTATTCCAAGATCATAGGTTTTATTTTACGTAAGTCATATAAAATTGTAGACTGGCAGGAAATGCAGTGAAACGCACAAACAGCACATACGCACAATACATCAATAGAACCACCAGTGTGAGCTTTGTATAACCTTCAATTGATTCGCACGGTGTCTATCGCATGTAATACGTCGACACCACTCCACATCCACAAAACTCATGTTTCCTGCGGCCTTCAACGGTAATCAAGAGTTGACAGAAATTACCATTCATAATTACGAGGAGCATATTACTTGCACACACGTGTGAGTACATATTTGTACATTCGCCTGAACGTACTCCCCCGTATATATTTCACTGAAATTTGGATACCCCACGCAGCAGCCACCTCCCTTATTGAAAGTCTACGCCTTAATGCATCCCATACAACCTTTCCTAATAAATTCAATTTGTTCGCGAATCACATGAGCGTGTTTCCACAAAAACATGCCTCCGGCGAATAAGAAATTTCCCACTTAATTTAGAAAATAAAGTTAATAGCAAAAAAAACACGACGAGAGGGATGCAAATTCCTTCTTACGCACGATTGACTTAATCCCATTTATTTTTCTTTTACGCACGACAGTGACAACAACGACGACTACAACTGAGTACTTCTCGAAACATAAATAAATTTCCCAAAGCCTAATTTGGATAAACTGCAAAGCCATCGTATATCCGCTGCCGCTCCTATTAATTTGCGACACAAAAATTCTTGCACAGGCAAGACAAGAAGAAGTAAGAAAAATCCTTTTGAAAAGCACATTATAAATGCAAACAAGATGTACACAGACACATTGTACCGGTCTGGCATCTCAGTCATTCATCCAGCTTTGGCAAGCCACCAAGCAATCGTCGCACTTATTAGGAAGTAAAGCGCTACTTGCCACCTCCAAGGCCCTGCGGCATATACGAAATAACATTTATCCAATTTGTGCTGGGCGCGGAAAGAAAAAAAATATGAGGAAAAGCCAATGAAATCTCTTCGTCGGGATTATTACCGCACTTGTATTTCCGGCGGTGGGAGTTCGTTTGCACTGAAGTCAGGGAAGTAAAGTTATGCGTTAAAAACGCCCGGCGGTAGTCTAGGGGGGTCCTAGCGGCGGCGCGGCCGTGTCTCCCATGGTTAATTTAATTCTCGCCCTCTTCATGCTCATCATCCGGATATCTGTGCGGGCTCTATTAGAGACTGCTGCATATCGCCACCATCGTCATCTCCGGCGGCGATCCTTTCGCGAAAAACCAACCACGATGCGATAGATAATGTGCGAATTTCAACACGTTTTTGCACTTATTTGAATTCTTTATTATCTCTGCCAGCGAATTATCCTCCCCAGCCCAACGCTGGCCTTCTTTGTGCCTGGCATTAGGGCAGCAGACTCGTCGGTGGGAGGCGGTGGAAGATAAAAAAAGTCAGTCGCAAATTACCTATACCTGGGCTGAGAGGACACGCGAGGTAAAGATGAGGATGTAAAAAAAAATCGAATGCTTGAAAAAGAAATTTCATAATTCCCGCTTCGTGTAAACACAAGGGATGGTATTTGAAATTGAGGCACGTCTGCCCACAGCCAAATGTAAATATTCGTGAGGGTACGGTTTAACTTTTTGCTCTTCCGAACATGGCTGGGATTGCGAAGTAGTGAATATAACAGATATCCCAAAAACGGATGTTCAGCGTCTGGTGTTATCAAACAAAAATGAATCGATTTTTTGTCCTTTTGGCAATTTATTGTGTGCTTTGGGAATTGTTTCTACCATTTCACAGTTACATAATATAAAATGATTTTATTTATTGAATAAAAGGTGTGTCTGTACGGCGACAAGGGCGATGACTCCTTGTTCTGTTTATTCAAAACGAGATTACATAATCAGTTTTCAACAGAGGGATGAAGTTTGAGGAGGATTTTTGGAGTACGTTGTAGTTTTCAGAAATGTGGTTTTGCCGTGTGACACACACATACAGAAAATTAGTAGAAATTGTAATAAAGAAGTCTAGGCACGCTTTCACTAGCCCCAACAAACTGATTCAAAAACTAGCAATATATCATACACACATTAAAAAAAAAATGTTCGTCATAAAATAAGAACACATCTCTGTTTATGCAAATAAACACTAATTTCTGGGGAAAAAAATGTGTGTTGACAGAACAAGTTAGCTAACAGACTCCACTAAACGTCACACAGGGAAGGGGGCACCATTGTAAGTCCTAGAAAGGTGTCATAATTAATTTCATAAACTGTTTAAAAAATGTTTACTTTTCATAAATAACACTGATTATTTAACCTTCGAAAATGTAGTAATAGACGAAGTTGGGGTTTTAATTTATGATGATATGACTTTTAGGGTGGAAAAGGGCACAATTCCGTGCTTGATATTTCCTACTATGGCTAGTCAAGCTAGTAGATACAGTTGCAGGTAACCTTCCCAACATAAAATATATTGTTACGCTTTACAAAAAATAAACTGTGTCTACGTATTCACAGTTAATTTGTAGAATAAAAGGGTTTGATCACAAGTTCAAAATGTCTATGCACTGATTTATTTGCTTATACTGCACAAATACAACTTTAACGTTACCACACTTTAATCACCATAATTAGTTTATTACACTTTTCTTTACTGCCTTTCAGGCTCACACTTATAATACTTTGATCACTTTTGTACAAAATCCCAAACCAAACTGAACAGCTTCGGGCGCCAGTCCGAATTTTTTTAAGCCAGCATTCTTTCTACAAAACCTTGTCGCCATCTGTCTGTGGAATTTTCCTATGGGCACTCACGTGAAATGTACGTACAAACGCATCCAGTGAATGTGTAAAACCGTAGAGATAAGCAGAATAGACTAAGTAATAAGTTCACATATTAGTGGGATCAGTTATGTACGACTGCAACGTCAAGGAAAAAAACATCGTTTTTGTTCCTCTTTAGCAGTCGTGGGCTTCAACATCGGTCATCCGTCGGAAACTAATTTCCTGGTGAACTGTAGGCAAATATACTACGGCATTGGGAAGCTATTTATCAAATTATTTTGCCGAAAATCCGATAAATATTTATGTTTCGAAATGATAAGTTCAAGTTGTCTTGGTTGATATCAAATGTGATACTCACTATAACGCCCAAGGATCCTCAAGGCTATGTACTGTCACTGAGACTCTTTCTCAGTTTTATGAGTTACATATCTCCTGTCGTATACTTCTAATTCAAAATCACCAACAATACGTGCAAGCAGAGTTATAGATTTCAAAAAACTCGTATATTTTTAAACTTTTAATATTTTGATCCGACCTTGAACCTGCCTAAGATTAAAACCAAAACGGTCTACTATCTCATTGCCTTCCTTAAAGTGCGTAACGATCGCTCTATTTGTAGATTCATCAGAATGAATTTTATTTTTGGTTGTTCACCACATAGTCAACTCCTCGAAAAAATTATCAAACAATTTTTAATTACTTGTTTTTACAAAACAAACCTCGAACTATCGGCGATCTCCATATTGGAATAAAAAGTACGCAGATTCATTTTATTCTGAAAACCACTCTTCAAAAGACATTACCATGTGTACCAGTATGAAGTGAGCGTCAAGATACAAATGTCTCGATAGGGAACATTTGTTGTGAACGAGCGCTTATTTTTTCGTTTGTTTGCTATGACATCTGTGAAAAATATTTAGTAAGCATCAGACAAAATCATATTTTTTCATCGTGTTAAAAATGTCGAATTTTTTACCAGAAAGTGATGACCGCAAATCATCAAGCATTAATTTATGTTATGTAAGTAATTCCATGTACGGAATGAAAACCGATTGATTTGTTTTTTTTTCCAATTTGTGAGCAGCCAAATTAAATTCCATTCTCAGGTTAACATTTAACCCTTGTCTTCCATAGAGTTCTGAAGCCATTCTCACAATTTTCGTTAAATGGTTTATTTTGGATTCAATTTTTAACTTTAGAAATATTTTGGTGGGCTGCCTGTTAAACATTAGCAACTGGTTCAATATCGATAGATGCACAGCTATTATGGACAAACAAACCAAAAATGTGGAATTTGAATAGGAGTAATTCAGTTGGCAGGCATTCTGTGCTATGCTTCGGCTTCCGTTTTCAGTAAGTTTTTGCAGCTATTCCATTATAATGTCTATATTTTTTTACTTGTATTTGCTTTCTTTCTTCACTCCATTTTCCAGGCATAGGGACCAAGCTACTTGTTACACTGCGAAATATATAACTCTATGTTCACTCAAATTCTGGTATGGTAAGCAATTGATAAAAAATATTGCTGCAATCGCTGAGCCAGGGGAGGGCACCCCTACTGAGTTGGAATGACCAGGCTTACCCATGAAATTTTAGCCATTATTACAGACTTTACTTACTTATCAGGCAGGCGACATAGCCTCAGATATTGCTGAATTGCATCGGGGACGGTTCTGGACATGCTGCTTCCAGTTGAGCAAGTTGTCTGATATCCGCTATGACTTGGTCTCTATACAGGAGAATCGGCCTTCTTCTCTTTCTCGAACAACTAAAGCTCAGATTCGAAGACTCCCTATGCTGGAGCGTGTTCGCACCACGTCTGAACCGATATAAACATTTTTAAATTTTAATAATGAGCAACCTTTGCTTCATGCTACTGGTCCTCAAATCCATCGCTGGAATGTCAAATCATTTGTGCTGCTATGTCTCGCGATCTTTTCCGTCGAATAAAACGTTATTTTCATGTGTGTCATAACCGTCATTTGGATGTGAACGACAAATTTGCGAGGGCGACGCCACTAAAGGATCTCATAAACGAAAAGTTCATGCAATTTGGAATGCAAAAACTTTCCTTCGATGAACAAATGATTGCATATTATTGGCGAGATTCTTGCAAAATGATCATCAAGTGAAAACCCATTCGGTTCGGGTTCAAATACTGGGATTTGTGCTCGTCCAATGGATATCTAGTTTCATTTATCCCATATTGCGATGCAAGTGCAACAAAAGGTAAGGAATTCATGGAATATGGTTTAGGCAACAGAGTTGGTGTAAAGATGATGATTGCATCAAACCACGAAGGGATTGAGCCCATGCATAATGCTCAGCGTTGGGACCGCAAAAACAAAAAGTGGCAATCCATTAAAATGTTTTGCATAAACATAACAAACATTAGACGCAGTAATGGCCAATGCATGGATATTCCATTGCATGATTCACAAACACGAACAGACAAAAATGGAGTCTTACGACCAATCGAAGCCTAATCAATCCAAAGTTATACCACAGCTTGTCTTCCGTGCATTTCAGATTCCAGAAAATCTGCACCAAAACAAATGCACAGTTTAAGCAAAACAATCGCGTTGAACGATATTCGTTCAGATAAGACCGGTCATTTAATTATCGGCACTGGTAAGCGTTTTAATTGCCGCGATTGTCAGAATCACACAGTCTTCCAATCTTCTAAATGTGAGGTGGCATTGCACCCAAAATTCATCGCTACATTCCGCAGTATGTAAAATGTTTGTCATGATTTTGAATCTAGTCACATTTACTCTGTACTGTATAATTTTTGATTTTATATCGGTCCAGGCGAATGGTGCGATCGCAACACTAGACCTAGGCACCATACCTGAACAGGCAAAAAAATGATTCCCCTTAATTAGGACATGAATGTAGGTTCTGAGTCAAATTTTAAGGATTTTTGTCCACGATCGAAGGAGCAGCCTGAAATGGGTTAAAGTTGGAAGGTTTCACTCGGCGATTTGTGGAGCCAATTCGTTACGAGTTCGGTTTTATACGTCTCTTGAAATATATTTAAAATTATGTACGCTAATTATTTCGAAAGAAGAAGACACTCACTCACAAAATGAATATTGTGTGAGCAACTTTCAAAGTCTTCCTTTTAAAACCTGAGGCCTCAAATGTTAGAATCTGCTTCTGCTAGTTCGTTCTGCTAGTTCGTTCCGAATGATGTTCTCTTAGAAGTCTGGTCAATATCCGGTGGAAAAAAAATCATGCAATCCTAATTATTTATTATGGTGGTTCGAGACATTGGCATTGATCAACTGGGCTGTTGTGCATTAGAGGGCATGGAGCCAACCCTTTGTTAACAAACACAGACGAAAAGTGCTGCACCAAATTTACGTGGCGGCCCGAGTTGTCGGTATGAGCGTAGACACGTACACTATTAAGCCTCAGCGTCTGGGTTCGGTTACCAATACCACTACCGACAATAAGCATTTTTCACGGCCCCTCCTCTTTCGAGTCACTCATGAATGTTCAAAGAGTATTCCTTTCTAGCAAAAGTTTCTCAATCTTGGACATTCGGAGTCGGCATAAAACTGTAGGTCCTTTCCTCTTGTGTGAGGACAATAAGTCACAGAACACCAGAGGTTATGGAGAAGCTTGGCCTTGGTCCTCAACGGACTGTAGCGCCATCCATTCTAGCTTGAAAACAGGTTACTTACTTATCAAGTAGACGAACCATGAAGACTCTGAGCATGAGCAACTGCTGCATTCCATCGGTGACGGTCCTGGGCACGCTGCTTCCAGTCATCAAGCCTAAACTATCTTACATCTGCGATGTCTTGGTCTTTGTACCGGAGGTTCGGTCTTCCTCTCTTTCTCGAACCAGTAGGCTCGGATTCGAAGACCCTCTTTGCTGGAGCGTTGTTGTCCATGCGCTCGATGTGGCCCAGCCAGTGTAGTCGACGGATTTTTGCCTTCTGGACTACATCCACATCCTTGTATAGCTCGTAGAGTTCGCGGTTGTGTCTTCTCCTCCATTCGCCTTCCTCGCAGACGGGACCATATATCCGACGTAGAGTTTTTCTTTCGAAGGCACCAAGATTCAGCTCTGCAGTCTTACTTAATGACCAGCTTTCGTCTCCATAAAGTAGGGCTAGCAGAATAAGGGTTTTGTAGAGCATGACTTTGGTCCTTCGAGTCAGGAGTTTCGAGCACAGTTGTTTTGACAGACCGAAGTAGCATCGGTTGCCAAGGGCGATTCTACGTCGGATCTCCACTACAATGTCCTCTACTACCTCGAAATTGTACCTGTCGATTGTAACGATTTGGCCTAGGTGGTGTGAGGCGGATCGTTTTTGGCTCGACGGCATATATTTTGTCTTGTCCTCGTTGACCTTTAGACCAGCTCGTTTCGCCTGTTCCTCAATTGCCATGAAAGCTTCCACTACGGCGTGTTGGGACCGCGCGATAATGTCGATGTCATGAGCGTATCCCAACAGCTGGACTGACTTGTAGAAGAAAGTGCCTTCCGTGTTGACTTTTGCCCGCTGCACTATCTTCTCCACTACCAAATTGAAGAAATCACACTTGCCGAAATCCGGGATCCCGAATTCGGCCATTGCTTCGAATAGCTCCTTGCGATGAATGCTGTCGTATGAAACTTTAAAATCGATGAAAAGATGGTGAGTGTTGATTTCAAACTCGCTGTTCTTCTCCAGGATCTGCCTTAGTGTGAAGATTTGGTCTATAGTCAATTTGCCGGGCCGGAAGCCGCACTGGTACGTGCCGATTAGGGCACAGTTCGCTGGTTCTTGCAGGAGGTAGGATCGGTAGGAAAACAGATTGCGTTGCTAAAAAACGGTTGGTATGTCTGCTCCTGTTGTAACCCTTCTGCCAAAGATAGAGTGCCTCATCATTTTTACTTTTAAAAGCGCTACATTCCTCAACAACGTGTGATATTTCAGACTTGGTCCCTTATTGATACATCTCCGTTATTTTCTTTCGGGTATGTGTAATAGCGCCGCTTCAATATTCATCAGCACAGACGACATTTGACATTCGTAACTGTCAGCTGCTTGAAGAAATTAATGCAAGGAAAACTAAGAAAATAGTCTTAGTTCAATAAATAATGTTTGTTCGTCACGAGTTGTCTCCCAGGCCATTTTTAATGCCTTCGCAGTTTTTAAATGTTTTTTTTTTGTATCAAACGAATGAATTCATATTTGAATTTAATGATATTTCATAGAAAGTTATCGATAACATACAAGCTGTTTGTGTTTAAATTTACTATTAAATAAATAATTATGTGTAAAGTTAAGAGTTGATGTAAAGCACCCATAAGAACTTTAATATTATTCAAAGAACAGAAATCTCAGCCCACTCCCAGCCCAACAGTACTAACAGCATCGTACTATCAGTACACTAGCACCATCCGCACATCGAACCATTAGTACACCAGCACCATCCGCACATCGCACCAACAGTACACCAGCACCATCCGCACATCGCACCATCAGTACACCAGCTCCATCCGCACATCGTACCATCCGTACACCAGTACCATCATCGAGAATCGGACCATCGTCTGCAAGAACAATTGCTGCAGTGGCTATCGCAGCGGGTACACAAACACACTGTTGGGGAATATAGGTGTGTGCGTGTTCGGAAATTGTCGTCGCGTGTGTGTGTGTGTGTTTCAAGAAGTCAATGCTGATGGGCTTCTGTGGATCGATGATGGATATTGTGGGGCATTAGTCGTTGGGAAATCGAAGTCGATAGTTCGTTGCAAACAATTTGTTAATTTGTGATTTATGTAATAAAGTTTAATGTTCAATTTCTTTATTTCTCTTTCGTTTCCTTTTCATTCGTCGAAATTAATTGACATTCTATTACATAAATTTGTTGGTCCTTCTCATCCGGATATTTGTTTTATTGTGAACCAGTGAACTTTGTGCAACGTAATTATGAATTCTACCAACCTCAAGCGCGGATATGCAAAGGGACGCTTAACGCGCGCTGCGGCCTTTGCAGACAATATCGGTTCAGATGTTACAGTGGAATTATTAGAGATTCGCCTAGAAAAATTGGACAGTATGTGGTTGGAGTTTTCAGCATTGCATGATCAGTGTCTTGAAAATGCGGACGAAAAAAATGGTGCGGATCTCGAAAATGAGTTCATCGAGTATGAAGAAAAATACTTTTGTGCCCATTCAAAAATAAAAAAGTGCATTCGGGAAAGACAATCGGGTGTCCAAGAGACTTCGCTTCTTGAAAAATTAGCGGAACAGCAATCGTCATTTTTAGGGCACCTTAATTCGGCTTCGGAGTCCTGTGCGTCTATTCAGTTGCCTAAGTTAACAGTTCCAGTGTTTTCGGGTGACTACAAAGATTGGCCCTCATTTCGGGATTCGTACTTGGGTACCGTTGAAGCTCAGAAGAAACTATCGGCAACGCAAAAGTTCCATTATCTGAAATCTTTTCTTCGCGATGAAGCGGCAAATCTAATAAAACACCTACCAGTTTCCGAATCGAATTATGTCGAAGCATGGGATCGATTAGAACATCGGTACGACCGAGCACATTTGATAGTGCAGTCTTACATTCAGACATTTTTGTCACTGCCGAGTGCGGGAAATGGTAGTGTGCAAAATTTGCGTAGGATTGCAGATGGGGCAGATGAAGTCATACGAGGACTGAATGCTCTTCAAGCAAATGGCCGTAGTCCTTGGCTCATTTATTTGCTTTTGGAAAAGCTAGATAACGACACCAAGCAAGGCTGGGCTAATCATGTCGGTTCGCGAGCTGATTGTGAATTCGGTGAATTACTAACTTTCCTCGAATCCAGATGTGACGCTTTGGAATCGTGTCAATCTCTAACCCGTACCAGTGTATCAAGAAATAAACCTCAATCCACCGTTCGGACACATTTCGTCGAATCACAAACCGTAGCTCAGTGTCCCAAATGTAAAAACAATCATTTGCTACCACAGTGTCCGTCGTTCGCATCTCTCGATATAGATTCACGCCGTTCGTTCGTTAAAACAAACTCATTGTGTTTCAATTGTCTTCGTATTGGGCATTCTGCAAACAAGTGCCGTTCGTCGTTTCGCTGTCGGGTTTGTAAGTCACGACACCATTCGATGGTGCATACCTCAGAAACAACCAGTAATACCGCAATTTCAACCAAGTCATCGCCAATTCAACCTCGTCGACCCAATCAGTACCATTCATCGCCAGTTCCTCCACCTGTAATCAACCATTCGTCGCTTTCGAATGTTTGTCTACGCCGACAAACAATCCTTCCCACGGTTATTGCAAAGGTTCAGGACTATTCGGGTAACTCAATTAATTGTCGGGTACTGCTTGATTCCGGGTCTCAACTCTCTTTCGTGGTTGAATCATTCGCTCAACGACTTGGTCTCCCTCGTAGGCATGCGCGAGTTCCAGTTCTTGGGCTATCGTCTACTAAGGCTGGACAAACTCGTGGCTGTATATCCATTGAATTGCGTTCGCAGTACAATGAATCACAACTAATGGTCGACGCCTTTGTTATCGCCAAGCTAACGTCGAACCTGCCATCACAATCCTTCGATGTTGCGGATTGGTCACATCTTCGAAATCTAGAACTCGCCGACCCTAATTTTAACACTCAAGGCCCTATTGACATGCTGCTTGGAGCTAACAAACTGTGGTGTATCCTGAAAGGAAGCCAGATTCGAGGGCAAGACGATCTACCGGTAGCACAGGAAACGTCGTTTGGATGGGTGATATCGGGAGAGGTTCTTGACAATAAACAACCACAAGAACCAGTTGCGTCGCTCCACACTGCTATTGATGTCGACATTTTGCTGCAGCGGTTTTGGGAGCTAGATGATGTCACACCCTCGCGCGACGAGGCATTAGAAGACGAAGCCGAAACACATTTCCGAAAGACATTTTCACGTGCAGCGGACGGAAGGTATGTTGTCCAATTACCATTTACTACTCCCGTCCTTGACTTCGGTAATAGTCTGAACAACGCTGTAAACCGCTTACGTTCTATGGAACGACGTTTCGCAAAGGATCCAAAGCTGCATGAAATGTACGTTCAGTTCATGCGTGAATATCAGAACCTGGGTCATATGGTTCCTATTCCCGATGCCGAGTTGAGACTCAATTCCGGACAGCTCTTCTACCTACCGCACCACGCAGTATTGAAGTCGGATAGTCCTTCAACCAAGTTACGAGTTGTTTTCGATGGTTCTGCACGAGACTCCATAGGAAACTCGTTAAACAGCCGATTATTGGTGGGACCTCCTATTCAACGCGATTTAATTGGCGTTCACCTACGTTTTCGACAACACGCGTACGTTTTTACGGCAGATGTTGTAAAGATGTTTCGCCAAATCTGGGTTGACGTCGCTCATCAGGATTTCCAGCGGATTGTTTGGCGTAATAAACCATCCGATGATATTAGTCACTTCCGTCTATGTACAGTGACCTACGGAACTTCTTCCGCTCCCTTCTTGGCCGTACGTGTGATGAAACAAATCGCGATGGACTATAAAACACAGTTTCCCAATGCTTCGCGGATCTTATTGAATGACGTATATGTGGACGATGTAATGACTGGAGCAAACTCACCCGAAGAGCTTATAAAATTACAGTCGGAGCTTGTGTCTCTACTCTCGAATGCAGGCCTGGAGCTTGGTAAGTGGAACACGAATTGCTGGCCTCTGCGGATGCGCTTGTCTATGAGTGAATTGAACCCTGCAAATTGTAATACGCCGCATGAACAACTAATAACCAAAGTGTTGGGTATGTTTTGGAACCCCATGGCTGACAAATACTTTTTTCGCTTGTCCAACTGCAATTTAAACCAGAATCCAACGAGACGCTCTCTGTTGTCAGAAATCTCTCGTATTTTTGATCCTCTAGGATTTCTGGCACCATCGGTTGTTTTATTCAAGATGCTTTTCCAGGAGATGTGGTCTGCTGAGCTCAATCTGGGCTGGGATGATTCACTGCCGTCGCAACTAGCTAGCAAGTGGAAGCGTTACCAGGAAGAGCTGCACTGTCTGGAGCAGATACAGGTGCCACGCATCATCTTCAATTCATGCGATGACGTTGAACTTCTTGGCTTTGCAGATGCGTCAACTTTGGCCTACTCAGCTGTTGTGTATGCTCGCTGTGCGCTTTCTTCTAATCAGTTTCGAGTCGTGTTAATTGCAGCCAAGACAAAGGTAGCACCAATAAAACCCGTGTCGGTTCCTAGGTTGGAACTATGTGCAGCCTTACTACTTAGCCGCTTGCTAGCGTTAATCAAATCGTCGATTCCGGTGCAATTTAGAGTATTCGCATGGAGCGACTCTCAAATCGTGCTCCATTGGCTGTCTTCTTCACCTCGTCGCTGGACTACATTTGTCGCCAATCGCACATCAGCAATTCTCGAGACGATTCCACGATATGCATGGCATCATATCGCATCGGAATATAATCCCGCTGACTGTGCGTCGAGAGGTGTTCTCCCCTCCGAGCTCAAATCTCATCCTCTATGGTGGTGTGGTCCTCCATTCTTATCGTTGCCACAAGAACATTGGCCGACACCAAGATTTTCTGTGACACCTCCGGACGAGGAAGGAATAAAGCTGGAAGAAAAATCTACACCTAGACATATTCTTGTCACTACGGCTGACAATAATCTAATCAATGATTTATCATCGAAGATATCTTCTTGGACGCGGTTAATACGAAGCTTAGCCTATTGTTTTCGTTTCACAAACAATTGTAGACCCACTCGGTTCGATAGACAAACTCGCGGTTTAACCTACTCGGAAATTCGTTACTCAGAACTTTTTCTCGTTAAATCGGTTCAAAGGGACACATTTGTGAATGAAATTCGTGATCTTGAGAACAATCGTGTCATAAATATTAAATCAAAACTATTAAAATATACTCCATTCCTTGACAAGGATGGAATACTTCGTGTTGGTGGTCGTATTAAACACGCGATCTTATCGTTTGAAATAAAACACCCCATAATATTACCTAATAACCGGATTTCCCTACTATTAGTCCAGTATCTCCACGCAAAATATCTCCATCCTGGTGTGTCCGAGACGTTTTCAATAGTGCGCCAGCGATATTGGATACTGGGCAGTCGCAACCTAATTCGCAGAATTGTCCATCAATGCAGAATGTGCTTTCGACAACGGAATCTAAGCAGTAAGCAACTTATGGGCGATCTACCACCAGAGCGAGTCCGCCAGAGTCGACCATTTCTAAACTCAGGCTGTGACTACGCAGGTCCCTTCACAATCAGACTATCCCGCGGCAGAAACCCTAAGTTTTCGAAAGCATATCTCGCTTTATTTGTATGCATGAGTACGAAGGCTATCCACTTAGAATTGGTAAGCGATTTGACATCCGACGCCTTTCTTGCAGCATTGAGGCGATTCATTGCGCGTCGCGGGCGATGTTCAAACATATATACGGACAATGGAACCAATTTCGTAGGGGCTCGACGCGCGCTTAATGAAATGCAGCAGTTGGTGTTGTCCAAACCCTACAACGAGGACATCAAGAGTTCTTTGGCGATGGAGGGAATCACCTGGCATTTCATTCCACCTTCCGCACCACATTTTGGTGGTTTGTGGGAATCTGGGGTGAGGTCAGTGAAATTACACCTACGAAGAGTAATTGGAGACTCAATCCTCACCTTTGAGGAGCTGTATACGGTTCTTACGCAAATTGAAGCGGTTTTAAATTCACGTCCTCTCTGTGCAATTTCAGATGCAGATTTAGACCCGCTTACTCCTTCACACTTTCTCATAGGAGAGCCACATACATCCATTCCAGAACCTAATTACCTGGATGTTTCCACAAACCGGCTGTCGCGTTGGAATCATTTGCAAAGTATGGTGCAAGGATTTTGGAAACGGTGGCAAACCGAATACATAACCAGTCTACAGGAGCGCCCTAAGTGGAAGACAGTCGAACCGAGCATAAAGGTGGGTGATTTGGTGGTTGTTCAAGAACCCAATTTACCACCATCAAAGTGGCTTCTTGGTCGTGTGGAAGCTGTGCACCCTGGGTCTGATAAGCGAACGAGAGTGGTTACTGTTCGGACAAAGCGAGGACAAGTGGTTCGTCCAATTACCAAACTAGCAGCGCTGCCATTGTCCTGAAACTCGTTCCAGGGGGCCCGGGATGTTTGTGTTTAAATTTACTATTAAATAAATAATTATGTGTAAAGTTAAGAGTTGATGTAAAGCACCCATAAGAACTTTAATATTATTCAAAGAACAGAAATCTCAGCCCACTCCCAGCCCAACAGTACTAACAGCATCGTACTATCAGTACACTAGCACCATCCGCACATCGAACCATTAGTACACCAGCACCATCCGCACATCGCACCATCAGTACACCAGCACCATCCGCACATCGCACCATCAGTACACCAGCTCCATCCGCACATCGTACCATCCGTACACCAGTACCATCATCGAGAATCGGACCATCGTCTGCAAGAACAATTGCTGCAGTGGCTATCGCAGCGGGTACACAAACACACTGTTGGGGAATATAGGTGTGTGCGTGTTCGGAAATTGTCGTCGCGTGTGTGTGTGTGTGTTTCAAGAAGTCAATGCTGATGGGCTTCTGTGGATCGATGATGGATATTGTGGGGCATTAGTCGTTGGGAAATCGAAGTCGATAGTTCGTTGCAAACAATTTGTTAATTTGTGATTTATGTAATAAAGTTTAATGTTCAATTTCTTTATTTCTCTTTCGTTTCCTTTTCATTCGTCGAAATTAATTGACATTCTATTACACAAGCATTGTATTTATCTCGGCCAAATTCACAGACCGCGGTAAATATGATGAGTAACTTACTCCGATATAGAAAATGTTGCCAGAGTATTTTACGTGCAAATTAAAGTGCCTATGTAGGACTGCAAAAAAAACACACCTAATAATGATTAAATAATTTGAATACAATGCTCCGAAAATTATTATTTTCTGCCACTCTCTCCGCATATCAAATAGGTAAATCGGACATAATTGGCCTCGAACACCAGTAACACTGCATAAACACGCCAGAAAAAATATTATAAAATGCAATCACAGAGTGAGTAAGCATATGCATGCGACCCTGCCCACGGAATATGAAATCAAACGTAATTGACAGGCCATTAGATTGCTTTGAAATGTCTTTGATTTGATTTGATTATCAAATTCAATTCAACGACTGTTTTTAAATTGTTTACGATCCCTCATTAAAGAAATTTCTACGAAGAGACTGCCCCGTATATACCTGCATATACCATAGGTACATGGGTACATTCTTGGGTAGTAGGTTCTAATTAGCGAAAGTATTTCCGCCGGTACTTAACGTTTATTGATGGGCGCAATTAAATCGCGATTCCCATATTTACTCAACCCTACGCAATGACGCCGCCCACATGGCTTTTTAACTTTGAAGCACTTCTTTTCGCATTAGTTCACAGCCCGCTACCATCATGCTTTCGGAATTTTCACTGCTAATTAACTTATGGAAGATGTCACTTCAATTACGATGCGAATCAGTGGGTATCAAATATTTACGACATCTTCTGGGGCACACTCAGAGGGGTTTGCATAAATTTACATAAGCTTCCCAGGTGAACACAGATCAATTCGCACGCGGGGGTTATTTCGAAATTGATTAGATCTATTGTGAGAAAACTGTAAGTTTAATTCCATTAGTAATTCATCTGATTAGGTATCGTTCGCACATTATATGCGAAATTAATTCAACGCGTGGGCGTGTAAGAAGATAACGCATTGATATGCCATATCATGGTTGTGTACATTGAAAGCTACAAGCACACTGATGTGTATTCAGATGATGATATTGGTTTTTCGAGCATGGGGACAGTAGGATGTAATTATATAGATTATTTGGTTTGTAATAAAGAAACACGTTGCATAGAGATTTTCAAGTAGTATTATAACTCCTGTCAGCTGGCTGAAACTTCAGTGAAAATTCGAATTCATACCCTGCCATTCTTCTTCTTCTTCTTCTTTCTTCTTCTTGTGGCGCTACAGTCCGGGGTGAACCTGGGTCTCGGTCAACAATCCTCTCCAGCTGGCACGTTCTTTAGCCAGCTGCCTCCAATTTCGCACTGCAAGTTAGGACCTCAGGGTCCTTCCCCACTTGAGTGCGCCATCGGGTTCGTGGTCGTCCTCTATTGCGTTGTCCCACTGGTTCGGAGTCGAGGACTCTTCGGGCTGGAGCAGTGTTGTCCATACGCTCTACACGGCTTAGCCATCTTAGGCGTTTAATCCGTAGTCGCCTGACTAGACTCATGTCGCTGTACAGCCGGACAGTTCGTGGTTGAAGCTCCTTCTCCAAGAACCTTCAACGCAAACAGGACCAAAGATTGAACGCAGAACTTTTCTCTCGAAGAGACCAAGTGCGTCTTCATCCGCTCTTGAGATAGTCCAAGCTTCCGCGTTCCCTTCCATACAACAGGACAGGTATGATCAAGGTCTTATATAACGTGAGCTTGGTCTTCGAGAGAGGGCTCTACTACTCAATTGCCTCTTGAGCCCAAAGAAACAGCGGTTGGCAAGAGTTATTCTGCGTTTAATCTCGGTACTAATGTTGTTCGCACTATTTACTTGGGAGCCAAGGTAGACGAAGTCCTTTACTACTCGCTCGCTGAGTTCTGCCAATCACGTCAATATCGTCCGCGTATGCTAGCAGTTGAACGGACTTCTGGTTGATCGTGCCTCTTGTGTTGGCGTGTGAGTTTCGCACGATCTTCTCCAGGACGATGTTAAAGAAACCACATGACAACGCGTCGCCTTGCCTAAAACTTTTTTTGACATTGAAGGTCTCGGTGAGTTCGTTACCGACATTGATGGAGCAGCGAGAGTTCTCCATCGTCATCCTGTATAACCTGACGAGTTTGGCAGAAATGTCAAAACTAGACAAGGCGTTGTTTAGCTCGTCTCCATGCACATTGTCATATGCGGCCTTGAAATCGACAAATAGGTGGTGGCTGTCGATCTGCATCTCTTGGGTTTTTTCGAGGATCTGCCGTAATGTGAAAATTTGATCGATAGTGGACTTCCCAGGCCTGAAACCGCACTGATAGAGACCTATCAGGTTGTTGACGAATGGTTTCAGGCGCTCACACAGAACGGCAGAGAGTATCTTGTAAGCGATGTTAAGGAGACTTATCCCTTGATAGTTGGTGCAGTCAAAGGGGTCTCCTTTCTTGTGGATCGGGCAAACGAGACAAAGATTCCACTCATCGGGCATGCTTTCCTCCGACCATATTCTACAGATGAGCCGGTGCATGCGGATAACCAGATCATCTCCAGTTGTTTCAAACATCCGTCCGCTCCAGCGGTCTTGTTCGACTTTAGTCTCGATATCGCTATCTTGACTTCGTCGACTTCGAGATCAGGGGACGGAATTCTCTTGTATCGTCGTCCATTGCGTGAAGTGGGACATTCTGCCAGACGGCGGTATTGGTGTCCTCATCGCCGTTAAACAGTCTGCAGACGTGATCCTTCCAGATTCTCAGTATCGACTGCGACTCTACTACGAATTGTCCCTCTTCGTTCCGACAGGCTTCTGTCCGATGTTTGTACCCTTTGGATAGTTGTTTCACCCGCTGGTGAAACTTTGGGACATCATTTCTGCCGTACCACCTCTCCATTTCCTCGATCGCGCGCTTTTCATGCTTCTTCTTTTTCTTTTTGAGAAGCCGGTTCTCTTCCCTTCTTTTAAGTTCATAGAGCTCACGAACCGCTCTCGTCCTTCTAGCCAGCCAATGCAAATTATGGGCTTAACTTAGAAACCGGCTTGCGGATTTCACTCTTAATGCATTTTCTTTCGGATAGACTCCCACCTATTCTCGTAAAATATACCCTCTGCAACAGACTGGAATAGGTTAAGGATTGTGCAGCATTAGCAGAAAAATGTAATTCTATATGAATGAATGCAAACTCAAAGCAACACTGATTCACTAAACAGATTAATAATTATGACTTACGTAATAACAACTACTTTAATTTGTTTCAATACAAAAGAAATATCCTTGATCTGTAGGGCAAGAGGCGAGATGCTGAATCTAAATGGTGATTTTTGTTTTTGAGAAAACAACATCAAACCATTGCACAACCATAGCACAGCCCTGAGATTCAAAACACTTCGATTGTGGTCCGAACATAACACTGGCCACTCAACCATCCTTAAGGAATTCAATTTCCTACCTAGCGACACTGACCGCCTACTACCCCAGGCCATCTTCGAAAAGAAATTCTCAATCAGCATTCCTTCCGAGATGGCCGAGCATTTTAACATTCACCTCATGTGGGTGCCGGGACACTGTGACATACCACGAAACTGCAAAGCCGACGAACTCGTTAGGTGTGGTACAACCTCATCCCTATCGACTGCAGTGGTACCGCCTTCCATGCCGATCGCTACGGCTTACCATCTTCTTAAGATCTACACAACTAAGACCACTTATGACAAATGGCTAGAAGGCACCACCTGCCTTAAAACAAAAGAAATCTGGCCTCATTGGAGTCATAATCGGGCACTGTGTAATTTTCACTCAGCCTCGCAGGATGGTTGCTCCATATAATCATTTTTGCAGAAGCTGCATGGATGAAGAGGTGGAAGAAAATACTCATCACCTTCTCTGCTCCTGCAGTGCTCTTGCCAGTCGTAGTTTCCTACACCTAGGAGCCTACTACTTCAGCGGCCGTAACGAGCTAAATGTGCCAGCATTGGGCAATTAAATCGGTTCATCAGCAGTACCAACGGGTTACAGCGTTAGGAGAAGTCAATCCGCGTGGTCACAATGGGCATACTCTGGCCTAAGTGTGACTGCTCCGCAGCACTCAGCCACTACTACCTAACCTAACTTAACCTATTGCACAATATGTAACTTGAAAGCGAAGGAAGACACTTTTCACTTCTTGGCAATATGCCCAATATGTAAAGACTTACGCATATATTTTGGAAAGCCATCACAAACAATGGATCAAACGAAATATATTCTTAATGGAATTAACAGGTTTGCACTCGTCAAATTCATTGAAGCTGCTTACAATTATAGAAGTTATATTCAGAATTCAAATAAAGTTGACAAAAATTAAAAATGGAATGTGTCATAACTACAAATGCACTCATCCTTTTTTGCAAGCAGTAACATTTTCTATCATTTGGTTATGCTAAAGACAATAAAATGTACATATGTTGTATTTAGAGTGTGTGTATTTTTTTTGTCCAAGTGTGTATACACAAAACATTTGAGTTTCTTTCATTTATACCCCGAAAAAATGTAGTTAGTAAAATATCTGTCTGGTTAGAACCAATTTATTGTCTATCCTTATTTATTGTTTACTGTGTTCGACACCTCTCTCTTATTCTACATCTTATGTTATGAATCCTGTTCTCTAAAACTTATTCTGTTTGATAAATTTAGTTATGAAGCAGACAAGGATGTTCAAATTTAAGTATTGTTTTGTTATAATAAAAAGGTGGTGTTATAATAAATAAGTGGTGGCCCGAGGCGTTGTGGGTATGTGCGTCGACCCCAGCCTCTATGTCGTAGGTTCGATTCCAGCTCAGAGCGACAAAAATAATTTTCACGACACCACCTCTTTCGAGTCACTGACAACGCTCAAAAATAATTTCCTGTCTTGAAAAAGCTTCTCAAACTTTGCCGTTCGGAGTCGGCATAAAACTGTAGGTCCCTTCCACTCGTCTGAGAACAATAGCACGCACAACACGAGTGGTTGCTGAGAAGCTAGGCCCTGGCCCTCTACGGGCAGTAGCGCCACCCATATATTTGTTATAATAAATTGTAGGCGCAAAGGACAAAATGATCAGAATTTGATGATATTTTATAAAAGCTTTTCGATCGAGTCATCTCCCCTTATCAAGTCCACGTCCACGTTTATCTCTTCTTGCATCGCTTGAGCTCCGATAGTGTCTATTTTTGGACTGAAATCCCCTAATTCTTACCTCCAAGCAATCCTCCAGAGCAGATGCGATGTAGCCTACATATTGTTCTAGCTTTGGACCCACTAACTGATGGCCATTGAGGGTTTCATTCTAAGCTACTCTTATTAATCTTTAGGTTTGTTCTAAATTTAACTTTCAATGACCTGTATGTAAGTAAGTATACATGTTAAAAATTGACTTGAATTGCTTTTCCTATATGTGATTTGCAACAGGCAGACAACATAATTTCATGGCGGTTCACTGATGTATAGTACAGAAAACTGACGCAACTTAATAGCAAGTTTAATAAACTAAAGCTCGGATTTTTTCTTTCTCTTGGTGTCAACGGTACGACCAACGACTTCATGCAAATGTACAAATGTTTTTTTTTTAGTAAACGTTTTTTGGATACTACAATTTAAGTTGAGTAAAAAAAAGTTATATATAAAGTAACTAACCCTCCATCCAAGAGACCAAGGACATTATCACTCCTATTTTAAAGAACCTCTTCAAAAGCAGTCTATCACATGGATAAATTACATTTGCATGGAAGAAAGTTGAAGTAGTCTTCACTCCCTAAGCAGGCAAAGTTAAACAAGGTTGAACAAGGTCTAGACATAAACCCGCAAAAAACTGAGTTGGTACTTTCCACCAACTGTTGAAAGGACTACAATGAAAAAAACAGAGAAAGAAAATAAAATTGGAAAATAAACGATTTGGAAACAGACAACAAGGCAACCTGTGTCCTGTATCTTAGCAACAGGACTTTCGGAAAGGGGTGGTGCCCAAGCCCCAAGACGATCCTGTGGGTACACACGATAGAATATTCGATAGAATATTGCGATAGAAATTCCTACATTGACATATAACAGTGTAGTATGGTCTGCTACCCAAAGCATAGCGACTATCAATCAAGCAATCTCTCTACCATCCCGACCGCAGGCTATGAGATGCTATTGAATTTTCGATTTGCATACGCAAGCTACCGCTGCTAGGAGGTCATTAGCCATATTCAAACCAAGTGCTGCAGGCAAAGTCTCACTGAACATGCTGCTATACTGAAGAGACTATTTTTGAAATACCTTTCACATGTCAAGTAATGTCAAGAAGATGTAATATTGACCAAGTCCTGGTTTTGGTCAAAATATTAACATCCAAAAACGAACGCCTATGAGGAGGAGTTGCATTGAACTACTAAATTAAAGAAGAACTGGTTTATTTTAACTTGAATGCTTGTCAATAAATATGTTGTCCACTCTCCTCCATTGTCAAAAGTTCTTGGAGTCTTCGAGGCATGCTTTCTACTTATCTTATAGCATAATCTTGAGGCAAAAATCAATTGTCTGACCATCGAGAGCCTTGGTCTGTGGAGCCTTTTCAATGGGATTTGCATTCGACGACTGTGATGGTCAATCGAAAAAAATCAAAATCAATCTAAATGTCCTTGTTTCCACGCACTGAACAATTAACTGCGATGTTTCGGTTCATTTTCTTCGTGCAGTTACTAATTCTCATTCCGTCTTTCAAACCACCTTAGGGCAATGGTAATAAAGCCTTCTTATAAAGTATATTCCGACCAAGTTGGGTACGTTTAATTTATTTGTAAACATGAACAAATTGCCAAGTCCTTGTTTTGAGAACCGTTCCTAAACGTGCACCCTTTGCCGGGTGTTTGACGGTCCGCTGGACTAATTTATTGGATTGTGTACACCAGGTATGAGTGATAGGAGAACATACCCAAAAAGAAGCTTCATCAGAAAAGCTAACTTTGTTCCAATCTCTGTCCAAATCCTGGACCCAACTGAGTCGTTTTTAAATAAAATAAATAAGATAAATTTCAAAATACATCCGTCTCTGAAAAATCTGATATATTATTATTTTCATTCAAAACATCTTAGCTGGAGTATTTTTGTATATGCCAATGCAATTGCGACTTTCAAACCGGGTCCAGCTATAATAAACTAAAATAAACTAAAACGAATATAAAAACATAATTTTTACATTTTTAGATGGACCATCATATTCGGCTGCAGCTGTGGCTTCAGCCGTCTGTGGGACTCTAGTTCGATGTGCCAAGTGCTGGGGTCGGATTCTTACTCCCGCACTATATACATACATCCACATCATAGTATAGTTCTCCTTCAGACGATTACTACCGGGCTCAAATACTGTTTTTGAATGTCTCATTGTTTCCTAGTATATCTAACACTGCCTCTATCTCTGCCCTAATGCTACACCCTTTCCCTTCTAACAAAATGCAATTGAAAATAGGATACTAATAGGAAAGTACATAATTAATTAATTTTAGTATTTGATTTCTTCACATTCATACCTATCTGGTGATATGAATAACTTTTGATGTCACTAATATATTAAACCAGTCTGCAATGCGATAAATTTGCACTCAATTTTTCCACTCACACAGTTACACATGAATTCCACTCACTTCTTTACTCACCAGTCATGCGCAAATTCTTTGCAGACTCTGCAAAATGTCAAATCTGACAGTCGTGTTTAGTCATCACAACAAACAGCTGTAAATAACAATAACTTGTGGAACATTGTATTTATAAAATTAATAACTGTATTTAATCGAGCTAAAATATCGTTAACAGCTGACCGTAACAACGTCTCATCGATCATGTGCGCTCCAATGTGTTTTTTCTTCATCAAAGTTCTATAAGACGTTCATTACGCATTCATTAGTCACTTCGGTTCAGTGTTCTCATCGCGATTGTGTGTCAAAAGTGATTTGAAAAACGGTTAAACTTCGCATTGGCCTAATCAACCTGACAATTTATTTATTCAATTTTCAAAGTATAAACATACGCGCAAGTGTTGCAAGTTGTTTAGGAATCAGCCAGAAAGTATGCCGGAAAAATGACTGCGCCACAATGTCTGCCAATCGTCGTTAAGTCATCGTAAAACGAGCACTGATAAGAATATTCATGCACACATATGTATATGCATACATAATTTCAGCTGGAATGTTTTAGATACACGCACAATAAGTAGCATGGGTATGTTTAGAAAATCAATGACTGTTACTCATGGATTATTTGACTGTCACTTCTGCCACTTGTGAGGTGACGTACCGCTTGACATCAACGAAGCGGCAGCGACAACTTGTTTGCTTTTTCTGGAGACTACACGTGTCTACCTTTAATAACACGTGAAGGCCTTGTGCTCCCAGTGTTTTGCAATTGAATTCATCTGGTTTGCGCTAGTTTTCCAAGGTGGTTTCGGCTCGGTTTTGGTTCAAGGCTGAAATAAAATAAACACATTTTCCATCACGTTTTCGCATAATTGCGGTAGTAATTTGCGCGTAACTGAGGCATGAGGGGTTGCTGGCGCATTTAAACATTATCTTTGTCATCGGCAAATAACAAAAAAGTAGAATAATGTTATATTGCACGATTTTGCGGCCGATTGAAATCTCCATTTCCAGAAATGACACGTCCAG
Source organism: Eristalis arbustorum (assembly GCA_916610145.1). Taxonomy (NCBI): domain Eukaryota; kingdom Metazoa; phylum Arthropoda; class Insecta; order Diptera; family Syrphidae; genus Eristalis; species Eristalis arbustorum. The sequence goes on along the minus strand of OU744320.1, from coordinate 50,781,598 downwards.
GGAATTCGTCACGCAATTGTATCACCAGTTGTTGGGCATGTGTTGTCATTATTCTGCAAGCAAAAGTCTTTTTCCATTCGAAATTTAAGAGCCACATTTTGGCTTAACGTACCCAATGACACAGTTTCGACAATTGAAATTTTTGGCTTTTTTTTGGATTCTTAAGAAACTGCATTTGAATCATTAGGTACGACCAAAGAATGCCTTGTGTTATCATTGTACTACGCGGTTGATGGGCTTCATTCATGAGGGTAGTTTCGTGGCATCAACATCTCAACGCACATTTTCAGCGACGGTGGTGTCCTAAACAAACACACGACCCTAATTTCTACCGAGAAACCATATCATTTTCAATCATCCGCTGATGCTTACGCGTTTAAATCTGAAATTTGTACTGCGGTCGTACCACTAGTGTTCACATTGTACCACCTACTCTGCGACGGAAAGGGGAAAAAGTTGAACTTCCATACGTCCGCCCATACCACCGTCGTACGAAGCATTTGCACAACTTAGTTCAAATTGGTCTATGCGATCCAGTCGTCCGACCGATGGTATAATGTGAACGAACCTTTTGAATATAATGGACAGTTTAGAGTGGTTTCCAGGTTAAGGCAATGGTGCTCCTACACAGTTAAGGTCCGCGCTCTTCGTCAAACTAAAGCAAATAATGCTATTTTTAGTTAACATTTTAATTACAAACTTTCAGGCTACAAAATGTAGGCATATATGTACGTTGCCTTGCCCTTTCGTGACCTATAGAATTTCCTAAATAAATGTTTGTTAATTAAAATTTTAAAAAAGATAGCCACTAGCTCTACTCGGGTAGTGGTTGTTAATTTATCTGTCGTGTCACCCTATTTTTAGGCTATTGTCGTCGGGTATACACAGCCCAAGACGGAAATGAATGAACATAAGTACGTAAACTGTGTCATTTTGAAATTTTATGTTGGTCTTGTTCGGGTTAACTTATTGGTAGAGGAGCAATGTTTCCACCTGCTCGTGGCATTTGTGCTTTATGTCCTTCTATAGTTTGAGAAGACGGCAACATGACGGTACCATTAATTTCCAATAATTTCAGCAACATCTGTTTGCCGGCCTTGATTCCTTCTCTACCACGATCCAATAGATCTTAAATCGGGAAATACTTAATTGGTACACACACAAATATAATTATTATACTCAAAAAGTTTATCAATGCGCATAATTATTAAAATATTCGAATCAAGAACTTGTTGGGCCTAAGTCTTTTAAACTGCAAATAGTTACTTATCCCAACTATTTGCACTTTAAATTGCAACTGTATGTAGAAGTAGCGTAAATACAGTAACCCGCACCTAACTGAATTCGAACATTTTAAAAGCGTTTTCTATTGTTAGATACGAATTCAGTACAATGTTACTGAACCATAAGATGGACCGCATCTGATTACTAGGCTCGGAGTAATGTGTAATGAAGGTTGTAGAAGAAAAACAATCAAAGTTGACGAGGAGAGGAAAGGCCTATATTAGATTTGTTTGAATTACTGAGGCCGGCAAGCCTTACATAGACCATCTTGGCTTTATACTGTCCACACAATTGTCTATATTCATAATGTATTGAATATAGATCAAGTTTGTGACCATTATTACCCATTAAACATATCCACTTGTCACATCTGAAAGTCACCCAGATGGGAAGGTGCAAAAAAGATCCCGCTGCGTTTCGAATTTTGAATCTCCATCGGTTCTGTTTTTGGGCCTGGACCAGAAAAATATATATTTTTTGCTTTGTTATAAATTGTTTAACACAGTATTTCAGCCAGAATATCGTGCATATTTTTGCAGGAAGTAGTTCTCGTAGCTTCGTAGCAAATAAATGTCTCATCCTGGCTGTCTGCTTTGCTATTTCCTTGAATTGTGCCAAGGGAAGCAGTATAAGACAATTTTTATTTAGCACCATAGCAAACACTTGGCGGAATCGCAGCAACTTCAAATTTATTAAGCGGATTGTACAAGTAGCACAGCTTAGCAGACATTTATGCTATGTTCAGCAAGACGTCAGAGCCGCCCACATGGCATTAGTCTGTTAAACGTATTTCTTGTAGAGGCCACACAAATTCAAGTCATTTACTTGTTTACTTTCGAGTGTTAAGGTCTGTCTCTTCAGGTACTATATAGAGAGGCATAAATATGAGCCCCTCTGCTTTTCAAACTAACATCATTAACAACCTAGAACACATAAACATTGATATAGATATACTTTTCCCTGTAAAATCGTCTTGATTTATTAAGTCGTGGGAAATGGTCACCAACATAGAATTTCAAATCCATTGCATCTTTCAACAAATTGAATTAATTTCAGAAACAATAAGACTTTCGCAACGATATCATGTTGGCATTGGCCTTTCGTAACTCGAACCCTTTTTAAGGTTACATACATTTTCAGTTTCTTCTGAGAAATATGTCTACATAGTTGAATTTAATTGTGGACAAGACTTTCAGGTGGAAGCTTATGTAAGAAAGTTGATATTGCTTTCTACATCTATAAATACTGCGTTCTATCCTTTCATTTGGTAGTACATTACTCTTACTGTAACGAACTGATTCTTAAATTTAAAGCAGATATTATGTAGTCGATTTCATAAAAACTGATATTTACTTTTGGACGTCACTGTTCTCAGCACACAAACACCAATTTGTACTGCATAAAGTATCGGTTAATCTGATCGGATGATCTATCCGAAAAGTCTCCACTTCTATATATGACATGTTACTTATTATGTATTTAACACTAAGCAGTAACAGAAATAAAGAAGACCTTGTAACGAGTGGACGTGTGTTTTCTTAAGTAGTGAAGTGAGTTTTCTCAATTCTACCCCTACAATTTTCAGAAGTGGGATAAAGTGTCGATAAAATTAAGCGAATTATAGTCAAACTCTCTTTTCGTCGCGATTGCGAAAGTCGGAATATTAAAGCCAGTGTTCGTGAACAAATAATCCATTGTGATGGATGAGTGGTCAATTTTCTTAGAATCAGCAACTGTATTAAAGCTGAAAGAAGTGCTACGTTTGTTGAAGGTGCATACATCTGGAACAAAGGCGGAATTAAAAATCCGAGCAAATGAAGCGGTGAAAGATTTGGTGGAAGACGACATTCGGAAATTAATTCAAGATGCTTCAAGCGGTCGAGAAAATGGGGTAGACGAGTCTCACCTAACAGAAGAACACTCATCTGCATCTGATAGCCAGTTAAACTGTTCAGAGGAGGAACAGCTCGACAAGGAACTGGAAAAGTTGCAAAGGATCTTGGAAAAGAAAAATAAAATTGAACAGCTAAGGCGGCAAATTCGAGAACTTCAGCTGGAGGAGCCATCCAGCTTGAGGTCTACAGTACCGTGCAGCTTTCAAGATGTTGAAGGTTCCATGTGCCCATTTAGTGCTGATGATAATTTTCCAGTGGATCGATGGATCGAGCAATTCGAGGAATGTGCAGAAATAATTCATCTAAATGATAGAGCTAAACTCATATATTGTAAGAGACTTTTAACGGGAACAGCCAAGTTATTCGTGCGTACATTAAATCCTAAAAGTTGGACAGAACTGAAAACATCATTAAAAAGCGAATTCCGAAAGGTTGTGTCAAAATCGGACATATTTAATGAACTTCGTGAACGGAAAAAACATCGTGATGAGTCCACCCAGCAATATTTATTACATATGCAGGAAATAGCATCACATGGCGATGTTGACGAAGAGGATCTAATCCAGTTCGTGATAAAAGGAATTATCGACACAGAGGTAAATAAAACCATATTGTACAGTGCAAATAACCTATGTGAATTTAAAATGGCTTTGCGAAAATATGAGAAACAAAAAAATAATACTCGTCGGGCATATCCAATAAAAACATTCAATGCCATTGCAACACCTAAGACACGAACCGATCCATCAGAGAACTTTACCACAAAAGATCGCAATATTCACCACAGGAAGGATTCGACGAAAGTTTTAACGTGTTTCAAGTGTGGTAAGCGCGGACACATATCAACACAGTGTGGCCAACATAATCCGGTTATGACTCTAAATGATACCAACTGCAGTCTCCAAGAGTGTGGGGAAAAGAAATTGGAGTCGCCAAATATAGTAAACAAACCGAAAGAAGAACTGTCAATGTCGGCCAAGGATTTTGAAATTTTTGTTAAGTTTCAATGGAATTACAACCAAATGGAGAGTTCAATTTCAATTTTGGCGCTTTTGGACTCGGGCAGTCCAATTAGTTTCATCCAGGAGCAGTTTCTGCCAAGATGTTTGCTGTCGAAGCTCAGGAATACGGAATCAACATATTGTGGAGTCAATTCTAGTCCACTGAGTGTATTGGGAAGTATAAGTAGCAATGTAGTTTATGAAAACAATTTTATTGAATTGCAATTACTTGTTGTTAAAAATTTTTCAATGAACTATTCTGTTGTACTAGGTAGAGATTTCTTCAAGGAGGCGGGTCTGGCTCTTCAAAGCAAAATGAAATACAAGGACGACGCGAATCAAGATATTCTCAGAGCATGCGACGGTCATCTACAATCTTTGGAAAATCCTGCTGAAAGTACCAATACGGATGATCAAGACTATTTAAATCAAATTTTGAATATCGACACAAGTGAATTGACTGGTGAGTTGGAGATTAATATAAATAGTGCATTATCAGAAGATGTAAAGCAAAAAGTAAAAGAAATAGTTACTCCCGCATTTTATGCAAGTAATGATAAGTTTATAGTAGAATCGGATTTCAAAATGAAAATTTCGCTATCTAGAGATACTCCTTTTTATTGTCCACCTAGAAGGCTCCCTTATGCGCATAAGCTGGAGCTGCAAAACATTTTAGACGGTCTAATTAAACAAGGAATAATTCGTGAATCAAATTCCCCGTATGTTTCGCCAATAGTATTGGTTCAAAAAAAGAACAAAGAGTTAAGACTCTGCGTTGACTTTCGCGAGCTGAATAAAATAACTTTGCGCGATAATTATCCGTTGCCCGTAATAGAAGATCACATAGATCGTCTCAGAAACAAAAAGTTTTTTTCCACTTTGGATCTGAGAAATGGTTTTCACCATGTTCAATTGTCAGAAGAATCGATGAAATTTACTTCTTTTACAACCCCCTTGGGTCAATACGAATACACTAGAATGCCATTTGGGCTGAAAAATGCCCCGTCGGTTTTTGAAAGGTATATGAAACATGTTTTCGGAGGTATGATTTCGGCCGGAAGAATTCTTACGTACCTAGATGACATTCTGATTGCGACGCATACTATAGAGGAGCATTTGGAAATCCTCAAGGAAGTAGTTGATGTTGTCGTAAACAAGGGATTACGATTAAGATTTGATAAATGTACTTTTCTCCAAAATGAAATTATATATTTGGGGTACAGAATTACCGAAAATGGTATTAGGCCGAACGAAAGCAATTTAAATGCGATCCAAAACTTTCCGATACCTTCTAACATCAAAGACGTTCAAAGTTTTCTAGGCCTTTGCTCATATTTCCGCAAGTTCATAAAGAACTTCGCTAGTTTTGCAAAACCTCTATATGATCTATTAAGAGGTAACAAACCATTTATTTTTGGCGTTAAGGAGATGGAAACTTTCGAGTCCTTAAAGGATAAGTTAGTTGCGTCACCGGTGCTAGCAATATACAGTCCGCACTGCACTACGGAACTTCATTGTGATGCGAGTAGCACAGGTTTCGGGGCAGTGCTCATGCAAAAGCAGTTGGATGGTAAGTTCCATCCAGTTTTTTATTTTTCAAAGCGAGCAACTGAGGCCGAAGGAAAATATCATAGCTACGAGTTGGAGACGCTGTCGATAATTTATGCCCTTAGAAGATTCAAAATTTATTTAATCGGAATATGCTTTAAAATTGTCACTGACTGTCAAGCGTTGACGCTTACGCTAAAGAAAAAATCTCTGAATCCGCGGATATCGCGTTGGGCTTTAGAGATGCAGTGTTTTGACTATGTTATTGAGCATAGGAAAGGAAGTCGAATGACTCATGTTGACGCGTTGAGCCGTTCGTTTAACATCTTGTATGTTGACGACGAGTCTTTCGAGTTTGTGCTTGCAGCAGCACAGAAACAAGACTCTAAGATTATCTCAATCATGTCAGATTTAGAAAAGGGTGAAAGTCCACACTTTGAAATGATTGATGGATTAATCTACCGCAAGTGCAAAGAGGGAGTGCGATTTTATGTACCATCTCACATGGAAGAGCAGGTGATTCGCACTCACCATGAAGCGATGTGCCATTTAGGAGTCGAAAAATGTTTCGAACATTTGTCGAGGACATATTGGTTTCCCAATATGAAGAGTCATATTAAAAGTTACATAAGTAGGTGTTTAAAATGTATCTACTTTTCTCCACAGTCGGGTAAAACAGAAGGGACTTTGCATCCCATTCCAAAAGGTAATGTTCCATTTGATGTGTTACATGTCGATCATCTGGGTCCATTACCGAATTCCCAATCAAAGAAAAAGCATGTTTTCGTGGTTGTGGATGGTTTCACAAAATTTATAAAGCTTTATCCAGTAAAAACAACACAAAGCAAAGAAGCTATAGAGTGCTTACAGTCATTCTTTGAAACTTATTCAAGACCAAATAAGATAGTGTCCGATCGTGGTTCTTGTTTTACGTCCAAAGACTTCTCTAGCTTTTTGCAGGATAATGATGTTACACTAGTGAAAGTTGCGACACATTCACCTCAATCAAATGGTCAGGTTGAGCGCGTAAATCGAATGCTGATCCCAATGTTGGCTAAAGAATGCGATGCAGATACATCAAGTGGCTGGGACAAGCGATTGGTTAAGATCGAATTCGCACTTAACAATACCGTGAATAGGAGTACGGGTTTCTCACCGAGCGTTCTTTTATTTGGGAGGAATCAGAAGGGTGAATTATGTGATCGCGTAAGAGAATTTCTTGAAAATAATCTGGATCACAAACCCTCTAATCTTAACGAAATTAGGGAAAAGGCTAGTGAAACGATCCAAAAGAACCAAGCGAATAATAAAATTTATTACGACAGTCGTCACAAAAGGCCTAAGACTTACCAAAAGGGTGATTATGTGATGATCAAAAATGTCGTTACTACACCAGGAATTAACAAGAAATTACTCGCTAAGTATCGTGGTCCGTACGAAGTTAAAAGAGTTCTACCTAATGATCGGTATGTCATTGGGGACATAGACGGCCTTCAGATTACTCGTTTACCTTATAAAGGCATATCAGCACCTACCAATATGAGACTATATGACGTAGGATTAAAGCATTCCACAGGTGACAAGATTGAGATGGCCGAAGGACGTTCTGAGGATGTTGATTCGTCGGACCGAATAGAAGTTTGATTGTTTTTTACAGTTTAACGATTATTAATGAATTTTTTCTTCCAGAAACCCAGACCTGTTTCCCGAATATCTTTTGCTGTAACATTTCCATGATATAAATCAATCTTTTAACTTTACATTTGCCTATTGAATTTGTTAAATAATTTTGTACTGTAATATGAATTACTAATTTTGATTATTGATATTATATACTCCTTTCATCATCAATTTAATACTTAAATACTATTAATTACGAGAAGTGATTGTAATCGGGGCGATTATGCGATCAGGATGGCCGAACTGTAGTCGATTTCATAAAAACTGATATTTACTTTTGGACGTCACTGTTCTCAGCACACAAACACCAATTTGTACTGCATAAAGTATCGGTTAATCTGATCGGATGATCTATCCGAAAAGTCTCCACTTCTATATATGACATGTTACTTATTATGTATTTAACACTAAGCAGTAACAGAAATAAAGAAGACCTTGTAACGAGTGGACGTGTGTTTTCTTAAGTAGTGAAGTGAGTTTTCTCAATTCTACCCCTACAATTATGTGTACATGATCAAATCATGTGTACATGATCAAATCTAGAAATGATTAAATTGGTATGCAAGCACGCGTTTTTCATATGATCTTTTCTTACGTTGTCGCCCACCATAAGTCACGCTTTGATGACATAATTGACTCCTTCTAGATTTGATCAGGGAGTTTTTATTTAAGGCAGGTGCCTATTGAAGCAATAGCCTGTGGCACACACAACACTATTGGTAGCGCCACCCATATTATTCTCAGTACCTTAAAATCCAAGCGACAAAACCAAATGTCCTTAAATCTTATGATCAAACCATATAATGGCCACAACAATTCACAGTAGAGCGTTTATGCTAAGCACATCTACCACATTAGGCGTGTCTTTTTTTTAATAATCAGTACTCAGCTTAGTAATGATTCTCAATAAAACCGTTTATTGCTGAGTTAATTTTGTCTTCCGAAAGTTGCTACGTGTGCTTACTTCACTACATTGCAATAGATGTGAAAATACTTTACTGTCAAAAATAAGTGAAATTCAATTCACAAAAGCAAAGAAAATACATAAATAATGGATAGCCAAATAAGTAATGTGAATGCTTTGTAACATGAACAAGAAAACACTTACAAGTGTCAAATAATCGATTGATACCAATCTTTAGTAAACAAATAGTTTCCTCTGGCGCCATCTATGCTTTCGATGTTTCAAGGCGTCCTAGTCAGTAGTAGTTTTTAATCAGTAATTTTTTTTTGTTGTTGCTTCACGAATCTTACTAAGCTGAGTACTGAGTAGCAAAAAAACACGCCTATTACTGTAACTGGCTTTCTAAGTGTTAAAATGCAACTTAGTGATGGTGTGTTAACCCTTTTTGTGTCACTGCAGCTTGTCACGGCGGGTGTCTTCTTTTTCTTTCAGAAAAACTGTTTACTTTAAGGATTCGATTTATTTATTTTTTAAATAATACATAATGTAAAAAGATATAAAACATAGTCCAACATAGTCAATGATGGAACCGAGAATATAAATAAGTGTCAAGAGAGTAAGATGTGTTATGAGTTAGACACAAGAAGCAAAAAAAACATGACTTAAAGGATAGATAGCTTGTAATACAATCCATGCGAAACAACAATAAAGAAATTACAGTATGCAGTGGTACGAGACAATGGAACAGATAACATGTTTGAACAGTTTCCGGTGTGGACCACGGCCTCTGTTAGCATTCCTCTCCAACTAACACGACGTTGGGCTAGGCGCTTCCAGTTTCATATACCCAACTGATTACTTTCCTTTCCAGCTGGTTATGCCATCAGAGGCGAGATCTTCCTCTACCGCGTTGTGCCTCAGGGTTGGCCTCGAAGACGTTCCGAGCCAGGGAGTTAGTGTCCATTGTCTCTACATGTCCTAGCAATCTGAGCCGAGACAATCGAATTCGTTTAACTAGACCAATGTCGTTGTACGTCTTCTTCCTAATTTGACATTGGCCAAGCTTCTGCGCCATACAGCAGCAGTGGGACTATCAAGGTCTAATATAGATACAGCTTGGTTTTTCGAAACAATGCCTTATTTTTCAACTGCCGCCTAAGTCCAAAAACACAGCGATTGACCAGGGTTATCATTCGTTTTATCTCCACTGTGATATCTCTTTCGGAGTTAATTGGAGAGCCTAGATAGGCAAAGTATTTAACTACATCGAAGCTGTATGTGTCTATTATGACACTTTTTCCAAGAGGTCGGTGTTGATGGACCTTTTTTGTAGACACCATGTACTTTGTCTAACCTTCTTTCACCGCAAGACTCTACTTAGCCGCTACCTTCACAATGCTAGCAAATACCCCACTGACAGCCCGTTGAGTGATGACGTCTGAGTTCCGAACGATCGTCTCGACAATTATGTTAAAAAAGTCTCGTGACAATGCATCGCCTTACCTAAATCCTTTTCTGACTTCAAAGGTCTCGGTATAATCTCTACCGACCTTGACGGAGCAACGGGCGTTCTCCATCGTTGTCCTGCACAGACGGCTGAGTTTTGCAGGAATGCCCAAACCAGAAAAGCCGTCTCTATATATACTGTCATTCACGGCCTTAAAGACGATGAATAAATGGTGGGTGTCGACTTCGAACTCCTGGGTCTTTTCCAAGATCTGCCGCAATGTGAATATTTGGTTAATAGTGGATTTGGCTGGCCTGACCCCGCACTGATCTTGACCAATCAGACTGTTGACGTATGGTTCCAGGAGTTTACATAACTCTGTAATTGGCACAGTTTAATGGGTCTCCTTTCTTTAGGACTTTTTTTCTAGTGATTTTAATATTTTTTTTAAATCTGAATTAAGGTTTAGTTTTATTACATCATTTCCTATAATTTAATCAAGCAACCATGGCGTCAAGAATCGCATCAAGGCTATAAATAACTGCTTTCAGAAATTAAATTCGAGTAGTTTTATTATTCAATCTGGAGCTGGAGCTAAATTAAGACCCCCAAGATGTCCTCAGCGGAAGTAAATATTATCACAAAAAGCTCCTTGCATGTGACCACCAAAGAAGAACACTTTCATTTGCACCTGTTGACATACACACAACAACACATATCGTATTAAAGTATATTCAATTAATTGGATTCAATTAAATGCACAAATCGACTTTCGCATACGCACACCTACATCCAGACGTATACCAATCCGCCCAAGTCTGGTACTATCAACTGAGGTTGATGACGCCCAGGCAAATCACTATCCAGTTTTCCTGGAACTCAATAATTGGCAAAACACAAATCCTTGAATAAACTCCCTTACAAACTGACTCAGCTTAAGCACACACACATTTCTGTATGCGAATGTGTATGAACTACAAAGAGGAAAACTGTTGCCACAAACGTACAGGCAAAAAAACCCTCCCCCATCGGCATAAACAGCACTTAAACTTCTCGCTTCCATAATTACTTGCTGATTCATACGAACTTCATAATAACCCCAAACAAGTCCATTACAGCATATGCTGCATACGCAAATCAGCGCTCCTTTTCAAATATTCGCGTGCACGCCACTCTTGCCTGAAGTCGAGGATCTCAAAACTCATGCCCCGTCAAATATTGGACGAGCAAAATCATCCATCCATCCTTTCGGCTGAAAATCTGCTGATTTCATTAAGTAAATTTAGCTAAATTACATATTATCCTAAGGTGATGACGCTGATGCTGATAGCCGCCCGGCGCTAATCATACCAAAGCAGAACCATCCAAAATCTGAGTGCCTACTTTTGCCCGTAATGGGCTAACGATACTCTGCCTCTGTCTGCGGTTTTATACCCGGCATCATAGCCGTCATTCGACCAAAAAGATCCAGCAGATAACAAATCTGACTAATAAAACTACCACCGTGCTCTTAACATCAGCGGCCACGGATAATTACCAGTGTCGGCGAACACATTACATTCAGTTCAGCTGTGTCACCCCCTTTTTCCTACCTCCCACCCACTCCAGCAAGGTCTCGCTCTACTAGTCCCACGAAAGTATGCAAAGTCATACATACACTCGGTGCCGTGGTATGTATCTTATTTGCATAGCAAGTGGTGGACCGTGCAGAGCACAAAGTTCAGTGCACATTACTGCTCGCGTGTGGATCGTATTTGTGTACTCATATTACACATTAGACATATGTATATATGTGGGGTTTTGTTGTCAGATTTCTTCTTGTTTCGTACTCCTGAGCTGTTTGTTTTCTTTGAAAATGCAAATCCTTGGCGTCTGTTGAATGATAAGGTAAAGGTGTTGACGCAACAACTTTTGTGTTGCGATTGATTGAGAAATGAGAGTGACGGTATCACACTGTTTGTTTGTCGTTTTTCTTTTCACCGCCATGCAGATGTTGGAATCTGGGCCATGCGCACTGATGCTGCTGGCTGAGAGATTCTCTCTTAAAAAAGTTCCAAGCGTGTGCTGCGGAGAAGAGTGATTGGGATAGATGTGAAGAGTAGTGGAGACTTTTGTTACATGCACGTGTAAGCTAGTATAAGGTATTAGGGCATTGAAAGTGTTGCCATCGAATGTGCAGTATGTATGTACTCAAATGTCAAGTGGAGTCAATCGTTTGTTGTTATTTACACTCGAAAATAAAATAAACATGGCTGCATTGAACAAAAATACATGCCTGGAGGTATCCGTCTTGCACGGTTTTCTACTTCAAATTAGAATTAATCTCTTACAAAAAGTACTACATGTGGATCCAACATGTCCATCGAATCCAAATGTGTGTCCGTAATTCTTACTAGAAAAGTTTGTCGATCATTTAAATAAACTGTTAGTAATTTCCATATCCTGTTGAGATGTAAGCGGTTTCATCTCTAAAATGAGCACTGACGCAGATCAGAGGCTCGTCAATGTCCTCTTCAAAACGTCCTTATCAACAGCATTTTCAGACTGTATTGTAGTCGAGCATTAATATCGAAAGTTGTAACATCAAAACTTGTCAGACAAGGTAAACAAACCGTCAAGACACCGCTTGTGCATACACGTCGCTAATTTCTTATGAATTTTCCAACAGGGACTTGACAACTTTGAATTTAATTTGTGAACGCACTCTTTGACTAATCATCAAAATGTCAATTCATTCAGTAAACTTAACATGGCAAAGTAGACGAACGAGCAACAAATTATTATTTTTTTTTTATATTTTATACCGAAATTCGGAGTCGGTGGCCGCAGCTTTAAGAGCGTTTACTCAAATTTTATTTTCCCAATTCTCGTCTTAGTAGACAGGCAATAACAAGGCTAGTGCATCATCAATTTGATAACATATTCGTTGCGTGATATTGCCATGTCAGTAAACGCCTCGTTAGTCGAGGTGTCGAAAGTATCGCTGCCGTTCAGGCGTCCGCAGCAAGCGATCCAAATCAGTCAATTCCACAGAGTTCTCAAGAATTGGGAGTCGCTCAGACCACATAATCGCGTATTTTGCGTAACGATTTGTGCTAATACCTATGCAAGAGCAAGCTCCAGAATTGAAGCCAATTGACCTTTTGAATAGAAGTACGTTTATTAAAATGAAGGTTATCAAGTCCTTAGTGGAGAATCCTATTTAAGTAAAAACTAAAAAATGGCCCGTGGCGTTGTGGGTATGTGCGTCGACCCCAACCTCGACGTCGTAGGTTCGATTCCTGCTCTAAGCGCCGAAAACAATTTTCACGAGCCCACCTCTTTCGAGGCACTGACAATTGCTCAAAGAGTATTTCCTGTCTAGAAAAAGCTTCTCAAACAAAGGCGTTCGGATTCGGCATGAAACTGTAGGTCCCTTCCACTCGTGAGAGAACAATAGCACGCACAACAGAAGTGGTTGCTGAGAAGCTAGGCCCCGGCCCCCTATGGGCTCTAGCGGCACCCATATTTTTATTATTATAAAATACTAAGCTCTGGACGAATCAATAATTCTACGGCTTAGTCTAGTCAATTTGACAATACCGAGTGCTCTATGGCCGTGGCAAAGTCGAGGAAAAAAAAGAATCTGCCCTGCGAAAGCCCAGCCTTTAAAAACACACTTGACATAAAAATATAACTTAAATAGGATGGAAAACAAAACATCATGAAATTCAAAATGGCATGTGGGTGATTTTAGTAATTATGAAACTCTTACTAGCAAAATATCTCGTCAGGACAATTAACCTGACTTCCTGCTGCTATATAATAAATTACTTACTTACTTACTTATCAGGGCGACGATCCATGAAGGGTTCGAGCCTGAGCCTTCCATCGGTAACAGCATTGGGCGCGCTGCTCCCAGTCATCAAGGAAAAACTGCCTTGCATCCGCAATGAAATAGTCTCTCTCTTTTTCGAACCAGGAGTTTGAATTCGAAGACCCTGTTTGCCGGAAAGCTGACTCCCATGCATTCGATGTCAGTATAGTGTATAGCCAGTATAGTCGACGGGTTTTTTGTTTCCGGCCTGGATTCACATCCGTGTACAGCTCGCAAAGTTCGCGGTTGTGTCTTCTCCTCCATATGCATTCATCGCAGACGGGACCATATATCCGTTTTAAAATTTTTCTTTTGAAAGCACCAAGAATCGGTCCAGGAGTTTCACTGGTCGTCCAGTTTTCTGCTCGTTAAAGCAGGACTGGCAAGATAAGAGCTTTGTAGAGCAGGATCATGGTCCTTCGAGTCAGGAGTTTCGAGCAGAGTTGTTTTGACAATCCGAAATAGCATCTGTTGCTAAGGTCGATTCTACGTCGCACTACGATGTAATTCGTTGAGCTTACGTTTGCCCCTGGGTAGAACAACTCCTTTACTACCTTTAAATTGTAGCTGACGATTAATGTAATGTTAATATAATAATTTACTATCCACGGTAAATCTCAACGGCTGTCAAATAACTTCCACTTCGAAATGCCAGTATAAGGCAATAAAAATCGTCACATTTTCCAGATCTAACGAGATCTCCTTTATGATCTTTATGATAATGAGAGCTGAGTCGCCTTTGCTGAGATTTGTTATTGATTTTCTCCTCAAAATCAACAGTTTCACAGAATGATGACCTTGTGCATTGTCTTTCATCATCTTGTTTCATTCCATAATTTATATATAAGCTATCGCACTAACGTGAATATTGGTTCAGTTCAGTCGTACCCGCTTATTTGAAACTCGTTTAATTGAAAACCCAGCTTTAATGAAATATTCTATCTGTCTGAGTGATTATTTTCATAAGTTCCATACAAACTGCTCCGCTTTATTAACCCACCCAAGTGAAAAAATTCATATATTTGAAACAGGAAATCTGAAAAATGCATTTCTTTTCATAGAAAAGACAGGGGTGTACATATCTCGGGAAAGTGATGAACAGGCTTTAAATGCATGTATTAAATTTGTAATCAATTTGAATTTGTTCGGCATTGAAGTTCGTGACAAATATCCATTCTGACAGTACATTTGCTGTTTGTTTTGCAGTCAAGTTCTGTTCAAATGATTTTTATCTGCTAGGTACTGCTCGTTAAAACATCGGCATTGGCATCAAAGGCATAAAGTGAATTAAGTAAAATAAAATCGCATGCAATTTATCAAGAAAATATCGGCATGATTCTAAGAAACATCCAAGTTTGTCTGTCAAAGATAAACAATTTCGAAACAGCTTGATGATGAGACGCTGACATTTCAATTGCAGTGCACCAACGCTAACAAGGATATGCCAATAAAAGACTCCATTCGCAATGTTTCTGCACGGAACCAGACATTTTTTCCATAAAAGGCGTGGGTACGTGCTGGAGCTCACAGTAGGGTGGACAAATGTTTGGATACACTCAATTATATATATCTTTTTTTAACTATCCTATTGAATGCAAAACTCTTTTAATTGAAATTAAAAAAATCCGTTTCTTCGTCATTTCTTTTTAGCAGCTTCGACTGTATACTTTGGTAGCTGATTAATGTATGCAAATATTGTGGCAATGTCTCTTATGCCTAAGATCCTAGATCTTTGCTCGCCTTCGTTTATATTACTTCCGCGTGACGCAAAATATCTTCACCTGTCGTATATCTGGGCTGAATCTGTGCAACTTATTATGAGCGGAATACTGTTTGCGGCTTTTTGAAGAACGCAATATTGACATGATCTTAGCCCTTCACCACTCCTTCTTTTTAAGACCTTCGATTTTCTAAAGAAATTGAGACACTTCACATATATTGCTGACAGTGTTATAAGAAAATATCGGAAAACTTGTCTCGAACACCCGAAACTTTCACTGACAGTGGCCAAGCATTTTTGAGTCTCATCATCGAAAACATTTCGTTGGAAGGTCTACAGCTAGAACAAGTGCAGCAATCATCCACGGCCTTAGAATGTGAATCCGTAATTTCGATAGATTCTCCACAGAATCTGCAGACACCTTCTTCTGATGTCGGATTCCCCTGAGTCTGCCCTGTGCCATGTGAGGAAGTCTGGTAGGATACGAAGGTAATTTTTCCTTATTCTGATGCATGCCTGAAACCTCTTCCGGTTGTGTTGACCCAAGAGTTTCTTGGCCTACTCATGTCGTGAGCTTTGATTTATGATTTTGAACGATTCGTTCTTTCCAGTTCCCTAAAGTCTTCCCTGAGGACATGATCTCCTACAGCGCAGAAGGTCTTAGCGCATACAAAAGATTCCGATGCTCTGGTGGGAGTCTGCCATTTCATAGCCTTCTATCTCTGCATGACCATGTATCCAGAAGAGTCTTACTCTGTTACTTCTGCTCAGCTTTTTAAGCTTTTATGTACATTCCCAAACAAGCTATGATTTGATGATGTACATAGGAGTCAAGTGACATTATTGCTATGCCGCAGTTGGTATCTTTCAAGATTTATTCGAGCGCATCTGTCTACAGTAATGCTTATTACCCGAAACATTGGAAAACAGCTCTGGTGCAACCAATCCCTAAACGGGACAAAGACAGATCAATTCCGACAAATCTTCGGTCGATCAGTCTTCTTCCTTGCATAAGCAAGGTTTTCGAAAAGATAGTCATTCGAGTTCTGAAACAATGGGTTGAGGAAAATAATATCATACCGGACAACCAGTTCGGATTCAGGGCGGGGCATGAAACCATTCATGCCGCGTCTAAACTGGTGTCCGACATCCAATGGAACAAAGACAAAAAACAATGCACGTGTGCTTGCCTGATTGACTTGGAGAAAGCGTTCGACACCGTTTGGTTGGAGGGCCTCTTCCTCAAGCTGGTCAGACTTGGCATAAGTAAACCATTGCTATACATGATCTATGACATGATAACAGATAGAAAGTTCGTCGTGAAAAGTGGCGATGTAACTTCTTCCATGGTCTTTGACATCAAAAACGGTCTGCACCAGGGAGCGGTTGGTTCACCGATCCTGTTTTCAATATTCACTGCAGATCTTATAGGTTCCATGCCGCATTTAATTGCGTACGCCGACGATTTAGTGGCGTACAGATCAGGTCCGAAGGTAGAGGTAATAAACATATTGTTGCAACGTGACTTCGAACAAATTCAGCGATTTTGCGACGACTGGAAGTTGATTATCAATTTCCTGAAGTGTGAAACTATCATCTTCAGGACCCCGTTGTACATGGCATCAAGGGATACTCGCACAAACTGGCGTAAGTTCGGCATTGTTGACCCACAGGGACGATTGTTAGATGTGAAAAATGTAGTGAGGTATCTTGGCATTTGGTTGGATCAATATCTGTATTTTGACAAACATATAGATATTGCTCTGACCAAAGCTAAAAAGGCCTTTGCTGTGGCAAGGAGGTTGTTTTACAGCAGCCAACTTGATACCCGGGTGAAGGTAATCTGCTACATGGCCCTCATCCGGCCAATTATGGCGTACGGTTGTCCATTGTGGTTCAACGTGAGTCCTTCCCAGATGGAAAAGATGAGGTTGTTCGAGAGACAATGTCTCCGGACATGTCTCCAGTTGTATCGTACACCCGAGTCTGAGTACAAGAAGTACTATCCCAACGAGGTCCTGTACAACGAGGCAAACCTGAACAGGATAGATAATTTTATTATTAAGCTGATCAGAAGGCACATCGCACGAGCTATGACTTCAACCAACAGTCTGATCTTTGGGGCTTACTACCCCAGCGTAATGTACCATGAGAGAGTGCGCCTTACAGGCTTTATTCCTCCCGAGGCGTTCCTCTATCTCGACACAATTGGCCTAATACAGGATCTATACGGATGTCCTGTAATCTTCCACGTCGTACGCCGAACAGTGGACAGGCGGCTCCAATACGATCGGGATGTCGTTGGTAGTCACGAGGATCTCCTCCGGTTCAGTAGAGCGATCCCGGTTCGAGACCGGAGAGAGGCTGCCAAAGAACGACAATTTTACTGGTGGTTACACCAAAACCAGACCCCGCTGCCGCAAGCTTTTTCAAAATGACCCGGTAGTTGATCATAGTGGTCAACTTACATAGTTTTAAGCTCGTCGATAAGAAAACAAAAAAAAAAAAAAAAAAAAAAAACAAAAGGTGTACCGTGGCGTATAAATTCTATATGTTTGGCATATACATAACATATACGCCCGGGTGCACGCGTCCGTACAGCACGGACATAGTTAAGGTAGTATCTTAAGTTTTTAATAGGTTAAGGTAGTTTAAGATAGTAGTTCAGATCAGCCAAGTTTTTCCTAATACTTTTCTTGGCTAATAAAAAAGCAAATTGTCCATAAGACACAAACAAAATAAAATAAAATTTGCTTATGCTGAAAGGCACAGTAAGATTAGGATAGTATTAACTTAGAGTACCCGTATAGGGTCAGTAGGTTAGATGTAAAAACGATGTTAAGATAGTTAAGCTAGTTTTAAGTATTTTTGTCTAGAATTTAGGAATAGTTAAAGAAAATAAAACAAAAATATAGCAAAAAAAAAAAATAAACTTCTGCCTGAAGAATACTGATGCGTTTGTCCATGAGATCGTAGTACTTTGTCCGCAATAGCTATGTGCGTCCACCTTAGGATTCTTGGGCTGCTACTACAGGATTATACAATCTCCTTTGAGTGTCTTTTCCAATTGAGTTTGCTTTCTAAGTTGACTAATAGGTATTTTACTTCTTTTACTGGTGGCAGTATTGCACCCGACGGTCTAATTTTGTTTAGCCGTTCCAGTTCATGTTTTCTTGTGAAAGGTGCTATGGTAATTTGTGACAGATTTAGATTTAATCCTTCTGATAGGCACCACTCCCTAGCGATTTTAGTCCCCATTTGATGATATCGAACAGGGTCTCATCCTTCTTGCCTACGGCTATGATGACTATGTCATCAGCATATGATGACTATACCTGACATTTGATGACGTGGTTTGTTAGTATCTGCAAAAGTTCGTCTACAACTAGGCATCACATTAGAGGAGATAAGCCTCCACCTTGAGAACAACCTCTTGTTGTGTTGACTTCCGATGTACGAGTCTCAGCTATAATTCATACATCTTCCATACTGTGCGGTTTAATTACAATTTGTTTAGAGTCTTAATGATCGCATCATGTGATGATGTTGTCGAATGCTCTTTCAATATCCAAGGAATCACATATAACTTTATCTTTCGCTTCAAGTGCGTTTACGATTTCGTTTCTGTCAATTGGTATCGAAACTGCGCTGTACGCATGTTGACAGTGGTGTAGAGATATAAAAAATTATTCCTCTTAAATGTAGTTGTCTACAACCTTCTTCACTATATTCAATAGACATTATGTAGGGCAAATGAGGGTGTAGGTCTTCAGTGGGATTAAGTCCTTCCATCTGCCCCATCTTGGGCAAAACCACTATCTTCGCCCTTCTTTACTGCTTTGGCTTATACCACAGTGCTAGACAACTTCTGGTTATATCTGTAAGGTGAGTACAGTACAAAACACTGATTTAGCTAACTTATGTCTAGAAATAACGTATCCCATCATTAAGTTGATTTGTTGTGATTTACATTTTAAATCCCCACGATCCATTAATGGTTTGAGTGGGAATTTTTCAAGTCTGTTATCCGGAACAGCGAACATGCCGCTCCAATTATTCATTCCAAACAACTAGGAATTGTGGTCTTCATTTGTTCCACGAACTGGGAAGCGCTGTTTTTACTTTAATAATATATAAAATTTATTCTTCGTCAACATGCACACATACCTACCATATTCCCTTTAATTTGTGGCTTTCCTCTTTACGTTTCCCGTTAAACTCAAAAAATAAAAAATAACCTATAATTTAATGCAAAACAAGAACTGCCCAATTCCCACCCTTCATGCATAATCATGCCACATTCCCTTTAAATCACAAAGGGAGACCGAAACTAGGTCAGTGCTTCACATCATATCATTCCTTATCTTCAAACAAAGTGCATCCTTTTCATCCTTTGCACAAATGCTCCATTTTTGACACTTTTTTTTGCGCCCTCATGTCAGAGTGTGAAACATAAGCTAGAGAACCAGCGAGTGTCGAATATTTTACACTTGTTCTCTTGCTAACTCGCTCTTCCTCTCCGATACACATTTCACCCACCTTCTTGGCCTCTTTGCTCGGACGGGGAGCGAAGTACAAATAGAGAGAATAATTATACACATCTCTCTGTTTACAGCTTTACGTAATCGTTGAAACAGCAAATGACACTTGGGGCCGCCGAGTGGGTGGATATGACATTAAGGATGTGTCTGTGTGACTGGGCCTTCTTAACCTTACTTCCATGGAATTTGTATTCAGTTCGCAATTGTGTGCTCGCCGCTTTTATTATGCGTATCCTTGACAGAGAGTCAAAATACACATGCACGTCACCGTGCGCAGGTGCATAACAACTCTGGCACACATTTCAAAACTTATCCCAAACCTAAGAGCACTGTGTTTGCAGAGGAGTCTCTTAAGGCTTGTTGCACATGGCTCGTAAGTCAAACGCCTATACTGAACCGAAGCGTAAGTGTGACTAAGTTAGTAGACGAGCTTTGAGCGGCATCGCACATGGCACTCTTTCGGAGCCGTTGTGCCAGCTAGTCACGTTGTTTTCTGCATAACGGGAAAATGAGAGGAATTGTTTGAACTGACATGAGTTAAGAGTGGGCGAATGCATTTGACAGTGACAGTTACCAAAACAGACCAGTTGGAGACTCTGAGAGCGAACTGAACCTCTCTTAATCACGGTGAATGATAAAAGCGCGGTTTGGGAATAACTTTTCTGTGTTTCGAATGTGAAAAGCTTGCTCCACAAATCACCCACACAACGAAAGGCTTTGACACAAGCCGACTGGCACAACAAAAACGAACGCAGAAGAAGAAGAGGGAAAAACAACAATTTTCGAAAAAAATACTACGCGACTAGACGTCGAAAGTGTGTTTCAGTTCAGTTGAAGTTGGAGCGTGTTTAGAATCGGTCGGTTGCACGCGCTCTCGGCTTTTTTATTCCTCTAAGCCCCACTTTTTCCACCGGGATATATTTTTTCCACACCATTCATCCGTGTATCGTGTGCTGAATCGAAAGGATAGGAACGAAATCTTTCGTAATTCGTTAACAGAAAGTTTTAAATCGGGAACTACTCAGTTCGACGTTGAGGACGCCCATTTTATACGCTATCACTGCCGAAATCGTTTTGTCGTACTACCGCGCTGTGTAGTTGGTGAAGCGTGATTGACGCATCTCTGATCCGGATTCGGAGTAGTGTCTCAATTCAACGAAAGTACCATCAGAACAATGTACGTATGTACATGTTTGGGTGACCATCTGATTTTATCGTGATCTAGGATCATCTGTCCTTGAAAGTATGCACACACACGCGCTACGTGCATGAAGTCCAGCAGCCTGATCCTATACAATTTGTTTCTGTTGCATGTTGGACAAGCCCAGTCCAAGAAACTAAAGATTTGCGGTGGAGCGTTGCAGATATAAAGTTTCATTTATGCAATGAGATATGTACAGAAACATGCTTGTATGCTTTAGAGTTGTCTGGTTGCTTTTATTTTATTTTCATTTATTTTTTTTTCTGTTTCTTTTCCCGCTCATACCTGGCGCGTGAAACCACTACGGTACCGGTGTATGTATGACTGGCTTAACTGTGAAACATGAAATGAAAAAAAAACGTAAAAATACAAAAAAAAAAAAAATAAATGTGAGTGGTGCTGCAGAGTTGTAGAGATCAGGGGAAAGCAAGTCGTGTGATAAATCTTGGTGTAAACGAACACACAAGAGAAAAAACGGTTCGAAACTGCCGTACTCTCCACGGGTCTTGGGAAGTTACGCGCTAATCGTCGTTGAAACACTCCGGCTAAGTACGCTCCCTATTGTTTTTTTTCTTGGGTTTTTGTTTTACTTTTTCGTCAGTTCTTTGTTTTATGGTGCAGTCTTTGAATTTCATTTTCGTTGGTTGGATCTCTTTGTCCAATTGTGGTTTTTTTTTTCGTGTCTTGTGCCTGTTTTTTTTTTTTTTTTGAGGTGATCTAGTCAACTCTTTCGTTTGAGATCGCGTTTCATGTGTGACAATTGTTCGGAACGAGACGGGAATACGTTACTCTCGAGGTCGCATCGAATTACTTTCCCTCTTGGCGTTCTTCTTTTATTTTCTTATTTATTTCGTTCATTAACAATGCGATACTGTTGGGAAGAATGTAATATGAGATTGGACAGGTTTATCATCCCGAATCAAGCAGGAAGGTGACAGTTGGTTGGGTCGCAGTTCCGCAATCTGACTGATGCTGAAATGCTCAATTTTATTTATTAATTTAACTGCAAATAAATCAACTGATTTCAATAGTAAGAATCGAGTGGAATGTACCGCCAAAAGAATGTTTTTTTTTGTTTATTGCCATGCATTTAATGTGGAATAAATCAAAGGCATCACGAAATTCATTGTCTGTTTATTTTACTGGCGTGAAATAAAATTATCACACGGCCACTCGATTTGAATGTCTTATGACATTTCCATCCCGCTTGTGCTTTGCTGCTTTGGTACAAATCATTTGGCTAATCTGTTTCCTCGTGGATAATCCTGTTTTATACCCTCGCGGAAGATTAAGTCATGGCACACCGGTTCTGTAGAAGCATCATAAAGCCAGTTCAATGTCAAAGTCCAGGGCTACACTTTACAGAAGGTATATTTTTAGATCGGTCAATTACGTTTCTCGGAAGTGTTCATCTTCCAAGAGACATGTGTACGTAAATCTTGTCTAGACCAGTTTATGTATATTGCTAGCAAATTCATGCGGAGTATGTGTTTTGACAAATTCTCGAATTTCTTCTGCTATTGATGTTGGTGCTCATATCAAAGGATGAAGAGGACGTTTGTTATTAATATGAAAAGCTTCCAAGAATATAGACATTGCAAGCAAGGAATACATTATAGTCCTAATAGCGACCGATTTCAGTGAATCCCGAATATATTCGGTTACATGTACAGCCAAACACACTCCCAAGGCAACTATTGGGTGATAAGCAGATATGTGTATACAGATGTGTAACGTACACAATGCATGCAGTACATAATGTAAACTGCTTATCACTGCTCTTCGAGTTGATTCACATTGCCTCAATTGGACACAGTATTTCATATCTGATTCATCTCAGATGCACGCAGTTCGAGCCTTAGTGTCGTGGATAAAAATAATTCAGTGTGTAGAGCTCGTACACTCAGAGCACGACATCTTATTGAATTTCAATTCTAGGTGAATGTTGACTAAATATTCCAGCAGAACCCAGCATCCGGGCGCATATTAACTCAAAATTGCTGTCTCCCAATGAAAACTGGTCATAATACGCAATTTCCATGTCAACCGTACTAGAAACCTATGTATGACACATCTGCATTTGAAGCATACAAGTGCATTTGAATTGCCTATCCAACATGCTAAGGAGGAAGATACTGCCGTTTATTCAAACACAGAATAATCATCACACACAAAAGAGAGCGTATGGGATGGAATCCATAGTGTTTACACTTTACCCAGCAGTCTCATTCAATCTCTGTTTCAATTATATTGTTATAGAGTTGTCTAGACGCAATTGATTTGCATTTTGTGAATGCATTATTTATGAGACACTATCTGTAGGCTCTTTGAACTACGTATCGATCTACTCTACTCGTCTTCAACGCATTGCCTGCATTCGAAATAAGTTGACTGATAGTAATACGTTTTCGAATTACGAATATAATGGAAAATCATCTCAAATGTTGATCTAGGTTAAGTTTTGTTTTTTATTTGTCCATTTTTTATTTTTAATGACACTGGTCTGTACATATACAGTTTATGTCGGTCAAATTAACATGGTTCTCTCCAAGAGCAGCTGTATTTCAAATCGCGAATTGTATCACTGAATCCGAAATCAAACAAAGACACTCTGCAGCACCAGCTCAGCACAGCCTAATCGGTCTATTCGCGCATTTTCACATTCGCACCCAAGATTAAGCTGAAGACAACAAATAATTGCTCCGATACAACGTGATCGCCATCGTTATTTACTCCACGTTTTGTGATTCGTTTTCCATTTTGTCTGAGTGAATCTCCGACCTTTGATAAAGAGGTCTTTTGAAAAAAAAAAAAATATATGTGTGTATAATAGATGAATGAGTATTTATCTATTGGTTGATGTTAATTGTTTCAGTTTCTTCTTTACGTTTGTGCGTTACACTTGTTCAAAAAAAATTAGAAATTCATCTGCTGAATGAAATTAAGTGAACAATTACAAAATAGTTGAAAGAAAAAAAAAATCAATGTTCTAAAAGTCAGAGTATCAGTTTCTGTGTCTCAGAGTGAAGTGAATTTTTGTGAACTAAAATAAAATAGCAGCAATCCGTTCTAATTAATTCAATGATTTCAAATTAACATCATCAGCGTTAACCAGCGAAGCTACTGCGAGGAGCAGAGGAATCGATTTTACCTCAGTCAAGGGTATGTATTGCATTTCCTACATAATTTGAGGGATGCGAAATGTTGGGACCATAATTTTATTTTATCGCAATCCTGTCAGTATGAGTAATTACCTTTGTCGCATGAAATATTTCCTGTGGTTGGGTGATAACGTTCGGATTTCTTTTTTTCTTCCCGTCGAGTCTGGTGTATGTTTGAAGGAGTTCTAAAATCTAAACCAACCATCGTAGAGATATTTGTATTTCTTTCTAATCGCGTGAGGATTGAGGTGCGACCTTTTTACAACCAGTATCATCATTATTCACAAGAGGAATACATTTGAGGATTTCCCTATAAAATAAACAAACGAAAAAAATACGTACCAAAAAGAGGACGGATGTCATCTCCCTTATTTTGTACAGGGTAGGAGTAATGGAAGGTTAGAATGTCGTGGTACGGGATAATTTCTTTTGTAATTTACATTTTGTTGCTGCCGCTTTCTGTCAGTGAATTCATGTTAACATCGGTAGGCAGCAAGGTGATAATGTGGTTACATTGTTTGGAGGTGTGCACAACATCATCACAATCTGAGGATGAGATTAAAAGACAAACATGAATGAGTTTTCCCCCGCAGATGTTCCAAGTGTGAGTGGGTGTTCGAGCGTGAATTTGTGTTTACGAGAGTGGATTAATGCCGAAGTAAATTCAAATTTTATTTGATTTGGTTTATTAGATTTGATATGTTTCGTAATGCCGATGGTGGCAAAAACAATACCCCTTGTTTAGATGTGACAGGAGAAGGTTTACATTATGAGAGTGTTTTTTTTTGCATGTGTGAAGAAAAAAAAACCCTTCTACTTGACACAAGATTATGTGCACTTTTGGATGTTATTAATAGGCACATCAGTTGTTGGGTTCAGAGAAAACTGAAAAGAAAAATTAAGACATAAAATGTGTTTATCGTTAATTTTTGTTGGTGTTACTTTCACCACCAGCGTCGAGTTTAAGTTTAATGTGAAGATACATGCATTCATCGTAAGGGCTGTATGCAGAAAATAAAATAAATAGTGACATATTTTGACGCAAACGTTTAAAAAAACTAGAAGAGTGTTCAGTGAGACAGTTAAACCGATTTTGTTGTGTAGACTTACACCTGAGAATAAGGAAACGAACAACAATGAATGTGCGAAACATTTGAAGATGAGTAAATATTTTTTTTGATGAGTTTATTACTACTAGTCGCAGTTTTTATCCTGTCACTATCTGTCTTCGACACATTTCATACAGAGTCAGTATTTGATGATGAAGTTTTCGTTTCCATAAGTCACGGTGTTTGAAAAATTGTAATTAATTCGTCGCTAATGGTGAACGCCTGGATGTTGTAAACTGATGGCTTACTTTGCGTACTTGCACTAAAACGAGTTCCTCTAGTCAATATGAAAGTAAATACAATAACTAAAGTTATTGTTCAGCGTCACTACAACTAGCGGTGGTAATTTTGTACTCCTTTGGTGAATGAAAATGCTTCGGAAGCCCTTGATACGAGCTATCGTCTAGCGCAAGTAACAATCGAAAGGTGAAGACAAGAATACTGTGTGTAGGGCCCTAACCGCCGTTTATACGTTTATAATTGAAACAACAAGTGAATTCTGGTGTGATGACAACAATTTAACAAATAAAAAGTGATGTGACTGTAGCTGATGTTGCAATATGCAACGAGTGATATAGGTTCGTGAATGATGAATTACGCCAGAAAGCCGACATATAAGCAGTTTAAATGTCGTCATCGAACTCAAGGGAGGAAGACTACGAAAGTTGCAAACAAACAACTCCTGGAATGTCACTTGAAATCTCATCGTTGTTATAATGCTCAACAAAGACGGCAACGTATAAGGAAGTAACTTCTTTTGATTGTGAAAAATACACCACGTACATAAATTTGCGTGCCAAATGTATACAATCCATAGATAATCGTTTTTAGAAAACACAGCAATTTCAAATGTTCCACTGGCATTCATTCGCTTCACAACTATTTGAAATACCATACCCATCTGTACATTCCCGGATCTTATTGAAAACACAAATGTCACATTGCAACTTGACAGTGAAAAACAAAAAAAAGGCACAAAATAAACATTTTTGTTCTTCCCCCAAAGAAATTTATTCACATTTTATTGTGAACAATCCAAATAAGGCGAAGATACAAGCAAAGGCAGAGGCTAAGAGAAGAAAAAGACAAATTGTTGTCTTACCAGAAAATATACGTTTACACATTAATGTGTATACGTACAATGGAACAAAGCATGCCCTGAAAAACTAACAAACCAAGGTATCTTCACGGGGAACTTGGGTTAAAAATCGCATTATTCGTGGTTATTTTTGGTTTGTTCTCTTTTGCAATTTACCGTATGTAAAACGTGCAATACCGTTGGTTGCTTCATTTTCTTATGAAATGCTAACTTGAATGCTTAATGAATACGATTTCCAACAGGTGGAGCATTTGTATTCCTCCAGTTACACATATGTAGGTGTGATTCATCATTGAATAGCCCTAAGATCATTTGTATTTAGTGGACAGACTGAATGATTGAAATTGTACTTCCCAGACGGTGATCAACTGTGACATGTGGATATTGAATAAATGGTTTTTGTGAGAGGTACAAATGTATGCAGATCTCCGCAGATATTGCGAATTCAGTGTGGCTTGAATTTATTTTGTCTGGAATTGTATAAATGGCCTGTTCTGTGCGACAAAAATAATTTTCACGGCCCCACCTCTTTCGTGGCACTGCAATGCTCAAAGTGTACTTCTGTCCAGAAAAAGCTTCTCAAACTTATCCGTTCGGAGTCGCCATGAAACTGTAGGTCTCTTTCACTCGCAGGACGCACAGCACGAGTTGGTGCTGAGAAGCAACGTCCTGGCCCTCTATGGGCTGTAGAGCCCATGTTGATCGTGAGAGACCAGTTTTTCAGTTGTCGTGCGGAATTATCGCTTAATGTAACGATTCCCTGAACTTCGCATGAATACTCTATTGTATACTTCAGTGTACAGTGAGATGACGCACACAGCGGCAGAAGAATGATTTATTCAGTCAACCAAATATATTACAAAGTGCCAACAGACACTTTACTTTTTTACTTAACATGCTCATTAAATAAACGCGTTACGATAAATGCATACTTAAGTGCACTCTATTCATGGCAATCATTTGAGTAAGAAGACTGTACAAGTGAGAGACCAGAAATAGCCAATCACTGCACACCAATTGTTCACCTAATATCAAAATTAGTAGATAATTGGTTTTTATCTGGTTCCATTCATACATGTGGGTTCTTGTCTCACACATAAAATGTACACATAAAAAATACACTGAGAACTCTCAGTGCAATGAATGCAATAATGTAGATTGAAATTATGCTGTGGTTATTTGAATTCGCGCTACAAGCGAAGACAACAATTTTAGTAAGCTTTTAAGATCGCGTAAGGCGACAATCGTCTCGATAGTTTCGCTTCAAACGTCTGAAAGATGTCGTTTTGCCTGTTCAACGTAAGCTGAAAACTGTCATTAACGTCTCGACGACTGATTTTCTACGACAGCTATTTCAGTAACGTTTTCATATTAAATGAGAATAATTGTGTATACCTACATATCTTGTTCTACACTCGTGTGATGATTTCAGAGTGATATGACGAAAATGTTATGGTTTTGGCAGCAAACCAAATTTAGTGAAATTTTAGAGGAATTTGAGCACATTTGTCATTTTTACGTGAGAGATATTCTTCTCAGAGTTCCCAAACTATGTACAAAATACACCATAGATGAGACGATTGTGATGGTCTTACATGAAGCAAATCATCCGAGATATCATTAATGGGAATCGAATGGATGTTAGTGGTCGCGATAGTTACGCGATTAGACCCCGGTGCGATCTCAATAAAATAAAAGCTCAATAAAACACCTTAAATCTTACCATTGTTGACTCAGTAATTGTAACTCCTCAAAAAAAGTCACTCGAAAAAAGTTACTTTCGAAGAAGTGAAGCAATGATTACTATTAAGATTATCATACGAAGGCTGAGTGTAAAACCGGCCTAAATACTACCAGAACCTAGTAATAATGTCGTCAATCAATAAGTCGTTCCTTGAACAACCCCTATTGAATTTGACAGCAAGGGTTAAGTCAGGCAATGCAATTCAAAGACTACATATTTGGCTTCACGGCTGAAGAGAATTATGCTTCACATTTTAGCTTTAAAAAGCGTACGTCAGCTGTAGAAAATAATTATGCCTCCAAAGACTCACAAGTAAAAATGTCAAACGGATTTGGATTGACTAATCTGAGAAGTTTTATTTTTTGTCTCATATTATTTGGACTACTGCAACAAACTTAGTCAAAACAACCGCCGCAGTTTCTACGAGTTGTTTTCGTTCAGGTCGCACTGAAATACTCGAACAAAATCAGGGCTCTCATCGCGTAATTCTTAAGACAATCGTCGCACAAACTGTTTTATCAAACGAAGTCGCTAAAAGTTTGCTTCGCGTAAGACTGCAACAGCATCGTCGTGTCGCATACAGTTTGAGAACTATTAAATACATTGAATGTGACATAAAAAATAAAACAAATTTATGCTGTCGCTCTAGCCTATTAATTTCAAATAAAAATTCGAAGACATGTACATAATTATAATCAACACACTAGGTCAGCAACGCAAAGTTATTGCACACTTCTGATAGGCCCACAAGACATTGTAATGCCGACGCATGACTGAGCTATGCGAAGTATCGTTCAAAACAACGTCATCCAGGCGATTCAAATGTTTAGCCTTACAAAAAGCATTACGATCTGTGAAACAGAAACAGAAACCTCTATAAAAACCCCTATATTTGCAGGTAACATCAGAGGTCACTGCCAGACGGGTAGACGGGCCCGGTCTCCTTTAATTGATTCAGGAACAACAAAGAAACAGCGTTCGATGAAACTCTGGAACAGCTGCTCAATTTTTGGTAGCCCTTAGTTAAAACGCAATTTAAAGGTCAAGGTCAAGTCAATTGGCTTTGATAGAAAAAACCGTCTCATGAATTTTGCAAATACCACTAGACAATTTTCCTCGGTGGTCTCCAACCAGGTTTATCCTGTGATAAGAGGATGTGAGGAACGTTCGCCTCACCTTAACCTGATCCAATTCCCTGTCCGAACGCATCCCCGTTTCTACCAAATACTTCAAATTGAGTTGTTAACCGAGACTGTAGTGTTGAGAGTAAGGTTTGGCATTTTGCAGTGCGAATCGTTGAACCATCGGTGTATATGCTAACATTATAAAAACTTGCATAACTTATGTAACATATCTCCTAAATAAAAGTATACGATCTTAATTTGTCCTCTTCATGAAACGACACGAACTTGAAAGTGCATCACGCAATTGTTTAACTCTGTTTCACGCGATTTATCGTTATTATCGTCGCCGGGTTGAAAAACACGTTTCCACATCATTAGCATCAATTACAGTCAAGATAAACAGTCAAAAACCTTGAATAACACAATACACTTATTGTAGTGGCCGAACCAGCAACTTTTTCAAAAACCATAATCCAATAATATCGACACCTCAAAAACAGCTCCGAATTTTCTCTCGTAGTGTCTTGAAATGTTGTTACACAATCTAGCTTGCGACAACTATTTTCCTTGTTAATGTATACAGTCAGAAATGAGTGACGTCACTTGGAATAATCGTGTGTTGAAATTTATATTCATTCATTTTGTATCACCGGATCAGGACATTGGGTATGGTCTGCTAGCTTTAATTCGTGTGGCAAGTGGACGTTGTAAGAATGTAGGTCGAGACATTTATGCAAAGTAGGATGCGGAAGGATTAGTCTTGTGTCTATAATTGTCTCGAAGTGGACACCATTGCGCTTTCAGTCTTCATTATGGCCGAGGGCGGGGTGTCATTACAGCAGAAAATTTTTGTGGAATGATACAATGTGAAGAGTTTCTGTTACATTTTTTGTAATGATGTAGGAACTGTACTTCTAATTTTTTAAACTATCAGCACGGTCCTTGAGTGTCTGACTAAGATTTAACAAGCTCCCAGGCTTGGCAATGCGAGATTGCAATGAAATATGAGTGTCAAACTGTGACACCGTGATTCGCTGATATGTTTTCAACTTCTTTGCCTGGCGCTACAGTCCGAGGTGGATATGATTCTAAACCAGACAGGAGGATTTACAAATAGAAATACAAAAAACATTCAAATTTTGGTCAACATTTTCGAAAACAAAAAAAATTCGACTTATCAAGACTTCAAGTTATCAAATAAAGATTACGTGTAGATTTCTGTAGTGATGCCAACCAAATTCGTAAGAGTTTGAATGCACAATCAAAATGTCGTTAAAAAAAACTCCAACATCTTGTAAAACCCATCCACATATGCCTCAACCAACAACAAGCTCCTTATGTGTGTATCTTAAAACGCACCTTTTGCCATGTTCTTCATTTTTGAAGTCCGAGTCGAAGAATATTTGAATCGAAGTCAACTTCTTTTTTGCACTAAACAGGGACTAGCGTTTGACCTGTCCCCCAACACCCCGTACAGTTCGTGGTGGAATCACAACAAATCGTATGAACTGAATAAGGAACACAAGTCCCATATACACAGATCTTAATCTGGTACAACTTAACAATTCGCATTTTACATTTTCAAAATCATCAATATAAAGTAGCAGCGTCGTATGTGTCATAAAACAGAGTTCATTCGCGGCTTCGATTAATACTATCAATGACTTTTCCACTTTGCTGGAAATGTTCGTTTATTTGTTCATGCACGTCAGCAACGAAATATATTTTGAATTGTGCTACTCAGATCTATATGTTATCAGTATTTGCCATGAACCGTACGGGGAATCCTCAGTTATGTCAAACCTAAAGGTTATATATTTTTCTAGCTCTTGCACTCCGATTATTGCATTATCTCATTGCATTACGAGGAATTGCCGTTGTTTTCAATTCAATAAATTCGTATTTTAATGCGAACTGTGATGTGTGCATGAAAAGAAATGGTTCATGTTAAATTTCAGGGGATTTCTCAGTAAATTCGCCATCAGTGGAATCCAAAGACTCAATTTAAAAACAAATAAATGAACGTTCAATGTTTACCAAGACCCAAACAAATAGAAAGAATTTCCAGAGTGTACATATTTGTGAAAATCGCACATTGGGACGGAACACACATAATGCCAGGACATCTCCGGCTGTAGCCCAAAAAGTTCTCTATTCAATCAAACCCTTATTTTATTTAATCTTAAAACTACCTGAATACATGTACCTAGTACAGGTATGCATCCCGATGGTATTCCCACATTGCTCATCACCGGTGTTGTTTTCTTTATAAATTCACCTTATAGGCGGCCTTATGTAACCTTGAGTTAGCAGATTATGACACACGCACATGGCGACAGTGTTAATTAAATTATTTTTTTCGATGAAAGCATCCATATGTTTCCATAACGTGTTTACTGTCTCTTAATGATGGTTTCTCATTTGTGTCTACGCATTGTTATGCAAATTGTGCAACCAATATTGCCAAGACGGGCGTGTACTTTGATTCAATGGAAGCCTCACACCGACGAGAACATGATCTTTATGCGTGTGACAATGAAAGAGTTGCGGTCAGTAAACGTGTCGTTTTGGAACTTTTTTTTGCAGCTAAGCTTTACTTGGTCACCTTGACAGCGGACATAGACTCTAATTATGAATATGTAATTACGAACATGGGCAATTTGCTCGTGAAGATTGTTTTGACTTGCAATGACTCATTGTGTTAGACTATGTGCATGCAGTGGTGACCACAAATGCATTGCTGGGGGATTTGTATAATATGTCGGCAGCTATGTTTACTTTGGACGTCAATTTGCGGTGATGTCATTGTTTTCAAAATGCTTAATTAAGTTGTGAACGTGATCGGAAAAGTGTGAGTGGTGTTGGTGGACTTCTCCGACGTCAAAGGCGTGTCTTACGATTCACTTAAGAAGTGAATATTTGTTTCACAATCACTATGTATTGGCTATTGGGTAACATTTTTGCGCTAACATTTAACCATTTGCTTGATATCACCTTCACTGAAGAAACTGAAACATAGCACAGTGGATAAAAATATGAACCAACTTAGAACAACAACCAACTTTTCGAGGCAGTTAGCTTGCTTGAGACCTAGGCTCGATTCAGATTGCAGATGAAGCATTAGTGTGATTAAAGTGTCATGTGAGAAAGAGAAATGGGAACTTGGCTTGCTGGGGCTTATAGTCACCTAGGAACTCAAGAGAAAATACGTCAGGTGACATTGGCGTCTTTGATTGGCGCTGGTGGATCTAGGCCTCAAACAACATACGAGAGGTACCCAGCACGATCTTTTGCACGTAGCCTCCTGACACTTGTGTGTGCCATCTTGCGCGAAGACGTCCTCTGTTGCAATGGCTCGGTATAGAAGTCTCTTCGGGTCGGAGCTGTGGTGTCCATCCGCTCTACTTGACCTTGCCACCTTAAGCGTTGGATCCGAAGACGCTGTTGTACCGCCGCCGACGGATTTTTGCATTCCGGCCAACATCCACATCCTTGTACAGCTCGCACAGTTCGTGGTTGAATCTTCTCCTCCAGACGCCATCAACGCAAGCAGGACCAAAGATCGCATGCAGAACTTTTCTCTCAAAACAACCAAGTGCTTCTTCATCCGCTTTCAATAGAGTCCAAGAATGCGTTTTCATCACCATCCTGCACAACCTGACGAGCTAGGCAGGAATCCCAAAACTAGACGTGGCGCTGTACAGCTCGTCTCTGTCATATGCCGCCTTGAAATCGACAAATAGGTGGTGGGTGTTTGTCTGCATCTCTTGAAGTGTGAATATTGGTCGATAGCGGACTTCTCAGGCCTGAAACCGCACTGATAACCACCTATCAGGTTGTTGACAAATGGCCTCAGGCGTTCACACAAAACGGCAGAGAGTATCTAGTACGCTATGTTGAGGAGGCTCATCCCTCTTCAAGGGAGTCCCCTTTGTGGACAATCGATGCTGAGCTTCCACTGATCTAGCATGCTTCCGGCGACCATATCTTACAGTTGAGCTGCTGCATGCGCCCAACTATTTAGATCTTCTCCAGCTGCCTTAAGCAATTTCGCGGACAGTCCGTCTGCTCCAGCAGCTTTGGTCGACTTTAGTCTAGATATGGCTATCTTGACTTCGTCTAGGTCGGGGAAAGAAATTCTTCTTCACTTTCGTCAAAATTAAGTGAAACATTATGCCTGACAGAGGAATTTGTGTCGTCATCGCCGTTTAACAGTCTACGGAAGTGATTCTTCCAAATTCTCAGCATCGACTGCGATTCTACCACTAGTTGTCCATTTTCGTCCCTGCAGGCTTCGGTCCCCAGGGGGTATACCTTCCTGATACTTGTTTTACCTCTTGGCAAAAATTTCGGACCTCCTACCTGTCGTAACATCTATCCATCTCACATTGACTTACATAATATGGCTATGGTCCAGGATATCTCGTTCACATGACAGATCGAAGGACAATTAGCAATATTTCATTGCAGATTATATAATAGTCAACTTCCAAATAGCTTAAGGATCGGTTCATAAATGAACTCCACAAACGAAGCGAACATACGCAGGTAGACCGAGACTGTCCTACAAAAATAAAATTCATAAAGGGAATAGTATACCTTCTCGTTGCAAAACAACTAAACAACTGCTTGCTGTTCAGTACACAATACAATCGCATGGCTTTTGGGGCTTTTATCAAAAATATGTTAGCTGCCATACTTGACCAATTGTTTATATGGTGTGGGAGAATTTGAGGGAAAAGTCATTTTACACACGCACAAATCATGAGTTGGTGCTGTTAAGCAACCAATATAATAATATAATATGGGTGGCGCTACAACCCGTAGAACACCAAGGCCAGCGCTGAGTAGCCACTCGTGTTGTGCTTGCTATTGTCCTCTCACGAATGGATGGGACCTACAGTTTTATGCCGACTCTGAACGGGCAAGTTTGAAAAGCTTTTTCTATACAGGAAGTACTTTTTCAGCATTGTCAGTGACTCGAAAGAGGTGAGGCCGTGAAAATTATTTCCGTCGCACAGAACCTACGACGTCGAGATTGGGATCGACGCACATACCCACAACGCCATGGGCCACCACTATACTGCGCATATTTTGCATGTTTATTGCGTACTTGGTATTTAAATCTAATATATGTACTTATAAATCAATTAAAAGAGAGTGACCGATTTTGATGATTCGTACCACTTCAGACTGGTCTCCAGCCAAACAAGAAGAGTTGCACATTTGACACAAAAGAGTACATTGTGACAAATTCTTTGGTGACTACTGTTTTTGCACCACATTTTGTAGTGAATTCCGCTTATCTTGCCTCTAAGCTTACCACCGACAACATGACGTTTCTTCTCGATTTGTCAAAGTGATCCGTTGCACTTTCGCTACTTTGCTCAAAGATGCTGCATTATTACAATTGACTGAAATTTCAACGTAGGTGATGTAGTTCCTGGTCATCCGGACATCATTTGAATCACTTTCAACTGTCTGCTTGAAAACAATACGCATCGGAACACGACAATCGCTGTATGAACTGTTTCCGTATCTCCAAGAGATACGTACATTATGGTATTTGGGATAATTATTTTCACATGTTTTCCATCTAATCCACATGGATTGTGGGACGAGTAAAAGGATACAAGGTCAGAAGATATTTTGTGTACATTCAGAGAGCGCTGGTTCTTGAGATTAAGGTTTCGGTTTTGATAGAAACATGTGTTACCTCATGCGCGGCAGTTTGTTAGTCATGTTAGAAATACCATCGCTAGACCGTGGAATAACGAACACTTTCGAACGAGAATTGCAGCGTGAAGGTGAATACTACACAAATACACTGGACCAATCGGTGTACCTTGCTTGAATTGCCAACAAACAGATGTGTTGACTTGTATTTCCTAGATCAACTTGGTTGCACTGGCAATCATATCCTGGCACCTCATATCATTGATTTTGGCTACAGTTCGTGCAAGTTCAGATCAATGGTGCAACCGTTGCTTCTTCTGAAATAGAGGCTTCGGTGCTGGAAGTTTGAAGAACCGCTTATTCGGCGTTAAAATTGCCAATAAACCTTAAACGGTTGAAGAACCAATATGTAACGTTAAAAAAACATTCAACAATGGAAGAACCAACGTTTTGGTAGCAAGCAAAATCATTATCTGGGACGAATGTACAGTGTCGTATGACTGTGCGTCAGAAGCTCTAAATCGCACTAAGAAAGATCTGCGTACTGAGACTAGACAGTGCTAAAAGGAAAGTTTAAAGTCGAGGAAGTTCTCGTTCTGAGAATTCCAATGATCCCCCACGATATCCATGTTATTCCAGTTTAAGCCAATCAATTCGTCTCGCATTCGCCTTTGCAATCATTGACTGTTTATGACCTGAAAATAAAGGTTTTTCAAACGGTATGGCGTGCTGCATGTTCCTGTGTCGGAAAACTGATGAAAAAAATCGTTTACAACAGAATGCTTCAATTCAGAGAAATGCAATTCAAAATCTATCCGAACGCAACAAATATTGTAGGTTTCTAAGAAGAAGAAATAGAAAAAAAGCCTCAATTGCAATGGAAAACCAACCACAGATTGTCTGTAATTTTAAAAGGCGCACTGCAACAACTGTTCTCTCAGCTGGTATAGAAATCTGTATGTTCCTTTATAAGTATAAATAACAAATACATTAATTCAAAGAAAAACAAGAACATAAAAATGAAATATCTTTCAAAACACAGGTGCATTTATTTCCTAATATTATTTGATATTCCTCTTAGAGCAGTCAGGAGCTTCGGTAAATTGTTTGTATTTTCTCAGTTCGTCGTAAACAGGAAACTGCATCGTATCGATTTAAGAATGGGTACTTTTTTTGGTAAGCTTTCCTTTGGTAGTCAGCAAATATTGACGTCACACACATTGAACAAAGAGACCCACTGTGTTTAAATCCATTTTCACAACGTGCTACCCCTCAAATAATGATTGTCCATACAAAACGGGGAAACAGAAAGCGTCACCAATACGGATCATATGGCATAACCTGGAAAAAAAACCGGAAAAATAATCTCTGAGTTATTGAACAGAAATTCACATTTTTTAGGTGAGATATTTACAAGATAATCCGTGAATTTGTGAACGAGGTGGAAATGTACGGAAGAATGAAATATTGAAAATGATTATGTGCGTTTGTACTTTAAGCTCCTCGAATTTGTATTTACGTTTGATCGACCTTTGCTACGATTTTAAATTATCCAGTTGAAGTTAATGTTGAAAGTGATTGTGATTTCATCAGTCCACGTCAATAAATAATTAAATTCTTTTACATCGACCTTCACCAGAACTTAAATTACTTTGCGGCAGCAAGAGCAACAACTCCAACCGTTCCTGGTGCTTTCATAAAGTTACGTCTGTTCATAGAATACTAGAGCTTGTATACTCCACTTCTGCACTCTTAGTGCGTCGATTCGGGGACACGAGTATGAGGATATTCTGTTTTTTTATAAATGGTTTGCAACTTTCTTCTTCACATGTACATATTGTGATTCATTGATTTCAGCTAGTATGGTTAAAATTTCTCGTTATCATGTTCATGTACACAGAACTCATGTTTGATTTTTGATTATTTAGTATTTTGGAAAGCATAATTTTAAAACCGCTCTTAAGTACTTTCTTACATGATCTGCATCCTCGTGCATGCAATTGAGCACATATGTGAAGGGTTGGCCGTAGTATGTGCCCAACGGCATGATGTACATGTAGAAACTCAAATTCTTTTTTTCTCTCGATTCTTTGAAGTCACAAGCTCGAATACTTTTTAACTATGTGCTGTCTGTCACGTTAACAAGAATCAACTTACAATATTCACAAAATAGCATGCAAAGTGAAAGTTTGTTAAGTGTAAACAACGCAAAGGTCATGCAGGGATGTTATGGCAGATGCATATGTTCCTTCCGAAAACCGACGGCAGGAAAATTCTCACGTACAATTACGTGCTCTAATCTATGCGAATAAAATATTCCACATCTTCCACATTTTCCGCATGCATTCAACTGAAATCACGTTATGTTGTGTTGTGTATTTGAGTGCATGTCTCCCTTTGCATTATGCTCATGTTCCATTAAAATTTCGCTGCATGCTCTCTCATATTATTGATCATTACCGGAAATCGAGGGGAAATAGGAAATAAGCAAGAACTTTGAAAAATAACAAAGACCCGCATGAGTGGGTACCATGAAAATATGTATCGGAATGAAATTAAGTATCAGCAATCAGAAAAATCCCCAGGTACTGAGCTGGCACAGCACTAAATGAAAAATATAACTCAAATACGTTACGATGGGGGAGCACCGCAGGTAAAATCCATAAACAATTGGTGAAATATACGGAAATTAAATTTTAATGAACTCACTCCGAATAAATGAAATTTTGTTGCGTTTAATATTGCTTACTTCTCTACACAATGCTGTTGAAAATTATCGTTGGTATAAATTACTCTTTGAAGCGGTTCTGGGGAGTTATCTTTTCCCATCCGGTCGGTAATTGTTTAATAATTTGGAGATGAGTATGTGTTTCGTGCAAAATGTTCTCATGGTTAGTAGGAAAATTAATTTCGTGGCCGAAAACTATTTGTCGATAAACATGCGGATCTTTCTGCAACTGTTCTAGGAAAAAAAAAACACGCTGTACCCAGTTGTTTGACGTAAGATTCTTCATGACACATGCCACAAATCTGAGATAATCTGTCAGAAATAAAAGACTGAAAAACATGTTCATGCTATGACAGACTAAGCAGTGTAATGCTTTGCATCTTGTTCGGCTAATGGCTTTCGAGGATAAGATTTTGGCTCAGATTACACAGTCTTTGAGTTATCAAGAATCAAATAAATTCGATGATCACTTACACAGCGTAGCATACCCACACATGCGGTGCGGTGTCGGGTAGGCACTGATGGCGTCAGCCTAGCGATGCTCAGTGTTGTAACATTTCCTATAAATCAATCTGCTTGAGGCAAACAAAAACAACGCTTGTTTGGATGTGGATTCGTCGTTAATGGCAGACTTAGGCACGAAGCTTCATCGATCGAGCATCTCGCAAGGGTTTCTCAACGCTGAATTCGCAAACATAGGCCTTATATGAACGCATGCCCCCACAGAGGAGAAAGAAGATGACACCAAAGACAACTTCTATGAGCTCTTGGACGAAACGAAAGAGCAATTCTCTACATTTGACATCAAAACTGCCCTAGGCCTTTTTAACGCAAAGCTAAGAGGAGAAAACGTCTTGGAAGCGGGGTCGGGCAGTACAGCCTTCATGACAACACATCCAATAACGGACTTAGGCGGATCATCTCACATCTCACATCTCGAGGGAACATGGGTATCTCCCGATGAATCAACCGTCAGGCAGATTGATTATATTGCGGTCGACGTAAGGCACTCTGCCAGTATTATAGATGTCCAAACAAGTCCGAGGCATCAACACTGACTCGGACCACCACCTTTTTGTACTCAAGGTAAGGTTGCGGATATCCTGAGCACCAAAGGGATTGCCAAATCATTTTCCGCTCGTGTCTCTTCCCTGACCTCGTTAGATGTCCTACGCCGCCAGCACCATCAATCCTTAACAGTGCATGAATGCAGAAATGTGTACCCAGTATACACTTTACACAAATCAAATACATTCTCATTTTGTACTCCCCATAAACGCTATTACTCGTGCTAATCAACAAATCAACAGTGTTCGCAATGTCTGCCAGGTGTTAGCTGCATCTGACATCTCTGCTATCACATTATGAAATGCAACAAAAGATGTCTTCTATGAAACGAGAATGTATTGAAATCTTTTCAGACTACCTACTGCTCAAGACAATGAATGTTAAAACAACAGAGTTCGTCTTGTCTGGGTATAGTAACAGTATAAGCAACAGCAATCAAGTGACACGACAAGAAGTAGCACACAGGCAACGAACAATAGCATTCGAATAAAGAGGAGCACACAATAATGACAACAAGGAAGTGATTGGTGGTTGTCCTACCAAGACTTCATTCAAGTGCCCCACAACTCAACGACTACGGTTGTAAATAGATGGATAACAATGAGAAGAGAAGAAATAATAAACAATCATTGAAAATGAAAGTCTAAACCTGGCAAAACATTGGACTTTCATTAAAATACCATGCAGCAATTATTGGCTGCGTAAGTACATCCCGTTGGTAACATTTATCTATTGGGATTCGCTCTGATGGTGATGTGATGTGGAGGAAATACGGCCTGAGAGTGGAATCTAATATGGACATTTTACGAAATTAAAATGCCAACGTGCATGCAACGCGCACTCACGGCTATACTATTTTTTTAATAATAATATGGGTGACACTACAGCCCGTAGAGGGACACACTTTTGTATCTCAGCAACCACTCGTGTTGTGCGCAGAGTGGTCAGGTTTCAAATCGTCGTAGATAAATAATAATGGCTTCAAGTCAAGCATGACAAGTTTGAATAAAAAATAAAAATAATTCTGCAAGAGAAGTTTGTACACAATTGATTTGCCTTTCTTGTTGACTGTTGTTATTATACGTTGTAGACTGTGCAGTGCGTTTACAGTAACTAGCCTTGCGATTTATTATTGTCATAGACGAACTAGCTAAAAAACTCAAAATATCGCCATTTTTAGATTGTGGTGTTGTTACAATTTTACTGAATAGCACAGTTTGAGAAGCTTTTTCTAGATAGAGTCCTATTTCTTTGAGCATTGTTAGTGACTCGAAAGAGGTGGGGCCAAGAACATTATTTTTTTTTGTCGTACAGACCAGCGATCGAACCTAAACGTAGAGTTTCAAGTGAGTATGGGTCTACTCACAGACACACAAAGCTACGGGCCTTAGAATTCAGTGCCTCTAAAAAGAGAATCTGAATCAAAGCAATTTAAGGTTGCGGGAAAAATCAAAAATCCACCCGGAGTTGTATACGAAGCTCTTGTTTAAGAGGACTAACTGGCCCGTGGCGTTGTGGGTATGTTCGTCGACCCCAACCTCGACGTCGTAGGTTCGATTCCTGCTCTGTGCGACGAAAACAATTTTTCACTACTCTACCTCTTTCGAGTTACTGGCAATGCTCAAAAAGTACTTCCTGTCTAGAGAAAGCTTCTTAAACAAAG
Source organism: Eristalis arbustorum (assembly GCA_916610145.1). Lineage (NCBI taxonomy): Eukaryota > Metazoa > Arthropoda > Insecta > Diptera > Syrphidae > Eristalis > Eristalis arbustorum. The sequence goes on along the minus strand of OU744320.1, from coordinate 50,741,149 downwards.
CCGTTCGGATTCGGTATAAAACTGTAGGTCCCTTCCACTCGTGAGAGAACAATAGCACGCACAACACGAGTGGTTGCTGAGAAGCTAGGCCCTGGCTCCCTACGGGTTGTAGCGCCGCCCACATTATTATTATAACTTAAACAAATAAATTTTAAAACTGTCCAAATGTCGATAAATCTATAACTGCAGAAGCTATTGGGGTTGCTATGATACAGGTCGACGGACGGTCGGTTTCATGGACACGCTGACAAGGGTGAACCAAATCTATGAATCGCTCATAAAAGTGTCATTGCTTCGCTTAACCAATAGCAGTAAAGGAACAAGCCCCATAGTGTATTGCGGTTGAAATGAAAGGTCCTATCTGCCGGACTGCAAAGAGCCGCCTAATGTATACGTATTTTGCGCCGAAATTCATACAATCTCACACGACACATGAGAGGAAAACGATACACATACAGACGTAAATGATACCGGCATCTGAGAATAAACTATCAACCGCAACATCCCTTCTGATGCACCCTTCTCAGCAACCACACGTATAAGCCCAAACTCGTTGTCTCATTTTGTAAAGTGTTAAGAGTTGTAAATTTTTTGACATGCAGCAAAATACGCAACGAATTCTATGGGTTTGGACCTTAAATTACTGTACTACCAACTTTCCCCAACAGCGCCATCTGTTTTCAAACACAAACATGTGCGTCTTGTTCTCTTATTTTTTTCACGGTTGGAATTCCTTAATGTTTCGAGGTATACAAACTGAGTGCTGCAGAATAAAATACATTGTTGGATTCACCTGCCGCTCTGAGTAGACTAAACGCGTCGACCTGGCTCATGTGAAATATGCATTCCCAGACCTTTGTCCGTGACATCCAAGTACAATGTCTTCTGGTCATCATGTGTTAGATTAAGGGAATGCTGCCAGAATTAACAGACTTCCAAATGAAATGACTGGTAATAAAACAATAGTCCGGCTTCGAATAAGTCTGTAGTTCTTACCTAGGCAAATACGGTACTGAATTCTAAGAAATGTGAACAAATGCATACAATCGATGCGAAAACAAAATGATTTAGATAGCGTTGCAGATCTTGGTTAAATTATTTTCCAGTTCTAGGGATGTTCAACTTATAGTGGTAGTCCTGGGGCAACTGTGGACTATGCACTCATGCAGTGCGTCCCACACACTGTTTTAAAACTTCCAGGAACAAAGGACACAATCAAACCGAATTGTGGACGGTAAGCCGAAAGGCATGCGAACACAAACCCTTATACAAGACGAGAAAGATATTTGTCCATGGTCTATACGAATTTGAGATTTGAAGGAGAAGTGAGTTTTGAGAATAAAAACTTATGCACACTTAGGAGTATTATTCGAAAAACAAATTCTTTCGTGGACTAGGCTTTCGCCTTAAAATATCATTGAATTTTATTGCTTTCATATACTTTTTGCCAACTTTCACCACCATTCAATAAGTATTAATTTTTGCGCATTCAGTCATGGACACTTATCAAGTTCACAAATCTGTGCGAAATTTGAAAGATCAGGTGAATTTTTTTAAACCGCTACCACGCTCATATGCTCTTCCCTCTGAATTTCACCTAGGCGAGTGTTGTATAATTCAATTTGCATGTCTTCAAATTAGTGCCACAATGTTATTGGTAGGTGTAGCATTATTCAATAGGCAACTATTTACTAATTGACATCATTTGAAATAGTAAGCAATGTCTAATTCATTTCTAATTTGAAATGTAATGTTCCTTCAAATACAACAATCCAGCTATACAAACCAATTACGATATGTGTTTTTGATCCTTCTATTACGTTTCTGTACTGCGGAGATCCATCGAAATACGATGATATTCTGGTTTGGTAGATAAATCACAGACTTTTTTATCTCCTTCAAAATGCTAGTAAATCGTGCTACCAGCTTTCGTGCCTACGTTCCAATCCACACGTCTGCACACTTCAACCAATCTCACCACGTAACTGCAGCTAGGTATTACTTCACGGGGCTGACTAGCATAAAGCCATATTTGCTAATTCGGCTTTTCGTTCTTTTTCGAGCCTTGTAAGCTCGTTCTGCATGATACTTATAAGAGAGCAGATCTGCAGCCCTTTGTCAGTTGACTGTGTCATAGGGCTAACTGGGGTGCCGGGAGTTAGAAGACTTGTTCTCGTTTCAGCAGAGCATCTACAATGAGTGGGATCTACGTCTTCCTCTTCGCCCACATGGGCATGGGCAGGTGTGTGATAGATCTTGATAGAATCTTTGGTGGTATTTTCAGTAACTTCAGTGGCCCGACAAGAACTGCGTGAGATGGTAGTGAGCTCTCCTTGTCCAGGTTTCTATCCCGGGTATTAATTTATGGGTCCATCAGCCTTTGGTTGTGGTGTCCAATCTGTCTTGCTACACTGCCTTTTCTTCCTTCTTCAGACACCTTGCGCTAGTCTCTCCGTTCTCCTTACGTTGATCCTTTTCGTTACTGTGGCGAGAATGTCAGGTGCAGGCGACTTCGTCTGAGATTGCTTGAAAATCGCTGGTTGTTCTTATTGCCCAGAGCCTGTAAGTTGATTAAAACTTCTTAGCTGTGGCAAGAGCTCCTTCCCGTACTGAAGCGGCGGCAAGAAGTATTGGGCCTACCACCCTGGAAAGCATTATCCTTCTAGCGCATCCATGACCTCCGATAATTGGCAGCATTGTAGAGAGCGTTGATTGCATTTTTGAAGCTTGTTTGCTGCAATACTCGACGTGAATTTTGAAACTTAGCTGGTTATCGAAGCACTTAGCGCACTTTCTTATCAGTTTAGCTGAGAACCAAAACGGAAGTTCGCCTTTCGCTGGTTATTAAAACAGTCTCCGTTCTGTGCAGCTAGCTCAAGGTCGGAAGATTCAAGTGAATTTGTATTCACTTGATTGCTTCGTTTGTGGCGGTATCCACCTCTTGGATACCGCCACAGTAACGACCGCGATGTTGTCGTTAAAGCCGATAACCTTACCTTCTTTTGGCAGAGAAACGTCGTGTTATTCAATACCATCATTATGTAGGTTTTACAATCTCTGACATGTGTACCGATATCAGCTCCAAATTTGTGAAAAATAAAGTCAATTTTACGATTTTAACAACGTTTAATAATAGTCATCAACAAGTTATTCACCATTTAGTTTTGTATAATACGTCTCGACAAGCACTCTCAACAACAATGTACTGACTTACGTTCCTTCATTAACATCTCAACCTTTATATCGACGTCTTTAATTTTTTGGCATTACATTGGCATCTCTCTCTCTCTCTCACCGCTTTGAAATATGGCATGAGTCTGAAAGGGGACGATACTCGTTCTAGGAGAAGGCCGTCGCATTACGACGCCACAACAATCGTATTCGCTTGATTTAGCATCGTCTAACATCTGGATGTTCCCATAAGCTCAAGCGGATATTTCGGCAAGATTGCGGGGATAGAAATCATTGCTACTCGCTTTGAAGGTCATATCGGAGATCGAGTTCAACGATTGTTGCGTGGTATGTCTTCTACCGAGAGCTTAGTTCTTTAAAAGCGACAACATATGGGTGGAGGAACAAATGAAGTACTGCACCATTAATTTATAACCCATAAGAGCATGCCAAGTTCATTTGCATCCAAGACAACATCAAAAATGGCTTTTTGGACACAGAAACTGATACAAAAACTGCTGCTTAATGTTTAAATTTCGAATTGCTGTGAAAACATAACTTAGGGTAGGTACTTAACTTGTGCTACTTAGCACGTACATATCTATAAAACTGAAAAAAGGACAATTAAACTGCAGAAAGTACCTCTTCTGAAATTATCCAAAAGCTCTACTAAGTGCCATTTCACTTTTAGTGTACTCCTGCTTTTATGGCTTCCCTCGTAATGTCAGTAACTTGTCTGTCAACAGTTTCAAGAATCAATTTCGTCTGCAATTGCTTTTCCTGTTTTGTTTCGTTTTTTTTTTTTTTTTTGCGAAGCCATGCTCAGTGTACACTCTATAAACATCACCCACAAGTGTTCTCATTCCATGATGAATACTTTCTCCAAAATAACTACAACAAGTAGCAAATAATGAAAAAAGATTAAGATCTTTTGATACGGGTCATGCCTTCCTTCAATTATTCAGTTGAGTGATGAATTAGCACACGAGCAGACGCACTCACACCGTCTATATGCAACTAATTACACACACAATTATCCCAGTCTAATTGGAAAACCTTGAATTCATTTTGAGCGATAGAAAATTATTATCTAAGAGATAGAAGCTCTATGCAATTACCACAGTCAACTAAATACCACGTATTTGCAAATCGGAGCGACACTTGCCACGAGTGTATCCACATACATTTGCTAAAGAGATAAAATCAAAGCAATTATATAAGCGTAGATACGTATGCACATCCACACAATGGTGCTGGAGTGGGTACTTCTGAAAATTCAATGGGCCACAATATTTTATTCGCTCGCATCGCACAAACATTCGATGACATCGCTCTCCTGCGAACAAAAGTATCGGATGGAGAGCGAACAAGATGAAGATGATAAATTGTAATTTGTTACCATAACAAATTTACCATCTCCTCTTTTGTGAGCTCTGTTGCTATGATATATATTTTTTCTTCTGTTTATTTTGTCAATTTTTACTTTTTTCTTCATTTTTCATCATCACAACGCTCTTCTACGATGGATAGTTCATACAAATGATTAATAGAAGTGTGTCTATCGAGAGTGTCTATCGAGAGTGTCTATCGAGAGTGTCTATCGAGCATGAAAGCTTCGGCAGTCGTGGAGACGATGGCGAATAAGAAGAATTGCGGTGTAAGGAGTGTAATGATGATGGTGACGATGAAGATGGCAATAATTATGATGAACGTGGAAGGTAAAGTTATGGAAAGGTTTACCTTGAAAATGTCTGCACGGCTTCTTCATACATTTGTATGTATGCATGTCCAAGGGGCAACTACGATTTCGTTTTTTTTCTCCTGTGTCTGTTTTATAACGATACAAATACGAAACACGTTTATGTGCGAAAAAAATCATATTTTTGTCAGTTTTTGTCCTCCGATGAATAGGTTTGGGTTTTTAAAAATAGAATTTGTCATCGAATCGATTTCGATTCAGATGTGGTGGCGGATCAGTGCCATTATATTCAGGCTCTTATGGAATTGTGGGGATTGATTTGGATTACAAATAAGTGAAAGAAATCGGGACAATGAAAAAGTGATGCATATTTACTGAGAAATACTTCAATGTGAACTGGAATTTACATTAGTATCCAAAAGATTCGGTCTGTATGCTTCTTCTTCTTCTTCTTCTTGATTGGCACTACAGTCCGGGGTGGACCTGGGCCTCAACTAACATGCCTCTCCAGCCAGCACGATCTTTCGCCAGCTGCCTCCAGTTGCGCACACCAAGTTGGTTGAGGTCCTTTTCAACTTGCGTGCGCCATCTAGTGCGAGGACGTCCTCTGTTGCGCTGTCCCAATGGCTCGGTGTCGAAGACTCTGTATGTCTGTATGCTTACACTGATCATATCAGTTAAATTTCAAAATCAAAATACGGAAAAGAGTGTATGAAATGAGATCACAGAGATATGACTACACTACATCTCTCGAAGAACCAAGATATCCCTATATAAGACCTTGATAGTCCCAGTCCTGTTGTAGGGCGCAGAAGCATGGACACTAACTAAAGCAGACGAGGATCTTCTTTGTAGCTTCGAGAGAAAAGTCCTTCGATTATCTTCGGGGCCTAGAGGCCTACTTATTCAGCAAGCTAAATCGCTTCACTAGAAGTACCAACTGGTGCCAGAGTTAGGAGAAGTCAATCCGCGTGGTATCACAATGGGCCTACTCTGGCCTAAGTGTGACTGCCCTTAGCAGTCAGCCACTTTAACCTAACCTAACCTCTTCGGGCCCCAGTGTTTTAAGGAGGTGACTGAACAACTACGAATCGCTCGTCTCTGATGGCTAGGCCACATAGAGCGAATGAACACGAATGCTCCGTGCCGTAAAGTCAGCGACTCCAACCCCCAGGGACAACGCAATAAACGAAAACGCCACCCGGTTGCGCACGCAGTAAGAAGAGGACAAAAATAAGAAGAACGTAAGAGACTGGAAGCAAATGGCACAAAACCGGGCTAGATGGAGAATCATGTTGGCTGAGGCCCAGGTCCACCCCGGACTTTAGCGCCAGCCAAAGAAGAAGAAGAATGGCAACCAGTTCATGGTTACTACATAAGTCAATTCATATGATTTTTATAAGTTGTATGAACGCTATGACCAACCAACAAATCGGGACTTGAGGACGTAGGATTCCAACGTGCAACTGACTTAATTTTTTTCAAACATTTTTAAGAGATATTTACAAGTTCATAATATTTATGAGCTACTACTGAACTCATGTGTACACAAGTAGAATAAATGAGTTCAATCCATGCAGTGAACTTGCATCACACACATGCTCAAGTGAACTCCAGGCAGTATAGCACATTCGTACAGGACAAGTAAGAGGGACTTAGTTACATACCTATCAGGCCGGAGAACCAAGGAATGTTAAAGCCTTAGCATTGCTGAGGATCTTAGGCACGCAGCTTCCAGTCATAAACACGGAAGACAGTATCTTGAATAAATCAGTCAAATTGTTGGGTGATAATGATGACACTAACACCGTCACGCATTTGGTTCGTGTTTCACTAGAAGGTATCATTGCGACTTAAACTGCTTTTAACGCTAATAAGGGAAAAAAGCTGTCGAGCATAACGACAAAACGCTATAGTTTCATGTGCAATGAAGGAGTATTCCTCTCGAAAAGGCTTCCTAGTGAAGATCTTCTACAGAACTCTTATTTTGACAGCCATGCCGTATTTAGCTTAAAGCTTGTCACAACGCAAATCAGCGAGATGAATTAAGATGTGGATGTAGTCCCGAAGATAAAAATCGTTAATCCAGCACTTACTACTCGTAAAATCTCTGGCGCACTCTAGTTGCGCACACTTGTGCACTAGTTGCTTTGCAGGAAGCAATGTGCATTTTGATGAAAACGTGTCACTCCATTGCGCTGGGGGTGCATGTGGGGATGAGGCATCATTGTGTTCGGTTATTTGCTTCTATGAAACCACGTTAAGAGGCAATCCCATGAATCCCTCACACCTATCCTCTTCAGTCGATTAATTTGCATACGCAAGTGAGTTCTTGAAAACTGATGACAAAAACTTAGCCAACACATCTTTCTATGTAAATATTTAAAATTGTTTTCCTCCGCGTGCGATTGGTTTGAAAACTTAGACAATTTCGAGGAGCATCTTTCGCAACTAAAGACCTTAATTTAAACTACCCAGCATTAAGAACGGTCTAATGTAAAAGTTTTAAGAACTTCTGTCGACATGCCAAGGCCAAGCACAACTCTTGAAGACTTAACCAAGAACATTTTTTTCGGGCAAACAGAGACCAGACGACAATTCGCCATCGCCATCCGCTTCGGTCCGTGGCATATTTCACATATGGGGAAATAAAATAAAATTAGGATGTCAAAACGGTCCAAAAGAGAGGAAAATCCACAAAGAAATGTTTCCGACAGCCTTGCTGTTTTTTTTCTGCCACAGACATACACATATATTTATTTCTTTTCCAACTCTGCGTTCTATGGCTTTGTATCCAAATTCAATGCTATCATCCTCAACACACATGCAAATAAAGAAGGAGTGAAAAAGTTTCCCAAAAAAGAACTTGGACTCAACGACATTTTTGAAGATTCGCTTTGAAGAAAACTTTTTGAATGATCATCGCTTTATCCTTTTGGCAGAAACGAAAAAAAAAGAACGAAAGAAAATACTTTTTTTTTAAGCGGCGAATAACTTTGGGTGCGAAAAAGGGTTTCGCTTTTGTAAGGTCGTGTGTCGCACTGGCTTCAAACTGTCTGCCTCCGACCTCCTTCGGAATGACGGGAGAATTCTAAAGAAGTCGCTAAACAAATTAAAATGTTTGCAACAATTAGACACAATTTTTCTCGAAGGAGTCTGCTGCGATTGAGATGCTGTGCATAACGAGGGTGTAAATGAGATAAGGGAAGAATGTATCAACTATTTATGCGCTGTGTGTGTTTATTTGAGTGGATTTTTATTATGAGGGTTCTCTGTAATATCTTTACCCTGTCATATAGGCTGTTTCATGTGGACGTGCATGCGTGCTCTAGTATTTTGTGATTTGATATCTCTATTGGTGTTCCGTATGAATTATGCGTGCCCATGACTCATTCAATGTTTATTAGGTACACAGAAGGATGTTCGATTTGACCCATGCTGGGAATAGAATATCGCCTAATAACTACAGCTTGACGAGTAATAATTTATTGCTTTAAACGTTGAAGCGATGTACAGTAAGCAGTGTGGTCCAGATTTACGAGTACCTGCGAATTGAAGCTTTTAAAAAAGTATCTCACCATGAAAGACCGTGGCATTCCTTGGCAGAATCTGAAGCACTTAGACGCTTATTAACGAAACCTTGTTGTTCTGGGCAAGACATTATCAACTGGGACAAACAGCATTAGTACCGAGATGGTATTTTGAACGCGCCAATCGATGTTTTCGTAAACTTAATTAGTAGCGCCTTCCTTCGAATGATCACTTCGAGCTTAAAGAAGGCATTCATCAGAGTCTTTAAGGAGAAAAACCGACAACGTCGACTAAATCTTCAAAATCGCTGACTCCATCGGTTTGAGGATCAGTCTTCTCATCTAGGTACTCCCTCTACCAAGTGACAAAAATTAATTTAAGAGATGAATGATTGTTCAATTCCAGGCCCAGATTTGACAATTGTCCAGTGATAGTATGGTGCCCCCTTGCTGCAAAAATACTGATTCTATAGAAACAAGGATTGCAACCCGATTGTGTTGGGCTGCGTCATTCAGCATCGAGTTCTGTCATCGAAGTTCAAGCCAAAAATGTGTGAATTTATGTTCAAAATGGATAAGCTTGTACACTTATTCTCGCTTAAAGATTAAAGCATTTTTGTGTCTTCCCATTGATTTGTTTACACCCTGTTTCTCAAGCTTTTGTCTTCTTCTATTTTTCAGAAACAAACAAAAAATCCAAGAAAAAGAGAAAGCAAATAAATCCTCCTTCTTCATTCGTTATACTTCCGCAAATAGGATTTGGTCAAGTGAATGACTTTCAACAATAAAACTCTCACTCGCCAACGGAATCTCATTTCTTTATTTCGACGAAAGTATTCGCATCCCTTAGTGTCCTTACTTCAATTGGATTTCTCTCCTTTTTTCTTTATTTCAAACTTCATCTAGAAGCTGAAAGTGACCGTGGTGGCCCCTCTCAGGGTGTTTGTGTACGACAGCGCTGTCATGTCCAGTAATGTGCCCTAATTTTAGATGTCTGTCCAATTGTTGGCCCTTACCAGTACCACATTATCCAGTTCTACCACTACCAGAGCTGTCATCACAATTGAAAGTGGTTGTTGCTGTTTTTTTTCCGCTTTTATTTGTCATTTTGAAGCGCAGAAAAGGACCTCTATTGCTTTGTCCATTCGTATACCGCAACGAACCTTATTGTACAACATAAAAGCGTATGAATAAAGTCAAAGAGGAACGAGAAACCGAATGCTGGGCTTTGGTGGATAGATGGATGGAGGAGACGGCAAAAAAAAGTGTTGGAACCAGAAGAATGGTCGACCAATTGAAATGAACGGCAGCGACAACATTCTACCGCGGCAGAATCAACTTGAAATATTTCATCGCGAACGAAACGAGCTGTATTTCGTTTTTTTTTTTTTGTTTGCTCTGTGTTCCCTTTATATTATTTGAGCTATACTGTGAAATTCTCATTAGCTAATTAGGATGTCTTGGTTGTAGTAATAGTCCGGGATTCAATTTTTTTTGTTCATGTTCACTCGCAAGCGATGAAATTTCCTAATTAAGAAACATGTTCCTGGTGAAGGAAATTATTTTTAATTTTTCGTGTACCAACATTGAATTGTCATATTTATCTTGGCTGGAAACTGTCCGTGTGTCCTAGTTTACCGACTTAATTGGATGTTACTTTTTTTGTTTAAATAAGTATATGGTTTGGTTTTTATTTCCGTGCACATTGTTGAAAGAATACCTTTTTTGGATTCACGCGATGGGGGAAGTCATTAACTGAAAAATAGCTTCATACATGGTACTCAATTCAGGAAAACAGCTTCTGAGCTTGAAATGGGTATTTTCGCCATGCTTTTACTTTACACATCAGACCTCCTGACAACCAATGATGTCTTACTTCGATTTCTCTTTTAATCTAATCAGCCCACCCGGTGACTTTGGATCACCGTTTCAGTTTTTGGAGTCATTCTCACAATTTGACAAGCAGGTCCCGTTCGTACCAATTGATTTAGCTTAGCTAAGGATACACTACGAAAAAAACATATACCGCCGTCACTATTTGCCAACCTAATCCATCCAGGCGATGCCTCCAAGTCGCCTGCATTGTACCAAAAATATAAAATGGGAAAAAGCATGCATGTGCGCGAAATGTTTTCTACTGTGCTAGATGGCATTGAATTGTCAAGAAACGGAAAACTTTATTTAGAATCCGTTAGTTTTTGCAAATTATACAATACATAATCTAAAATCCGCATCAATATGGCTTGATGCTTGATGATGAGTATTTCCTGTCTAGAGAAAGCTTCTCAAACAAAGCCGTTCGGATTCGGCTTACAACTGTAGGTCCCTTCCACTCGTGAGAGAACAATAGCACGCACAACACGAGTGGCTGCTGAGAAGCTAGGCCCTGGCCCTGTGCGGGCTGTAGCGACACCCAAAATATGTATATCAATATAGCTTGAAGCTCTTTATCTTATCCCTTGCTTGGTATTTCCTTATTTTGGAAATGAAAAAAATAAAATATATTGCAACCACTTTTAATTTCTCTCCGATCTGGGATCCCATTGCCACTGGCTGGAGAGGCATGGTGGTCGAGGCCCAGTTCCACCTCAGACTGTAGCGCCAATCAAAGAAGAAGTTTATGGGTTGAAACTTGTGGGGATGGACACAATAAGTTGTCAAGATGATGCCTGCAAGAAGTTCTAGTGCAATGCGCGAAATTGATTGCGGCCCTATTTTCTTTTTGTCATATGCAAAACACAATAAATGCTATATCTTTGAGGCTCGGGTGAGCTTCAGAAATGTTCATGCTTTGTTTCACACGCCAGGTAGAGTTTAGGTACACGACTCGTCGAACCGAGAGTTTCCTCATGTTTTCATTCAAGCATGTGTCGTGCAAGTTAATATGAACTCACATTAAATATACATAAAATGGAGAAGTATCCAGAACTATACAAGGTATAGTAGTTGCCGTAGGTGATAAGAAGCAGTCTAAAGTTCTGCCAAGAAGATCAACGATAGCCAGTTAGTCTTAAACAACTCCTGTTTCACGCCATTCATGTAAATGTAACCTCGCTAAAGGCCCTGAGAGTGGCTTCTGCATACAATTGTTGCTACATGCCTTCACGAAATTGCGTGAGTTTGACTTGGAGCGAGTTATGAAATGTCCCGTGACGATTACAAATAAAACACATTTCAATACAAAAATAAATTTATTTAACAAAACTCTGCTGTACGTAACTAGCGCGAAAAGACAAAGACATACCTAAATGAGTCGGATTCAGCATGTAAAAATAGCGATTGTTCTATTTTTGTCCACCGGTTTTGTTTCATTCACAAATTATGTACTCGTAATCTACAGAAAGCGACCGAAAGAATTCTAAAGGTCACATGTTTATCTCTTGATTTGGAAATACTTGCCATCATCACGAACTTGGTTCTTCGAAAAAAAAAAACCTGTTAACATTTGTTGAAATACAAAGATTTTGGTTTCATGTTTGTGTGTTGATCTTCTTGTGATTGATAATTTCATTTGTTTCAAAACGTTAGTTATCGCCTGAGCCATTGATGGTCCAAGTTCATTGCGCTTGTGACTATCGAGTGGAACATTTTTTGTTTGTTCTTTTTTTTAACACCAACTGTGGCGAATGAAAACGACTAATCCAATTGAGTTGGTGACAATTATCCTCTTGCTTGCAGACATACAACCGATTGCAATTGTTTCGAGACGACGGTGAAAGGAGGATTTCCTTTGTTTCACATCGTTTAGGACGACAATTCGAATAATTGCAATTACCTAACGCCTTATGCTTCAGTCCTTACCACCGACTGCAAGGCATCCTTGATTGCATTTTGAAGTTACCCTGAAAGACCTCCGTCATGGAGAGCGTCATTGTCCCATTGACAGACTACTATCGAAAGGGGCACATTGCGAGTAATGGATATTCGAGACATTGTCGGCAGTTTTCAGCATCCGCATTTTTGGTGTTGCTGGATCACAGTGGCTGCGATTGCAGCCTGCTACAGATGTCAGTGAATGCGTCATTTGTCAGTGGCAAATAGGATATTGAATTTAAAATTGATTTGTGGCAAATTAAAGTGGGCGGACGAATAACAGGAGCTACAGCAACGAACCAAGATGTTAGGTGCACCCTCATACTCAGATTAAATATACATTCATATCAATGGGGCACCCAACAGAACTTATCTCCATTCCATACCCTGGAATCTGTATTGGCAGTCCTACTAAGGCAGCCAAGCATACACACAGAAACGTACATTGGTGTCACGTGTGCGAGTATGCTGCAACTACTGTCAATAATTTACATTGATGTGACATTAATTCGGAATTGAAATGGGTAACTTGGTGGGTGTGGAGCCATAAGGAGGCATGCTGCTGAAATTGAAATATTGAATTGATGGCTCTTCTAATTAAAGTGATGGCTAATTGAATTCGCCCTATATCACATTTGATCATCATCGATGTTCGTACTTCGTTGGTAGGTGACTGCCTGTGGAATCGAATCTTTTTTTCACGAGTGTTACGACCACTCGTGTCGAGATAAATGAAATATTTAATCCAAACAGTTCAATAGCAATTAAAGGAGGTCTTTCACTGGTCTGGTACGGTAAAATCTGGACCCAAGGGACTAACTTTTAGATTAACACTCTTTCACAAAGAGTTTTGCTTTTTTTCATTTTTTCATAGACTGTCCGAAGAGGTGCCCCTTTGGGCTCTTGAGTTTTGAGAGACACTTTCCCATTTAGCTTCGCAATTTCCCGCTGATTTGCAAGGGGTACGTAGCTTATATGTCCTTAGGGGTTGTGGTAGTGACGTAGTGGCTTCACTAAATATTAAGTCAGGTACCCTTCCTATTTCTAACGGTTAGGTTAAGTTGAAGTAGCTGACAGCAGTCACAATTAGGCTTCCGTAGGCCCATAGTACTAGCCCGCGGATCTGTGTCTATTCCGACTTTTACATTGCTTAGTTCGGTCAGGTTACTGAAGTAATAGGCTTACAGAAGTCAGTATTTGCGGGATGAGAAAGCACTGCTATTGTATACCCCGGTGTTCAATGGCTTCTTCCTCAATCTGCCATTTTCTGCAGCTTCTGTTGAAGTCGTTGTCACGGAGGCTTATCCTAGAGGCGTGAGTACCAATAGCGTAAAACCAAAAGGGTTCTAAGATGATCACTTAATCTTAGAACCCTTTTGGTTTTTGGGATCCAGCATAGGGCAGAGTTGTTTAGTTATTCAGCATCCTGTGCAAGTTAATAATGTAACAATAATAATTTGAGTGGCGTAGGGCAGCCCGTATGGGCCAAGGCCTAGCTCCTCCGCAACCACTCGGGTTGTATGTGCTTTTGTTCTCTCACGAGTGGAAGGGACCTACGGTTTTATGCCGACTCCGAACGGCCAAGTTGGAGAAGCTTTTTCTATAGGTGAGCCGTCCAGATCAGGAATTAAACCTGCGATGTCTAGGTTCAGGGCGACATACATACCCAACATACAACGCCTCGAGCCGCCACACCTGTGCCATTTGACCATCTACTATTTGCTTGAGCAAGCGTGTACAGTTCCAGTATGGTACATTAACGATAAGCAGGGATAATATGTGGCCATAGGGATGGAGTACAAAATGCTAGCGATTTTTTCCGCTTCGCAAATCTCTGGAATGTCACAAGATCCCGTCATCCAAATAAGTAGGCACCGACATGAGTAGGTTAATACTAGACAATCTTGTCAAGAGACAGACGGAAACTACGTATAGTCTTTGCAGTTGAGTGGAACTGATGTCAGAGATTTGATTGCTGCTAGGCTGTATGAACATATGTCTGTTCTTGATCCCACATTGTGTTTTTTTAGCCTGAACGGAGATACCTTGATCGTTATAGTTGGATAACGCTGGGTGTTCAGATCCTTCGAATAGACCGTAGCATGCACATCTTTTCAACCCATCTGTGAAACTTCGTAGTGGACCCTACATAGAATAGACCTTAATAGCACCCATCCTTCTTCGATGTGAATATTCGTGGTGGATCCTCCAGCGTCTAATGCTGGCGGATGCTGGTTGAAAAATGGTTTCTCGAAGAGTGGTTGAGGTATCATGAGGTCAGGTGTCTATAAATACAGAGTTATACCTTCCAATGATCGTACAGTGTCCAGATCGAAATTCTTTCCAGACGATCTCAGCTTGAATATCGTATAAGCTGCTTGCTGTTGACCGACTAGGTCTACCGGTGGGAGGCTGATGAATATGTTGAAACCAGCCGAAGGAGTGTTCTTTAGTGCTGCGCTAATGCATACGCCTTTACCCGTTTGAGTGGTTCGAGGTTGATCAAGTGTGGTCCACAAATCCCGACACTGTACAGCAGTGTGGGTCTGACTACCGGTACAAATAGGGGGTTGTAATCCCCATTGGCACCCAATCGCCATTTTGCACAGGCCTTTTCTGACATGCTCCTGGATATTCAGCTTCAGTTTTGTGTTCAGTATTAGACCTAGGTATTTTACGTAGCTGTTTTTTTTTCAAGCATATCCTTTTGACTCTCATCGACCTTATAAGGAGACACCGTGTAATCAACATTCTGTCCCTATGCGTTAGCGCGTTTTATTAAGTTCATATTCTCTTACCACGTTACATAGGTAAGAATTCGTGGTTTAATCAATGTTTCTTTATCAATCGAGGAACAAGCTATTGTTATGCGTTCAATGGAAAGGGCCAACCGAATATTAATTACACTCGCTGTGTACGCACCCACATATCGCAGTAATTAGTATTACGCAAGAAACACCCTCATCGTAGTTCCACGCACGAACGCTGGTACGCGTGCAGTATTTGCTTTCAGAAATCGCTTTAGATCCATTGCGTTTGATAGGTCAGATTGATAGTCCACAGTACATAATCTGTCTCCCTTACGTCAAAGTGAATATTTAGTAATTGTCATTTAGCGTGCCGTTAATGCGGCTTTTCACACAAACGCTACCAATTTCAATAATCGTCAAAGTTTTGTTTTTACGTGCAGCACTCACAAAGGTTCAGTTGAAACAAAAAAAGTGAATTGTTTTTATTTCCATCGTGGCAATTAAAGTTTCCTTTCAGTGCAGATGCGTGTATTGTTTTAGCAGCAAAACCACGGCCCACACATATCCCGCAACAACTATCGCTTAAAATTCATATTAATAAGCGAACATTAAAATCTCATTCAAGTCATGGTAGCGGCGAAATATCCGCAGAATGCAGGGGAAAAAAAACAAGAACAATGTAAAACTCATCGTGGTTGTTTGATTTATTAATATAATTTTTTGTTCATTATTTTCTCGCCGCTCTCTTCCTCAATTTAACTCATAAAGTTTACGCGTATGTGCGTACACCTCAACAAATTATGTTTAAACCCACCTCCGGCAGCGGGTGAGCTAACTGTTATTATCGTTTTATTATTAAGCCTATTAATTGCTGTGAGTAATTAATATTTTTCGTAAGCAGTTTTCACATTTTATTATAATTTTTTTTTTCGCACGTATGAACCAACCTCAGACTATGGGTAGGATATGGGAGCAGGGGGGGATTTGGTTTTTGGTTTTAAAGCTCGATGATTGCCGCCGGCATGATATTTTAAGGAATAACAGTGTACACCTCACCGGAGGCATTGATAATTATCAATTAATCGAGTTGGTAATAGAGCGGTGTGCTTGGTTTAAATTCGATTTCATTCATTTGAAATTGGATTGCGCAAATTATCTGCCCTCTTGGTTGCTTGAATGTTGAAACAGAAGGGATGTGACTCATGTGTCGGTTGGCCAAATTTCTGCAAGGGATATTTTATCGTTTTTCAGTGATAATAAGTAAGGACTCAATTAACTGCTGAGTTGTTTGCCAAAGCACCACGAAAGTGAGAAATTTGCATTTGTCTTAATCGCAAAAAGGTTTCAACACCAACACCACTCACGCAAGCACCTGATACGGGCTATAAAAAAAAATACTCAGCTGTGTAATTTTATGTGGATGTGTACTTAAGGCTTCGTCACGGCGTTCACATAAGGCAGCGGAGGTAGGAAATGTTGTTTGTACTTGTGATTGTGTTGATAAAAGCAAGCTTATTTCGAATATTTGAACGGGATTGTATATAAACAAAACTTCTCGCGCCTGCTTTAGGAACAATATAAACATTCTTATATTTTTTTAATTCAGGACAAAGAAAAACTCTGAAACCGGCCATGCATTTTTGAGTAATTTCTGTGAGTTGAGGTGATGGTAATTATTTTGTTACTGATTCCCATTTACTCGGACCTGAGATATAATCTTAGTGACATAGTCATTTCATCTGAAGAAGCTGCTTCTGCAAAAGTCATTAAAAGAGAGGCCAATCCTGTAGGCGTGTATACCAGTACAATGCTGCCCGCCTGTCAGTGCTGGCCTATTTCGTCTGAATAGCCGTCTGTACCTACACTGCCTTACAAGACCAATGTGGGAGGTTTACAAAATTTGTGAGGTTTTCGCCTTCTAGGACAATCCTCTCAACATGTAAGCATCCCAGCATATGCCAAACTCGAGATGCACCTCGGCGCACATCATAAGAAAAAATAAACACATTTGTTGAGAAAAAGGCGAAAAGATAGAGACAAAGTGCAAGTGGTTATAATTTCTGCAACGTAAAAAAATTCAAAGGAATTGGCGAAGAATTCTCTGGCCAGTACCTAGCTTTGCAGCAACCACTCATGTTGTCCCCTTCGGATAGAGGCTAGAATATACCTGAGGTAAACCATGCCTTTCGTAAGAGGCGAGAGAGAAATATGCAATGAGTAAAAACAAAAGAATTAGTACCCCAGGGGGAATGCCAGTCGCACTGGAAAATCCACACTCTTCGGAGTCAGGCTCTACGGATTCTGGGAAAGCAAATTATTGCATTTGGACCCTTTTAAAAAACTATTCAAGTATAAATAGATCACCACCAGCAGGATCTAACATTATAAACGACTGCGTCTAAAACGCATGTAACTAAAACATCAACACACGAATAACAGGCTCCATCGAGGTTCGAAAGTCTCCAAAAGAAAAACGCGGAATTAAGGACTAGCCTCGCTGATATGGAAGATCTCTGTAAAGAACTAAGAAATGAACTTATTCAATAAAGGGCAAAAAATTGGAAAGTAAGAAAAAAAGCCCAGCTCGAACGAATAAAAAAAAGTTGAGTAACGTACGGATAAAGAAGAACTCGCTCGTGAAACCAACTTGATGACAGAAAGGCGACCGGGCAAAAAACGAAAGGCCGGTACCTCGCCGGATGTAATAAGCAAGATAGAAAATGTACGTCTGACTAGTAACAACGAAACTAAGTTACCAAAAGAACGGGCACCCCCGTAAATTAACGTACTCGGAATACTAGCGTACAATAAATTACGCTGTACCTATTTTAAAGTCAACAATCTAATCTGAGTGTAAAGTAACAGTGCTCAGCAACAATGCGTGGAAGATAAACGTCAAGGACTCTGACACCTATAGATTACTCTCCTCTCTAGTGGTACACGTATGAAAATAAATGCAACGGACCTATTTGTGTCATATCTAAAGGACTGTTTCCTTGCGCAATATCCAGAATGTGAATGCCGCACAGGAACGGTTCCTTAGTCGAAGACAAGTTGTCTATGGCCTGCGCACTTCACGCGTTGCAAGCTTCCAATTTCCAGACTCTGTCTCTACCTGCCCCTGGAAGATCTTGTCGCTGCACTGGTATGGCAAATCTAAAATAATTCTTAAATTTGTCGTGACAAATTCTCAGAAAGAGTCTAAAACTAACTTGGCAAGGCAATTCTTACTCAAAATGTATGCTGTTCTTCATCAAACCACGGCGCGACGCCTAGTCTCCGAATGACAGATAGCAGGTGCTCAGGCCATGTTCATCGTAGAACAAGAATTCGGTCACCAGCTACTTGTAATACTGTCATCGATTGTAATGAAAGTTTTGGTGGCCCATCCAACTGGTTTAAGTAGACACTAAACGATTTCCCAAAGTTATCCATTTAAGTTTTCGTATATCTACTTGGTATGTCCTCAGTTGCGTGGAATGTCTAATAGATGCTGTCTTCTTTTTTCCTAAACTACAACAATCTTAATTTATTTTTTTTAACCAACTTAGCGTGGAAAGAAGTCTTTAATGCCAAAGATTTTTCAGGAAAAGCCACGAGCAACGTTCCGCACCGTAAACCGTCACTGGAGCCACAATAAATATGTAAATGAGCTAATTTTGTTTCACACCTCATTACTGTGTGTTATGATAATTAAGTGAAAACCCTTTGCGTTTCATAAAGTACGTTACATAACAAAGTGAAACAGGAATAATCGATTTTTCGTAAAAACTTAAACTCTTCTACCGTAACCGACTAATCAATTGAGTTAAGCAACAACGAAGAAACCGATATCCTCACACATGCTAAAAATCGATGGCAAGAGTAAGAGGATAAAAATCAGCCCAACATCCGTGTATAATTCAATCTACCATATGATTAAGCGGTAGTCAATCTGGCAACTTTTCTTCCTCCAAGAAGGTTACACGAGCACGAAGTCACCAGTCTACCCTTGTTCCGATCCGTTGCTACGCATATCAGCCTTGCAGATGACTTAGCGTAAAAGTTTTATGAAAGCAGCACCCACACATCACGTCGCCCCATCGCACTACGGCCACACTGTGCTGGGGGAACTGATGTGCTTGCGTCTTTGCCTGTACCTTCGGGGGGTGGAGGAGGGCAATAAAACAATTAAGATTTACATCAGACGTACAGACTTTGGTAATATGACAGCCAATGAGGTGATCTTGTGAATTTCAAGTTAAGAAAAACGCTGCAATTAACCCGGGGCTGTGTACATTTTTGCAGTCTTATCATTACTCTGGGAATAGTGAAACATGGAACCTACATCTATGTACCAGCCTCGGATGTGACGACAAAGATGTGCTGCCATTGCGTCGGATGGTTCTCTACCCGGACTAAGATGTCATTGCTACGGCCAGCTTGCATGTTACTTAACACAGTGATTTATGACGAACATTTTCTCAACGAGCACAATGTTCCGAGTGGAACAGATGCTAGGGGGAAAGAATAGGAAAGGAAAACGAAACTTCACGAAATCTTGCGGTCTCTGGGTCTGTTGGACGTTTTCAATGCCATGTGGTTTTTGCAATGGCTAAACAATCATGTGAGCATGTGGTCACATTTAGAGCAACACAAATTGTAACCAATTGACGGAGGAAGATGTAGTATGGCAGACGATGAAAAAGAAGACTGACGGCAATGATGAAATATGTGGTAATGTCGAATTCAATACAAAAGTGACAGCACATTGGGTTGACTGAAAGAAAAGTGCTATTGACCCGTCAACGTCGACGATTGGCATCGTCGTGACTGTGTGCGCACACGATGTATCTACTGCATTTCTTGACTGAACGCAACCATGCAGAACGAAGTGTACTCAGTCAATATGTTTCGCCAACAATTTGTGATTGTGTGCAAAGTGATTGGCGTCAGAGTGAGCGTTTCAACAGAATATGACCTGGAAAGGTACTTTTTCTGCCACTGAACGTGATTGGTGTACATTGGTGTGTGGTGGCAGCATAACGAATGAAGGTTAATCGATACATGTACAAAGCTACAGCTAATTTAGAATGGGAGAGTTGGAGTTTTATTGTTTCTTTTTTTTCTTCGTCCAGATATCGAAAAGGAGAACGGGTTTATTAAAGCTCATTTCTCTTTGAAGTGTACGACAATTGTGTGGTTCGTGTCAGAAATGAATATATGAGCCGACTTCTACGTCTGTTTCTCTTACAATTAATAAATTTTTCACCAGGTTTCCGCCGTTACGGGGGACGAGAAAACGTACGATCTCTTTGAACAGCCGATGGCCGGTCCTTGGAAGCTACCGTGGTGAAGTACTCAACAGGCGTCGCGGCACCCACAATATAATAGCTAACTTTGGCTTCAAATCTGATGTTAAATCGTTTCCTACCGCGAAGCGTAGAAGAGACTATACAGGAAACTTAAGGCTGTGCACTGTTCACGAATTACAGTCGTAAACAATTAAAACTCAATTATTATGTTATTAGATTTCTTATAACAAATCGTATTGGAATTCAATAATAGTCCAAACCTTACACTTTGCCTCGAGCATTGATTATTGTGTATAAGAAAAAAAAAGTCAGATCAATTGAAAAAAAATGCTCTCTTTAAATCTTCATAATTTTTTCCTCAACTCATGTAGATTGTGTTGACTCATGGTTTAACTCACCTCTTGCTGCATATTTTCGATTTTGAGAGCAGTAAACCCTAATATTTCGTGATATCAGCTGATGAATATGTTCCTTTTCTGATAGTAATATTAAGTAATATTTTGAGGTATACGAATATATATACGCCTCATATCTACATATGCTATACCGGCATAAAGTGAGCGTTTTTTGAAAATAAAAGACTAATTCCTAATGGGAAAGTAAAAACATTTTATTCAAAGTATTGGCCATTGTTTTCTACACATTTTGGCCACCTTTCTGGCAATTTGTGAATACCACGCCAATAAAATTGTTCGTCTTTTAAAGCAAACCAATCAGACACCCAATTTTCGAATCGAGGTGCTGCTCAGCCGATGCGTGTCCGATCGATGAAAACAAATGTTAATCGGAAGGAGCCAAGTCTGGTGAATACGGCGGGTGGGGTAGCTGCTCCCAGCCAAGTGTTTTGATTGTATCCTGAACCGGTTTTGTTTTGTGAGCAGGTGCATTGTCATGGAGCAAAATTACCTTGCCGTGTCTACTGGCTAATTCTGTTCATTTCTCGATCAATGCATGGTTCAAATTGATCATTTGTTGTCGGCAGTGATCAGTATTAACGGTTTCACCAGGTTTTAGGAGCTCGTGGTACACCACACCTTTCTGGTCCCACCAAACACACAGCATTGTCTTCTTGCCGAATCGATCTGGTTTTGCAGTCGATGTTGATGGTTGTCCCGGATTAACCCATGATTTTTTCCGTTTAGGATTCTTAAAATAAATCCATTTTTCATCGCCAGTAACAATCCGATGAAAAACCGATTTTCATACGTGTCCTTAGCAAAATTTCACAAGTGTTTTTTTCGGTTTTCCATCTGTCTTTCATTCAATTCATGTGGCACCCATTTTCCACACTTTTGGATCTTTCCCATAGCTTTTAAACGGCCAGAAATTGTTTGTTGTGCAGCATTTAACATTGCTGCCATTTGCTTTTGACTCAAAGTGTCATCTCCATCCAATATCGTTTGCAATTCTGCGTCTTCAAACTTTTTTGGTGGTCTTCCACGTTCTTCATTTCTCACATCAAAATCATTATTTCTGAACCGTTGAAACCATATTTTGCATGTTGCTTCTGATAGAGCATGATCACTATATGCCTCGACAAGCATTCGATGCGACTCTGCAGCACTTTTCTTCAAATGAAAACAAAAAATTAATGCTTTCCGCACATCATCACTTTCTGGTACAAAATTCGACATTTTTAACACGATGAAAAAATATGATTTTGTCTGTTCAATGACTTGATGTATACTAAATATTTTTCACAGATGTCATAGCAAAAAAAAATAAGGGCTCGTTCACAACAAATGTTCCCTATCGAGACATTTGTATCTTGGCGCTAATTTCAGACCGGTATAACGATTCGAAACGATTGTTCTGAATTTGACGGATACGCATGAATTGTTTTGTTTCACGAATTTTGACTTTATTAAAAGATGGGTACTTGATTTCTCCAAACAATTGTGCGTCAAAATGATACAATGCGCGATGACTCGTAAATAACTGTCATTCGTTCATGAATAAACGTCAAAAAGTAGGGAACAATCCGTCAAATTCGTCGACGGCCTAGGGGGCTACCTGTTGTGAAGTCCACTATCTCTGTAGTACTTCATTTCTTTCTCGTATGATTGAAAATGGTCGAACAAATAAACTTTGACTTTGGAAGTTTACTCAAATTTTATTTTATAAAATGGCTGAATATGTATACTCCTTGATGATGATTTTTATTATGACCAATGATGAGTATTCAAAATGTGACATAAAAAAAGGTTATAATGTGGACACGAGCCCGTAGATATATTTTTTTTGTTTTTCTAAGTGGGTGTCTCAAGTGTACTCTGTCCGATATTCCAGCGCAAGCAATTGGAAACAATGTCTTAAGCATCTCTTGGTTGTCTAACTGTACTCCTCATGCCGACATTGAACTATTTCATTTCTTTGCATCCACCAGGATTAAAGCTTCAGTCATCAGATGGTGATGAGGAATAGTTTGACCAGTGCACTGGTCTCGGTACTTGTATTCCTACTCTGATTGTTGATATAATGCCCAGTTGTACAGTGCTCGCTTGGACTAGTTTTGGCTTGTAGTTCAGCTTAACAAACTCGATCAGTCGATCGCTTTACACAAAGGAAGTTCACCTGAATCGAAGTTCAAATTCGACTGTGAAACAAGACGAGTTCAACCAAAAACATGAACTCTGTTGGAGCTTCAGCTGAACGAAAGTTTAAACCTTCACTGTGAAAGCATACATAAAACATTTGAAGTGCGGAAGTAGGTTAGGTTATGTTATTGGGCTGCCAGCGAAAATGCAGGTATAGAACATTGTTGGTTCATTGGGATACCCAGTACCGCTGCTTTATGTTGTAGTGATTGACTGCTAAGGGCGGTCGCACTTAGGCCATAGTAGGCCCATTGTGATGCCACGCGGATTGACTTCTCCTAACATCGGAACCGGTTGATGTTGTGGTAAAGGGATTTCGCTGGCCTATGCTGGCGTTGTTTAGTTCATTGAGGTTATCTAAATATTGGCATAGGAACCTACGGTTAGTGCTGCGCGAACAGAGTAGGTGATGAGTGTTTTGTACCGCCTCTTCGTCCATGCAGCTTCTGCAGTAATCATCCTGCGAGAATGAGTGCCAATTGCGCAGTACCCGGTTATGACTCCTATGAGACTCCTTAATGAGGGCCTGCTGAGTCTAAGTAGGCTGAGTGACCGTTTTAGGTTAAGTGATGATCGGATTTCTTTTGTTTTAAGGCAAGTGGTGCCTTCTAGCCATTTGTCATTGGTGGTTTATATTGTATGAATCTTAAAAAGATGGTAGCCAGTAGCGATCGCATGGAAGCTGGTACCCCAAGTTATTAAACCCAATGCCGTTAATTCTATTCCATCGGCAAATAGTGAATGGGACTCCTATAACCAAGAGCAGGCACTCAACGAAATGCGTCATTCAGCCGTTCTCCGGTGCGGTAGTAGTCATCAAGGCGCAAAAAAAGTCAAAAGTAAAAATATCGTCGTCAACCATCAAGTCAAAATCCAAGGATTAACGAGATTGGATACCGCCTTCTGGCACTGCGTCAAGTAAACACTCAAGACGAGTGAAATAAATGGTCATTAATTTGAAATCTTAAAGTGCACCTCCGCCATATTTTCAGTCGACCTAAAAGCCGTATCCGTTTCTTTTCAAAACTGTTCTTTTCATTGGACACACATTTAGCTTTCGTCCTTGCGAAAGAATATACTTCATTCATGGGACTCTTTTCACCCTCACCCACCAGCCTCCGATCCGACTTCAAGAACAGCGTTTTTCAATTATGGAGTCAAAAGTCACATAGCACAGCAACCGCATACTGTCGCATGGGTGTGTGCAAGTAACTTCTCGCTAACTGAGACAATATTAAAATTTCATGAGCAACCTCCGCATCACACTTAAAACTTCGTCACACGACGACAACTCAATGCTAGGATGGTGTTTAAAAATCAACACACAAGACTTACACCTAAACTTCGCCGATGATACAAGTTGATTTTACTTATCCACAGCTAATACTGATTACTTCAAGAACTCCGCTCTTCTTGGCAACGTCGTGCGGGGTTGATGGCAGAGCTTTTCACTCCTCTCCTGCTACGTATTATGATACTTATATGAATTTGTTTTAATTAAAATTATACTTAAGGAAACCACATCCCTGAGTGCTGCTGCAACAGCTCAGGCGGCGCGGCGTCAACCCCCAATCCATGAGCATTTCCAGCGTAAATCTCCGTCCTTGCCAGCAACAGCAAGTACATCTAAGGCGCCTTAAATCAAAAAGTCTAATCCTTTTGTTTTGAGATACATTTCGTTTGTTTTCCCTTTTCCGTGGAACGTCTTGTTGCGAAGTTTGTTTATGTTCCTTTCATGAATTTTCTTTTCTCTACTTTGCTTCTTGCTGAAATTAATACGGGCGAGTGTGGGAGGTTTAGAAGATATATATATTCCCTCTTCCGTCAGCAAATCAATTAACATTCTATCCCCAGTGGTATCGCAGTGTATCCGGAGGGTGAGTAGTGGCAGAGAGAGAAAATGAGAGACTGCCCGGAGCCGCCCCTTTATATCTGCTCCCAAACAATTCGCTTTCCATGTTGAATCGCTTGATCCTGAGACATGTATGTATGGTATGTGCGGCTGAGCCGAAGACCGCGTATTGGTACTCACTTAGCGGTTGATTTAGCCAGATACATCACTTCAGTCACGGGGTGAGATGGCATCAAATTCCACTCAACTAACCAATAACCCGGGGTTGGGCTGGACACTGAAGCAGAAAAAGGACCAAGCGACTAAGCACTACACGTACAACCACATGTACATGTACATACTCGAACGTCAAACGTAAGAAACCATTAAACAAGTCCAATGATAAAGGCACAAATTTAATGGAAAAGCCAATTCCCCAAAGTGTTGATACCTATTTCCTTCGCTTCCTTGGCTCTCGGCTCTCGGCTCTAGACTCTCGACTCTCCCATATCGAACAGTTATGCAGAAAAAGAATCTTTAAGCTCCCTTCATGTCAGAGGCTGCGGCGCGGTGGTGGAGTAAAAAGTAAGCCCTTTGGGATGTTAGATGTGGAGTGGAATGCTATACTTATTGCCAATACTTTTCCTTGTTCATACACATGCACACACATACAGACATCCATCTATGGAAGGATGCGGTAATAGCATTATAGCACTCGTTAATGTGCGTGCGTCAGTGTATATCACCGTATATTCGGATGACAATGTTGTGAAGGGAGCAGTCCTATTTCGAGTGCCACATCATTTATATCCACTTGTGTTAGTTTGTTTTATGATTGTGCGGGGGTGCTTTGACACACCATGTTGGGGTGATGACGGCAGTGGTTTGACGTATCCCCCTCCTGAAAATGAGAAACTTGTTGTTGCTGGAATGAATGATAAATCGAAAAGATTGGATTCTATACAAGCACTGTGTCACATATCACTTAATATGCTTCAAAGTGAATGTAAACAGAGCTGCACGATGACAGATGTTTGAAGTAGCTGGGTCAGTGTGAATACTTTATGCAGGACACTGCACTTACTGAAAGGAACACAATGCTTGTGACTACTTTATTTTTCGTAAATGGAAATGAAAATTGCTCTCATGGTAGCTATGTATATGGAAGATTGTTTCAAACTTTTGTCCGCTCAGGAGTGCACGAAAATTGACAAACGAATTTCATTTGGTGCAGACTTGTGACGACTGAAAGATAACCTGCCCGTTGCTGTTATTTAACTACATCCTTTTTCAAAAATGACCTAGAGGCAAAATACTTCTACAGTGGAGACAGAAATGATTGTGACGACTTAACAAAGTCTGGTGTGAGTCTATATTGTTTCGTAGAAAACATGACGTTGTGTGTAAGTGTGTGGACCTCAACCTAGTCGTAAGTTCGATCCCTGGTCAGTGCGATAGAAATAATTCAATGCCTCACCTCTTTCGAGTCACTGACAATGTTCAAAAAGTATTTCCCATCTATAAAAAGCTTCTTAAACTTGGCCGTTCTGAGTAGGCCCCTTCTACTCGTGAGAGAACAATAAAACACACAACACGAATGGTTGCTGACAAAGCTTTCTACGGATTGTAACGATTTTCATACTTATATTATAATAGTCGTCCCGCTCATGTTAGCGTGTTTCTGCTTACCCCACCTATTTACACGGTTTGGCTTCACCGTACTTGGTCAATGATGTGCAGACGGCGGCGCAAACTATATTCTTCGAGAAGAGGAGGATTATATTTGATATTATTTCCCGGCGTCATTGATGCCAACGTGGAACCCGTTTCAGTTTCAGCGAATGCCTTTATTTCAAGGAAAGTTAAAAAGGACTCTCTGGTGATGGTTTTGTTTTTTGCTAAATATTCTGTTACGAAGGAAATCACTTACTTTGGTTGTTCATTATCATAGAGGAGCAATTTTTTCTCACTAGTGATCTTTTTCTTCCTTGATTGGCGCCACAGTTCGGGGTCTCATTCAAACAAGCCTCTCCAGCTGGCACGATCTTTCGTCAGCTGCCACCAGTTTCACACATCAAGTTGGTATAGGTCTTTCTCCACTTGTGTGCCTCATCCTGTTCGAGAACGTCGTCTGTTGCGTTGTCCCGATGGCTCGGAAACGAGACTGGCGGTCGTGGTTTACCGGTTAGCTTTGTTTTCTTCTAACAGAAAGAGTAACTTTTCGAAAGCCATGTCACAATTTCTGGTCGCTATCTTTGCTTCGTCAGTGTGTGTTGGTAGAGCGTCAATCCCTAAGACTACACGCAATCCCGATACGACAAAGAATTCTTCACTCATCTTGTTGTCATCATTTTTGTCATCAGTGTGGCGTTGGCCAGTGAAGTCTTGGGAACGACGTTATTTGATACAACTCAAATTTTAATATCGACCCAAATGTCCAGTGCCTCTGCAGCAGAAAGACTAGGACTTTCTGCACCTCTTCTTTTGGTACAGCCACAGTCCGTGGGAACCTGACCTTAGTATTCCTGTACATGATGCGTATTCCATTGAAGTAATAACTTCAATTTGCGCATCTGATTATACAAAAAAAACCCTCATTGGACCCCCGTTTATTTTCTAATTGCAAATATTTATGTTTAGCAAATCCGACCTTTTTTCCAGGAGCAATAAATACTCAAAGAGAAAAAAAAACAGCAAAAGCAAACCAAAAAATGGTAGCCGTCGATGTGACTTCTGTGTATGCAGTGAGATACACTAGGAGAAATTTGCGATGTGGAAAGTTTCCAAACCGTATATTGTCTGCTGGAGTGGTAAAGCAGTCTTCAGGACAAAATGCCTTTAAGACTACCAAGCAGGGGGGAGGCAAAGATTTGAAAATCATCCCTCCTCTTCTTCTCACTTCGCCTTTATTGCCACTGTCACTGCTGAGTGTGTGCGCTTGAGAATAATTGGGAATTTTCAAGTGAAAAGTGTGAGATAATCTTCTTTCCCCCAAGTGTCTTTTGGAAAGCATACAGACACCTGCTATCCCAGAGAATGTCTTCGTTCTACCGTCCGATATGCATACATATCTTGGCACAAGGCACAACAGCAACAATAATAATAACAACAACAACACAAACACAAAATACCTGGCACCAACATTCATAGCGAAGTGATAATGAAATTTTGGGAATTTCAATTATTTGTGAATTTATGTTTTCGGCTTTCGGGGATGGGAGAAAATATTTCATTGGTGGTGCCAATAACTCCTTTGAGAACTCTCTCTCCTTTATGGGTTCCACACATGGTCTATCTCCGTTGGTATTGTCAGTCAACAATGGATAATGCGTTGAGTGGTGGTAGAATGGCCTGAGTATGTTGCAAACACTTATGAGTAACGCTTGAGTAATTTTGATTTTGTTGTTTACTGGTACGAACAATGAACAAAGAATGTCCTTGGCACGTGTACTCCTATATGCAGCCTTCTTCCGTCGTCCTTTGTCGTCTCGTGTGGATACCCTCATGTAAACACTGAAATTGATTACATAAAATTTATTCAATTACCTCAATCAACAACAGGTATTTGTGTTCTATAATAAAATAATTCAGAATTTGTGGGCATTTTATTATTAGAATGGGCTTTATATTCCTTTAAATGGATTTATTTTAAATGTTTTAATACTAACGCGTGCCAATTCCCCCCACGAAAGCTCAAAGAAAAAAATAGTATGTGTATAAGTATGTATACATCTTGTATTTACCATATTTACCCGAAAACATCCCCATGAGCACCCATTTTGCGTGAATACCTTACACATTTTCACAGATTGAAGATATTGCTGTTGCTCCCACCTAGAGACGGTTATCATAAAATATTAAAAACAAATTATGTTAATAAAAGATATGGGGCGACTGCCCAGAAGCCAAGGTGCTGGCGGAAAAAAAAATCACACGAAAAAGATGAAAACTCACGGATGCAGCTTAACTTTTGTGGGATAGATATTTGGTACTTTCACGGATGCGTATTTCTTTAATTTTGTTTTCCTTTTCGTTTGCGGAAAATAATTTGGCTAATTTACACATTTTTTTTTTCGCTATGGTTGTTTTTTGTTTTTTGATGAGGGTCTATCCGTGGTACACAAGTAGGCATGTAAATTTAAATTTGAGGTAGGTATGTCGGTGATATCTGAAAGATGATAAATATAAATGTGCCATCAGGGAAGTGAGAAAGTGCGAAGGGTCTCGTGGGCCACGTCAAGAGCGCTGGGGGTGGAGTGTAGGGTAGAAATTATCTCTTGATAGCGCATTTATTCTTCAAAAGGTTGAAGCAACTTTTAAGAGTGTTCGTTTGAAATTCGTCTTGTATGCATGTTATAAAATAATGTTTTATTATCTTTGCTAAGGGGGCTACACTAATCGATTTTTGGGTCAAAGATATGATTTGATCGTATGGCATGGCACTGATAAAAACAGTTTTTTTTTCTAATAATATGTTGGTATAGGTCATGTTGTGAGCAAATCTCAAGAAATTCAGAAATGCGTCACCGAGAAATGCAACAAAATATTTTCTTGTAGAACTGAACAGATAAAGGAAAGAACTTTGTATACACTTCGCCTTCTGTTGGGGCTCCAGTTGACAAGCGGTTTCAGATTTAAATTGGTCTAGAATAAAACATGACAAGACTCGAAACGTTTTCTAACTAGTAGACAAAAACCAGTACTTTGGATCGACTGACGGGAGAATCCATAAAGCAGTAATTAGATTGCAAGTTGTTCAATATTGAGAACTTTCAAAAACGCGGAACACAAAGTGCCCAATTTCAAGACGGTCATATTTCTAATTCCATCGGCCACTCATGCGGGTGCTCGCAGTCGAAGACTGTCTACATTACTATTCTTGTTGACTGTATATTGAACCGCGACCTTAAGATGTATAGTCCCCCCCTTTCATACATTCGCCCTCTTAAGAGCTCACCACATCTACTATTCAGAGTTGGATTGAGTTGAAGGCTCCTGTTGGGCAATGTTAGAAGAGACTTGTCCTATAGTGTACTCTCCAAGCCAGATAGTGCCTCACACAACCTCCAGTATGTGTTCTGAAATATCTTTAAATTCTCAGCAGAATCTGCAAAACCTTCTTATGATGCTCTTATTTTACTTAGGTGCTCCCTTAGTCGAAAGTGTCCTGTTGGGGTGTTAGGATACGGAGACTAGTTTTGTTTATTCTCTAAACATGCCTGAAACCTCTTCCGGTTGATGACGGTATTGACGCAAGAGTTTCCTGGCCTGCTTCATGCCATGAGCATTTTTTTTAGGATGTTCACTTTTCCTAGTTCTCTGAACCCTTCTCTAAGGACATCCACTCCTACAGCGTAGAAGCGTGAGGGGCATATACCTAAACGATTCTGATGCTCCTTTCCTGGCGAGGGAGTCGGCGATTTTATGGCCGTCTATTCCTGTATGGCCAGGTATCCAGCAAAGTCTTACTATGTTACTCCTGTTCAGCTTCTTAAGCTTTTGTAGACATTCCCAAGCAAGCTTTGATTTGAAGATTAAGACGTCAAGTGCCATAAAAGCGCCACGACTGTCCGACATTATTGCAATGGCGCAGTTTTAATAGTTCCTTTTAAGATTTATTTGATCGCATCTGTCTATGGCATAGACTTCTGCCTTGTGCGTTTGCCCATGCGTTCGTAGTACTTTATCCTCAACATTTTACGATGTTCCTGCTCAGTCTGTGCACTATGGATTGGTTGTTTCAACATTTGTTGTTGCTGTGCTTAAGGATAAACTCCTTTTGGAATTTGATGATGATTTCATAATATTTTTGTCTGCACATTGTGCAACCTATACATGCAAGGGAGGCAGCTCGAATATAACATCTCCTGTTATGATATACTAGCCTTTGAACTTTTTTGATTGCCTCTCTTGATCAGATCGGTTCTTTTGCGACAAGCTATTGCATCGTATGTGATTTTTGGGCTAGCAATAGCTATGTAGACCCATTTTAGGACGCTGGGGCTACAAGCCCAAGACAAGTACGATCACCTCTATGTGTCTTTTTCGGATAAGTTTGCTGTCTAAGATAACTCCAAGGTATTTTACCCCTTTTACTGGAGTCACTATTGTACCCGACAGATTAATGTGTTTTAGCCGTTGCAGCTTGTGTTTTCTTGTGAAAGGTACTACGGTGGCTTATGCCCATACCTTAGTAATATATAGTCCCCATTCGATGATCGAGAGTCTCCTCCACCTAGCCTCCGGCTGTGAGGAGTCATCAGCATATGACTGACATTTGATGCCGTGACTTGTTAGTATCTCACGAAGTCTGTCTACAACTAGGCACCTCATAACCTCATAGCCTCTTGTTGTGTTGTATCAGGCAGACGAACCATGAAGGGTCTGAGCCTGGTGACGGTCCTGGGCACGCTGCTTCCAGTCATCAAGGCCAAGCTGTCTTACATCCGCGATGACTTGGTCCTTGTACCATAGGTTCGGTCTTCCTCTCCTTCTCGAACCAGGAGGCTCGGATTCGAAGACCCTCTTTGCTGGAGAGTGTTGTTGTCCATTCGATCGACGTGGCCGTGTCAGTGTAGTCGACGGATTGTTGCCTTCCGGACCACATCCACATCCTTGTACAGGTCGTAGAGTTGTGTCTTATCCTCCATTCGCCTTCCTCGCAGACGGGACCATATATCCGACGAAGAATTGTTCTTTCAAAGGCACTAAGACTCAGCTCTGCAGCCTTACTTAATGTCCAGCTTTCGGCTCCATAAAGTAGGACTGGCAGAATAAGTAGAGTTTTGTAGAGTATGACTTTGATAGACCCAACACATGAATCAAACCTCTTGTCTTGGTTGTCTCAAATGCACATCCTTCCGAAATTGTAAAATCCCTCAAAAGCATCCATTTGTATCTTAAAGTAAGAAGAAATCATAGCAAAGGAAGAAAAGAGAGAAAAATTCAAACAATACCAAATCACATCTATGATTATGGTATGCTTTTATCCAGTTGACATTAATGTATGCCAGGGATTGCAAATAATGCTACCGCAAACGACACATAAGTACCTGTTATTGCACAGGTGAATGGTGTCTGTATCTCACGAACAACGATAAATGCCGCATATGGGTATGCCTAAAACACATCTCCATCTGGCATGAGCTCTAATGAGGTTATTCCCTTCGCAAGGAGAGCAAAATAAAAACACACACTTCACGATACCAAGGGGCACCCGAAAAGACCTTGTGTTGCTCTGGCATACCTCTTAACAGGGTCTATACAAGAATATGCCGACAATTTGAGATTTTTTTTCTGCCTGGTTTCCCCAATGCCTATTCAGTATACCATGCATACGCTCTATCTGTTGATGGAATTCAAATGATTACGATTTCTGGGATTCCTTTTCTCTTATGCTCCCTTGTTGTGGCAGAGATGTCAACTTTGGGCATCTTTAAAGAAAATATCCAAAGACAAAAACGGAAATCCATTTGAAAGGTCTCTCTCTGCATATCTGCTGCCTCCACTGTGGCACAACTACTCAGATCAGATTTTGGATTTGGGACACATAATCCCAAGAGGGATTATACTATATGTCAACGGGAGAGGGGTGACTGGTGAGGGGGTGGAATTCCAATAGGATCAAGTTTTAAAAGCTCCCAGTTGAAAATTCACTTCTGTGGGGAACAGCGCACCTGGCTGGGTTCTATGTAATAGCAGGGCTAATGGACATCTGTCATATCTGCCCGTATGGGATACTTAAAAATGTGCTGATTCTATTAACCGAACAATTCAACTCACCTTTTGAAGTCGATTGGTCATGGATGTTGGGTACGAGTATATTCAAATTTCTGCTGAGACACTTGAAGGACGTCGTGTGCCATTGCTAACTGAAAATTTATTACTTTTACGTTGACAGCACAGTCAGGAGATATTCAATGTTGATTGTGAAGATTTCTGGTGAATAGACGTGTACAGGGGGTTGGTTTTGTTATACACATAAGCAGACGGTACATGTCGGTGTTAAATTCAAATATTTGATCACGAAACGACAACTTGGGCTCTTCAAAATGTCAATCTCATGCAGAGAGTCCTTGTCTATGGCTCACAAAAGATGTATTGTACGGGTATCGAGGTTATAATTGAACTCTTGTAACTCTTTTTGATGTAGATTCTCTTATGTCGTTAAGTGAGTGTACTTATGTCGAATTACATTCAATCCCTGCTGTTTTTTATCAACTCGTTTGTATTTAATTGACGAAATCGAAGTGAAGTGACTTCGGAGTCAGCCAGCGAAAACTGAACAAAGAAATTGGGCAAATTTTGAAATATACATCCACACTGTGAATCCTTCTCCTTTTGTGAATACAATGCATATTTGGGCGACCTGTTTTTGCGCCTCGATTGGCTTGCACTTCCAAGGTGTGTAGACCGGTGTGACATTGATGTTGAATGCGTGACCTTGTGACCTGTAATCCATGCCGATGTCGTGATATAGTGGCACTCGAAATGCCGGATTTCATAGTTAATAAAAAATCATGTATCCACTCACAAAATGCTTGTTTCAAATAATTCACATGACTTCCGGAATTCAGGTCAGAGGAATACGCGTCAAATGCTATACATGCAATGCAAAATGTTGCCACTTGTTCGCTCCATCGTCTAATTGATGGCTCAAAACACAGCAGAACACTTGAGTGCCACCATGGTGGTACAATGCACCAATACATCGCAAGATAAATAACACTTGTCTGTTGCTTTTTGTCTTTTCGAACATCTGTTTCAGCTCTCAGCTCATCGGTTTGCAACGTCTTCATCCAGACACCATGGTCGTCAACTAATGAATTCCCAAACGATAGTGAGCTTCAGTCTCTCCCATGGGACAAAGGTGCAGCCGTGATGATGGTGCCACACATGACGCTACAGTGTGACACCGGAAAGTAGTCGCTGCTAAATCTGTGATAAATGGGCCCTCGATGTGAGCAGAGAGGATTAACCAACGACACCAACCTGCATATTGTACGCAACAAAATTCTGCCCTAAATAACCTCTTCTGCCAGCATCATTATCTCATCATCAACATCATCGTAGTCACCGTTGTCGTCGTCACATCAAGTGGGAAAAAATGTTTGACAAGGAGGGGAAACTTTTCCGCCTCAACGTTCCCTGTCAATTGGGAGAATTAAAAAATCAACAAACTGTCACGGGAAGGTACAAAAACGAGCAAGAAATGACATCGTTGTCACAAGAAATGCTTGCGATGGAACACTTTCCTCTTCCGTTTTCCTCGAACAAGTGATGCATTATGGTGTCGTGTAACGCAATCGGTATTCTCGTCTATTATGGCCGAGGCCTTTAAAAGACCGTGATGTACGTATGCTTTTTTTGTTCGCTTTCATCAAAACGTGTTTCCAAGTTTGCACACTGCCTTGTATTAATTCTGATCAATGGGTTGGCTCGAACATGTGTATGTTTGCATCGTTTTGTTGTCGATTTAATGGAAAAATGAACAGATTTTAACAAATGGGGTGACATAACCACACTTATTACGATCCGTTGACTTCCTATTATTGCTGACTGCGTGCGATGGTCTTTCAGGAAGCAGTGCACACACATTCATGCCGTGCTTGCCTGTACTCTTAATCAACGGTGTTCAGCAACTTTCCCGGCTTACCCCAATGCCCATAAACAACTTAAGGGGTTCCGCACTGAATTATCCACTTGGGTAGCGTACTAACCTTATCCACAGATACAGCCTGGTCCACAAAGTCATCGATACGTCCACCAAATGACATAGGACGCCGAATGCCTCGCATTTCACTGAAAGATTTTATATCAGGACGAAACTAATGTCTGAATTTATGAGTATTTTTTCACAACTTACATACAAATCCTTACCACCATCATCATCACCTAAGCACATCCCCAGCCATACAAAAATATCGTGATGATGGCGCTCGGAATGACGCTGATTGTGGCAGCCTTTAACGCGGACGGCAGTCGGCAGTCGTTAGTTGATCTTATATATGATTCATTCAATATTTTTATTTGATTTTATTTATCGAGCAATATTTTTCTTATCCTGCAGAGGACGAGGGAAATGAATTTCATTTTGGGAGCTTCGGAATGCTGGACACGTGGGCTGGCTTTAATAAGTCATATGGTCATCCATATTACTCGTATAAGGTTAAATAAAGAAGGGCTCTCTATACGCATGTACGTACCACGTATATGTGCGTTTGGTCTGGGGAATTAATTGACGACATGGCATGATATTGGGAGGGAGGGCGACGTTTAATGATAATATTCATGGATCAATGCGCCCTGATTAACAGTCTGTTTTATGTTTTATTTGATCAGCATAATTTTGATTAAAGTGATTATTTTTGTGAATTTTATTGTCTATCGGTGACTGTGTCTCTCTTTGGAATTTTTTGTTTTTGCAATTAGAGGAGGCATTAATGAAGTATGAAATAAGGCGCCATGCTATTTTTAGCAACGAGTTGGTCACGTTCTGGGTCAACAATAAAGCGCGTAGTGTACAGTTGTGGTATGGATTACATAGCGTAGCAGAAAAACATGTTTCCGGAGCCCAATGGGACGCCGACAATTGTTTGTTGGCTAAGGACTTGTTTGGGTGATTTGAAAAACCGAAAATTCTGCTTGCTTATGGATCATGGGTGCACTTTGATCTACATACATGCAACTTCTGAATACTCTTGGGAAAGCCACCAAGGGACCCAGAGAATGTAACTGATGGAGAAAATCATAGAGCAAGGGTAATACGAGAAAGAATACTACAACCCTTCGAAGATTTTTAATCTAGACAGCTGACGTGGTTAGTTCAGTTAGGTTATTGGGCTGCCAGCGAAATTGCCAGCCTCATAAGATCCCTATTTGATTCAAACTGAAAATTGTGATTTCATTTCAAAACCAGAAAAAAACATATTAACGTTTGCTTTCACTGGGATTCGAACCAACGACCTTTAAAACCAAGGGCAGGCACTCAACAAACTGCACTATCTTGCCGTAGCTGACCTGGTCAGTAACACAATCCGTCTGGAACGCAATACAGGTGAATTCCATACGGGGGGAAGGACACGGGCTAGAGTGTCTGAGAATCCACCTAAGATCTTACTATTTGATAGCACAGTAGTGTATTCAGAATAGCTGGGCATTTACTTACAATGGGCTAAAAGCAGAATCAAAATCAGTCGGATGTCTGTTCAAGCATCACATAAATGTCCACACAAATCTGGGTCCTTGGGCTGTAATATGCCTTCCAAAGAGCCGATGTGTTCAAATCAACGTTCGAGTCGAAAAAACTAGCACCAGCGAGGTGTGTGGACTACGAGTGGACTACGGTCCTACCGTCTGTAAATCAGGTCATTAAGGTCGTTAATTTTTCTAGATCGGAATTCGACTGATCTCTCGTAGGATCTTCCGTAGGTTTTCCTTTATCAGCGTTCATTAACCACACTGCTATGGTTGCAAATATGATCCCCTGATTGAATTTTTGGCAAATATTGAAAAGGCCACTTAGGTGATGGGAGTTCATAATAGTGATCGCTTTCATCTAATGTAATAAACGGTGATTTTTTAAAAGCTATCGGAAAGTTTTTCAAGAAATAAAATTCAGAAAAATGCATGAAATCTTTATTTGAATCGATAGTACGGTCCATATAATTTAATGTTTGAAGATCATTTCATGCAAATGTTAACCTTGACTGCGCCTCAAATGGTCCATCCGCTTAGTCCAATTTTGGCATACTCTATCCCACATTTCGGCTGGTATCTCACGAATAAATGCTTCAATACTGTCTTCCAGTGCGTCATGTGAGGCGGGCTTGTCTCTATAGACATGAGCTTTAACATAGCCCCACAAAAAATAGTCTAAAGGCGTTTAATCGCATGATCTAGGCGGCCAATTGACCGGTTCCGCACGTGAAATAAAATGTTCACCGAACTCGCCTCTCACAATAAGTCCATTGTTGCGCGTGATGTGTGGCATGTGGCACAGTCTTGTTGAAAACACATGTCATGCAAGTCAAGCTCTTGCATTTTGGCCAAAAAAAAGGTGGATATCATCTCACGGATAATCTTTGAAGAAGTACGATCCAATGATGCCACCAGAGCAATGCTTCTGGCTGATATTCACTCCAAAATCGACAATTCTGCTTATTTACGTACCCATTGAGCTAAAAATGAGCTTCGTCGCTGAACACACAAGCGCGCGATGAACTTTCTTAACAGAGCACGCATTTTGATAATAAAATTCAGTAATTTGCAAGCATTGTTCGTTTGTAAGACGATTCATGGTTAAATTATAGACCGAACTGAAGATGTGTGACAGTGAAACGAAACACGAAACGTGAGTCAGCTGTTTAAACCAGTGTTGCCAAAAGGATAATAGCCAAAAACATCACCCTTTAGTTAGAGAAAAAGGTAAAAACAAATATTTGACATGCCCCCATTCCGTTTCAATCGCTTTATTTCTTATCTTGGGGTCGTTTTTTTGCAGTGGACGTCGCCATACAGCTCATTACTACCATACTCTTTTGTCCTCAAAGTTCAGTTCATCATTTGTCACATATACTACCACATCCCTTTAATGTGAAACTGAAGAATTCACAAGAAAACGCTTTAATTTCCTTAATATATGTGTACATCATACTTTGCTGCGACTGAAGGAATTCTTGGCTTCAATTTACTCCTCTGACAGAGAAAATTAAATTATCTTATTACTCTTTCCAATGCTTCATGCTGCACACACAAAACGAGAAATAAAAATTAACATTGCCTGATTATGCACGACATAACTCCTCCTCGAAGCAAGCAGCAGCAATCAACAGCAAACAAACCGAACTGCACAGATTCCTACCAAATGCAACTCTCAAACGTCTCCTCTTCATTCCTTTGGAATTTTACATTCCCAAGTGATATCCTGATAATTTAGCTGCCATGCCAACCAAACCTCCCCCCCGAGAACAACCCATCATCTACTATCTTCTTCCTACTCTGTTGCTTCATTTAACTAATTAATTTTGTACATTTTTTTTTCTCTTTCAGATACACTACCGACTGGCATCTCCAAGATAAAAGGCGGCTACAACAAAACTACAAAAGAGCAAAATAAAACAAAAACAGCAAATATACCGTATGGATTGCTCCTCGCTTTTGGAATAAAATTTGCATTTGCATACCGGGTTCGCATTTTATATGCAACTAAGGTACGTACCCCCTTGACTAGCTCCTTAGTATGCGCAAGCGGGAATGGAATGCACTAGTCTGGTACTGCCACTCGGCATTCGTATTCAATATTCGTTGTGTTGCTTGTGTCCTTGCTAGGGGTGATGAAAAACAACAGATCGGGTGGGGCGGGTAGTAGGGAGAGAGGTTACACCCTAACACTCTTTCCCATGGCTCCTTGTAGGACGTGTGATGGCAGATTCCAATTGAATTTTTGCAATTTGTAGACATTTGTTTGTTTGCGTCGTCCTCTGTGTGTCTTGATTAGGGTCGTGCGGGATTCTCGCCTTGGTTTTCCGGGTCCTTTGCCATGGCGCGCGCTGTGTTATTTATGAATTTTGAGCGCAATAAGTGAAATTTATTTCCACCAGAGGATATTGCATGGAAAATGGGGTAGAAACTAAAAACAAAACAAAAAACCGATGAAAAAATATCGAATTGGAAGCATTTTTTGTTTCCCTCGTTCTTGTCTCTCACACGCACGCACATGCATTCATACACACAGAGGCCAGTCCTTCCTCGGGCCATGCCAGATGCGAAATTTGAGCTTTTGGCAACGCCCGTAGTGGCGAATAATCTAATAGGAAAGTTTATTCTTTCGTTGCTGGCACCCACATGTATCATTCGTTTGCTGCCTAAAACTCGCGAGCGTAAGGCTTTGTGAGAGCAATCGGTTGGCAGTAATACGCGGCGCGTTCATCGTGGCGCCATTGATTACAGCAATTCGTCGCGTGGCGGTATATACTCGGATCAAATCACACTGTGGTATTTACTTCGGTACGCAGCGGAAAAAAATTAAACCGCGCTTAGAAAAAAGTGTATCTGGTTTCAAAATTCACGATTTCGTCAATTCCATGAAATCCAATTAATGCCGTATAAAGAAACAATGGAAAAAATACCGAACTGCACACCAGTGCAACAACACATCCAAGCATAATATGCAGCATTTTGCTGCGTTCATATGCGGACATACTGCAATGTAATCCATGAATAATTAAGCAATATTTTGACGGAGGTCAGGCATGGTAGGCCCGATTATTTAATTGACATTGCAACATCGTTGTTGATGCGGTGGAGAACCGGTATTGGAATTATGTAATATTAAGAGTCACTTCGCTTTTTTTAAAGGGGATACAATAAGAAGAAGATTGAAAGACATATAAATCAATTGAAGAGCTGTAGGTCGAGCGGAATTTGATAAATGGAGATATGTAAATCCATGTCAAGGTCGCTTAAAGGTCGCTCAATGGTTACTCTTGTAGTTTTGTCTATAGGCGGTAACACTAGGTGCATCCACATGTTTATGCAGTTCAACTTATCTCAAAATATTTTGTGAAGACGCGTCGGTTTGAGGAGGAATGAATAAATGCGCTGAGTTCATTGCGCGCATGTAATTAAGGCCAATGATTACTGCGTTGACGTGGTCTGTCCACACAAGAGGCGGTGATTAAGAACAAATAAATAAATAATAATAATGTCTAAGGCTTAAAATGATCAGGTTTTCTTGCCACGCAATGTTTATTGTTATAAATCAATTATAATTATAAGTTTCTTATTTTTTGGTAAGGCGGCAGCGAATAGTGATTTTTATGTTCATTTTTGCACTTCCCTTTCGACTGGGAAGACTGCTCAGTCAGTTCACGTTTAGCATCGGCTGTCGATAACAATATACAACCACCATTATTGGCTATAAATAATAGCCAAAATTTCGATTTAAACACCGTTAGTAATAGACAAAATAAGCGCTTTTGTATCACCGGTGGCTGCACCAAATACCTTTATAGCCGCGTAGAGTTACAGCATGGTGCGTCATTTAAGCAAACACTGTCATCTAACTACATCTAAATGGTATCACGAAATTTCCTGGTCAAATATTGTTTCGCGAGATCCCTTGGACAGGATTCTATATGGGGTACTTGGTTGTTATGTTGTACACCAACGAACTAGTCTCTGATGAAATAAATTTGCTTAGGTAATCACGTTCAATTAACATGTCTGTGTCTAGTAATATGAATTGAATTGCTGTCACTTTCTTCTGTCTGTTCCTGCCTTCTGCCTCCAGTGCATTCTAACATCGGAGTCCAAGCATCCAGAAGTACTTATGAACACAAAAACATTAGACAAATTCCTACTGTCTCTCTTTATGTCTTGTACGTTGTGGAAGAAATAATTCCCGGCTGTACTATTTCCCAATTATCATACTAGAGCAATGACAGACGTAATTAGAAAGATCACATCTTTTGGTGTCATTGTCAAATCTCCGGATCTTTATAAATTACCACTCCTATGCCACGAGACTTTGGATAATGGCTGATCACAAGCTTACTGCTTTGAGCATTGTTTCTTCGACCAACGCGCTCTGGCTTACTCGCAAGTGGCTAATGAACATCACCCTCTTTTCGTCGCTGGTATCGACGTTCCTTCGATAGTGACGTTCATCTTTCTGGAAACATATTTATCCAAAGGATTATATTTGAAGTATACACCCCTTTCCTGACAAGTTCATTCCTAGCTGGCGACCAGTAAAAATGTCGGCAGTCCGCCAAACAATGTCACTTGGGTTCCTTACGAAAAAACATTTTTAAGTTGCTGAAATCTCTTGGCTTGTACTAAGAACTTTACCTGATGCCAATCTAACAGCTTCACCTAACTCCAGGATCGCCGCTTGAAAACCCCGTATATATTCAGAAAGTGTGCTTAAACAGTGCTTGTGGGAAATTAAGGATGGTTTTTTTCAGTTTCAATGAAAAGCAATCGCAATCTTGAGATTTTTTAGACGGCAATATGTGGCGCTACAGTTCGGGGTGAACCTGGGCCTCAGCCAACAAGCCTCTCCAGCTGGCACGATCATAAGCCAGCTGCCGCCAATTTCCCACTCCATGTTGGTTGAGGTCCTACCCCACTTAAGTGTGCCATCAGCTTCGTAGTCGTCGTCTATTGCGTTGTCCCACAGGTTCGGAGTCAAAGACTCCTCGGGCTGGAGCAGTGTTGTCCATGCGCTCTACATCGCAGCCATCTTAGGTGTTGACTCCGTAGACGCCTGACTAGGCTCATGTCGCTGTACAGCCCGTACAGTTCGTGGTTGAATCTTCTTCTCCAGAAGCCATCAAGGCAAACAGGAGCAGATTGAACTCAGAATTTATCTCTCCAAGAGACCAAAAGCGTCTTCATCCGCTCTTGAGATAGTCCAGGCCTTCGCGCGGTAGAGCAGGACATTGATGATCATGGTCTAAGTGGACTCTACTAGTCAATTGCCTCTTGAACCCAAAGAAACAGCGGTTGGCAAGAGCTACTCTGCGTTAATATCGTTACTGATGTTGTTCGTACTGTAAACTTGGGAGCCAAGGTAGATGAAGTGTCTTACTACCTCGAAGCTGCCTATGGTGACGTTCTGACCGAGTCGTCGATGTTGTGTGTCCTTTCTTGGTGACAGCATTTACCTTGTTTTGCCCTCATTCATCGCTAAGCCCACTTTTGCCGCCTCCGTTTCAATACAAGCAAACTTCATTGACGGCTCCGAGTTCGAAAAGCTACATCAATGTCGTCCGTACAATACTACCGGGCAGTAAACAAGCGTGTTGTGTTTCTACTTCAGTACCTTCAATTAAATGGTTTTTATTATTTATATGCTCTTTAATAATGTCGAAATTTCACATACAGAAAACATTAGCTTCCCGCCGCATAAGGCAACGTCGGGCCTTCATAATGGCAGTATAGTGTTCATCACAGTTTCTATGTCCAACATTTAACTTCAACTGCTCTAGCGCATACTTCTGTTAATCGAATTGGCAATATTTCACCAAATATATGAAAAAGTTATGACGCTTTGCTTTCCTACGCGCTGTTTCTGGTTTCAGCGCAATCAGAGTAATTGACCAAAAAATACCTCTGAAACATTGCCGTTTGAACTTACATCAAATGACATCACTACCACGCTAGGCTAGGCCCAGACCAACTTGACAAGCCCATCAAGTCTGCTATCTCTCTAGACTTGATTTGGCGGTCATTTCCCGAAGTTTGGAAGTAATGCTCATTGTTATCGATAATGTTCTCAGTGCTCGACCTTCTCTACAGTTTATCATTTCGAGGGTCAT
This sequence comes from Eristalis arbustorum, assembly GCA_916610145.1. Classification (NCBI taxonomy): domain Eukaryota; kingdom Metazoa; phylum Arthropoda; class Insecta; order Diptera; family Syrphidae; genus Eristalis; species Eristalis arbustorum. The sequence continues at coordinate 50,699,140 of OU744320.1, read as the reverse complement.
TACGACCCGCGTTCAAATTGAACATGACGGGCGAGGGGGCTGTAGACTGCGTTCAACTCCGCATTAATAGCATTCTATTCCCTCATTTGTTTTTTCTTTTTTCATTTTCACAAAAGCACTTACGCCGACTGACAGACAGGTCAAAAAACCAATTGAGCGTTCAAAATGATTTAATTTTCAGTGTCATCTTTCAAAGAATAAATCCCATTGTACGAGCTGCGTATTCAAATTCAAATCTCTTCAGACTACGCGCCAACCTTTGTGCACAAAGCTAATGAATAGCCATCATTTATAGAATTTGTCTCGGCAGTGGTCGTACGTGAAATTCGCGAAAAAACACAACTTTTATGTAAATATCAATGCGTAGCACACATTGCGACTGTTGTTACAAACAATGTGCAAATATATGTAAATAAGCCTCGGCTCGGCCACAAACGACTTTATGTTTTTGCCCAATTGTAGCACCAATAGCGCCGCATGGCTATTAATGGAATGAATGTAGTTAACAACTTTAATGGCATGCATGTCATTATACATACTTCGAATTGACTTATTTTCTGTATTGTTGGCCATGTTTCGGCCTGATGAACGCGACGCAGAGAGTTAACTATAGATGACAGACTCGGAACATCACTTTCTGAAGGTCATCCTTCGAATGTAAATTGATTTTTTTGTCGCTTTAAGTTCGTGACATTTTGTTCGAGATTATATAACTCAGAATAGTGCTACATAATGAATCAATTTAGATTTGTTTTTTTTTTTTGTATTTGCAAATACGGCCATCTACATGTGTATACACGCACGTATTTGTATGCAAAGAAGTTGGATAATAAAAAGACACCCCTTTACGTCGGCGCCTCATCAATTTACATACATTTAAGATGTACTTTCTTCCGTCAATCGTATGCAAATAGTGATGTACTATTGAGGATGTGAGTTTTTCATGCTCACGCATCACAATAACCAGTTCCGCTGACAATTCTGATATTTTATAAACACACATCCACATAGTATCTGTTCGTATATTAGGAACCCTTGTTGCGGCCATGTTATACTGTCTGTTAAGTAAATGACAAGTTGACATTCTTCATTGCGGGTGCTGTGAACTCTTTGTTCTTTTTGTGTATTCCGAGCAGACGAATATCGCAGACAAGGGAAGCATATCGATCAGGTTGGGGAGAGGCAAGATGAGATTTTTATTTCGAGGTCTTCTATAAAATTGATGTGATGGCATTTGAATAGTCAAATTGTTCTTTTGTGCGAATAGCAATGCCATTGTAGTGGAAGTAAGTGCTATTAATTGAAGTTGCCAAATGGATAAACAAAGGAATTCAGTTTTCCCAACACTGACGTGATGCTGTCTGGTATTTTAGTAAATTGGAGTTGTTTATGGATGTTACGGATGGAGTATTTAATTGTTTCAATATAATCTTTATAAACATTTTTTTTAGAAATATAGACACCATAGTATTTTTTTCTCTTTTATAATTTTTAACTTTCTTGATGGAAAATATTTATAAAAAATCAATATTTAGCGATATTTTGGTCGACCTTAATGAGTGTTTAGGTGATCCTGTGATTATCTCGTGTTGAGTTTTGAATATTTATTGGGAATCATACCGTCGAGCATATATCGATTTGAAATCGATTGGGCGACGTCTAATAGTCCAGTTTAGTTAGCTTGGAGATTATAATGAGGTAGCTAACGAAGAAATGTTTTGCATAAATGATGTTCTATTTCTAATTAACATTATCAGACGTCAACAAGTATCTACTTATTAGTGATGGGAACTATCGAATAAAAACTATCTATTTATTCGACAGTTGCACACCATAAATTTATACGGTAGTCGAAAATCATTAATTTATCAAATTGAATGAACAAAATATTCAATTGTTTTTACTTGTATGGCTGGTTATATTATAATGAGTGGCGCTACATGCCATAAAGGGCCAGGGCCTAGCTTCTCAGCAACCACTCGTATCGTGCGTGCTATTGTTCTCTCACGAGTGGAAGGGACCTACTCAGAACGGCCAAGTTTGAGAAGCTTTTTTTAGACAGGAAATATTCTTTGGGCATTGTCAGTGACTAGAAAGAGGTAAGGCCATGAAATTATTTTTTGTTGCACAAAGCAGGAATCGAATCCACGTCGTCGAGGTTGGGGTTGAGGCACATACCCACAACGCCACGTGCCATGGCTGGTTGGACCAAGTCAAATGGTTTTTGTAGCTTCTTCGAGCGAGAATTTGTATGTATTGAGCTCTGAGAGAGAATTTTGTGTATGCATACACATATTACCAAAATATTTGCAAGACAGATTATTGTATGGTTTGGTTCGAGTCGATAGTTCGACTCAGTTGAGAAATGAGTTTGAATGGTATTTTTACTAAATAAATGACTCGTTCATTTGTATGATGGCAACATTTTCGAATGGTCTGGGCAATCGAGTCAAGTGAACGATGCATTCATTTGTATGATGGAAAAAGGTTTTTAAGTTTTCGTGATTTTCTTATTTGTGATATTTATATACCGAGGACTAAATTCACGCTCCGCACCTTCTAACTCAAAAAAATGCCATTTGTAATGTGGAAACAGAGTAGCACGTCCGCCCCGTTTCCCTAAAAACCAGAACATAGGTTTTCAACGACCCAGTATGTGTATGACTGAATGAATGAAAAAAAACTAATCGATAGTTGTAATCATTCAGTTACTAACTATCGATAGTGTAATTCATTCGATAGTTGTCATCATTACTACTTATGTATAGTAAAATAAAAATGCGAAGCTGCTAAATTATGGTGAACTCTTAAAAAAACAAATTCAGATGTGCAATGCATTGGGCCTTTCCCTCCATTTTTCGTTAGTTACAAACTTAAAGTTATTTAACATTTCAACGTTGAATTCAGAAACAGTTAAACGAAGAACCTAAACAAAAACTACAAAAATGGGTCGAACCACTCCCTCACTTTCTCTTCAATTTCGGTCGCCAGTCGACTTCACCGCCCACTGCGCACGATCACGGTGCACATGTTTCTGACTTCGTATTGCGGAGATACTTACATTCGTTAATAACGGACACAGAAATCGGGTGTATGTTCCGATTTGGGTTACCCCCAAACTCATTGAACTTCTATCTGTGGTCCTCAGTGTCGGTTTTCTTGATGTATTATTTTATTCACGGAAGCAACTCGAGTTCACTGAGCATTGTCTTATCGCTGATGATGCAGTGAAAGGTGTCTGTAATCTAGTATGGATCCCCTATGCTCGACGTTCTTTTAGACGAACTTGAACGTTTATACGTTTACGAAGCGGGGCTTACACTTCCATTGTCCATTGTGACACCACAAGATACCAAACTGGACCACAATTTTATTCATCAAAATAGAAGACTCCGAGGCACTAAATTCTAAAGGTGGTCATCGGCGGGACGTTACAGAGATGCTGCAGTGCGATATCCAAGGCACAGTGTACTCAACATGTTGGTCTCAGTTTACAACAGTCGCAAGGTGTCAGGTCGTCAACCAAAGTTAGATTATTCTAGACATTCTGCAGACTGTCCGTCTGATGGTAGGCATCTAAAGAAGAGGTATAGAGCCCTTGTGAACTATATCTCTATATGAACATTCTGCAATATTTCAGGCTCGTGAAAAATGCCCACATTCCCTCAAAACCTCTAACCAGCTAATGCCAATTCATTCAACTTCTGCACAATTTACGCACTACACATTCGCTCGTTACAGACCAATCAATCACGTTCGGTTTACAGCTGCTACAGTTCCAGCTGATAAGTCCGTCTGTTTGCCGGCGGCCGCACCGCTACGTTTAATTAAAATATGCACTAGAATTTAAAATTAAGCAAAATGCACAACCATTTCGAATGCATCTATGGATTGTAATCAAACGTGCCCCACATTCAGCATGGGTGTCTAGTGTTAGTGCTTTGCGGTTGGCAACACGCGGTTACAATGTAAAAACCAATCTACATACAGTCACAGAAGCTACGCTCCGATCAGGTGAAACTATTTGGGAAATCTGGATTAGTAGGAAAAGAAGTGGATTTGGTTATGGTCTACCGTAATAGTGGATTAGGTTTGTTAGGTTAGACTGGGATTTCTACCAGCGCACTCGCATCATTTCGCACTAACAAGTGATGTTGTGTGGTGCATTTGAAGCCGCATTCCATGTCCAAATGGGCAGTCGCTTGTTTCGTTGTTTCGTTGTTGTAAGATACAAAGAAAGAGCGGGAAGTCGGTGATGTGTGTATGTCGCTGTCTGTCTGGATTAAATGAAATCTGTGCAAAAGTCGCTGTCGATTTTTTTACGAATTCGCTTTGTTGATATAAATCTCTGGTGACGTGATAGTTGCGTGCGTTTTTGTGGAATTTTCATTACATAAAATTTTTAATAATATGTCCATTCGTTGAGCTACGATTTGTGTTTAGGTAAGGTTAGACGGGGTTCTAGGTAGACGCGGTGGGGTCACGTTTCACTTAGGTCCATTTAGACCCATTGTGACTGTGAAGATGTTGTTGTCCCTTTCAGCCATCCACAGGCCCTGACAAACCTACGAATATAACTTAAAAGGACATTTGCTATGTCTTGATTGTTCTGGAAAGAGAATTCGTACAATGTTCTCTTTTTCAGTATGCAAGCATGTCTTTTGTTCATGGTGTCTTAGAAGGTTATGGCCTCCGACTACAATCGGCAGCAGCATACTGTAGGCCACAATGTCCGAGGAGTCTCACAGGTGGGAAGAGAGCCCCACTCTTGGAAATATAGGATAACTTGGAATGGGTCGGATTCTATCCCTGTCCTATCAAGTTTCTATGCTGCCTCATTGACTGTTATGCCCCTATGACCTAGGACCCAGAATAAAGTGATCGAATGATGCGTGCCAAGATAATTGAGACATTCGCGGCAACATGCGATTACCTTGCACTTGACGGTATTATTACCTACAAAGTATCAATCGATGCAAGGTGTTATAAATTGCATGGCTACAGAAGAATGCACGCAGTAGTCCAGCAAAAAAAAAAAAACAATTCCAAAATAAAATCATTTAGTCTAAGGTCACAAATTAACTTAGGGGATCCACTTAAGGCGTTGCGGGGAAAAACACGCACTCGATCCCCCGCCATCGACTTTAACTCATTCGGATTTATGCCCAGGCACAGCCATGCGATTTTTTGGGACACCTTCCTGATAGAGTTGCATTTGATGCGCACCTCGAACGAAAGCTCTTTCCGTTCAGAAAAGTAGCTGCTCGACATTGAGTTCCTCTCGTACTGCCGTGTTTCTCAGAATTTCCCGGCGAGTGACTCCCATAAAAGCTTGAAAAAATCTCATCTCGGCAGCTTGTACTCACGATCTTATTCTTTCGGTCATTAACCAAATTTCGTGACGATAGGTGAGAGTTGCAATAAATACTGAGTTGAGAACCTCTAGATTGCCTTTGATATCAAGTTCGGCCTTTCTGATTAAAGATCTTTCAATCTGTTTCGGTATTAATGAACTGTGGCCTATCCTACACTAAAGCTCAGCAATACTCATTCCATCACTGGTGAAAAAGACTTGAACTTCCAGAGTGCATAGAAATTACCATCACTTCTGATTTGTCCACGCTGGCCTTCATACCCGCGCCTGCACGTACGGTCACAAACGTTTCGAGTGCGCTTATGGTTTCAAAAAGACTATGTTATGTCTCGTACCTTTCGAACCGTTCCGAAACAATTGCTTTGGAAAGACATTCGCGTTTTAGTGTTTTGAACTGTCTAAAAAGATCGTGTGAATGGTCGCCATTGGATAGTGGTAGTGTATGTGTTGGATTGTCATTTAAAAAATTCATTCCTGCAGTAACTTCCGTACAAGGCAGTTGTTATATATGTACACGGTGTTATATTATATTCCAAACAACGGTCTTAAGGTCCACTGCACGATTACTGTTTACACAACTAGTCAGATTTGCGCTTTAATATGACCACGGCACAGCGCAAAAATAACAATTGTGTTGTCCGTTAAATAAATATCATGCTCCACATGCCTCGAGGGAGGAGTAATCCCACCACCAGCATCCTGGACAATAAACAAGCAGCAACAAACTTTATGATTACATTTAAACAGTGTGAAGACAGTTTAACGCCGTCGCAGCAATAAAGTTTCTTAAAATTATTATGGATGCTAGGCAATATATTCATTTTTATCCACAAATCCGTGTGCATGTAGAACACACATCTTATGAATGCCACTGTACAAAAGGCAGACAACGCATAAATGGTGGGCATTTATCACTCTCGGTAGAGTCGTGTGTATGAGCCAGCTTCAGCCGTTCACTTGTGTCCCATGGTTTCATTTAATTTCGATTTTTGCCACAGGAAGGATAATTATAGAAATGAGGATTTATGCTTGATCTGGGAGTTCTTCCTGGATCGAGCATATACTCATATGTTTGTGTAAATGTGACTCGGTCGGTACATATATACACTTCCTAGCAAAGTCCACTGAATCGATAGCCTTACACCTTGATTTTCATGGCTGTCCCTGGTCTGGTCTGTACCCAATGTCCAAAGAGCTGGTGCGAGAGAGAGACCGAGGGGTAGAGACTGCGAACGAGAAAGGAAAATAGGGCTTGGACCTTTGAAATGTTCAAAGAAACTATAGAAGTAAAAATGGAACAAGCCGAAGTAAACAGAGTTTCCGTGGGGGTTGTTGCCAAAGTTACCCTTTAGCTAAGTGAACCGTGTTGGTGATTTGTTTACATAAAGAAGAATTTGCATTGTTGTTCACTCTTTCTCCTCTTCTTGTTGTGTTGCATCCTATTTCTTTTCTGAAAGTGTTTCGGGTTGCAAAGTGGTGTTAAGAACTAGTTGGGGGCAGTTAGCTGGTGGTGGTTCGATGAAACTTTTTCCCCACGTACGTGTGTTGCTGCTGATATTTAGAGGCAGCGGAAGTGTTAAAGAACGGTTTACCACAAAATCTCTCTTAAGTTTGCTTATATGTATGCAATAATTATAGTTAAAGTTTTGTTTTCACATGTGCATACATTATCTAACGAGCCTGCCAGCAACAGAAGTCAGTCGAAGAGTATTTACTTTTTTCGCTTGGTTTTATAACTTGTTCTGCTACAAATTGCGTTTCGTAGCATGTAACAGCGTTAATCTGTAAATAAAAGTTTTCCCAGCGAAACGATTGAAATTTTTCAAGACATTTTTTTTTCCATGGGAGTGCTTGAATCTTATCGTTTTTGGTACTGCATGGGTTAATAGGAAAGCTCAAGTGAGTGAGAAAGTGGTTGGGATGTGTCTACGTATGCATGTGAAGTGCACACTGTGCACACTTCTCTGGAATATATGTTTTAGTCGCACCGCAGCTGGAACTTTCGACAAGCGAAGATATTAAGTTTTGTGTTTTTTTCCTCTGCGGAACGAGTGGAGAGTATTGTCTTTTAACCCTGTAAATGATATACGGACAACGATCTTCGGATCTGTACGTGCAATGCAAGGTCCCGGACATCACATAGTGCAGCCCTAAACAATTAGTGCAAGCCCTAGACTGCTGCAAGGCAGACATAACCGCCATCCACGAAGTGCGATGGGTTGGACCGATAAAAAAACTGTGATATGAAATTGTTCTTGGCGATTTTAACGTAAAGCTAGGAAGAGGGAACATCCTTCGTAGCACGGTCGGGAAGTACAGCCTACACGTCACCACATCCGATAACACGTTCAGTCTGATCGACTTTGCTGCGGGGCAAAATGTTGTAGAAGCTAATATAAGATTCCCACATCTCGATATTCACAAAGGAACATGGCGATCTCCTGATCAATCAACCGTCAATCAGATTGATCATATTGCGATCAACGCAAGGTACTCCTGCAGTATTATAGATGTCCGAGCACCTCGGACCACCACATTGTTGTAGCCAAAGTAAAGTTGCGGATATCCCGAACACCGCCAAGACAATGAAATACTGTGAGGAAGTTCAACGTCAGCCGGCTACAATCGCAATAGATTGTCAAATCCTTTTCCGATCATGTCTCCCTTAACCTCTTAAGAAATACATCAAGTAATGAAGACCAGTGGCAGCATTGCCAAAAAGCCATTAGAGATGCCGCCTCTGAAGTGCTGGGTTTCAATCCGCCACCACAACGAAACCTCTGGTTTGACAATTAGTGTCGGTAGGCGAATGCAGCCAAGCAAAAAACATACAAAGCGGCACTGCAACGAAGGACAAGAGTTGCTCGGGAATTCTACTAGCAGAAGAGGAGAGACGAACACCGGCTTCCCAGGAGAAAAAAGAAGCAGCATGAGGCGCGGGCGATCGCCAGAATAGAGGGATATTACTGCAGGAATGAGGTGAGAAAGTTTTACCAAAGGGTAAAGTCAACCAGTCAAGGCTATAAAGTCCGAACCGAAGCCTGTATGGATGATTAAGGGAACATCGTAGTAGAGCAATAGTCGATGCTGGCGATATGGAGAAACCATTTCTGCAGACCGTATAACGGCTACAAATCCCGCTGTCAAGCAGAACGAACCATTCAAGCCCAATGAAAGGGACGATGAAGATCAACAATTCCGTCCACTCGACCCGGATGAAGTGGGGATTGCTATATCTGAACTGAAATCCTACAAGGCTGCTGGAGCTGACGGCCTACCCGCCGAGCTTCTGAAAGCCGCAGGCGATGATTTGGTAAGGAGCATGCCCGATGAATGGAACCTCAGCATTGTTTGCCCGATCCCCAAGAAAGGTGACCGCTTTGACTGCGCCAACTATCGGGGCATGAGTCTCTTCAACATGGCCTACAAGATCTTATCTGCCGTACTGTGTAAACGCCCAAAGCCATTGGTCAACAACTTGGTCGGTCCAAAGCAGTGTGGCTTTAGACCAGGAAAATCCACCATCGACCAAATATTCACACTTCGGCAGATTTTAAAGAAAACCCACCACCTGTTCCTCGATTTTAAGGCCGCGAATGATAGCATTTGTAGAGACCAGCTATACAGAACAATGTTCAGTTTTGGCATTCCTACCAAACTCGACCGTTTGTGCAGGATGGAGAATGCACGCTGCTCCATTAAGGTCGGTAAAGACCTAACCGAGACCTTTGATGCCAAAAAAGGATTCAGACAAGGCGACGCGCTGTCACACGACTTTTTCAACATTAATCAAAACTCGAACGCCAACACCAGAGGAACAGTCTTTCAGAAGTCCGTCCAATTACTCGCATATGCGGACGATGGAAGAACGCAGTGTGATGTCAATGGCGCTTTTGTGAGTATTGCAACGGAAGCCGCGAAGATGAGCTCAGCGGCAAAAGAGGGTAAGACCAAGTATATGCTGCTAACGAGAAAGGACACCCAACACCGACGTCTCGGTCACAACGTTACAGCGGACTGATATAACCTTGAGGTAGTCAAACACTTTGTCTACCTAGGCACCGCTATTAATTCAGACAATGACACCAGCGCTGAAATCAAACGAAGAATAACTCTTGCCAATCGGTGCTTCTTTGGGCTAAGAAAGCAATTAGTGAACAAAGCCCTCTCCTGAACAACCAAGTTAACGCTTTACAAAACCTTCATTGTCCCAGTCCTGCTATATGGCGCGGAAGCATGGACTTTGTCAAAAGCGGATGAAGCTGCTCTTGGTTGCTTCCAGAGGAAAATTCTTTGGGTGATTTTCGGTCCCGTCTGCATACATGGAGAGTGGAGAGAGATATAACGACGAACTATGTGGGCTGTTCAGCGACATCGACTTAACCAGAAGAGTGAAGATCCAACGACTGAGATGGCTAGGTCATGTAGAGCGGATGGAAACCAATGCCCGTATCCACCCCCGAGGGACGTCGCAGTAGAGGAAGACCGCGACTCAGGTAGCGCACTCAAGTGGAAAGATACCTCAACCAACTATGCGTGCAAAACTGGAGACAGCTAGCTAAAGATCGAAAGATCGAGTGGGCTGGAGAGGCTTGTTTGTTGAGGCCCAGGTCCACCCCGGACTGTAGCGCCACCTTCAGTAAGTAACTAACTTCTGCAGACTGGCGACGAGTACCAAAATACCACTGTTAGACAGAATGCTTCACTTAATGCCCCCCTCCTCCAATCTATTGGTGAAGATGCCATTATTAGCATTGTCTAATACGTATACATACTGCCGTTGCTGGATCGTTGGCTTTATTAGTCGGAATAAAGCATACTCGACAAGTTAAATATTGATCATAAAGAGGTGATATGTGATAAGGCTACCTTCGAATGCTGATTATCAGTTAGACAAGAAGATCCGTCAATCCTAAAAGAATTTCTTGTACTTGTAGATGATATTCCGGATTATGATGTTCACGTTGCCTACAGGATTGTTATTCCTTACTCTGCCCTTTATGGGCATCACATCCCTTATTAGAATAACTCAGTCAGTTTATCAATAGCATTCTTAGGGGAATTTAATTGACCAAACTGTGACTGCTCCTTGTAGTTAGCTTCACCTATTAGTTTTCTTGTGAGTTTAAAAAAAAGGAGTGTGATGTAAACCAAACAATCGATCCAAGAGGGCGCTTCTAGGCCGCTTCCTTCCAAATCGCTGCAAAGTCTGCTAAACACATCTAAACCTGATCAAATGGTTCTTGTTGCTCTCGATCCATGATCGGAGTTAAAAAGTTGACACACCAGAGGAACTTATACTGCTCTGCATTCGCTGGAAATCCCACCAGCATGTCATATGATAGAAGTAGGCTGCAGGATTCCTTTTTTTCTCTGCTGAAATGCAGCAGACAAGTTCTATTAGCATTTCCCACCCAGCACTTTCAGAAATATAAATTTGCAATCTTGCAAATATTCAGTGGGAACATACAAAAGGCTGTGGAAAAAAAAATGACCGCCTCAATGTACTTGAACTTTTCAGAATCAATATCACCTTTGGAGGTCAAGTCCAGTCTATACACACAATCAGTTTAATTGAAAAAGAGCAAAAAAAAAAAAAAAAACGAAAACGAAGGCAAAGGCGAATACTTAACAAGGAAAATAAGATCGAAAAGTGAAAAAGTTAAATTTTCACAATGAAGTACTTTGCACACACCCGTGTGCAAGGCAAGGCCACGGCGACGGTATGGCAATTCAAATCTGTTCGTTCTCGTCGGCTTGGTGTACAGGCGACAAAATTAAATGTCAATTTGAAATTGAATTGAAAATCAACACGGTTCGAGAGGGTTCTTCTTTTTCTGTTCATTTCTCTTTTTCTTTTTTTGCGTATTTTCACTTTCGCTCGTCCGTCATAGGCGGTGGTGGTGACATGTTCGCAAATTTCTCGAACGATGTACGACGACATTTTTCTTCATTTACACTAAATAAAATGTCTTTAAAAGCCCAGAAGGCAAAGGCAGTCAGGGAGGTCGCAGAGGAGTACCAAATCGATTATGTAGATAAACCAACGCAGATTTTTGGATCTATAAAGGTCGGCCGAACGTTCAGGGAGGGTAAGTGTAGCCTTATCTTTGGGGATAATTTCTTAAACGTACCCACGGGCGGTTGCTAGAAAATTCATCTTAAAAAACAGCTCTCCTTAGATGGTTCTTTTCCTCAGGTTCCTCTTTTGTTCTTTATATTCAATTCTTTTTCTCGGCTTTCATTAATCACAGTCACCATGGGTTCCGGAATTTCACTTTGGTATGCGGGAAAATGGGATGATAGCGTCACGAACAGAGCGCATGACCTTTGACAAGGAATCATAAATTTATTATCAGGAGGCAGTATTTTCATATTATTTTTTTAGTTTAATTGGAATGGATGATTTATCTAGGGATAGAAACGAGGGAGCAGCTATTTTCGGACAAATTTTCCGCATTGGCCGCGTGAAACGGGCGGCTGAGAGATGTTTGCATAAAGCATAACTAGAAGTGCTGGAACAGCATTTATGGTTTATTATTACGTGCATGAAATTGATTGATATGGTTTTTATTTAGAACAGCCAAAGATAAGGCATATCCCAGTGGAATTGTTTCCCCGCAATTCCGGTATCTGCAGGACGTGGAGCTCTCTCAGCTGGCCGATAAGAGTGTGGATGTGGTTATTACTCATTGGGTTGAAAACAGAAATTTTACGAAAATACGGGTGAACTCTGCGAGGAGACGCAGTCAGCAAATGAATCGAATCTACGTTAAATTTCACCCGACTTTTACTCGCCGGGACATTACTTTATTTCATTAATTAAACCACGTGGAATTTAAACCGCGGAAAAAATGCAATCATTGCATTAACACACGTAAACATGCGTTAACGAAAAAAGAGCATACACGTAATGCCGTAATACGATGCCGATTCGGCTATGTAGTGGATTATAAATATTTTGTCACACTTCACATAATAATTTTTATGGGTTTTCCCGTTAAAATAAAAATCCTTGGCAGTAACTTCGCGGACGAAACACGCGAAGGTATACATTTTGTTGGCACTTAATCCTAAATTATGATACCATTAAACCAGGTTTTTCGATGGACGCACTCTGTTTCTTTGGGGGGAAAAAATATTTGTACGGACATCCTCTACCAGGTTAAAAAAAGACATTTGTTGTTCGCTTCCTGGAACCTTCAACGATGGATAGTCAATGATTTGAGTTGTAAAAAGTATAATTATACAACATTATTGAAATGCTGCCCGTTTTTTAATACCATGTTTGTAAATCGTGTTCTTTTTTTTGTTTTTATTTGGAAGGTGGATATATTTAGGATGGATGTCGCGGTCGGTAGTATTTGCCATGAGACTGTACTGTCGTTTCTTTTAGATTAACTGTAATGTCAGCCTTTAAACAAAAAAGATACCTGTGATTGTTTTGAAAAATGGCACCGAGCCTCCGCTGTAGATCGAGGGGATCATATTTTTCTCCTTTCATAGGTCCTCGTGCGCTGTCCCAATGGCTCGGTATCGAAGACCGGGCCTGAGCTGTGGTGTCCATCCGCTCTACATGATCCAACTAGGTGCATGCCGCTGTACAGCCCGTACAGTTCGTGGTTGAACCTTCTCCTCCAGACGCCATCAACGCAAACAGGACCAAAGATCGCACACATCACTTGTCTCTTAAAACAATCAAGAGTTTCTTCATTCGCTTGCAATAGCGTTCCTGTCTCTGCGTCCTAGGGCAGGACTGGGATGATCAGAGTTTTATACAAAGTCAACTGGTGTTTCGAGAGATGGCTTTGTTACTCAATTGCCTCTTGAGCCTAAAGATGCAGCGATTGGAGTAGAAGAGTAATTCTGCGCGTTATCTCTATTTACTCCAGAGCCTAGGTAGTCGAAGTCCTTGACTACCTCAAAGTTTCTGCTATCCATTATGACGCTGTGTCCGAGACGTCGATGTTGTGCGTCTTTCTTGATGACAGCATGTACTTTGTTTTTCCCTGGCTTACCGCTAGACATATTTTAGCCGCTTCCACTTCAATGCCAGCACACGCCTCAATGACGGCTCGCTGTGTTCGTCCAATAACGTCAATGTCGTCCGCAATGTAGCATCTGCCTTAAACAGTTCTGCGGGCAATCCGTCAGCTCCAGCATATCGAGGACTGAAATAAAATACGTTCACACTTAAAAACTATTCTGGCTTCTTAATTTTTTTTTTTAAATTATATTAAAATAATATGTATTGACCTGTACCCCATACAGAATCAAGGCATATCTTCTCAGCAACCTATCATGTTATAAATGCTATTGTGCTCTCACGAGTGGAAGGGACATAAAGTTTTATGCCGACTCCGAACGGCCATGTTTGTCTTTAGAAACTTGTATACTGTGATTACTGTCTCCTAAGTTTTTGTCATACAGACCAGGAATCGAACCTAGACGTTGAGATTCAAGAGCAAATTGGTCGACGCATATACCCACAACAACACGGGCCACCACCGTTTTGTTCAAATACATGAACCAAAATGTCACAGGGCTTTGCCTGTTTGACCTGAATTATTGCATCCAGGTATGAATCCTCAACCTGAGTTAGCAGCGAGAACAACGACCTGTCATTGTATACCCGTCGACACGGATGAGGCTGAAGCAGTACTTGTTGATAAACAGCTGCTCCCAAGGCTTTTTTGTATCAAAAGTCATTAAATATATTTCGTATACTTTTTTTCAGCCAAACTCACTAGCCAACATCGTTTTGCCCGCAATGACGAAATTAACAATTTCGATTTAGGAACGAACATTTCGTACGTCCAGCTTGATACAATTTTTCCCCTTTTCTGTGTCAGCAGAACTTCCGTAATTAAACACTTAAAGTACACGGTTTCGCCCTCATTAACATAAATTACGACCACAAACTTAATGGGATAGTATCTCTGCTGCTTACATATGATTTCTGGGACTGCATAAATTTATTTAAAATTTTTGCAAGTGTTCTCGGGCGTAATTACCCGTGTTCCATTTTGATTGAATTTACGAGCTTAACATTTGAAATCAATGGCGTACACTAAATCAAGCTGCACGTCTGACCGTGAAATGTAACGAAAACCCAGGTAAGATTGCTTACGAAACCAAAAATAAAAAAACTGCGGTTTACGAATTTTCAACCTAATTGACATTATCCTTTTAATTGGCCATTTTCGTCGTAATAGGGTCGATGCGAACCCAAAGGGGGAATCCAAACAAAATGAAATCGAGTGTAACGCCGTGAAACGAAAAGGGCTAAAGGACACGAGGTCGACGTTTGTGCAAAAGAGCCATGAGATAATTAAAATGCCTCGACTATAAAATGCAGAAGGGAATCCAACTGTTCAAACTTATGTGCGTGGTTATGTACGCTTATGTACGTATATGTGGGGATATGAAATTGAAACTGTGCCAGGGCATATCTAAAGGGACGTCGTTTCGTGCCATTAATTCACTTTACACTTCGACTTGCACGTTCATATTCACAAGTATGATTTGCCAAACCGAGACCATCAAAAATTTAGATTAATCTGGACGTAATTGATATTCATCTTTTTATGCACTTGTGGTGTGTGGAAGGAATACGAATACCATCTGTTCGTATATTATGTTCGGTGGTTGGTATGTAGGGGAATCCATTGCGGAGCCCAGTGAGAGATAATACCTCTCAAATTACATCTGCTATGATAGTGGCACAGGGTTAGTGACTGATGTTCTCTTGATCTTCTTCCTCGCCACAGCGCTTATGTGCATGTGATTGTATGGCGTGATTAGGTTCTTCGCACGAATATGAAATGTGAGTTATTTAAGTACCGCATTCATCAGCAATGTGAAGAAACTGCGAATTGGAGTACACGGACGGATGGGAGATGGATTATGGTTGGGAAAAGGTTTTAACTCTAAATCAAATCTCCCACATTTCCATAGTTCTTAGATAGAAACGAGAGGAACACACCACACATGGCACTCTCTGTACGTATAGTGCCTGTAGGAAAAAGGTATATGTGAGCTGTCACCAATTGAACAAAGGTCATAGTGAGCACTTACCGGTCGTAGGATTTGAAGGCGGGGCACTTGGTATCACAGTGGACTTATGCTGGTCGTTAGGTTAGGTTAGGTTATTAGGCTGCCGGCACACTAAACACACAACCTTCTTGGTCCATTGTGATACCCATAGTCAGACTGCGAGCACTGATCGACAACTGGTCGAAGTTCACAAACGAGTTCTAATGGGTATGCGTATGCAGACGATATAGCAATCCTGGTGAAACACAGTAACTCATATTCAGCTGTGCAGATAATGCAGGCCGAATTCAACGCTGTATCCGAATGGTGCCATGATAATGGCCTAGTCATAAATTCTACGAAAACGAAGGCGATGCACATTCGCACTCCATCAAAACCTGCAGAAGCCTTCAAAATTGTTCATCGAATTGCCCGCTATCCGCAATCAACCAACAGCAACGAAATCCAAGTTGTCAGAAGTATCAAATACCTAGGAATTACCATCGACCAGAATTTTCTTTGGCGTGGCCACATCACCGTCCTGCGCCTGCAACTTAAGAGCACCATCTTCGCAATAACATATCTGAAGCGTGACACGATCGTAGAAGTGCTTAAACAGTTTTATTACTCGTGCATAAGATACGGCATTCTGGCCTGGGGAAACGCAGCAAAACCCCATCTGGATAAGATATCTAGCACACAAAATTATCTTATAAAAGATATTAGACAACTTAGCTCAGCTTTTCCAGTTCTAGATGTCAAAGCTATTTTCCAGATGACAACTCTGCTGTAGTACCTACATGCGAGACCCACGAATCCAGCAACCATTAAGTCATACGCTTAACACAAGAAGACGTGCCAAAGGGATGCTTGATATTCCGAGAGCATACAACTTATATGGAGACCGAGAACTACGTTGCACCGCCCTGCCACAGTGTCTTAAAATAATTCCAAATATCGAAAAAAAAGGAGCGAAAAAGATTTTCAATTGCAACTCTTTCCGTATCATACATTTTATTCATAAATATTAATCCTAATGAAATAATTTTCCCTTTTAAATGGGAATGGAATAATGTTAACTTAAAAAAAAGAAGTACTTCAAAACCGCTTC
Source organism: Eristalis arbustorum (assembly GCA_916610145.1). Classification (NCBI taxonomy): domain Eukaryota; kingdom Metazoa; phylum Arthropoda; class Insecta; order Diptera; family Syrphidae; genus Eristalis; species Eristalis arbustorum. Next base: position 50,682,620 of record OU744320.1, on the reverse strand, counting down.
AAAATTAGTAACTATCAATTTACAACCACCAGCAGATAAGCATTTAGCTTTGCAGGTAAACTAACTACTGTAAGTTACTCTTGTATTAATAAAAAGCCATTAAATAAGAGCTTTCCTTCTGCAGTCTCTGCCTGGAAATTAAGTCAACTAGTACTTAACCATATTAATCATACCGACTATGGAATCCAGCGGATCGACTGCGGAGGGAGTAACTCGCATCCCCAATCGAAGATGGACCCTATTATAGAATCTGTCGGATGAACTGCATTATCGGTCCGCAAAGGCTCCCTACCGACCGAGTCAAAAGAAGTTCTTTTGTAATCAGCATTCATGTATGTACCTTTCTTTCAGATTTATAAAATGATTATAGCTGAATGAAATAATTTATATTCAAGAAAATACTGCCACATGTGGTAAGATCCACACACTTTCTTAATATACCTGACTGAGGCTGGATACCAGACCCGTCCTGACAAGGACTTTGAAGTGGGAATGGTAGCTTTAAAAATAGTTATGAGAAAAATTTGTATGTCCAATGTGATTAAATTTAACCATGAGTGAAAAAAGCGGCAAGCAAAATTATATTTGTATGAAAAATCAAGGAACATTTTCAAACATTTCGCGACTCGACTGTCCTACAGTTTAGCTTGTGGATATGCGCGTCTGATTCGCTGATTTCCAGATGAGGTAGCAACCTTAAAGGTTGCATGAAAACAAAGTGATTACTACAACCTTCCTTCCAGCTATGAACCCTGACCGTTACATAAGACGACGCAATAGCCATACACACTTGTCTGGTACATCATTACCCCAGTAAAATGAATGTGTTCATGTAATTATTAAAATACTTCAAAGTTATTAACCGCCCATTTTAGTTTTAAAACTCAGCAATTTTCTTTTAGTTAACTTAAAATGTCTTAACACAGCAGAGATAGGCAAATACTGGCGAAGGAGAAGGCGTACTCGGGTGCCCATAAAAGTTTATGTAAATAACACACTTAAAAGCATTGCCCAAGTAATGTACTTAAATATTTAGACGGACCACTATTACCACCACCGAATTTCTTATTCCTTGAGAAAATATTTAACCGTGCCACTCATAGCGAACGCTGCTGCTGTTGCCGTCGCCTTTCAAAAGAGCTACGCAAGTAAATTCGTCATTAAACACTTGAATTTATCCACTAAACCACTTCCTAATGGATGAAACCCTTGAAAACTGTAAGTCGTTAAGGCATTTCATAATAGCACTCGAGGGTTAAAATTAACAACCTCTCTGTGATATTAGTTACCGCGACTAACGCAACCTCATCGTATACGACAAGAAAATGACAAAACTTCGCTTTCGAGTGTCATCTCGTCGTCATCGTTGCCGTCAAGGCTGAGAAAACTAAAACCAAATTGAAGAAAACCACCTGAGAGTTTTGTCGGTTTGATGAGTATTTATCTTCAACAGCAATTATGAGGGTGGATCACGTGCGTCATCTAGTCAACCATCGATCCTTATTTCTGGCTAACAAGGGTGTCACGTTGAATTGGAGGATAATTAATTATATGAATTATCAAAATTGATTTCATACTCGAGTGTGTGCCGTTTATCAAATTGTGGGTGGGCTGCCCTTTTCTGTTTGTATGTGCGAAGATTTGATTAGCCTCCCTGTGTGTGGGCCGAACCGATTTTGACAATTCATTTATAAGTTGTCTATCTGTGTCTGTCCGCCTGTCAACTGGGCGTTTGTGCTTGGGATTTACTTCAATTTGAATCAGTTTTGACGGCAGAAGTCATCCATAAATATTTTCCCACTCCCCGTCCTGCCATTGAGTGTGACAGGAAGCAACAAATCATAAATCCAATCGCCCGTAGCAAAGTACCTCGTGCTGTATACCATACATGCGCATATCTATATTTCTATCACGTAGCCTTTTGTGTAAGGATCAATATCGTAATTACAAGCATGGAATTAAAGAAAAGGAATTGGGGAATAGCTAAGTGGATTGTGAATGATGTTCACTTGTAGGCAATCGAGCAAGAAAAAATACAGGGTATCGTCAATAATTTTCGATCTCATCTAATTCGTTTTTGAGCAAAGTAAGAAGGCCCTTTAATCGATGAACAGCATACAATCACAACGCCTTCCACTTCTAAACACAAACACGTAAGTGATTACATCGGTTTGCTGACAATGGAAGTAGAATATGTCGATAGCGCGACTTCTGATTGAAATTTAATGATAAATCGTCCGAGGGGCTAACTACATTCTGTCACTCATGCAAAGCAAAGTGTTCAATGCTCATATGTGACTGTGCCGTGTTCTATTTGTTACTGTGTCGCTCCTTCCATAGACAGACGTGTAATTGTTCTTCCACGGTTAATGACAAATGCCTTTTCTTTATTCGCCGCCATACCAATTAACCTTAAATTTGAAGGTTGCCTGCGGGAGACAGCACAAAATTGCCGGCCATTACTAATTTAATTCATCGGGAACCGTCCACTTGGCGGCTATTGTGTTGCAATGTTTTGACTGCCAGCTTGTTGCTTAATTGAGCATTCAATTTTGCATTCACAATTTTTGCTTTTTATCCTCTACACCACCAAATTAAGATATTTGATCATACCCCTGCCATGGTTGTTCGTAAAAGCTCCTCTTAAACAAAAACAAAAAAAGAAGTATCGAAAAAACACGCCATCAGATTTTGATGAGATATCGTGCTACCATGATATTAGACTGAATAAATATAACTTTCACTAGTCTCGTCATTCGTAATATGCTCACGAGAGTTGAACATTTTTTGTTTCATTTTTATGCGAAAGGAAACGGAACCAGTTCAGAAATGCCATGAAGCGGTCGTTTAAGTGTGATTTTTTGTTTTTTGTTGATGTTGTGAAAAATTCAACGTAATTTGTACATGAGAAATCTTCAAAACATGAATGGCAGTGGCCATGGGACTTGGGAATTGTTTTTGCAGAGTCTCACGCAATCGAGTCGGTAGCGTTTGGGTGGGAAGTGGAACTAAACGACTCTCATTGAATGTTTTGATAGTTCCCTCTTCGGGCTTAAAACTCTTCAAAAAAGAAATTAACGTTGTGCACATCGTATCTGTCAAATTCGTTTGGTGACAATCGGGGAACATGTGAGTGATTAAACGCCTTTTTATGTTGGATGCATTAAAGATGGTGGTTATATTTCATCTTTGCTTAAATTGGTACCTCCTATGCAATGTAGGCATTACTGGCTCTAGACTTAATTGTTTTCCTTCGCTGATTGCATCAATAAAAGTTGACGTGATTGCAGGTACTCGGGAGCCTTAATTTGTGCTTAATTCTGAAGCCCGGAAATTCAAAGTACTTTGTTCACATAAACATCTAATCGTTTGAGGTTGTTCCTGCAACGGTGTGCCAAACGTTTTTTTTTGACTTCTAAGCAGTTCGTTAAAGGGTGTTAACGACTTGAAAACCAGCCCGTTAATGCTTTTTATGTTCTAAACCACCTTCTAGATTAATAATGCAACAACGACAACCTACCAAAGTGACCTTTTATGAGTATCACTTTAACGTACTTAACCTTGTGGCTTCGGAGATGATCGATGCTTTCTGTGTCCATTTGAGGAACGTAGCTTATGCGGAAGATGTTTGTCTCGTTGTATTCCAATAATACGTACACGTAACTAATGTTTGATCTGTTAAGTGTTAGCAGCTGCTTGAGCGTATGTGGTTCAGTGTGGATCAGGCTATACTTGGCGACTTGTCACGTTGTTGCTTCCAACGTCATACGTATTGCGATTCAATTGAGTTGCTGTTCTGCGATTCCGTATACGACTTTTCAGGAGAAAGGAGACAATTTGCTTGTGTTGCTGGTTTACTATGCCCCGCTCTACATTTGCTGGAATGTTTCGAACGGCTCGAGCGAATATGAAGCCGTTTCACTTTCTCACTTAGATATCTGCAACAGTATGGTTTTAATTGAGAGTTGAAAGGGTCGGAGTCTGATGGCTTAATGACCTGACCGAAAATGATATTGCATTTCCACCTTAGGGATGTAAGTCGCTCCCTGGTCTGTGCGATGGAAATAATGTTTACGGCCCCACCCCTTTCGTGTGACACTGACAATGTTAAAATATTATTTCCTCCCTAGAAAAAAGCTTCTCAAACTTGACCGTTTGGAGTCGGCATCAAACTGTAGGTCTCTTCCTGTCTCTTCACGTGAGAGAATTATAGGACCCACAACACGAGTGTTTGTTGAGAAGCTGCGCCCTGGCCCTATAAGGGCTGTAAAGCTACCAATATTATATTATATTATCACTATTTCCACCTTGGACAAGACATTTGGTTGGCAGGACTCACACCTTACTCTTATAAATAGCCTTCCGTATAAGTACCTTGGATTTCTACGTAAATGCCCACCTGACACCCATGCTCTGGGTTCAATCCCCGAATGGATTAACTTTCATAATTCACGCCTCCACCCCTTCCGAAGCATCGAGGAGCAAGGGATTGCTTATTCATTCAGTTAAAGCTTCTCAAACATTGTCATTTCACATATAATATAGAAAGACCCAGTTCTACGTCGGACTGTCGCTTTATTATTATTAGCCACTCAAATATTCCCCACGTGCTGACAATATGAGTATTTCTTCAATATTTAGGATTTCAAACGTCCACCAGCGTCAAAGATGTGTACAGGCACCATTCATTTCGACTTAAAAATTCTCAATCCTGATTTCTTATTTTATCAAGTACCTTTCATCCTTTTACCTTCTTGTGAGGAACATAATAGGTCAATGCGTTAATGAGTTCCCATCTATCACTCATCTATCGTTTAAGGTGTACATCAATGACAGCCCGCTGCATCATAGATGTTCATCTCAATGGTAGACGAATGCAATCAACCAGCTATAAGTACAAATGCATAATTACATGCATCCAGGCTAAGCCCTTAGAACATAGAGCTGTTTTCATCGAATTATACCAACACCGTGCCATTGCTAACGTTACTGAAATGGAATGACAACCTCCGGAGTTCCTTCAGCGAAGCTTATAGGATTCGCCGTTCCTGGATGCACACAACACCTTACATTCAATTGCATGAATTGTTAATCAAGGTCCCTATAATAATCTATTTTGTATGCGGATTTGAAATAGACGAAATGTGGGTTATGCTCATCCAATTAGACCAGAGTTGTGTCGGTTCTTATTTAAGCAGTTACGTAACTGACTGGGGTCAATTGAAGTATTTTGAAGTGCGTTTTATTATTTCAAAAACTTTCGATTTCTTGGCCTGTACTATGGTGTTGTGCTAAGACTTTAATTTATGTACAGTTTCATTATTTTATCTTAATAATGAAAATAATAAACATATCATTGAGATATGGTGCCGGCGTCGGTCATATGTGTACTGCTTGTATCCGCAGTACATGCTGACGCATTATGCTAGACCAAAGCCGATATATATTAGAAATCGATGTGGATTAAAAATGAATGGAACATAACTACTGTTGGGTGTCATACCCACAATTTAGAGGAGGTGTCTTCAAATGCTTGTAGGAACTCTAAAGAATTGCAGAAGACCGAAACAGTGCAGCATCTTTTGTGTACCCGTTCAGTAGTACGTCGACCATATGTCTCCTCTTGAACTGAGCAATACGTCAAATCGACAAACAAACCGTCACCTATTAGGTTCATAAATAATAAATTTGGACTCATCTAAGAATGTGACACGTTCTCAAGCCTTAGAAAGCTCAGATGAACTCTTTCAATATTTTTGGACCTAATTGGCGACGGTTTGCTTGGCGATCAGCATAGGATTGAACATTACTGTCAAGCAGGGTGGTTCAAAAGTTATTCTACGGAGTTCAATGGCTGTTTCTGGCGTAGGAAATCTTGTATTTACAATGTAAGCTAACAAAATGCAATTTCCACAAATTTTAAAAGAAAATGTGAAAAGTTCGGACCAAAATTTGCTCTTTGATGATGAATAGAGTTTTGTCCGATCCCTAAGTATTCTCTCATTTATTATCAAAGAGTCAAACAAGGTCCTCCCCATCCGCCCTTATGACCAGATCTGAACCCGAACCACCATTTATGAGCTCATATCGAGACAAAACTAAGAGAAAAGACGATAAGAAGCGAGCAAAAGGTTGAAATGGCCTTCGAAATTGTTTGAAAATTCGTGCTTTCTATGAAAAATGTGTGTTTTTTTGTGTTGCAATTAAAGCTAGAGGAAAACACACGAGTTTTTAGTTTTACTTTTATCCTACGTTATGCACTTTTATGCCCTGCAACAAAGAGTGTACGGAGAATTTTTTGAGTACACAAAATGAAGTATATTAAGGTAATGCTATTTGTTGAACTATGTTTATTTTAGTACAAAACCTTGAGCGTAGGATTTCGTTTGTATATTCCTTTAATTTGATTTACAATTTTTTGTTGTTCGGATATGTACTTTTCAAGTTATAGTGTTTTGAGTGTCAAAAGTACGGCTGTACGGACAACATTCTTGAGACAGTGTATGTGCGGTGTTTGCAAACATCCATTGTGTGGAAAAGTTATCAGCCCAGAGCAATTATTTGTCATAAGTGTAGTAAAAAAAAATAGTTTATATGATCACATTTCTATTTCACCTTTGCTTGATTAGCACTTTTATGTGATTAATTACCTTATTTTTACTACATATGGTCGAATGGTTATTGCTGGCTTTCTTGATAAGAACATTTTGCTCTCTTTCTAGTGTTAAATAGATCTGTGTGGGACAGTAACTTTGGTCAATCATTTGAGCATTGATCTGACCAGGTTGTACAAGACGCGCTCACTAATATGTCAATAATGAAGCTCATTATTGACTTTCGCATTATTTAAGCACTTGTTAACTCAATAAGGAACTATATGCCGCAAAGCATTAAGTCAGCAAACTCTTAAAAAAATATGCAATTAAATGTTTTCTTTGCCAACGAAACCACACAAAGAATATGTCTTCACAAAGGTAAGAAAGTAAACAGCTCAAACTACTTTGAGAATACTACTCTTGTGCGATTCGCCAGCACCGTCGCCTCACGAACCGCTCCTTGTTGTACACTTCACACACAGATTCCCTTTTAAACAGGCATAATGAACAAACTGTAACACTGTGATCCCTTTTCGTAAACTTATACGGTGCTTTAGCAAATTAAAGCGAAAAAAGAGAATATTTTAATTAAAACGAAATTACTTTTTTTCGTCCGCAAAACGTGCTACAGTACGAGGTTTCTCGCTTCGCCATTTACACTCGAGCCAACAGTCTACTCCTTAAATATTAATTATAAAAGTATATATGTAGCCCACAAGTGGATATCCTCCACACCTATGGATATGTGGATGTCAATTAAGATTACAGGAATAATTCTGTTGCATAATGACTGCCTTAAAATCGCGTGAAGGGCTCTCGTAAAAATCGCCACAGAAAACATAATCCTCTCAACGGTACATACTCCATAGTTACGAATGTTCCAAGGCTCTGCACACAGCTCCTCGCTGCAGGTCCCTGTGCGTACCGGCAAGAAAGAGCAGAGAAGAAGATGGCACAGCATTACTTGGATGAGAGTATTACGAGGCTTTAGGGCTCTAAACAATTTGTCTAACATACAAGTTTCAGGCTATGATTAAATTTGCGAACGTAATAGAAATGGCAACATAATTTGATTGAATTCGCAAAAGTTTTGGATTATTTTTGTCTTCAAAAAAATTGTTGTCTTCAGTAATCCAATATCTTACTCATTTATCATGCCCCTTCTGACTACCACCTTAAGGTAACAGAGATCGGTGGCACCAAGAAAGTGCGTTGGTATATGGTCTGAATGGAATTTTAAAGATCCGTTGTGAGGATCCATGTTACACCTTTGTGCGGACTGTGAAGTAAATTTCGGTTTTCTGAGACCATATGCACTTCGCTCACATCCATCATGAAATTTGTCTCAAAAGAAGTTGGTTATCGCCGATCGGTACCGCTTTCCATTTCAAGTTGATTCAATCGTCGTTTGTAGAAATACGGACGGTTGCAGCCGCCGGCTTACAATATACACCGAACAGTGACTTTATGCGTTTTCAGTGTGGATCTTGGATCTTGGGTGAACAGTCATCTTCTCTCTTTGCAGTGACCGCTGTGCTGTTGTCGTTTTTATGGTAGTGATCATGCACATACTGTGCACAGGTATATTATCTGTGCTTTGTTGCAGGCCAATACAGGCATAAATTATAAGTGCACAAAAACGATCGGCGACTAAATGGCTGATTGTTTTGTCCCGGTGTACTTTACCGACCGCAATAAATATGATGGGGATAGAAGTTTGTCTGATATATTAATAATTGCTGGTGTATTTTCGTGTACAGTCTCGAACTGATATATCCTTGACAAGGTCGACACACACAAGTTTTCGGAGTCATACGCGTCTACAGACACTGAGAAAATTAGTCCGAACGGGGAAATTCAATTGAAGCAGCATGAATTGAACCTAAAAAACCACCGTGTTAGTAGTCACGACTATACACCAAACCATGGTGGCAACCTATGTACTGGACTCCTATACTACTGGACTCCCCGAAAGAATCGGCTCCAAATTATTTAAGTCTTAAGTCTTAGCAGCCATTTTTTAAGATTTCTTGTAACAGCAGGAAGATGCCTTCCGGTGTATAGAGGAAGCTTATTAAATAGCTAGCTCATTGTTACAGAAAAGGAATTACGAAAATGTGTTGTTCGAAAGATAGGAGCAGACACAAAATACAATGAACTAACACGCAAGTTATAATTTGCTATTAGTCTGAAGTTTAGATTTTAAACATTTTGGAATCAATGATCAGTCCTTAATATTTAAAAGCATCAACTTCCTTAGTTACAACAATCAGTGAATCTACAGAACGTATGCAGGGGATAACAAAATGAATTCAACATATTAAATCTAAGACATTCTGGCGCATGGTAAACTAACTAAGCATCGCAGCGTTTTTGTGAAGGCAGATAAAAAAAACATAGCTTTAGAACTTATTACAAAACCATGTTCGGAACAGATTTAAATCAAAATTTATATCACAGATAAAGTTTAACATACTGTTTGAAGCATAGGAGCAACCGACATCATCTGCAAAAGCAGTAAGAGAGCCTTTCAAATTTGGATTAAAAAGAGATTTCATATACATTAAGAATAGGATAGGACCTAAAACAGAGCCCTGTGGTATTCCAAAGCTAATTATTATTTTGTCACTCCTAATATAAAATATATCTCGTCGATTTTTATTCTTTGTGATCGATTACTTAGATAAGATCCGAAGCATTTAAAAATGAAACCGCTAAAGCCAGCCTTCTGGTTAACCATATCAAAAGTTTTTATTATGTTGACAAATAAAGTTGCAGTGAGCTTTTTACTGTCAAGGCTGCTTAAAGTTTCAGAACAGAAATTTAAAACCGAATCTTCCGTAGATTTGCCTTTACGGAAACCAAATTGAGAAGGACTAAAAAATTGTGGAGTGTCTAAGAAACATATGACTCTATTTTTAATTGCTTTTTTAAAAATGTTGAATTTTGAAAGAAGCGAGATTGGTCTTTAATTCCTTATATTATCAACTGGTTTTTTTTCACAATAGGTTAGCTTGACTTGACTGACTGTTGCAGAGCAGTCACACTTAGGCCAGAGTAGGCCCATTGTGATACCACGCGGATTGACTTCTCCTAACGCTGCAACCAGTTGGTGCTGCTGATGAACCGATTTAGTTGGTCAATGCTGGCACTTTTTGGCTCGTTACGGCCACTGAAGCAGTAGGCTCCTCGGTGCAGGAACCAACGACTGGCAAGAGCACTGCAGGAGCAGAGAAGGTGATGAGTATTTTCTTCCTCCTCTTCATCCATGCAGCTTCTGCAAAAATCATTATATAGGGCACCCATCCTGCCAATTACACAGTGCCCGGTTATGACTCCAATGAGGGTCCTAAATGAATGCTTGCTGAGTACAAGTAGACTGAGTGACCGTTTTAGGTTAAGTGATGGCCAGATTTCTTTTGTTTTAAGCAGATGGTGCCTTCTAGACATTTGTCATTAGTTGTGTAGACCTGTAGCAATCGGCATGGAAGGCGGTACCCCTGCTATCGATACGGATGAGGCTGTACCACACCTAGCGAGTTCGTCGGCTTTGCAGTTTCCTGGTGTGTCACAGTGTCCCGGCACCCACATGAGGTGAATGTTGAAATGCTCGGCCATCTCGTTAAGAGACAGCCTGCAATTAAGGGATGTTTTAGAGTAGAACATCACATTGTCCAGGGATTGTATGGCAGCCTGACTATCGGAACAGATGGTTATATCCCTTTTTGATATCACATTGTTCTTAAGCCACGACAGCGCCCCATTAATCGCTATGGTTTCTGCCTGAAAAATACCGGGTACAATGCTCTTATTAAAAATGTGTGATGAAACGTCCACAATGAAACATGCAATATTTTTTAGAATTCGACTAGAGATACCATCTACACCACGAGAGTTAGAGTTCTTTAATGATCCAATAATTATTAGAAGCGCAATAGCTGAAATTAGTTCAAAGAAAAGACTTAATTGTACTATCCAAAGAACTACAGATTCTGCAAGACATTTCAGTACTGGGTTTCAGGGATGCAGCAATTTTAGTAGTTATTAAATAAGTTCGCAATTTCATCCTTCTTAGTGATTACATATATACGAATACGTTGCATTTGAATGAATATTTGAAGTTAAACTCTGCACATAGCGTTTACTGAGCAAACACAACATTGTCACTATATGTACGTCATACTGTAGCCGGTGATGTAGGATTTCAAAAACACAAACAAATAATCAATGCTTAATATCAGCAGGAGTAATCAAAGCTCGTGTTCGATTCGTTTTTAAATCTAAGAGTCAAAGCAACTGCGGCCCGTTTTTGATAATCGTACTACATTGCTATCGACGATAAACTCACGAGACTCTCTTCGTATATATATACTTTAAAAGTGATTTTCTGCAATGAATTGCAGTCTGATCTGCTGTAACTGGAAGTTATCTTTTTTGCTGATACCAACTGTCGTGTTGTACTGAAAGCTTGTCATCATATTCTCAATGCTTTGCCAGTAGCTCTGTTCGAGTCGTGCAGCAAGACACGATTGCTTTTTGTGTTTTGCAAACCGGGAATTAATTTAATTGCTTTTGAAAAGAAATCAACGACACTACCGATTAACACCGGCAAAAAAGACCTATTTCAATGGGACGCCAAAAAAAATTCTACAGCATCACATCATCAAAGCAACAAGGCCAGCTATATGAATGCATAAGCTAAGTCGCATTTATTAATATTGAAATTTCACCAAGGATGCATCACTTCATTGCGTGTCTTAAGTGAGTTTGTGCGATTTTTTTCCCGAGGACTTATTCACTTATTCAAGGATTTCACGTTACAGTAAAGATGGAATATAAATCCTGCATTTGAATATGTCAATGCAGAATGCGCACACGTGTGTGTGTGTGTATTGCTTTACAATATTCACGTATTCACTTCTTTCAAGCCGTCGCTCTTATTCATACGATTCCAAGGTTTATTTTTTTTTTTGTAGATATAAGTATGTATATCATACATATTTCATTTCAGATTCAGAAATTACACCCTCACATGTCCACACATTTTCGTCCTCAAACTCAATTTGAAATTATATCACAGCCTGTCTAACTTCACACCGTTTGGAGTTAATTCAGTTTTCTTCGCTTAACAAAATCTAGTAAGGCGCTGGCACATAAATCTATGCCTACACACATCTATAGGTATTTATTTGAATTCATGCATTAGACTGTGTTTGTATATTCGTGCTGGAATTATATACAAATACACCCTCGCCTCTCTACTCATGCATAATTTTCATCCTAATTAGTAATAAAGTTGAACAACTTGAAATGTTTTGAAAATCAGCAGTGGGACAGGGTGGTGAAGGGTGGGCTGTGAAGACACGATGACTTATCTATGGCAACAGGATATGCACGCTCTTGTAGGGACTTAGAAAAGGTGAGATGTGAAAGTTAGTTGCTGAAGAAATAAAAACTTGATTCCCGTTTGGGATGAGAGAGGATACCGAATATGAGGCCTTCATCGAGAGATACATACAAAGTCAAATCCTTTTTCGCATTTGTTGTATATACACCTTATGTTATTGGGAATATTATATACGCTGCTTTGGACGGGTTGAATAGAAAGGATTTAATCGATTAAATGTTTCTCTCGTGTCCCAACTGTCCGAGGCAGATTCGTTACGGTTTCATCGTTATGAAAGAAATGAATGTAATTAAATGTGTAAATAGTTTGTTTTAACTTTTGATAAAAGACGGGGTGTTTAGTTACACAATATATTTACAACACCTCCGCGGGATTATTTACTTATTTAAAGAAAGCTAAAGAAGGATTTAAAATTGCACTTCTCAGGTTACGTAACCCGTATTCCTACTTAAACTAAACTTTTGATACAACTTTCTAAATATTTTCTATTCTCAACCAAAAAAATAAACCAAGCCTGTTACTTCTTAATTAGATTTCCTGATGTGTACAAAAAACAAAAAAAAAACTCCATTCGCTCTTGTCGTCGCACATTGTGGTCCCATTGTGCAATTCGGTGCACAACGACACTGGTCGCCCCTCCTGTCAGCCACAACAACTAGAAACACAACCAATGGACCCATCCATTCAACCCAAACATGTCAATTGTGGCGAAAACCTTTTCCCACAGACATTTTCCTTTTCTGCAACATGAACACTTTTGCCACACACTCTCTCGACGACAAAAAACCGCAAAATCTTTTCTTCATGCCATTGCTTTGCAAACCCTTTATTTCCAGAAAAAAAAAAAAAGGAAAACACAAAACAAAAAAAAGAACCTCCCAAGAACTGAAGAAAATAAAAAACTTACATATTGTGTGGGTGACTCTAACTGAGATACAATCTCCGTGCAACTTCTGGCTTTTCGGAGTTCTACTCTCGAAACCACAAATGAATGAACATGGCGGTAAGCGGCACCAGACGTAAGCGGAACTGAATTCTTGTGGCAAATAAAAGAATCGATTTGTCCTAGTTACGCTACAAGTATCTGCAATACATCTCTGTGTATTCATACATACATATATTTCTCATTCTCAAGCATTTTTGGGTGTACATGCATACATATACAGCCGTCAAAATGGCTGTGTGCAACTTTGACCTTAGTTTAAATTTGAAAACGTGCCATGGTTTTGTAGGTGCACTGTGGGCGATGGGCGGTGGGCTGTGGGCTGTGGGCTGTGGGCGGTGGTGTTACCCTTTTTTACCTGATGTGCAGTCGACTATTGTATGTTTGCTTGGTTATAAGAAAACTTCCTGCTTTCTTTCTTTTTGTCGAAAAGCTGAAAATCAGAAAGTAATTACTTGCAGTCGCATTGTTTAAGGGTTGTTTTTTGTTTCAATTGTTCGCTGCTTGGTTTTTGTGTGAGGCATAAGGTGGGGGTTAATGTGTTGCTGTTTTCATTGTTTGAATTTAGATAAAATTAAGCTATTTAATGGAGAATATATATATTTGTGAAATGGACTGGGGAGGCCTTACACACAAAAGGGCGCCGTGATGCAGCTTCTAGTTGCGTTATTTGGTCTAACGGTATCATCTGTTTTTTTTATTTTCTTTTGGAATTTCACGGGAATGCTTAACTGGTAAACCTCTTCGAGACATGTTGAAAACTCAATTACGTCTACATAGCACGTGCTTCTAAAAATAACCACAACACACAGCTTCAGCTTGGATGCACATTTTTTCAGACAATTATTTTTCGTAGGAAAATGTACAAAAATGGTGGTTTTGTCTCTCTGGTCCCTTGATTCCCTTCTCAAATTTCTCCGGTGGGAGGGTGATGGTGTGGGGACTTGAGCAATTAAATTGTTGTGTTTTACGACATCTTTTTAAAATTAAATTGCTGGAATAGTACTGAAAATGTTCCTTTTTTATTTTATTATTTCCATGCGAAAAATTTCTTTAAAGAGAGTACAAATGACGGCATGCACATGATTGTAAGTTTCCGATTAATAAAATGTAAATAATTAATTATGTATGCATTATTTGATACAAACTTAATTTCTTCCAAGACGGGATATCGAATTTTAGTATATAATGCATTACGTAGTGTTTTTTCAGTTCCGATTAGAGTCCTGAAATTCGGCGTTGCTGCAGCAACCACTCGTGTTGTGCTTACCATTGTACACTCACAAGCGGAAAGGACCTAGTTTGATGCCGACTCCAAGTTTGAGAAGCTTTTTCTAAGCAGTAATACTCTTTGAGCATTGTCAGCAGTGTTACCGCAGGTCAAATTATTTATGAGTGCCAGAAGCTTAAAAAACGAGTAATTTTGGAAATAAATAAGTCCCAACAAAGGTTTTTAATAACACAATACCTACTGACGTGAGAACTAAAAAACAGTCCTGGGTGCAGTACTAGAATGTGATCAGGCATTTTAAATGAAAGCGTTCAGGAAATATTAAAGCGTAGTTCACACCTTTCAAATTTATGAAAATGTAAATGTGAAATAAAATTGCGTTGTTCTTAAAAAAATGAGTCAAATCAACATATAACTCGATAATAGCCGTGCACGATTTTCTGACGCTCAGCCCAGGGATCGAACCTACGTCGTCGAGGTTCAAGTACATTGGGGTCGACGTATACCCAAACTTCACGGGCCACCACAATAAAACAAAAATAATTTGATAATATTTAAAATTAATTTTAAAGTATCCACAATGCACAAAATATAAAAAATCTTTTTATTGACAGACTATATTGAACAGCTATATAAAGTCAGCTTTTAAAAACCCAATATCCCGACTAATGTGGGTGATTCAAAAATAAAATCTCTCACAGGAAGGTTTCGTAATGAATTGTGTAATCATATGCATATCGAATCAACCCCATCCGTATGTAGCACGAAATCATCCATCTAAGTGATAGTATCAGACGATGTGATAAAATCCACCCAAACTGAAATACAGGCAAAACTGAATTGCATTCGTATCACCTCACATTGCCACACCTTCAATGCTCAACCAAAATTTCGCGGTTGACTTCCTTCACTTCCACACCACGACCGATTGCAGCGAGTATATGCGATGTGTATCGTTGAACCCATACAGTTACGCAATTAATAGATCTCATCATATAATTACGCTAATTATTCACGTCGATGATGCTTTAAATTTATAGCTTTTAGCCGGAAGCTGAATGGCTCCCATTCTTACCCCAATACCCAGCCAGAACACTGCAGAACACCCTATCGGGCGCTGTGTAAATTTAAACAAATTTTTAAGAGCTACCTATGCAATCGTTGCTAATTGAGGGTACTGTGGTTGATCTACAACGCGTTCCACGATGGTGTATGCAAAGTGAGGGCAACGGCAATGATGCTGGTGGTTGTGGCGCGATGGTGGATTCCTCGTTGTCAGTATCACTTATAGCCTCACAGATTCATTGTTATCAGCTAAATTAATTTCCGAAGGGGAACACAACGACAACGACTATTTTGCGCGAAGGGGGTCACGAGATGGAGCAAGTATAAACGAATGATGAGAGGCTGCTCTACTCGCGGCAGGAGTAGGTGATTTTTAATGATCCTGGGAGGATGGTGGCAGGCTCACCATTGTACTGTCTAGTGGATTGGCCGTTGTTATGCAGAAAATACACAATACATGAATTCGTAGTGAGTTCTGATTTGACCACAACAGCGTGGCCGCCAACCGCATTTCCGCTGCCAAGGGTAATCAATTTTCTTTTGATTAATGTTGCTTCACGTTTTAATGGGGATGATGTGCATTTTCGGAAGGATTTATAATGCGAAAGAGGAGTGTGTTGGATTGGAGCAACATGTACGCATGGAAATTGTTTCAATAATGTACACAATGGAGAGATGCTATGTTGCGGATAGTAATTTTATTATTTATTTTACCAAAAGTTCTGTGCGTGATATGATTATGTAGGTAATCTTAATTATCTACTTTCCTCTTCGATTTTGACTTTAAAGGTTTCTGCTTTTGATACAATCGAAGGTTGTTTGCTTGTGTTTTTTTTTTCATATTGCATTGGGCATATTTTTTCTCTGGGTAACACCATTTGTCTCCAATAGTTTGTAAAATGGTCTTCAGCATTGAAAGAATCAAGCCAATTGAAGCTGATTCTTTTAAGACTAAATTTTTCAAGGGTCTGTAAGTGAAAAGCTGTTGGCGCATAAATTGTTTCAGATTCTGTGTTCAGTTTATTTGACTGTACATGGACTGGACGTGTCTTAGCGTTTTCCACGCATTCATTGCTTAAGGTGGTCAGGTCTTACAGAAGCTATTTGATGTTTTGCCAACATCACCGAGCTTTATAAAACTCCGTTTTTATTTTTCACTTGATTTCTTCTAAACACCGGATCCCTTAGGACTGCTTTGTGGCAATCTTCAGCTGTAAAAGGAGCTTGATGCGGAACTGAACTGACAATGATCAAGGGGATCCATTATAATCTATTTCGTTCGTTCTTTCTTCAGATCAAACTAAACTCTCTTTGGTGATAAACTGCTTTGTAGTACAATATGTGCGAGTGGTTTATGACAAAAGTGCTGATAAGCATTTATATTACAATTATTACAATTGTATTACAATTAAATGTAAGTAACACTGGAATTTCTAAAGGACGCCGAAGGTTGCTGACAAACGATGATGCACGTGCTATGGAACGTTTGATGAGGCGCTGGGATTCATTAACGTAAAATTAGCTGCTGTATATATCAACAAGGATATACGTGAGTGGACTGCGCGCCGAGCCCGTAGAAGAATGGACTTGTTTCAGCAGTGAAACGAAAGAAACCCGCTTTGGACAAAAACATAAAAGCAAGGTTAAATTTCTGCAAAGACCATAAGCATTGGAATGTTGAGGACTGGAAGAGGTGATCTGGTCGGACGAAACTGAAATCATGTTTTTATATTTTTGGCACCGACCAAAAGAAACCATCCAGAAGCACCAAGAAAAGTAAAACATAATACATGGTGGTGGTAACCTGATGGTGTTTTGTTGCTTTACATGGTGGCACGTTGGCCCAATAGTGAACATTTAAGGGAGTATGAAGATGGAATCATTCAAACAAATTTAGCACAATTTGTTAAAAGGATTGCATATCCTGAGAAAGATTTCCTCTTTCAACAAGACGGTGATCCCAAGCACATGGCAAAAATCGTTCAAAATTTGTTGTCCGGCCAACGCTTTCTGATGTTGAAGTGGCCTGCCGAAAGCCCGGGTTTAAGTCCGATTGTGTGTGTGGGCTTTCCTCAAAAGACGGCTGGCTATGAAAGGGCTCCGAAGAATATAAATGAGATTTGGGCAAAGGTGGAAAAACAATGGGCAAACATATTTTAATCCAAGAACTAGTGGAGATGATGCCAAACAGCATTAAAAGCGTCATTAGAAATAAATTGTTGTAAACTAAATATTGAAATTATTTTTTTCGGACGTGCAAAAGTGTTCGAATATAGTGAAGTTTGGTTTTTTCGTTTAATTTTTTATTTATTTGGAATACGCAAAATGTTAACCAAATAAATTAAGAACAGAACTTAAGAAAGGGTGGTGTTTTGAATTATTATAAAAATAAAGGTTCTATGGATAGGTAAGCACGAAAACAGTAAACATTCAAACATTTATGCCCGCCACTGTCGGTGCATATTATCTGCACTCTAGACCTACTTGGTTAACAAATCTATTGTACAGTTGAAGCTTCAATTTCCAGCGCTTATATTTAAACAGAGACAGCACTGTGTCCGTCCATATTCCTTACTTCAAAGTGAATACATTTCGGTATGATCAAAATAAGAAAAAAAAACGTACATAACATATGTAAGTATGCATTCGCCGTTTTTTACACAAATGCGTGATATCTAATGGCAAAAACCATATTGAATCATTACAAATCAAATCAGCTTCGAAATTGGTATATTTTTTCCAATATCCAAAACTTCTTCACAAAGACAAATTGCATTACAATTTCTAAGCGATGCCAGTTTCGATGAGTTCCAATTATCGGGTCTAACATCATAAAAGAACCCAAAAAAGAGAGTACATTCATCTAGTGTCGATTATATTACTGCCCATAAGCTGTTAGGAGTGACACCTAGCAATAAACTGTGAAACATAAAGGCGCAGTTCTTAAGTCCATCCGAAGAGAATGCACTTCAGATCGCTGACCATCACTGGTTTTCAAAAATGATAATTAGTAGTTTAAAAAATGCCTTTTTTGGATAATTTCTCGCAACACGTTTCCGGAAATGTTTGTGAAAATCGATAAGTATCACCAAAGTTCATTTATTTCTAAAAATGTAAACAATTTGCACTGGCTTCGTTTAAAACCATCGTGTAGTATTATTTCCGGCACGAGTCTATATGCGACGACGTTAGGTCCGACAGTAGAACAGTAAATAAGGAAACCAGCTTTGTGAAAGGAACGTGGTCGTTATGAGTTCAGATTGTTATAAGCGAGGTCGTTGTAGGCTGCTTACAGTGTAGCATGAATTATCAACAAAAATAACATAACAAGAGCATGCACTGAGCAGCAGTTCAACACGATTGACACGATTGGCTTTTAATTGTTGATTCACAGAAGTAAGCAAGTACTTATGTACATTGTTTACACACGAAACCTCAGAAAACCTTGAAAAAATCACTTCAAAGGGTAGTGTCTCAAATAAATAAATAAAGAGAACGGTTGCTTAGTCATAAGCTGCTTTGGGGGCGACAGCAGTCCCTACTTATATCTCTGTGTCTGCTAGGCTTTCAATCACTTATTCAGTTCTTTCCTGCAATTGCTGGTTATCATTTAGAATATTTGTACCAGCACAAAAGGTACTCATTCTTTACAAAGTTTATGTTCGATTCGGAACTCACGGCACCAGTATATGAATGTTGCAAGATGTAGCTAGTGCAATTTCCACCCCGCAGCTTAACGTCTCTGGATGGTCAAGAAAAAAGAGCGATGACAAACTTCTAACCACTATTCTGGATACTATTGTTCGAACTACCCCACATCCGTCGAAAGTGTCACGCACACCTAACGGACTACAGCAAGTTTTTTTTATCGTCATAACAAGTGCTTTTAGATAAAAGGTCATGTTAAATGGTTCACTGGTCTCCATGTTGAATGAGATGTGTCATAATTGAAGCAACGATCTATGACCTTAACATTATAACATGCTGTTATGGCCTAGTTACACGTCCAACTATACCCTTTTCAGTTGAATGAAGTTAAAACATGCCATCGCCATCGCAAAGTGGCAACAGTTTAATTTGTTTTTATTCCTGCCCGTCGGACAAAAAAAAAAACCGACGACGGGAGCGATTCCGGAAAACATGCGTATTTTTTTAAACATAATAATCCATTTCACTGCGCTTCCAAGCACTGCATTTGTACCATTTAATTAAAGTTGCTGAATGAATGCATACGCCACTAAGGCTTATCCGAGCTCTCACGGGCTTGTTGTTTCCGCCAATTTATTTATTCATAAACTACGAATTGACATGCTGAGTTGCTGCTGCACGACTCGGCATTGTTTGGCCGAATTTCAGCTCTAAGGACCCAGCCCGAGGACCTGTTTTCATGACGTATCATCTATGGTCCAGGCAAAGCTGATGTGGCCAGTGTGTGTGCACTGCCACTGCTTGGACCTTGCCAAAGGAGTTCACAAAAACTACGATGTTGTATTTAATTTTGAATTGGATTAAATTTATTTCATAAAATCTTGCACATTTTTCGACATGCTTTATGATGACGTCTGAGACTGGACACTCGACCGCGTGGCACAAAGCTAACAGATTCGTAATCAAAAGTCGGCCATAATTGGCCGGTCAATGTATTACGCTGGATTTTGACTTTTTCATTTGCAGTTTCTGTTTATGGTTATACAGACAGTTGTCATTCCATATCATCGCCGTCCTTCGCTGCGGATACATACCCTTCCGTAATTGTCTTCCTATCTCGCCAGTGGAGCATCATTTTTATACACGTGCATGCAAAAAGAAGCCTGCAAGTTACTTTGCAGTTATTTTTATTTTTGTTCTCGTTTTTTACTTTAATAAATATATATTTTTTTATACTCGCTATGCGGATGTTGTATCTTCGCTGTAGCAGGGCATGACAAGGTGGATGTTGCGCTTGATGGTGATACTGCCACCCGTTGGTTTATGTATTCATTTCCTGTTCAATTAATTTGATTTAAACGAAATAAAGTGAAGAGATATGGCTGATGTAGTGGCTTACTTCTTGCATATGAATGATTTAATTTTTGCCACTGCAATGTCGTAACATTGTGCGGTGGCACACAAGTACACCGTGCCGCCAGATATGAAGATTGCAGCATGTCGTTCTTGTTCCAGCGCTATTGGAATTACTTCATTTCAACCTGTACGCAGAACTATACACACGTGCAGATGCCCAATCGTGTGTGTGTGCGCGCAGATGAGCATTGCGACGGTTAATAACATTTGTATTTAAAGTACTTGAATAAAAAGCGCTCTTGTGACGATGCTCAGGAAGAGGATGAGTGTTAAGCAAGTAATTTCAACTTTGTATGAATGGAAAAAGTAATTCCATGTAATTAATTAAGGAACCACAATCCGTTGAATATCTCTTCGCTCGAGGGTTGATAGAGATGTGAGTGGTGTAAGAATATGAGTCGCATTGAATTCGCTCAAGAGCACATAAGAGGTGAAAAATCAATTTTCTCATCTGCCAAAAATTAATTGAAAGTCGGTAATTAACTGCAATCATTACTTTTAGATATGAGTTGCAGTTTTACTAAAGAGTGAATGGCATGCAGTCGTTTTGATAAGAATGTAGATTTTCGTCGAGTTTAACTTAAAAGCGCCCATCGATAAAAAATGAAATGAAAACGTGCCCGATCCACAAAGAAGGAGACTCCTTCGACCACCAACAACTCCGCACCAACTATCGAGGTATTGATCTCCTTAACATATCGTATAAGATCAATTCTGCTGTTTTGTGTGTCCGCCTGAAGCAGTTCATTAACAATCTGATAGATCCGTAACAGTGTGGTTCCAGGCCGGGAAGGTACACAGTAGACAGCAGATCCTGCCAAAGATCCCAGAAGTGCAAATTGACACCCACGTTTATTTTAACGCAGCATATGACAGCGTGCATAGAGACTAACTAGTCTAGCCTAGTTTTGACATTCCTGCCAAACTCGTCAGGTTGTGCAGATGACGATGGACAAATCTCGTTCCTCTATCAAGGTCGGTAACAAACCCAGACCTTCAATGCCAACACATTTTCTAGTCAAAGATACACGCTGTCATGCGACTTCTTCAATGTCATACTTGAGAAGTTCGTGCGAAACTCAACAGTAAACACCAGAGGCACAAGCTTTCAAAAGTCCGTTAAACATTAAAATGGGATTGTCAGTGAAAGAGGGCAAAGCGAAGTATATGCTGTCCTCAAGAAAGGACAAACAATATCGACATCTTGAACAGAGTGTCATAATGGACAGCTATAACCTCGAGCTAGTCAAGGACTTCACCTAACTCGGCTCCGGAGTAAATTGTTCAAATAACATCAGTAGAGATCAAGCGTAGGATAATCTTTTGCCAACCGCTGTTACTTTGGGCTCAAGTGGCAATTAAGTAATAGAGCCTTCTCTCGAAGGACCAAGTTATATAATATAATATGGGTGGCGCCCATAGAGGGCCAGGGCCTAGCTTCTCAGCAACCACTTGTGTTGTTCGTGCTATTGTTCTCTCACGAGTGGAAGGGACCTACAGTTTAATGCCGACTCCGAACGGCCAAGTTTCGAGAAGCTTTTTCTAGACAGGAAATACTCTTTGAGCATTGTCAGTGACTCGTAAGAGGTGGGGCCGTGAAAATTATTTCTGTCGCTCAGAGCTGGAATCGAACCTATGACGTCGAGGTTGGGGTCGACGCACGTACCCACAACGCCACGGGCCAAGTTGACTTTATATAAAACCCTGATCATACCAGTCCTGCTATACGGCGTGAAAGCATGGTTAATCTCAAAAGCGGATAATGAGTCATTGGCTTCAGAGAAGTTGTGTGCGGTCTTTGCTTTGACGGGTTCTGGAGGAGAAGATTCAAGCACGAATTGTACAGGCTGTTCACCGACATGAGCCTAGACGGGCGTCGACTTAGCTCCGCCCCGAGGAATCTTCGAATTCGAACCTGTTGGGCAACGCTACAGAGGACACCCACCGTTAAGGTGTGGAGACGGACCCAAGTGGAGAAGAACCTCAACCAACTTGGTGTGCGAAACTGGCAACAGCTAGCCTGAAATCGCGATAGTCAGAGAGGTGTATTGATTGAAGCTCTGGTCCACCCCGGAATGTAGCGCCATACAAAGAAGGTGACGAATTTATGACAAATTGACTGCTTATGTGATGGATGTGCAGGTATCGCAGACATAAGTAGATTTATTATTCAAGCTAGAATCAGTTGTGGGTGCATGTGAAACAGTGCCGTCTCTTGCATGTACCCACAATTGAAGGCTACATCGGTATCGGTGGTTGTGTTGAAGATCTGCTTCTTCCGACATGTTGCTGAGTTCGAGCGCCAAATGTGGTGTACATGGATCAAATGACACTCGCCGTCTTTGTGGGCGAATGATATGTTTGTTCATTTTCTGTTGAAGATATGAAAATTAATATTTAACTTAACAATTTTAAAACTATAACTATTTTATTAATTGATTTGAAATCATAAAGGCTAAACTTCAAAATGACTCAAATAAACTCCGTCCGGGTTTCTAGTGTAAAAAATACTAAGTGAAAAGCTTCTGAGTACGATTGCGGGGAGAATAATTTCGCTTAATCTGCTTCAACAACTACTACTCTGCAAAATGACATGAGGCGTGTCCGGCAGCTCCATAAAAAATCGGTTTATAGGCGAATTCACTTGTGCCGGCATCATAAGTATCATTCTGGTGATTTTTTAGAAGAACCACCAACCGACACTAACTTCAATTGTTTCCCTAACACTTATTTCATCTAATTCCCTAATCACAAAAAAAATAACTCAATGACAGTGGTCTCTGGGGAATACTCGCACTTGTCCACCTTTAATGGGGACTCATGGGGACCTTTCCGTAGATCCCCTATCTGGAAAATGACGTGAGCCATATGCTTAATTGGTCGTAGCTAGGAAAGTGTTTTCATTTGTATTCGTAGAATATAATTGTTATTCTGGGGGGCTTCCCTACTAATAATTACTTCAGTTGGCGATCGTGATGATTTGATGCGCTTGGAGTCATTTCATTGGATCGAACAAAAAAACGTCATGATTTTGAAGGTTATCAATTAGAATTGCTGGTACCAAGGTTTGACACATCAATTTGTGTATACAACATCATCTTCGTGCGGTACTACATTCCATGCCGGGATCTGATCCTGATCCAATAAGCCTCACCCACTAGGATAAAATGGTGGAGTAAATGCAAGAATAAATCGGAAAAAAATTGCCGAGGAGAGTCCAAGTATCGCCCCTGTTGTATTAAATAAAAGACTAACTGGTTAGCCGACGGATTGCATTCAAAGTCATGAAGCATTTAGATGAAACTTGTCGATTATCCCTGTGAGTACCTCGCTGCTATAAACCGTGATCCCTTCGATTTATCATTTAAAACAAGACGAGCATGGTTGGTTTACAGCATATTTTTACCAGTGGCCACGCCCACAAGTGATGCTTTAAATTACCACTAATATTGTTCCAAGTTAACTCTTTTCGATCTTTCCGTCAGTTGCACCCCTACTTTTTTTAATTCAACCACAAAAGCACATTTTTACAAACACCACACGAGTGTCCTAAAGTCTGAATGAATGGCCGGTTTTGTTGCAAAGAATCGTTTCATTTGATTTAAAATTAAAATCTTTTCCTCTCAAGACCGAACCTAGTGTCACCACAGACCACGTACATCCCGTACAGATACATACACTTGCACAGATTTCCAACTAGTAAACGAGGATTTCGAAGAAAGAATAAAAAACCACAAACTCCTCGGGCCACAGCTTCCCAAATTCAACACCAATCCGAACAGCAACCGCATTACACCCATCCTGCAATCAAGTAAATTCACCATTTGACTTTCTAGCATACCGAGAGCAAAAAAACCAACATTAAAGTCTAAATTTATCACTGTTGACATCGTCATGTGCCAGACACACATAATTATCCCTTCTGGCTGCACGCTGTTGGTAGGGCCAAAGTTTTATCTCTCTCCGTGCTCTTTTTTCAACTTTTTTTTAATTCCATTATCCGTACAATCAACATCGCGGAAGAGAGCGGGAGTCGAACGGAGCGCGTGGAGGGAAGCCTTCACGGAAAAGTTATAATGGAAATGTGAAAATTTTAGAACAATAGTTTACTTGCATGTAAGTTGCAAGCTCCGCCACCATGCAGCCGTACAGTTGTGTGGAATTAATCCATTCTTTGGTCTGAAATCATAATGTTTCTATGCATGCTGCTTCGAATTTTTATTCATCCCCCATGCTGGTGGAGGCCACATACCGCAGGGCTGATGTGGTCGGGCGGGCGGAAGCGTTCCTACTCGGATGTTACTGAAGAAATGAGTTAATAGATTGCAGATGAAATAATGAATAACTATGTACGGATGTGTGTGTGTGTGAAGTCAAGTGTAAAATCAATTTAATTTATCAACACAATGGCGAGGACCGATGCAGCAGTGTGCTTGTGCAAGATTGATAACCCTGCAGAGATGTTAGCATTAACTTGTTAATGCCTGGGTGGCGTGGGGCATGAAGCCAAATGAAATATAGTGCAGCGTTTAGAGGATGAAATTAGTCTGCTCGGTCTGCTTGTGGCCTTGTTCTTTTTTTTGCTTGTGAGCAGAACCTTATCGTAAGCGATTGGTGGGGTTTTGAATGTGACAGAGAAAGAATAAATTAAGGACATCACATTTTTCTTCGCTTGTGTTAACTTAAGTCTTGCAAAATCTTAAAGATTAGAGGCATGATTTAGTTGAGAGAATTGAATTTCGTGTTTCTAAAGATCTATGCTGGTGTATAAGATATGAAATCTTGTGGGCATTCGCACATATGCAAATCAAAACAAATGTAATTGTTCACATAGCTTGATTTAAACCTCATTGAGTGCAGTTCGAGAGAATATCAAAGAAATCTGTTCCATAGTCAATCTCTATGCCACCGAGGTGGTGATGTCGGCGACACGCAAGCATCTTAAATTACCTATCATGAGTGGAGGAGCATTTTCTAGACAGGAATTACCTGTAAGCATTGTTAGTAAAATCAGGGATTGAAGACAATGCGAGAATTTCCTGCCTAGAAAAAGCTTCTCAACCTTGGCCGGTCGGAGTCGGCTTAAAACCGTAGGTCCCTTCTACTCGTGAGAGAACAATAGCACGCACAACATGAGTGGATGCTAAAAAACTAGGCCCTGGCCCTCTACGGGCTGTAGCGCCACCCATATTATTAACCTTAGGGCCAGTTCTGTACCGAACTAGACCGTTGGCGTAAGCAATTAAATGCGGCGTGGAAGCTTTAAGATCTGCAGAGAACATGCAAAACAAGATTGGCGAACGTACAGCTTCGTGTTGCAGACCATTTTTATTGTAGACCTTTCGACCAGTTACCATGTCATAGATCTTTTACATCAATGGTCTTACTGGATCTCCAACAAAACCATGTCGAACGCCTTTTTTAAGCCAATTAGACAGGCAACCTTGCACTGCTTTGCAAGTTTGTTCCACTGAATGTCGGAAACAAACTTTTACGCGGCATGTATGGTACCATGTCCCGCCGTGGATCCGAACTGTTCTAGAAACAAAATATCAACCATTTTAGCAATTAGAAAACGTTAACAACGCCTTCTTTTGGAGCTGTTTAAGATCGATTTTATACTATTTGCTTTGTCTTGTATTATTCCGAAGTCCGCTTAACTGACTACTGTGGTTACTCTTCACACACTTTACACATACCTATTTCCCGGTAGAGAATTATTTGCATGCATACTACATTTATCTCATTGAGGTACAGTACTTACTTTGTATAAGCACCATGACCTGAGTTACTTCTCGGAATCATGGCAGAATACTGTCGAAATTGGAAGAAAAGGATGTGCTTTGCATATGACGAAATCTGTACAAACGGCTGAGACGTAATTGATTTCATATTCTCAGCTTTCTCGGTTCGCAAAAATTACACGGGCCCTGCTTTCTTCCACAACATAGGCCACTATAAACCAGTGGGTTACACTAGCGTATTCAAAAGTTTTGCGCCATCAGTAATTAAAAATTCAATTGAATCGCAATTAAAGCATAGAATAGATGAATGATAGTGAGACTATAATGCCCCAGACTTAATTAATGGCACAAAACCAACTCACTTACTTACTAACTTAAGGTGGCCCTACAGTCCGGAGCGTCTCCAGCAAGCTCGATCTTTAGCTAGCTGTCTCCAGTTTTGCACGCATGGTTGGTTGAGGTCCCTTTCCACTTGAGTGCGCCACCTGTGTCGCGGTCTTCCTCTATTGCGACGTCCCTCGGGGGTGGATACGGGCATTGGTTTCCATCCGCCCTACATGAGCTAGCTATCTCAATCGTTGGATCTTCACTCTTCTGGCTAAGTCGATGTCGCTGAAGTCATTATATCTCCTCCTCCACTCACCATCTATGCAGACGGGACCGAAAATCACACGAAGACCAAATCAACTAAATTCACTAAATTGATGAATATACCAAACCCCAAGAAATTCACCTTTTAGTGTTATAACATATATCGGTCATATTAGGGGCAACCAAGTGGCCATCGTCATAAGAGGAGACACATTTAAACAGAACGTACCATAACCCATATATTCTTGTTTGTCAAGGAGTTGGTCTACCATACCGCAAACGACATCCGTGAAAAAGTCAAGACTCTTCTCCTCGTTAATCATTATTTTCTTAGAAACCTTAGCGCTGTGGGTTTTATGAAAATGTTTCCACATGCCGATGAAAATGTCCCAGTTCATTTTGGGAGAAGTCAGCATTTATTCAAGCAATTAAATAACTCTAGTTACCTTAAGGTTAAACTAAATGCATCACTGGCAAGCCTATAGACAAGGCACATTCCATGAGAAGCCACGGTTGTATTCAATTGCAACCATTTAAACTCAAAAAAGGGAACTAAAACGAAAATTAAAGAGTGAAGAGAAAGGGAGAGGGAGTGCAGGAAAAACTTTTAATTAGAGTTCACAAATCTACAATTCAAAAATATCGCACTGCAATTATTACCAATTTCATTGGAACTATTATATTACGTGGAGTATACACGGTTCAACGAGCTGGCACTATTTGTGCGGTAGCTCACAGTCGACGAATATACATAATGCACATCGTGTGTGCCAACTAGAGCTGATTGTATTGGCTGCAGTGGACTTGCGGGGATAATCACAAAATGCATATTTAAATAGGAAAATATAAATAAATAACTCATTTAAGGATATCCTCCATTGAAGTCCAAAAAACGATGGGCCCAGCCCATCTGTCGTCCCGTGCACTCCGCCGTGGTGTTCTCTTTCGGTAGTGGCTTGTGCTTAAAATTTGAATTCGGGAACATTTCAGTGTGGCGAACGAAATGAGTTCTGACCCTTTTGCCTACTAATCCTTTTAAGAGAACGAAAGAGTGAATATTTCGGTGGTTAGTTTGTGGGTGGGTTTGGTTTTTCATGTACGGCACAAATGACTGAGTGCGACGCACAGAATTATGAGTGGTGGTGCGGGAATCAATGAAAATGGGTTTGGGATTTTGTTAGCGGATATGCAATTTATTTCGCTTAGTTGTATTCATTTTAATTTATGTGTTACGCTTTTAAAGTTTTGCTTGGGGCCGCTTTTTGATTAGCTACCAACCGTGTGATTAAGGGGGAGTGTGTTTATTCAAATAGATAACCTAATTTGTTTGATTTTATGCAATTAAAAAAAAATAATCGGTTTTTTGTTTTTTTTTCAGGAAGTTGACAGGATCAACTGCTATTTAACAAGGTAAGTGCATTACATGATTATCGTGCTTGTCAGTTAAATATATAACAGAAGTCGGATAACTTTAATTTAGGAATTATTCATATTAACTGATTTTTTAAGGTAAAACATGTGCATATTGCCAATTAGTGCTATACGCGTATTTTTCTAATTGTCCGGTCCTTAATCACTGAATTTATGCCTTCCGAAGGCCTCCCTCAAATGTCCGTCAAGGCTTTCTTTGTATGGTGAGCATCCGAAATTCCATTCTTGACTGGGGAATTAGACCACTGGTACGGGTTATGTTAGCTTTGAGGACTGCTCTAGCATGTGGCTTATTCGAATAGACCTGCGGCTTTTAAAAACCTCAATAAAACAGTAAAGTCTCATAATCTTGGTGGCCAGTTCAGTTCACCTCCACGTCATTTGACCATGCCATCACATCTCTTGTGCTGAATTAGGAATTTCGCTTGAGCTGTGTAGTACTTAGCGTCAGTGGTGTACATATCACCTAAATCAGGCCAAAAGAAGTTTCTCATCATCGACATGTAGGGTTCATCATTGTGGACCGTTGATGCCTTTAGCCCGAAATATACACCAAACATTGAGTTCTTCAGGATACATTGGAAGCTGCTGGACTTCATTTGAATTGAGATCGTCCTAAATTTGAAAATTTTGATTGTTGACGCACATAATCTTAATCTTCCACAATGTGCTTCATCTTAAGGCGATCGTAAAAAGAGTGAAGATCGCCCAGCTTTGAACAGAACATCAATTCATAAATTACACTTTCTTTGCTGCCAATTTTAACACCAAGATCTCCTTGAAATTTTACTGCAAAAAAAGATTGGCAATTCATGTCAGTAAAACAATCGCGTTTTAAAATGTCATTCCACTATTTTGTGTATAGTTGATGGTCAATGTACAAAACGCCATTCCAGTATACCGTAACTAGCCGCATTGCTTAGCCATGCACTGTGAATTATGTTAGTGTTTGAAAATTAGATTATCGACACAATTCCCAAGCCTTTGTAGTTATATTTATAGGCAACCGCAAAATTACTTCATAAATTGTTTCCATTTATTTATAAATGCTTTGTCTGTCGCAAGTAAACTCAATTAACGATTTAATACGATCGAAAACATCGATATATTTTCTTACATCGATATTCTAGTTGTGCAGACATAGGTTTATAAACAATGCTTAACAATGCTGTTCTAGCACCGAAAATAAATATACAGATGTCTCATTCATATGGGAAAAGAAAAAAAAACACAAATCTGATGCAGGCACTAGGATTGATGTGCAGTAAAGATCGTATGTATATTTAGTGGACGTCAAAAGTAAGTTAACCTACATGTAAATCACGCACAGAGATAGTTTTTCGAAAGATGGGTCTGTTTGGTTAATTAAACAATCTCAAGAACAACACATGTCAACACCATTTGCCAGAAGGCTTAGAATAATAATTTGTTGCTGACGTAAATTTTGCCACATTTTTAGGTTAATTTTACCTACTGTGCGTATAGTCTTTATTCCATTACAATATTTTGGGTTTGATTCTTGTTGAGAACACAGAAAATATGATATATGCTGTGCCCTTACCTTTGAAATTCACTGTATTTGAGATAGCCATACAGAAGGAAAATATTTTTTGCGATTTCCATGCATGGTCTTTATGAACAATAACAATTTGCACACAGCTTGGTGCGGGATATAAGCAAATTCAGACAAAAGTACACTTATTGCACGAATTGAAGTCATACTCCATGAACCAAGACAAAAATGTTTTAACTATCTGATGAATTTGTTCTAAATCAGACAATCCGTTCAGAAGATTGATACTCATAATTTCAGAAAAATGTAATGGTTTTGCTAAAAAATTTTTATAAAGCAGCAAGTCGGGTTTTGGGCATGTGTGTGCCATCATCCACAGCAGCGTGGTGGATTGCGTACGAGAAGGCAAGAAAATTTGTTATTGCTTGTTGAAGGATGGTATTTGAGAACGCTTTCCTTTTTTAATGTGATTTCCTCCACCCGACCAACCGCAGTCCATGGTTGTACTTATTTTGAAAGCTCTTTGTCTGCCACGAAAAAAATATGCTGCACGTTTTTCTATGGGCGTGAGGTATCTGTGTATTTCTTGTCTGTGTTACCAGCAGCTGCATCTCCAGAATCATCATAATACATCCCTTAATGAAATGGATCTGAGGTTAAAGAAGGCAAACGGTTTGCTGTTTCCATCCGTTTTCCTGTTCCATAGTACACATTTTGTAAAAGCCCATTCCACTTGGAAGTGACAAGTGCCTCGTTGATTTTTGGATGGAGCTCCGAGTTACTGAGACATTTGTACTGTTTTTTTTGTTCACACAAGTGCCGTCAGCTAAAATGGCAACATTAATATTAAGGAAATATTACACTTTCGACGTTTAACGAAGTATAAGGTACGACAAAAACAATGTTCAGGTCTGCACATCTTTCGACACACTGACGGTCCTCAAACGGAGTTGGCATAAGGGTGAGAGAATAATAGTAGGCAGCTTACGCCTAGTTCAATATGCTTTGTGGCGACACCAATATTAGATATTATGCAATACTCTATGATTTCTTAATGTTTGATAATCAAAATACTTGTCCTCTTCTTCATTCTTGTTCATCCGAAGAATGGTCGGTTTCAGCTGATTTTGCCTGTAATTGTTTCTTTCCATTGTTTATTGGAAGGTATTTTTTCCGTCATGTCACATGTCACATCACCTAGTTGTGTGATAGTTTTTGCGCTTCCAAATTTGGCGAGTAGCTTCTTTCCTTTGATAACTACGTCCTTCGCAAGCTCATTGCATTTTTTAATTTTATTTTGAAAATTCCACATAAGTGTGTGGTTAGTTACATTGCCGAGTACAATATACATTTCTAAGACACCATACTGAACTAAATACGACTGTAACTCCTGCTTGTGCCCTAAAAGCGAAAAGTGATTTTTTCGTAACGCATGTAACTATCACCAAAAGCTGCTTTGTCTGGCAAACATCAAAAGTGACTTGCGTTTGAGTTTACATCTGTTTTGCATTGTGCCAGCGTTATGCATGTTATCTGACTCCCACTTTAAGAAGTTCAAGAGGTGTTAAACCGCATCCCGGAGCAGTATTTTCATACCCCATTTCCCTTAATCACGCCTACTTCCCCAAAGATAATCTCTGACGTCAGACCCATCTAATTTAATTACCTGCTGGCGCTCATCAATGATATGTTTGCATTAACAAAATGAGTACACAGTAGACAGTACACACGTATGCATACTACATAGGTGTCTATTTATTTCTGTCTTATGCAATGTCTGCAACTGATTTATGTCAAAGCAAGCGTGAAAAATATTGGTTTTACAACATGTTGTGCATCAGACCAATGGATTTCTTATTCGCATTCGGCTTGCGTAATATCAGTGGCTTAAGAAAAAGAATGAAGACAAAAATGCGGTAATGTGTTCACGGTTGACTTAAGGTTGCAAACAATCGAAGCTACAGACCAATTCAAGCGATGAGTTATCGTCTTGGTGTACATATACAACTCATGTTGCTAATTATTCGACGAGAGTGATGGATAATTTTGTAAATATTTATTTCATTTTTACATTTTTATTGTGGCATGAATCGTACAATTGTTTACAAAGCTTATATGCAGAGATTTGATTATTATAACTAATTTTACATCTACAAAATAATACAATTTGTCGAATACATTTTATTTTATTATTTTAATGATGACTTGAAGGAAAAGCCACTAAAAACCTTCATTAAATTTTGTAAATATTGATTTTGTTTTTTGCTAGCAAAAGGTTGTAAAATTATGACACCTACATGGCTATTTCCATGATCCCGCAGGCAGAGTGTGCAAAAGGTGTCATCACATCATCTCGCTAGTGGCTCAGAGTTAATGGTCGAAGGGTACATGTGTCAACAGTACAATATCAATACAGTGACTGTTAAGTGGTTGGATGATGTACATTGCCTTTCTTGTTGCGGACAACTTTGAAGTTTATAAATAGTAGACGCTCTATCAGGAGTACAGTACTCTTTACCTCTTTATCGTCGAGAAGTGTGTGTACAAATGTGATTTTGAATGAAATATTATAAACGCATCATGGAAAATGATATGACAACAGAAACGAAGAAAGAGTCAACAACTTCGACCTATGGAGTGGGAAAAAATGGCGTTCGCAACACAAGAGGTTACTGCGCGAGCTAGGCCAGGCACATGATGGAAATGGCAATGCTCGTTTTATTTATTGCATGACGATGAATGTAGTTGAACAACTGTTTAGTCTTCTAATTTTTGATTCCATATAACAGTGTGACTCTACATATTATTTCTTTTCGAAGACGACGATATTTTCGTCAGTTTGATAGAAAACCATCAAAGACGAGCGTTTTATTGGTAACATGTTCACGCGGAGCGCATATACATACACACATCCACTTCGGTTTCAGTTTATTTGACACCTGCCATACCTCCCACGGCTCCACCGCATGGGCTGTCATAAAACGCCAAATTGGCTAACAGGGCAGAGTACGAAAGCCGTCTGACTCTCTGTGACGCGCTAAAGATTTGTCAGAGAAATTAAACAGGCGACGCGTTGTTCGGAATTGGAAAGCGCTATGGTGGTGCGGTCGGTTTTCTTGGAAGGTAGTCGTACACACGTCACGTTCAAGACGATTTAAATGTCAATGTCACGGACGTGTGACTCTCGAGCAAAGCAAGGGAAATACACACGCGTTTTATGTAAAAGTATGCGTGTTGTATGCAGGGACGTGCTGGGGTTGATAGTAGGCACATCGTCATCGTCATTTATTTATTTATACCCCTCCGACCAGCCTTTATGTGCTTGGGATCGAAAGTGGATTTGTTGCGATTTAAATTTATGGGCTGGCTGTTGGAAAGTTTGCTTCCTGCCTTTCTGCCTAATGTGGGACTGAAAGGTTTGTATGCTTGAGCATATGTATGACAAGTCTTGAGTCTTAAGGGGTTTAAGTAGGTTAAGGTTCGCTGTGCTTAGAACTCCGACAACTCTGAATAATGTGATTTATCTAAGATTATGCGTGCTGGATTCTACAGATAAGGGTTAGTCTCACGTCACCTGAAATCTGTTCACAGCACGATGATTTATTTCAGACTTTAAATGGAGGTAATTTTTTCCTTTTAAAGGCATTCGAATATCACCTTAAATTTGCTTCGTATTTCCACCCACATTCCATGACATTGTCAGAGGTCTCATCAAGCGCAGAATATTACACTGTGCAAACAGAGTTCACTGACATTTTTAAAGGGCACACAAAGGACGCGAAACCTCAACAATGGCGCTAGAGTACGTAGGAATCACGAGGACCCATAAAAAGGATTTGCATGTTTTCCCTTGTCAGGCGAACGGAAGCCTTGCGGCGTCTTAAAATTAGGGAATGAATTGTACTCTTCTCTACGACTGACCAGAACACCCATATTTTCTCCACCCTGCACAGAAAAGTGAAACAGAACAGAAAAAAAAAAATAATAAAACAAGGTATCATTCGCACAGCTGAGAACTGAATAAAGAGATAAAAAGAGAAGTAGGTCCAAGGAGGAGAGCGAAATGCAGATGACAAGCAGATGGAAATTGAAAGCCAAACCACTTTCGGTTTCAAGATCTGCAACGATACGGTTCTTGAACTTAGGATATTAAAATAATTAAGTGCCAACGTTGTGCTGCAACTGAAGTTTGAAAATTGTGCAAGAAAACCAGTTAAGTCACATTATTCATCTTCGTTTACTAGGAGGTGTTTTGCAAAATGTAAAGAAATTGAAGTAAAAGTTGTCGTTGGCAGTTAAGATTCATCAAAAAACAGATCAAATAAAATATCCCGAGTGTGAAACGGAAAAGTGGTATTTTTTTAATGCCAATCGAAAGCAGATTTGCAGCAGTGTGTGCTCACGTGGGTACACCAAGTTCAAGGAACGACTGGTGGATTCGGATGCTGTTCATACTGAAACCTGTCGGAATACTTTTAATGGCGGAAGTAAGAGTTGTTTTATTATCCGAATAGAGTGTTTATTTTGTGATTAAATCTTACGTGGCACTACTGGGTGGCTGTATTTATTCAGGTAATGAAAAACGAATAACGACCTCTAAACACAGGTTTTATGAATCTTAGAACTGATGCTGTTGATCATAGGGAACATAAATCATTTATTTTATTAAATGGTTCGACCAATGAAATCGATATATCTATAGTTAATTTCAACTCCATCAAAATAAAGGATACTCTGGCGAAGATGCTTTGTTCAGTCTTAGTTCTGAAAAAAAAAAGTCATTTTTATGGTTGCGAGTTTTCTATTTCGGAGTTGTAGAGGCGACAACTACGGATTATTATGGTCGCATCATGTGAATAGTTTTATAGAGATTTTTGTATTAAGAACTTACTGATGTTAATGTACAGAATTCCCTCAATGAGTTTCTCCATGATGCATCACATCAAATTCCATAGAGGACCTAGAAAGTAATGCATCCGACGTTCTTAAATGCAAGAGATCTTCAATGATTGATATCGATCTAATAGAAGATTCTGCAAATGTTAGAAGTCGATGTTAATCCGTGCAGAAAATCTGAAAGTGTTTTTCTCCGAATGAATCGCAACGAAGTTAAGCAAATTATAGTGACCCCAGAGCCAGCTACCGGCTTGTGAATATGACGGCATCTCTGCACAGGGATTCCCGTATAGCTCAATTCATTTTTATCAACTTGACCAAAAGATGGAACAATTTTATCACATTTTCACATTCCAACCCAATTTTGAAATTGATTTACACGAAATTGGTCCTGCTTTTAAAGACCCAGACAATCGTTTTTGATATCTACGAATTTGATAAATAATCTCATTATATACAGCATTATGTGAATACATACAGCCGTGGCTATCGCGTACTCGCGTACCGTTCTTGGAAACCACTCGTGTTGTGCGCGCTACTGTTCCCTCACGAGTGGAAGCGACTTAAAGTTTCATGCCGACTCCGAACGGTCAAGTTTGAGATGCTCCTTCTAGACAGAAAATATACCTTGATTGTCAGTGACTCGAAAGAAGTGTTGTGGTGAATATTATTTGTGTCATTCAGATAAGGGATCAAAGGCAACGACGTCGAGGTTCAAATGTGCTAAGATCGACGCATATATCTTCAACGGCACGGGCTACGGCCCATTACAAGTCGTAAACACTATAATTTGTGCAACGTCTTCGCAGTTCATCAGACTGTTTAATAGCAAGTCCAAGTGTTGCAACTTTAGTACCAAATAATGTTTCTGAAACTTTTTGGCAATAATCATTTTTGGAGACATGTACACATTAACTTATCAAACCAGCGACCCGTGGAAGGTCAACCGAATTGCTGCTTTCCATCGGTGACGGTGCTGGGTACGCTGCTGCCAGTCATCAAGACCAGGCTGTCTTACATCCGCGATGACTTGGTCTTTCTTTCCTTCTCAAAGCAAGCGTCACGGATTCGTAGACCATCTTAGCTGGTGCGTTGTTGTCCACTAACTCGATGTAGCCGAGACAGTGTAGTCGACGTGGAGTTCGCGACCGTATATCCGACACAGAATTTTTCTTTCGAAGGCACCAAGAATCAGCTCTGAGTTTAGCTTATCGTCTTCGTAAAGCTTTCGGCTCCGTAAAGCAGGACTGGCCAAATAGGACTCTTGTAGAGAATGATTCTGTTTCTTCACGAGTCTCGAGCCTAGTTGCTTCGACAAACCGAAATAGCATCGGTTGCCAGGAGGGGTTCCACGTCGGGTCTGCTATAAGATGTCATTCGTTTAGTTTACTTTTGCCCCGACGTAGACAAACTCCTTCACTACCTCAAAATTTTACCTCTCGATTGTGATGTTTTGCTCTAGGTGGTGTACGACGGATCGCTCCTTGCTCGAGGGCATATATTTCGTCTTGTCCTCTTCAATTGTCGTAAATGCTTCCACGCGACAATGTCGATGTGTATCGCAGCAGCTGGACTGACTCTTAGAAGATAGTACCTTTCGTATTTACAGCAGCTCGCCAAACTATCTTCTCCAGAACCACATTGAAGAAGTCATACGGCAGCGAATCGCTTTGCCGAAATCCGGTGCAGGCTTAAACGGTTTCAGAGGTTCTTGAACCTGAATGGTGCATCGCGTATGTGTTATCGTGGCGCGGCATAACCGGATCAATTTTGCCGAGATCCCGAATTCGGCGTTCGCTTCGAATCATTCCTTGCAATGGTGAGTATCGACTTGAAACAAGGTGGTCTTCTCCAGAATTTACCTTGGTGTGAAGATATAGTCTATAGTTGATTTGGCGGGCAGGAAGCCGCACTGGTACATGCTGACTTCAGACGTTCACGCAGTACGATGGATAGGATCTTGTAGACGACGTTGAGCAGGGATATACCTCCAGTAATAGGTGTTGCAAGAGGCAAGATCTTCTTTTTGTGGACGAAGCGCATGGAGCTGAAAACATAAGCTTTTAAAAACATATGGACCATGCAATCGAACTTAAAGCGTATCAATTGCAGACTTTTTTGAGATTCTCAAATAATTTGCAGACGTTGCTCGGAGTGAATTGCAAACCAAACCGACCTCGCACTGTTTAATCAGCTCTCACGGAAATCATTGCCCATTGAATGGGAAGATATTCCTTTCCAATCACTGACACTAACTTCCTTTCCATATTAGGTTAAGTACACAAGTGGACAGTAGTGCTGCGATGACATGTATTTCAAAGCTCTGCATTTTGAAGGCCTTCTGACATTTACCATAAATTCAAAAACAATTGCTCATTGTTAACACAATAGTCATCTATGGTGAAGCAGTTTTGCTTCGATTTCCCCTTTCTCACATTATGCGGAATTATTTTTAACAAACTGTTCAATCAAGGAACAACACGTTTTATATTTGCATACATACGTGATATAAAATTTAAATGGGTTAAAGAGAGAACGCTGTCGCCTACTCCAACACCATCCATTAAAAAGATTGGTTTGAAACCAATCACAATATAAACGAATGCATCGCATGCACTGGGAAGAATGCCAAACTTGACATTAAACAACTCCTAAAACTACAATAGCACGAAACAGCATGCACACCAGTTTAATTCCAAGTCAAGCCGGATTATTATGCATTTAAGTTTTCATCACGCGATAAACACAAGCGTCATCAAGTCTTCAATTTTTGCTGACAGACTTGGAGTTAAGCACTTCAAATTGGAAATTGTGAAAAGTTATTTGCCATCATCACGTGACGCTATTTAGATATCAGTCGTAAGTTCCTAACTCGAGTTTGATTGAACTTTCCAGCCCCTGCCAGAAGTTTCGATTAAAAATCACTTTTCGATTGTTACCGAAATGCAAAGAGGAAAAACAAAGCAAGGGAGTGCAGCGAGATTAAAAAATCATTACTCAAGGGGCGGTCGCAAGTATGCAACATGCATAACTTAGCGCTTGAAGGCATAGTGTTGAGTGTGCCATCTAGACATCATATAGCAACGCTTCGGCGGCGGCCAGCTACGTCATATGTACATATATGATGGCGTGGCGGCGCTTACAATGAATTCGCCACCAACGAACTGAATATCTTTGATCAGTGTTACGCTGCACCACATGCAATCTTGTATCCGAACCGGTAGCGAACGCGTAAAAATGTACCCAAGCGAATCATTTAAAAACCAATCACGTCATCTAGAAAACTCCGGAACCGATGTGTTTATTTGTTGTTTTTTATTTCATTTTCCGTCCACGATTCATTCTCCAAAAGCGGTTGCCATAGCGTACAATGCACGCGATTGAGGTGCGATTTCGAACCGCGGTGCCGTTAACGATAGCCAGTCGCTGCCAACCTGGCCACATAATACGCGGCACGCTTGCCATTTAGCCAAATTGGCTATACCAACAACTGTGGCGAGCAGCAACAAGAAACTGGTTCGCATACAAATGAAAACCACACAACACAAGCATCTACAAGTGCACAGATACATTATGAATGCAAACGGCTACAAAAACCCAAATGGTCACTTTCACCTTTTGGAAGAATGCTTACAAGAAGAGGAAAATTTGGATCCAATCGCTTGTAGCAGTTCGACCGGGGCAACGGCAACAGCTTATAGCCACTGTCCAATGTCCATGCGAACCGAGCGGGACACTATTTGCAATTCGGAAACAATAGATTCGCTAGTGGAAAAACCATTTTTCGGGATGCACCGTGTGAGGGTATTCAATAGAGCTGCTACAGCGGTACACCGACGGGCAAGCAAATGCAGTCACGTCAAAAAGGTTACGGTGCGGTCAGGTCAACTACAAGTAAACCGCAAGCACAGACTCACGGAATGGGAAGTCACAGTCTCTTAAATTCGATGCTAAATTGCTCAACAGTCTGTGTTGAAAGGAAATTGTGTCCGAAAAAAGTCAGTCATTCGGGCAGACATAAATATGCACAGCTATTGAATAAAGATGCAAATTAAGAAAGCCGCTGGTTTCCAATCATATTTTCTGCTTTGTATAATCGTGATGCATGGATTAACGAAATTGGTTAGAGAGATAATGATTGTCTGTGCGAAATGGGTAGCCTCTATTTCTGGGGGAGTGGTATAATATGTGTCTAATTTTGATTTTAATTCCAATTTGTTGTGGCATTCGATTGTGCTTAAAGATTTGCTTATTCCTGGGGAGAGTGTGTTGCTTTAATTGAAAAATAACAGGCAATGCAAACGAAATGTTCACTTTGCTGGAGTTCAGTAGGGAAATTAAGCCACGTAGCTAAAATATGTATGTTCAGTGAAGTGAAGTTGTTTAGATGAGTTGAAAAATGTAAATCTACGGCAGCCCCGCAAGAACGCAAATTAGGTACATGACCGTTGGATGTCAGCAATCGTCAACTGCATTCGTAAAGGCAAAGTGGCAGCAAAATCTTCGCAGTTTTTTGATACAGTCTTGCAGGGATCCCGAAACATGGACTTTTTCATGCAAGAACTTTTTCTAAAAAATCCCTTATTACTTGAAAAAAAATATAAGTTTTTTTGCTGGGCTTCCAAATGTTTCTATTCAAGTGCGCCACATTTTGCTATTGTTTCTTTCTTTAATAAATTCAACAGTTGCTGCGTTTTGTCACCTCAAAAACGACCGAAGCATATTTTGGTAATCAATAAAATTTAACGTCAAAAACACACTTTTTGTACCGCTTCCCGATTTTGCATTTATGAATACTTTTTTGGCAACCTTTTGGCAGTATAGAGAGAGAATATATTGCGCAGCCTTTATGAACTCGGCCTTTGTTGGACAATAAATGAGAGAATTTATTAAATACCCTGCCGATGCGAATACAATGGAAATTAAAATTCATTGGACAAGCCCCCCTGGACATATTTCAAAATTGTTTTTGATGGTTGGCAGTTTGACTGGCGGGAAAACATACATGTGAGGGAAATCCTAAACAGTGAACTGATGGACGATGGACTTATGAAATTGCTTTGTGATTCCATATATCGAGATAGGGGAAAGAGATATTTGCGAAGGTAAAATGAGTTGGGATATGTTGGTAATGGCGGAGTTTTGAGCTCCATATTGAAAGGCTATTTATAACAGACAGAGTCCTTTATAGTAAGCTAGATCGGCTTGTCCATCTGCCGCCACCTAGGTGTGAACCATGAACAACCTTAGATCAAACTTTGTCTCACAAATATTATCGAACATCTTCATCACGTAGAAAAAATTCATGTGAATTTAAAAAAAGGTGAGAAAAAGATTTTTCTCGTAATCATCGCTTTTAGAATTGCAGAAACTTTGAATCTTATTTGGAGTTTCGTTAAGAACTTGCGTGTAGCAATATGTTGTTCTGAACACACATCTTCAGCCCACGGATGAGAAATCAGCGCCCTAAAGCTAAAACACCGCGCTTAGTTCCGTAGGTGTTCTCACTTGATTGCCAAACAGTAAATTAATCGTGCATTTGATTATTTCTAACCCATAAACGAAGCGGTCTATGACGCCAGTGGGCCTATGGCGCGCAGCGAAGTGCTTGACCCCAAGGGCATAAAATTCTAGTATGGCTGGTGTCATACCAGCTTGTGGGTTCTAAAACGTTTTTCCTGCAACTACAAGTAAATCTGAAGGATTTCTGGGCAGCTGGGAAGTTGTGGGTGGTTTGGGGCGTGACTGGGAGTATGTAAAAGTAAGTTTTTGATTTTTTTTGTCTAAATTGCTCTAAATATGTAGTATTTCGTTATTAATTGAATTTTTAATAATTCAAATCACTCATTTCATTTATTTACTGATTTTATATCGCTGTACCTTAAGAATAATACATGTATTCTTTTGATAGTACGGGAATAATTCAATTAAGCATAAGATTTTAAATGACGTGTTTTAAATTATATACAATTATTATAAATGTTGGAAAAGTGTATGTTTGCAAAAAATATTTTAAATGACTGCGCACAAATGCATACAAAAAGAACAAAAACAGACATTTTGGGGAATTATTTCAGTTCGGACGAGAGAAATGGGAGAAACAAGCGTTACAAAATTGTCTGTACTCGGTCTTTGACCGTACCTGTGAAGGTAGGTAATTCCAGAGATGGACGGCGTGAATGAAGAAGTTCCTGCGTGACATTAAACAAGTATGAATGGAGGGCCTTAAGGTAATGTTACGACTCGATCGACAGAAAGTGATCTTTTCAAAAAGATAGTTTGGCTGTTTCTTGTGAATAATTTTGAAGAGTAATATGCAAGATCTGTAGCTTAACAATGCTTCTAATTCGCAACCTAGGAGAATGCGACGTTTTTCCGAGACATGTTCATACCTGCGTATGTTAAAAACATACCTTGTAGTGGCATTGATTGCTCTTGTCAACTTTTGGGAAGAAGAGTAATCACAGTCAGCGAACAATTCGGATGCATATGTCAATATTGGCACTATGAGTGCTCTGGCAAGTTTAAGTTTCACATTGAGAGGGAGAATATATTTGCTGATAGATAGGCCTCTTAGGGAGGTATATATCTTGGAAACTAAGCTATCGATGTGGTCAGTCCATGTCAATTCACTATTCAACACTATTCCAAGGTTTTTTACACATGTAACATATTCTATTATCGTGGAGTTGAGTTCTATTGGCGGGAAATTAGATAGAGAAGGGGATTGTTTCGAGATCGGGATTGCTTTTGTTTTGTCAGGATTGAGCATTAGACAGTTGTAGGTAGCCCAATTTGCTATAGAGCTCAGATCCTCATTTATTTTTGCAACTGAATCTTCAACCATACCTAGTGGGAAGCTTAGGTAGATTTGAACATCGTCTGCATAGATATGGAAGTTACAGTAGGACAACACAGTTGGAAGGTCATTTATAAACATTGAGAATAACAATGGACCGAGAATAGAACCTTGAGGGACACCACAATGTACGTCACAAAAAGATGAGAGTCTGGAATTATGGCAAACGGCTTGAACTCGGTTAGTAAGATACGAGAAAATTAATTTATTAGTGGGATTACAAAAATCAGAGTCTCAGAGTCAGCAAGATTCGGTAATTACTAGAAAAAAAGTAAAGCGTTTTTCATTTGAATTTTATATCATGGGCTAACGGTTTTGGTAAAATAAAATTTTAGAAAATTGACATCAACACTTTGTGGAAACACTTATGCTTAAGCAAAAACAGAACAATAATGACGACGACGATTAGATTTGTATATCCATATTACTTACTTACTTAAGGTCCGGGGTGGGGCTTGGTCTCAACCAACCAGCGTCTGCAGCCAGCTCAACATTTAGCCAGCTGTCTCCAATTTCGCACGCATAGTTGGTTGAGGTCTCTCTCCACTTGCTAGCGCCAACTGAGTCGCCATCCGTCCTACTTGACCTAGCCATCTCTTTCGTTGGATCTTCACTCTTCTGGCTAAGTCGATGTCGCTGAACAGCCCTTATAGTTCGTGATTATACCCCCTTCTCCACACACCATCTATGCTCACGAAGCAACCAGCGGCTTCATCCGCTTTTGACAAAGTCCATGCCTCCGAATGGGACGAGTAAGGTCTTGTAAAGCGTTACCTTGGTTGTT